>CM002496.2:17500-617500 GCA_000573905.2 Oryza punctata
CCCCTCCCACGCGTGGTGGCTCTCCGGTAGGCCGTCCTCCCAGCAGACCAGCCGTGCTCCGCGCGGCAGGATGCTTGGGCGGCCTTGCCGCCGTGGCTGCGTAGCGTATGAGCTGCTTTGGACCGGTGTACGCTCGCAGGACCCCCGCCCTCGTGCGGCCGACTGCCGGCTCCCGGGCCCCGTCATTCCACGGCCGTCCTCGTGCCGTGCCGCCCCAGGCTTCGAGAGCTGCTTGCGCGCTGCTACCCGTCCCACGGGCAGAGGTGCTCGCACACGTTCACCGCGCCGCGGGCGCCCCACCGGGCGTTCCGCGGCGGCTGTGACGGCGCTAGCGGCGTCGCCTCGCGGTGCCCGGCACCCAAGCGTGCCGGCACCGCCGAGGCCACCTCGCGCGCGCCATTGGTCCCGGATGCTGCCCACGATACAGGCTCACGGCGGCCCCGCCCCGTGCCTACGCGTAAGCGAGATGCTCTCGGAAGACGACAGCCCGCCCGGCCGCCGCCGTGCCCGCCGCTCCCCGCCCGGGGAGCGGCGGCGACGCGCGTCGGACGGCGCGGGCTCGTCGCGGAGGACGTGCTACCTGGTTGATCCTGCCAGTAGTCATATGCTTGTCTCAAAGATTAAGCCATGCATGTGCAAGTATGAACTAATTCGAACTGTGAAACTGCGAATGGCTCATTAAATCAGTTATAGTTTGTTTGATGGTACGTGCTACTCGGATAACCGTAGTAATTCTAGAGCTAATACGTGCAACAAACCCCGACTTCCGGGAGGGGCGCATTTATTAGATAAAAGGCTGACGCGGGCTTCGCCCGCCGATCCGATGATTCACGATAACTTATTATATATTATGTTATATTATATTGTATTGTATTGTATAATATAATTATATTATATATCGTACTGTAGTATACTATATTATACTATATTATATTGTATTATGTAATATATAATATAATATAATATATTATATTATATTATATTATATATCGTACTGTAGTATACTGTATTATACTATACTAGTCTATATTATATTATATTATATTATATTATATTATATTATATTATACTATACTATACTATATTATACTATACTATATTATACTATATTATGTTATACTATAATATAATATAGTACTGTATTGTACTATGTTGTTGTACTGTAGTATGCCGTACTGTACTATACTATATTGTATTATTTTATAATATATTATAAAATTATATTATATTATATTATATTATATTATTTTATATTATTTTTTCCATGCCTAATACACATTGAAACTTCATATGCCTAAGCCCTTTCAATTTGCTATGCATAAGTACTGTACATATCTCCGGGCTGTTTAGATTGCGGCTATTATTTTATGCGGTTTTCTTTCGAATCCGATCGAGCCATTTCACCTGCTGGTGGTAGAGAGCGTTACGCTCTACGTGCTGAGTGGAGGGTTCTGCCGAACGAGCTACGGTCGAATTTAGGCGAGCGTGCAAAGTCCGCTGCACGGTACTGGGTTGTTCTGCCTGCGGCCGTCATTTCATGTGGTTTTTTCCCGAGTTTCATCGAGCTGTGCACAGGAGGATCGGGGATTAAAAAAAAAGGGGCAGGGGGTGGGGCCGGGTCGCGCGTCCCAGGAGCGGCCGGCGCGCACGCCCCGGTGGCTGGGCGGCCGGCGGTGGTGGGGGTGGGGCTGCCAGGGGCGGCCGGCGCGTCCCCAGGCGGTGGCCGGTGCGTCCCAGGGGTGGCCGGCCGGCGCCCACGGCCCATGGCAGCCCGGCCCCTATGGCCCTCATCCCGGTGGTCGTTCGAGCGAAACAGCGATTCGTCGCACGTTCGTTCGAGCGAAACTGCAACCCGTCAACGTGAATGCGACGACTCGTTACACGTTCGTTCGAGCGAAACCACGTTCGTTTGCTATGCCTAAGTCAGCCTGGTTGAAAAAACTCTGGGAGTTTGCTATGCCTAAGTCAGTCCCTGCCTAAGTGGGATTTTACCATGCCTAAGTCAGCGTGGTAAATATACTCTCTGCGAATTTGCTATATGCCTAAGTCAGTGCCTGCCTAAGTCAGCCTAAGTAAATATGCTAACTCTGGGATTTTACCATGCCTAAGTCAACTGAATTTGCTATGCCTAATACAGCCTAACTAAAAAACTCTTTGGGAATTTGCTATGCCTAAGTCGTTCGAGCGAAACCACGATTCGTTAAACGTTCGTTCGGACGAAACCTTGCCTAAGTCACATATACTAAACCTTGCCTAAGTCACATATACTACCTCCTCAAATTTGCTATGCCTAAATCACATGCCTAAGTCACCTTGCCTAAGTACATATTTGCTATGCCTAAGACACCTCAAATTTGCTATGCCTAAGGCATATGCCTAAGACATATGCCTATGTCACTATAGGAATTTGCTATGCCTAAGTCATATGCCTAAACCATGCCTAAGTCACATACTAAACCCTATACTAACACATGGATTTTACCATGCCTAAGACCTCAAATTTACCATGCCTAAGACACACTTAAAAATTGCCATGCCTAAGACTCCTCGGATTTACCATGCCTAAGGCATATACTATATTTATACTAACTCTTCAAATTTGCTATGCCTAAGACACATCCTATATTTACCATGCCTAAGTCATCCATGCCTAAGTCACATGCTGCTATATATACTAACACATGGAATTTGCTATGCCTAAGACACCGAACGAACGTTTTTCGTTCTAGCGGACGACCGAACGTACTAGCGAACGACCGAACCAACGTACTAAGACACGTGGTATACCATGCCTAAGACACATGCTAATATATACACTAACACTTCAAATTTACCATGCCTAAGTCAGCTTTGCTATGCCTATACCATTTCAACACATGGAATTTGCCATGCCTAAACCATTTGAACTAACACAAGAAATTTATGCCTATACCGAATCTATATATATGCTAACAGATGGAATTTCATATGCCTAAGTCATACGGTAATACGCGTACTAACACCTCAAATTTACCATACCTAAGTCATATAGTAATATATATATACCTAATCCTATTTCATATGCCTAAGTCACATAATAATATATATACTAACACATGGAATTTGCTATGCCTAAGTCAAATGCCTATACCATTTCTATATGTATACTAAAACATGGAATTTCATATGCCTAAGTCAGCTTTACACTAGCACATCAAAATTTCCATGCCTAAGTCATTATATACACTAACACTTCAAATTTACCATGCCTAAGTCAGCGAACGACCGGACGAACGTATTAGCGAACGACCGAACCCTCGTACTAGCGAACGACCGAACAAACGTACTAACACATGGATTTTATACTAAAACCGTGTGCGAGTTGTGAACGCCTGTACGCTCGGGGTGCAGTGGGCTGGCTATGCCCCTACCCAACATTATATAGCAGGGGGGAGGGGATTGCCGGGCTGCCACCCGCACGAACCCCGTGTTCGGTCCATGTTCGCTCGGCCGAGCGACCGACTGGAAACTTTGTGCGAGTTGTGAAGGGCTGGACGCTCGGTGTGCGGGTGGCTGGCGACCGACCGAAAACCGTGTGCGTGTTTCCTTCTGTTTCACTTTCTCAGTGCAGATTATTTTCTATGGCAAAGTCTTGCATTTTTTTACTACGCCAAAGGGTTGAATCTATGTTTCTGGCAATGCTTGCATTTTTTTCTATGGCAAAGCCTTTCATTTTTTTTTCCAAGGCAAAGTCCTGCATTTCTTTCTATGGCAAAGTCTTTCATTTTTTTCTATGGCAAAGCCTTTCATTTTTTTTCCAAGGCAAAGTCCTGCATTTTTTTCTATGGCAAAGTCTTTCATTTTTTTCTATGGCAGTCTTACATTTTTAATGGCATTTTTTCAATGCCAATGTCTTCCATTTTTTTTCTAAGGCAAAGTCTTGCATTTCTTTTTATGGCAAAGTCTTTCATTTTTTTTATGGCATGGTCGTGACTCATACATATGCCGAATCCTGGATTTTGCTATGCCTGTATCGTCCAATTCAGAGGATTTTTTTCCTACGCCATTGTACACCACAGTACATTACCAGGTCTATTAATTTCCGTATGCCAAGGCCAATGCCGAGTTTTTGCAGCCTTTATCTATGGCTAAGTCCCGCTATTATACCGACTCACTATTATACCGATTGTATATTTTCTGCTGACACATGGAATTTGCTATGCCTGGTTCAACTGACTACGCCACAGATTTTGCCATGTCTTAGACCAATCCCAAATTCTCTACTAACATTCCGATTTTGCTATGCCTCGTTCTCTTCTTATTCCTATAACCAAGTAGTCTATTATTAAATTCCCGTTACCTACACCAACCTTGGGTTTTTATACTAACTCATGGATTTATCAATGCCTATCCCATACATATTCTGCAATAACGGACTAATGTTCCTATGCCTGTCTTCCTGCCATAATTTCGCCTGTGTTGCCTTCATTTGTTCATGCCAAAGTCTTCTTTATTACTTGTTATGCCCAAGTCTCTCTTTCAGCTTTTCCAATGCCTAAGGTAATCATATTAACTCATGAATATTGTTATGCCTACGGCAATGCATGTAATTTCTTTCGGGTGGTCTCCTAGGTTCAAAATGTCAATCAAGGATAAATGTGTACACGTATTTGCTAGGCAAATTTCGGATATAGGTGGGAAATTAACTCAGGTTCTATCGGTCATCGTCGAGGCCGTGATGGTAAACACATCAGTTCTAGTCCCTATATCTCTGCTCAAACTAAAATGCATCTGCACATACTGCATTCTGATTTCATAGGAATATATGTATTACTTTCTTTTACCTAGTAACAGCAACCTCTGTTTACCTCCTGTAACACCATTCTAATGCACTGCTCACTAACAACATTTTCAATTGTATGAATAGAAACACGGTATAAGAAACCATTGATTCTTCCACTCACAAATTTAATAAACTAGCAGTAAAAATGTACATTTCTCATCGAAAAAGTATGTAAATAACATTAATGATTATAGTGTTTTGTTGCCTAAAGAACTGTACAGCTTTAGGTCTCTTGTACGTGGCCATTCAAATATTCAAAAAGAGCATACACTGAAATGCTAAGTTCTCAAATCATAAGTTACTTCTCCCAAAGCTTGTTCAACTTGCAGACACTTGAGGGAAAATTTCAAATCTGAAACCTCAAACCTGTGTAATTAAGGAGAAGATTACCATCAGCCCACATACATGTGTAGATTGCTGCAAATATAAACTTTCAGATTATATAAAAATCTCTCACAATTGTGCATTTCTTGTACCTCACAAGTGGGGGATGGCTAATGAGTGGGTGATCGCTCTCAGTGATCACCCCCCATTCCTCCTCCTTTCTTTTCAAATATTTGTGTTTATAAATTCCTACTGCACTATAAATTTCAAAAAATATATAAACACAAGTTAGAAAAAAATTAAGAAAGAGAAAAAAAATGTGCATAGACTTTATACTTATGTATAAACTTTATACCGTAAACTTCGCACATATAAACTTTATGTATAGAAATACTCTGTGTAATAAATATTTGAATTTGAATTCAATTTTGAATCGGGTATATAAACTTTTGACTTATAAATTTTGGGTCGACAAACTTTAGGTGAATAAACTTAAGATATGTAAACTTGAGGTGTACAAACTTTAGGTGTATAAACTTACTAAAATAGAAAAGTAATATGGTACCAAAAAAGGAAGCCACGTGGGGGAGAGGGGTGATGTAACATCCTGAAAATTCCCGGCAATAAAAATCACTAAAATTTCGAACTTTTTAAAACATTTGCATCATGCTGGACGTTATGGTTGCTATTGTTTGCCAAATTAGATATTGTCACACTAATGAGATAAATTGAGGATAAACGTCTCGGTAATAAATCTAGTTTACGAGAATATATTATTTATTAACCCTATAAATATTTTTGCACAAGAAAGCAAGCCAAATAAAGTGCAATATAATTATTAACTTCTGTAATATAAAGTACAAATCAAATAATAAATACTTTAACCATGTGATGAGTGTCATAAAACATAAGTACATATGAAATAATGGTCACCGCTACAATGACCCTATGATATATGAGTGTTTCATCAGAATATTTAAATTAAAATTTAGAACAATTTATCAAGTCTCCCGTTGCATAAAATTCGCTCAAGGTCATATAACTAAATTGACCTCTATGTGTAAAATAGGCTCATGGGTGTATTTGATTCAATATTGAGATCAATATTGTACTGAGTCTCAGAATATCCCATGAAATATAAATACACATTAAATGATAATCGTTCAAATAAACTAAGCCCTATATATAAATAGAATTACGGGAATATTTAATCCGATATGTAGATCAATGCTGCGCCAAATTCCAAATTGCATTGGGAGATTGTAATTAAATATATCAAACCCACATAAAATAAACTAACCCATAAATAAATTGAGACAAATGTGCTATCATATTGACAAAAGCCACCTTAGAATATTTTAATTAATTTTAGAAATATCGAAAGCCTCCAAACTATCTAAACTAATTTTCGGGATTTAACCTCATTTGAATAACGCAATGAAGATATATTTGTACCATCACAACTTATGGGCAAAATTTAGATTTTTAGACATTAAGTATTAAATTTGGTTATCGAGAGAATTTACGGATCAAACCCTGTTAATTTTTCCTATTTAAATTCTTCCCTAACCCTACAAACCCCGGAAAGTAGGAGCTATTAAATCTATTATGAATTTTAATATCAATCATTATTAATTTTTGGGAAAATTCTAAATGTAGAACCAATCAACTTATTTTTTTATTTTTTTTCTAAAAAAATTAAATTAAAAAAAATTAAAAAAAAAGATAAACTACTGTTTATCTTCCTCCTCTCGACAGCCTACTGCCACCTACCGCCGCTGCTAACCCTAGCTAGCTAGCCCTGCCATGCGCCACGCCCTCACGCCCCGTGCCCGCGCGCGTCGCCATCGGCGTCACCTCGCCGCGTCTCGCGCCCCACGCCGCCGTACGTCCTTCGCCGTCGCTCCCCCTGCGCGCGCCGCGCGTGCGCCGCACCCGCGTCGCTGTCGGCCCATTGCCGCCTGCGGCCTCGCGCCCCGCGTCCCTGCCGCGCCGCACCATCCCATCCACCCACCAGTTCGCGCCGAGCCCCGCGCCCGGCCATCCGCGCCAAGCCCCGCGCCCGTCCGCGCCGAGCCCTGCCGCACTGCCTGTTGGGATACGCGTAGGCTACGATAGCATAAAACAAAATTTTTCTACCGCGTAAACCAGGAACCATGCAAGTATGAGATCATAGATCGTTACCACTCGACACGCTGTGCAGCGGAAGTATGCGCCAAGGAGCCGAAGGAATCCTCGCGATGTAGCGCGCGCCGATGTAGAGGAAGTAGTCGATCTCAGTTGCTTGACCTTCTCCTCCTCGTGCGTTCTTCTCGCCGTGCTCCCACGCCGATCAGCACCGCAGGACAGCGGCGCCTCCACCGGTATCCACACGTCCAGGGAAGGAACACCACGCGCAGATGTGCTAGCACCCGCGCGCGGCTAGGGTTTGCTCGTGGAGGGAAGTCGCGGCTAGGGTTTCACGTGGCGTGATCTGTTAATCCCGCCGGCCACACCTCCTCATGTATATATAGGGACCAAGTCCGGGCCTCCAAGGCCCATAGGAGTCCTACTCGGATCCCTATCCGAAATTGAGCGCATAATGGATCTCCATCCAATCCCTTCATTCCGGCCCCTTAAGCGTGCGACCCTGTAGGTTCATGCACACTCGGGTGCAACCCGAAAACTCCTTTTCGGTCCACGTGTCAACAGCGGCCCCAAGCAGAACGTATTGACCCACCGAGCATACATAAAGATCATATCGGCTGAACCTTTAGTGTTTACTTGTATGAATCCCTTTGCCTCACGATATCGATTAAGCTCAAGGCTAGATATGTGCCATCCTCTAATAGCTCAATCATTCACTCGATCCTGCGATAGATTATATAACCTGCGATTGACTCCTCAATCACTTTTGGCATGGCCATGCACTTCCATAATCTATAACGTCGAGGGGCCCAGAGATATCTCTCCATAGGAGGGACAAATCCCATCTTGATTATTCATATCCCACTACATGTTTCATAACACACCCGAAGACTACTTTTATAACTATCCAGTTACGGAATAGCGTTTAGCAGTCCCTAAGTAAGCCACTACACATGTTGGAAACCATGATAATCTCAGATCTAAGAATTCTATACCAACACTAATCGAGACCACTGATGGCACTACACAAATAGTTCTTGCAGTGTCTCATGTCGGGTCTATCCAACAACATGTTCCCCAACATGTGTCCACATTATTAATTTGGTATCTCCATACCATGATCCATGAGACATGATCATCAATCAATACATGTGCTGATCATTTAACCATATTTGTTCCATATATGATATTTGATCAGGGATCCTTTAGAAATAGCAACATATAATATAAAGAGTCTCATAAATGAATCACATATTCATTAGCCAATAATGAGCTATCTATTTCAAGGAACAATATCAGATAAATATGTAAACATAGTATGTGATACAATCATCTCTATGATTGCCTCTAGGGCATATCACTAACACTGCCGCCCACTGTCGGCGCCTCACACAGGGGCACCCCTCCCCTCCTTGCCCCTATAAAAACCCCCGCGCCCCCACCTCATCCCCTCCTCCACACCCCCCACCACTTCCCTCGCCCGCTGCTGCTTAGCCGCCGCGTCGCCGATGCCGACCTCGCCACCGCGCCACGCCCGCCGCCGTGCGCCCGCCTCGCCGCCGGCTGCCTCCGCTTGGCCGCCGCGTTGCCTGCCTGCCGCAGTGTCGCCGCCCTCCGCTGCCGCTCGTCCGGGCGAGTAGAGAGACGAGCTGAGAGAGCAGGGAAGAAGAAAGCAGAGAAGTGAAAGAGAGAGAAGAAAGAAGCAGGAGAGGAAAGGAAGCAGAAGGAAAGAAAAAAAAGAGAAAGAAAAGAAAAAGGGAGAGAGAGAGAGAAAATCTCAGGTGGGCCCGACCTCTGTTTTGTGCACAGTATATTTTCACAATTTTTGGGTTTAATTCGAATCGAAACCTTTTAATGAGCGTAACTTATTCGTTTTAGCTCCGATTTGGGTGAGACTTGAACCTAAATTCATATAAATTCATGATCTTTCCAATGGTATATGATTCACTATTTAATAAAATATATTTATTTTATAATATCAATCAATAAAATAAAAGTTAACCGAAATAGTGTGCTAATAAATACAAATTGATATTGTACAGTAAGCTAGGTAGGAGAATAATTATCTTTAACATGTTGTATCACTGTAGAAACCATGTAAACTATTTAGAAATAATTTTTTTTAAATTAATTGAAGCATAGAAGATACTAGTGCCATATATTAATCTGTCCAAATAGAATTAAACCCATGACTTATAAATTATTTAAATAAAGTCTAGCCTTGTAATTTTGTAGATAAAATATGAGTACACTTAGGTCAGTTCATATCTTATTTACGAGAAATAATAACAGTGCTAATGTGATTAAATCACCTACACGAAATTAATAAATCTCATATTGTATGGGGTAGTGTATATATAATTTGGTTGTCATCCATTAATTAACTAAACAGAGCCATCCTAATTGCATATGCGGTATAAGTTGTATTGAAAAGCTCATGGACAATAGGCAATCGAACCCATGGATATTCTTGCACACATATACTGTACAGTTCTAATAGGAGGCAAGTGTTTAGAAAATAATCCAATATTAATACATCCTTGACTCGCATGTGCGGTACATCCGTATTTACACATACGGTAACACGGTCACTTATGGTTGCACCTATTAAACTATAGATTATACGATAAAATATCTAAGATAGAGAAAATACTGGTTATAATTCTTGACCTCATATAATAGTAGCCCAACTACGAATTAGGATTATCCATTATAGAATTATGTAATAAGATAATCCGCACATCTACTATTAACAACCTCACAAATCTAACATATAAAACTTGGATAATTATTAACCTATTACAGCGTCGGGTAAAATCTATCCATAATTAAAATAATGGCTCGATTGGTAAACTAATCAAATAGTTCGCCGAAGTAATTCATTAATCCGACCTTGATACTATGACCATTATATTTAGATAGAAGCGAGTAATATGAGCGGCCCTAGTTGCGACTTCAACATTTAAATTTTTTTGCGCATGATTGGTTGATTGGTTGAATATTGGTTTTTCTCGCGTATTATAGTATTGGTGTATCGATTAGTCGTGAGGCAACGTGTGCTGCTCCAGGAGGAGAAGGTTGATCAAGATTATAGAGTAAGGACTATCCTGAGCAAGGCAAGTCATCACTAATCCTTGAACATATTGATCCCAATTGCGAAATTATTTTGTTTACCAATAAAGATGCATGCAATAATGAACATCCTACTTGTTGTTATGCCATACCTTGAATATCGTTTATCCCATATCCCCTTATAACCATGTTTATGTATGAGTCCCTAGTCAATTTGACAAATGCTTAGTAATGCTATCCTAGAATTATGCATACTCATATTTATCAAAATGCTATATGCTTGGGCAATTACCTTGGGAAGGTAATTGAGATGCGGCATGTGGAGACATGAGCGCCACACTGCCATGACATTGATGACATGATTTGTGAAAGGAAAATAAAAATTAAACAATTGTTTTCGACTGGGGCGGATGGTGGATTTGGGTGGTATCTGGAAAAGGCTAGTACCGTCCCCGGTCAATTAAGGACCGAGCCATGAAGCTAAGCATGAAACAACCCTCGTACAATCGTACTTCTCGAATGGGTATAGACCTAGCGGAGTAAATAACCGAGCGGATGCAGTATCCCTGCATAGTGGTTTTCTTAGTGTGTATGAGGGGCGGGGCCTACGGTGGGGTAGCCACCGGTAGGACCGCCACGTGTGAACCTAAATTTTAATATAACTTAATGCATGTGTGAGTTTTCCCTTCCCGGGAGCGCCAGAACTCCTCTCACTGCTAGAAACCGTGTACGCCTAGAGTGCATGAGGATGTAAGTTCATGGAGCGGGTACTGCCAATGTGAGGTTATTGAAAGGCTATGCCGTGACGCGTCTCATTCGTTGGGACTTCGGCTCATTTGTTGGGCAAGTCACGGAGTGCGGGTAAAGTGTACATCCACTGCAGTGTGAGTAACTAAATCTATTCGAATAGCCGTGCTCGCGGATATTGAGCACCGGGACATGTATTACACTTGGCTAGACTCTAAATTCTTAAACTGGTTGGGATGGGTATGCATAATGACTTTTATGTGCTGGTGGATCAACTTCTCGAGAAGCGAGAAGGGGTAGACCCCAGAAAATCATGACGACTCAATGGCGGGAAGCTATCCTTGGATGAATATGGATGGTGGACAGAACCGTCGTTGATTAATGAACTATGGTATTAAAACTTGATCAGTCTATGCTAGGTCTTAGACTTGTGAAAGGATTTACAAAACTTGCTTTACGCAAAAAGAACCGGAAGCCATTCCTTGAAATACCTTCTATCATATGCATTCTTGTGTGGTGGCTTGTTGAGTACTTTTGTACTCATTATTGCTCTATATATATCTTTTAGCAGAGTGCCTGAAGAGAAGCCCTTGTTGGTACGCTTGCGTACTTAACAGGATGATCGAAGTGCGGTCTCGTTCTAGGTCTCGTTCCCCAGTCGACTGCTTGTGGCATGTCAACCGGGCCCTTATATTGTTTCGTCTTCCGCTGTTGTTCTCTGATAGTTGCTGGCCTGCCTGGCCCTAATGTAAGCATTTAACCCCTTTAGCCTGAATTCATTCGTGATATATTGTGATTCGGATATGTACGTGTGTACCAACTACTGATCCAGGGATTGGTACGAATAAACACATAAGATTTCCGATTTCCAAAATCGGGGGTCTACAGGTGATCACGCGGGGCGATCGTTCGCCGATTAGGATTTTCGTCACAAGTGCCTTAACTAGGGTGTCAAGGGTGGATTGCTACTTTGCTTACTGGGTCCTCCGTCCATCATGATGATAATCCTGGATTTTATTTTAAATGGAACACAGGAAGAATCTAGTGCGACCTACATACAAATATGAGAAGTATAACGATAAATGTCAGTTACTACAAGTGGGAGAGCAAAAAAAAAAAAATTATTCATGTCCTGCATCTTCACAAAGTAAGAAATCTCTGTTTCTTTGCGATAAAGTTTGTCAGCCAAAAGTTAAAAAGAGGGTTAGGTGTTATTTTGCGATAATGTTTCAGCTTTTGGAATGATTTATGGAATGGTAAGGTCATATCAACTATTTCTCCCAGGGATCATTCGTTTACAAAGAAATCCTTTTTCTTCCCATGATACGACAAGCTTATCACCAATTTCTTACAATGCAAGCTACTGATCCTTTACAGCAACTCTCGCATGAATGTGGTTTATGGTCCTATGCATGGGGAAATGATAGATATCCATCACAAAAAATCTATGCCATTAACTTTATTAGTAATTGTGCACGTGCAATGATCAATATTTCAATTAAACCGAACATATTGCACCTAAAGATTTTTGTTTAGATATATTCTAAAATGTTTAAATCCTATTACGTTTGCGCATTAACATAGTGCTTACTCTTGATTTAGAAAATGAAAAGATAAGAAAAGATCTGTAGCTTTTTCCTATACTTTACACACAATCATTAACCGAGCCAACTAATTTTATTTCCAAACCTAAAAATTAAAATAACATAAAGGCAAGATGCATATCTTTTAAAAATGACCAACAAAACATATGGAAAGATGGCAAATGGCACAAAACCATGTGCACAAGTTGCCAGTTAAACCAATATAGATGCGACTGTAATAAGGACACCAGTTTCTCTTGCATACCAATTTACACAATAAATCCCATTAGACTTGAATCTTCAACAATCCAATTAATCAACTTTGCGTAATTAATTTTGTAACTCCATAGGATCTAACAATGAAGAAACAAAAACCCTCAGATTTAGTTATGAACATGGTAAATACAAGCACAATAGTACACAGGCAACTAAAGTTGTTGTCCAAGTCCAATAAGTGTTCATAGTTCTCATGAGCTTTTGATTTCCTGTCATTCTGTCCCAAAGGATTCAATCCCACCAGCTTGCACTTTTGACCATGTTCAATGCCATCTATTTCGAACAATGCAGTTGCTTCCCCGTAATATCTGATGATAGATGTCAACTTGCCTCTCAAGCATCACCACAGATGGTGGACACTACCAGTTGGAGGATAATACTCGTATTGTTCACCAACGGTACAAATCCAACCATTTTAGTACATAAACTAACTTCAAACACCAAAAGTGTAATGACAAAATTAACCATAAATATAATTAAAATTTTCCTGATTGGTTCCATCCAGCACCTCAAAAAACTTCCAATATAATAACACTTATGTAAACAAGTAGTTAATTTTCATAGTTACGAGTTTTCATGTGTTGGATATTCGAGAATCTAGAAAAGTATAGGTAGGATTTTAAAATTTATATCCTTGAGGAAAGCTATATATAACTTAAACCAGATCACAAAAATGTTTCTTTATCTCCAACTATCTACTTTAATATTGATAATGCAGTACACATATCCTACGTACGTATTTCAATATAGGTTTTGTCAATTTGTTGCATTTACAGCCGAGGGATATACAATGCAACATAAATACTTAACTGTGAGAAAAGTTAACTGGTAAGTACAATTATTATCTGGTATGAAGATAGAATATTTGTTAACTTAACAATCTCATGTTGATGAGTGCTAAAAAAAGACGCACGGTGTATAAAATATAAACAAAATTATCAATTATTAATTACAGCTAGTCACCACACACTCATCATCTCAACACATTATATTTTTATACTCAGATGAAAATACTTTTATGTGACTCCTGAAATGTGAACAACGAAAGAGATTATAAAATGGCATTGCTTTGTTGTACCTGAAGCAATTGCATTTGAAGCGCTAGCTGCAAATTAGTTCTTTTCACAACTGTGGCTATAAAATCAGGCATATCAAAATACATGATTCGCTTATGAAGTATCAGCAATAGCCAGCACAAAATAAGAAAGTTGATTAATGTATATGAGCTAATCATGCACTTTGATTACATGAACCATCTTACTACAAAATGTTATCCTACCGATATGGGAGCCAACCAGGTGGTGACACGTGGAGGGTGGAGATGAGCCATCGCGTTGTACGTTCGGCCGAACCCTCGGTATCGCCTCTCCCCACCAACTTCGATGGGTGGCTGCCAGGTGGGCCCCTAAGGCGGTTCCCGGGTGGTCGGCCCCTCTTTGAGTCGGTTTGAGCTGACCTTTAGGTTGCTCAATCCATGTGCTCGCATATGATTCACCGGAGATGTGTTTCTTTGCATGCAAACTTCATTTCTCCTTGTATAATTCCATGTTATTTGTCCAATCCTAATACAACTACATTATTTATTAGTGATATACTTGTAACAAATGCTAAGTCCCCTTATTCATTGTGCTAGTTGGCAGACAAAATTGGTAGTTAATGACCATGAACAGAGGCTTGAAGAGGAGCCTCGTACTCGGTGGAGGGTAGAGCAAAGCTGCGCACAATTTCCTCCACGTCGTCATCATCTGTGCTAGTGGCTCTATGTACTGTTCATGCTTGTTTATGTACTGTTTTGTTGATTTTGTTCATTTGCTTTAGTTTCCTACGTTCCCAAAGAGACCGTTTACAGTGAAGAAGGTTCGGAAGTTTACGAAGACACGCAAGGCAACTCACACATATCCTAAACACCCCTTTGATTAATCAATCTGGTGTGCTTATCAATACATCAACTAACATGATCAATACAGTGCTAGACGACACCATAGCTGAGGAAAAGGCGAAAGAACCTATTTGTCTCCCAAGAGATACTTTCCCAGGTTATAGGACCGTGAAGACTGAAATAGGAGGGAAACAAAAAACGGCTTCAGTACCAACTCAAATCACATCAGCTCCTGTACCCAGTTTACCTATTCCGATAATATTGACAAGACAACAGTCGATGCATGTGGGCCAGAGTTCAACAAAACTTACACCTGAACAATTGATCAACATGTTGAAAATAAAGTTGCTAACTACTGAGCCGATCCCTTAGATACTTTCGGCACCGCAACTCGTGGTACCACAACCACCATTGCAGAAGCCGATAGGAGTAACTCAACCAATTGGCCAGCAGTACAGAGCAGAACCACCTCTAAACAACCAGTACAATATCGGCCGGAAGGATCACCGCAATTTCAATATCCACTTCAGCTTAACCAATACGAGCCGTTGCAACAACAATATGGAGGAGGAGCACAACAATCACCTTGGGCTGATATGATTGCTGACGTTATAAGGGAGCAGTTTGGGCTCAAGCCTAAGGACAATGGCAACATGTATCGACATCCATATCCTGAGTACTTTGATCGAAAGCCACTACCAAACCGATACAAGGTGCCAGATTTCTCAATATTCTCAGGACTGTGTCAACTTATGAACACATTAGCCGATTCTTAGCGCAATATGGAGAGGCATCGGCTATAGAAGCATTGAGATTCAGATTATTCCCACTATCATTATCTGGATCGGCATTTACATGGTTCTCTTCTCTACCTTACATTTCTATAAGGAGTTGGGCTGATCTGGAAAAACAATTCCACAAATATTTCTTCAGTAGGATCTAGGAGATGAAACTGTCGGATTTAACATCTATCAAGCAAGAATCAGATGAATCGGGTAAAGACTACATTCAAAGGTTCAGGGATACAAGGAATAGGTGTTACACTCTGATTTGGTTTTCCAGGGATTGCTGGCACCGATAAGGGAAAGATTCTCTGCCCAAGACTTTGAGTGTTTAGCACACCTAGCTTAGAAGGTATCAGCTCATGAGACACGATTCCAATAGGCCAGAAAAATTGCCAAGAAAGCTAACAATGTCTACTATTATGCTTCTAACTTCGAAGATGAAGACCTATAAATCAATGCAGCCGAGTGGGATAGGAAAGAAAAAACAGTGATGTGCCAATGTGTTAGAAATTCGGGAAGGAGGAAAGGTATGAATTTGACATTACTAAGGCTGACAACATATTTGACTTACTTCTTCAGGAGAAATAGATTCAACTGCCGATAAGACATATCATACCATCGGCTGAAGAATTGAAGAGGAGGAAGTATTGCAAGTGGCAGAACACAGGATCACATAGTACCAATCATTGCAAAATCTTCAGATAGCAAATTCAATCGGCTATAAAGCAAGGCAGGATCAAGTTTGACGAAGTTAGGAAGCCGATGAAAATTGATGGACATCCCTTCCCAGTAAACATGGTGCATACTGGAGCTACTAGGAGTCAAGCCGATAAAAGAAGGTATTAGGCAAGAAGATTCAACTCGGCTAGTATGATCAACATGTATCGGACTAGATGCCAGAGGGAAGAGGAGATATAAGAATACAACGATGGAAATTGCTTTGATCCCCATTAGAGTTGTGAGTTCTTCAGGTTTTGCTGGAATGAAGGGATGATGTTTCCATCTATCAAAGATTTCCCTGGTTGTAGTGATCCTGACGAAAGGTACATAGGAAGGCCAAGCAGACAAGTCAGTAATGAATATCGGCCGCCTCAGAAAAAACTATCTGTTCATCCCCTCACATTTGGGCCGATTCATCAAGATTATTTTGAAAATGAGTCTAGGGAAGAATCAAGGACCATGAAGCCACAATGGTGCCCATCTGGCATTTTTACTAAAAACCAGAAGAGACGTGTTCAGAGGATGAGGAACATGGAGCAAATGCAAGACATACAAGAAGAGATTGGGCATCGGTTGAAATGCACCAGGAAAGAATGGCGGGTCAAGATTAAGGTTGTGCCAACAGATGAGATCAAAGCTGGCATAGCCAAGAGTCTTGCAGCAAATAAAGGAAAAAAGCGGTTGCGTCATCTTCGATCAACATGGATTGAACTCGGGCGAAATGGCTCGGCGATGGGAGCGAAAGGCCTTCGCCTGGTCATACCCCGCCTCGTACGGGTTGTTGTGGTAGAACCACCTTTTCATCCAGTTGTGCTCCCATTTTGGCATGGAAGCATGGACAGGACATACATCGGACCTCTCCGGATGAAGGTTCAAGTTGACGCCCCAAAAAACCGTTCTCTTCAGCCCGGCAGCCACGGTCTTGGAGTGGATGGTGATGGTGAAGATCGCGCCGAAAAGACTGGCATAAGTGGGAAATCCCGCGATCGGGCACATCAAGTCAAAGATTGCAATCCACACTAAAGTAGAAGGGCTGAGCTGGGGGAGTTCAACCTGGTACAGGCGAAGGATGTCCGGAAGGAGGTCGTCCCAGGGGAAGCAAAGCCCGGCATCGAAGAACGCTGCGAAGACCACCGTTCGTCCTTCGCCAGGCTCGGGACGATAGCTTCGCCAGACGGAAAAACCTGTCCTTCGTCAACCGCCCCCGAAGCCACCAGCGAAACTAGTTTGCCCTCCTTGACCAATGAAGGGCCAAGGAAGCACGTGAGGTCATCGCTCAAGGACCAGTCATGGCAGCTGGAGCTGGTTTGCGGGGCACCATTGGATCACAGGCGAAAAAACGGAGGGAGGCAAAAGCTGGTGTGACGAAGGGGCAAGCACAAAAGCCTAAAAGGTTAAGATTTGAGGAGACTAAGATTAGAGAGTTGAAAGACTACGGTGAAAGGTGAAAATGACCCCCGGGGGGTTTTATATAACCCCGGCTTCACGACGGTTCAACTTCCAACCCATGGAGTCCAGCCACGTGGCACCCAAGTGGAAAGGCAACGGTAACTTCCGTTCCGCTTCGGGCCGGTGGGCCGAATAGCAAAAAGCCGCATGGAGTGATAAAATGGGAAAGGAGCCCAAATATTCTCCTTTCTCGGAAAAGTTTAAAAAAAATCATCATGAAGAAAATTGTGAAAGCAAAAGCGAACACCTCGCGTCACTTTGAAATAATGAGTTATGTTTTTAAGATAAAGAGAGGTTTCCGCAGGAACATCGGCCAAAGGGGGCGCCTGTCACGCCCAAAGATTCGCTAACCCGAATTTCCAAGCAGAATGTGTATTAAAATCCCTGTCCAGGACCAGCCAGGGTACACAAACGATAAAATTGATACACAGATCCGCGTCTTACAAACACCATAAAAGTATCTTACATAAATGCAGCGGAAAAGATAAACAAGCTAAACTAGATAACTAGACACTCGTAGTGTGGCGACTCCAATCCACGGGCATCCATGACAGCAGCGACAGGCCTACTCCGAGAAACCATCCTCTGACACGAACTCCAACTCTGGTGTGGGGAATAATAAAGCAAGACTGAGTACTACCCACTGTACTCAACAAGTCATACCGGAATATAAGAAAATGATGCAAGTAATTCCAAAGAAGGCTAAAGGGTTGAATTGCATAAAACAAGCATTTAAAAAACAATAGTTGAATGCGGTAAAATATTAGAGTTAATTAAGCAAGATTAAATCACCACTGCCCAACACTACACCACGTTGCGATAGGCCCAAACCATTCCACCTGAACTAAACCAGTTCCATTAGATCATGTTATTAGAGTTATGACTAATCACGGTGAATCTGGTTGACCGCCCATAACCGCGGGCACGGCTATTCGAATAGTTTTACTCTGATCAGAGATGTACAACTATACCCACAAGACACGATTCCACACATGTCGCCATGCCCCGAAATACCACCATGGTACTGCAAAGGGGAAAATCGTGACAAGACCCTTCATATAACTTCCCCTAACCAAGCGCACCACACCTCAGGTTTCACCCCCACCTTTAAGCCAAGGTAGGCAGCCCTCTCTCGTGCCTAGGTTAATCCAGCAGCTGATCAACGAGTAAACCCCCGCTGACCCAACTCCATCACGCCCACCCTTGCCTAGATGCGTCGGCTAAGAAAGGCTACACTACGAGCCCAGCTATTACCCATGCTAGCTTGTGGAATGTACGGTATTTCTTCCAAGATTTCCTGCGAACCGGTCCTTAATTGTCATGAGTACGACCATCAAAACCATGTACTCACAACCCACCATTAATCAGGTTTTAGTTAGACCAATTAATTAACCATTCATGATTAACCATCGTGAGCGACCATTAAATATTCATCATTAAATGATAGAGGTACACTAGTTATCCCATTAGTGTGCTAATGTTTCTAAGCAGGGCTAAGCATATCCTAACCTAGCAACTACACAAATTACATCCCAAGCTATCAAAGGTACAAGGTGATCAGAACTATGTGGCTGAGTACAGTAGGTAAATAAGCCCATAAAATGACATTATAAAACAGTGCAGTATTTGAGAATAAATAAGACATTTGCAAAGTAGGTACAATATGATCAAATGAACAGCATGACTTGCCTTGCTCTTGAACTGACGAAACTTCGGCCACCACTTCGAAATACTCCGGAACTATCGGATTCTATATGACAAACAAAGCACACAAGCAATACAAGCAGTAAGTCTACTAAAACAGCAAAAGAAACCAATTTTAATGAATTCTAGACATTTTAATGAATCCACCGAAACTTGAATGGATTAAAACGGAACTCGGATGATTAAATTATGAATTTTAGAATATGAACTATGTATTTACTATCGACCGAAAAACCTTAATTAATTGATATGCTTTAACGCCCGTGACTCAACGGACAAGGTTAACGGAAAACAAACTCCGGTTAACGAGTCTCCCGGGTCAGCGACTCAACGAGTCAACCTACCGTGGCATGGGACCACGCAAAAGGTCAACCTACCGTGGCACGGGACCACAAAACCAGCGGCTCAGAAAGGCTCTAGGGTTTTGGAATGACTCGGTACGACCAAACCGATATGACATTATGCCACACTATGTGCGAACGTAAGCGACAAACGGCTAGCAAGCGCTTGCAACACGGCCGGCGACTCGGCAACGCAGCTAGGGTTAGGGCAGCCGCGCGGCAAAGCAGCAGCAGTGGCACACGGCATGGCAGTGACAACACGGTAGCGGCGGCGCATGGCTGCAGCTAGGGCAGCGGCGCACGGCAGTAGTGGCGCAGCAGCGGCTAGGGCAGCGGCGGCGGCATGGTTAGGGCAGCAGCAGCGTGCGGCTGCGGCAAAGCAGCGCGGCGGCGGCTGTAGCGGCGGTGCGGTTAGAGCAACAGCGGCACGTGGCTGCGGCAAAAGCAGCGACGCGACAACGGCGGCAGCATGGCAGCGACGGTATGACAGCGGCGGCGGCGGCTGTGGTGGCGGCGCGGTTAGGGCAGCAGCAACACGCGGCTGCGGCAAAGCAGCACGGCGGTGGCTTTGGCGGCGGCGCGGTTAGGGCAGCAGCGGCACGCGGTTGCGGCTAGGGCAGCAGCGGCACGCGGCTGCGGCTAGGCAGCAGAGGCACGCGGCTGCGGCTAGGGCAGCGACGCGTCGACGGTGTGGCAGCTGCGAGGCGATGCAGTGGCACGTGAACAGCAACGGTTAGGCAAAAAAATAAAAGGGGAAAGATCACGACGACAACTATGCCGGTGACGAAAAGGGAGCGATCACCGGCAGCGCAGCGAGGCGGCAGGAAGGCGGCGTCACGGCAGCGGCTAGCGGCGGCGCAGCGAGTGGCGGCTAGGGTTAGGCGGCGCAGGGGAGGGGCGGCTAGGGTTAGGCGGTGCAGGGGGTGGGGTGGCTTTTATAGAGGTGGAGGTGGGGGGGTTTTGGTCGGGCTGGCCCAAGGGAGGGGTGGTGCACAGCAGAGGGGGAAAAGAGGCGCTCGGCAGAGGGGGGAAGGAATACAGGAGAAAAGGAAACCTAAAAAGGAAAGGTGGGGGAAACAAATGTGGTGCCTTTTTCGGGAAAGGAAAAAAGAAACTGAATCGGAATAGGAGTAGGGCTTGACTCGTCATACAAAACGAAACCGTGGCAACAAAAGGGGTTGGCGGATACAACGAACCGCGAACAGGAAGAGTGCACCAGGAACGGTTCACGACCAAAGGAGGGGGAAGGAAGAAATTATTAATTTAAAACCTAACATTTTAAATTAACATTATTACTTCGTCTGCTCTGCATATTCCGCTGAAAGTCCTGTTAACGATTTGAAGCATCTCCCTGACAATTCCGATTATTACGCACATTGTTAATTCAGGGTTTGCTCCTGGTTAAATAAACAATTTCTTTTAGGCAATTTATTTTATGAATTTAGAGCTAGAAGGGGAAACTCTAGGGTGTGACAGCGCCTAATGCCATCTCATAGATTTCGCACGGTCTCGGCCGAAGCTCTCACTCACCCTTGCCCGTGAGGGGCTTATTGGAGGCATGTCATGAGGGACTTCGACCGAGGCTGCCGAAATTGCTTCGTCTTGGGCGAAGCAGCTAACTGAGAACCATGGCGTTCACCCAGGGCAAAACGAGGAGGCGAAGCATGGGAGCTTCGCCACCATCGGATACATCTTCGCCGAGGAGCCAAGGGGGCTGTGAGGCCTTGAAAGGTTGTTCGCTTCAAACGGCCCAAGTAAGGGCCCATTAAGGGGCCCAGACAAAAATAGACTCTAGTTACCCTTATATATGCCCATATCATAAGAGTATCCATGTAAATTCCCCAGAACTTATTAACCCTAGGGTGCATAAGCCTGTACTAAGAATATAAATAGACCCTAAGGGATATGTAAGAGGGGATCCAAAGAAAATTTAATACTATTATACACATTGTTTTTGTTTCTCTACCGTGTGGGAACCACGTTGTTCGACACTTGTAGTTGTCATTCGACAACAAGGAGCTTGAAGCACGTCAGGGGAAGACAAGGGTAAGGCTGGAGACCCTAAGGATGAAGATGAGAATGGAGTCGATCCAACGTTACAGTATCGGATCGATTCTGCTGTTCATCGTGCATTGATTAATCAATCTGGTGTTTTGGTCAACACTCTAACAAACATGATCAAGACAGTAGTGGATGGTTCTATTGCTAAGGAAAAGGCTAAAGGACCAACATATTTTCCAGGAGATACTATCCCAAATTACAGGGTTGTAAAGACTAAGTTGAGTAGTGGTAGACAGTAGATGGTGCTGTTAACGACGAAATTTGGTAAGCCTAAAAGTCATCATCAGCCTAGAGTCAATATCGGCTTCAGTCCTTGAAGCATCTAGGCCCCGTTGTTAATTTTGGTAATTAATGACAAGCGCTTATTGTGGACTAATGATTCTTTTGAGTTACAAATATTTGAGTTAGGATCATATAATATGAGTGCATGGACAATCATCGAGGATGTTTTACGATGGTGCAAAGCCAAACGATTGAAGACGGTAAAACTAGCGGTTTATTTTAATTGATCGAGGAGTTTGGGCGATCAAATTTCATAGAATTCTTTTATAGCTTTGCCGTACTATCAAGGGGGTAATGACCTAGTCAAAGAGATGATCAAAATGCCACATTAGGTCATTCGTACTGAAGTCTTGGTTTGCATCTACATTTTATGCTGGTGGCTGGCAATGCGCGGTCTGACCGAAGTGCATGACCCGGTCTGACCGGCCATTCTTGGCGGTCTGACCGGTCACTTGCCGTCGGTCTGACCGGCCAGATGTAGGATGGATGGCCGCTTCTGGCCTGGCGATCCTGAGCCGCCAGAGCCGCAATCGGTTAGACCGAGCCGACGGCGGTCTGACCGAGCCGTGGTCGGTCTGATCGGCCGTTTGACCTTCGGTCTGACTGGCCCCCTGCTGTCAGAGAATTAAATGCACTGTAACGGCTAGTTTTCTAGCCGTTATACTTTGAGGCCGGTCTGACCGGCCACCCTTCACCGGTCTGACCGGCAGGCAACAGAGTTGGTGGATTTCGTCCCCAACGGCTAGTTTTCTTTGTGTGGGGTATAAATAACCCCCCATTGGCAGCAAGGGATCTTCTTGGCACCCACTACAATTGCATACACCCCTTGTCTTTCCTCTCACACACATTTGAGCTAGTGTTCATCCATTAGGTGTGTTTGAGTGTTGATTAGCCAAGAACCAAGTGCATTTGCTTCCTTGTTGGTTTAGTGTGGCACTTGATCATCTCCGAGCCGGGTCATCACTTGTTACTCTTGGAGGTTGCCGTCTCCTAGACGGCTTGTGGAGGTGCTTGCCCGGTGACCTCTCCATGGAGATTGTGGAGAAGGCCCGGTGCGGTTTGTGAGTGGTTTGGAGTTCACCACCTTCGGAGTGAAGGAAGAACTACCCTAGTGATCAAGGCTTGGGTAGTCCTCTCCGTGGGCCTGCTCCCATCTTGCCCACCCCTTGACGAAGGGGGCGTGCGGTGGCTTCGTGGTTGAGCGGTGGAGTTGGGCTCGCCTCAATGGGGATTAGAAAACCGGCGAGTTTCCGAACCTCGGTGAAAAACTCTTTGTCTCATTGTCTCCTTTACTTATTGCATTTACATTTGTGCAATTTACATTCTTAGAGACATACTTGAGCCACTTTCACCCTAGGATTGCAAAACATAACTTGGTTGCTTAGTTAGACTTATCCCTCACCGAGCCTAGCAACTTAGGTTAGTTTTGATTAGGTGTCAATTATTTTAAATCGCCTATTCACCCCCCTCTAGTCGACATCTTTGATCCTACAAGTTTTATCAGAGCTTGGTCTCTCTTGATTGGGCTTTACCGCCTAGAGAGAAGATGTCGAACGAGGTGAACCATGTAGGTAGAGCTCCTATGTTTAATGGCACTAACTATTCTACTTGGAAAATTAAGATGGCCACTCACCTTAAGGCCATGAGCTTCCAAATTTGGAGTATTGTTGATGTAGGTTTCGCGATCACTGGAAATGATTTGACGGATATTGATCAACGCAACCTATAACTTAATGCCCAAGGCATGAATGCTTTGTTCAACTCCTTGAGCCAAGTAGAACTTGATAGAGTGAGCAATCTTGAGACGACTTATGAGATATGGAACAAGTTGAGTGAAATTCATGAGGGCACTAGTGAGTATAAGGATGCCAAGCTCCATTTCCTCAAGATCCAATATGAGACTTTTGCTATGTTGCCTCATGAGAGTGTCAATGATATGTATGGGAGGCTAAATGTGATAGTGAATGATCTCAAGGGGCTTGGGGCAATCTACACCGACCTTGAGGTGGCACAAAAGATGCTAAGGGCTCTACCGGACAAGTATGAGAACTTAGTCACCTTCCTCATCAACTCCGACATGTCAAGGATGACACCCGCTAGCCTCTTGGGCAAGATCAACACAAATGATATGTACAAGTTGAAGAAGAAGGAGATGGAGGAAGCATCACCATCAAGGAAGACAAACATTGCTCTTCAAGCCGAGGAGGAAGACAAGGCAAAGGCCAAAGTGAGTGAAGGCCATGATGATTTGGAGGAAGAGATTGCCCTCCTTGCTAGAAGATTCAACGATCTTTTGGGAAGAAGAAAGGAGAAGGGAAAGGGCTCTAACTCCAATAGAAAAAGAAATAGAAGACCCAACAAAACTCTCTCCAACTTGAGGTGCTTTGAGTGTGGAGAGAAAGGACACTTTGCTTCTAAGTGTCCTTCAAAGGGTGATGATGGAGACAAGACATCCAAGAAGAAGAGTGGAGGCTACAAGCTCATAAAGAAGCATAAGAAGGAAGGAAAGAAGATTGAGGCCTTCATTGGACAATGGGACTCAAACGTTGAGAGCTCCGATTCTCAATCCGAGTCCGACAATGATAGTGATGATGATGGAGGTTCTAAGAAGAAGAACATGGCCGAAGTTGCTATCAAGGAGGCTCCATCACTCTTCTCTGCATTTTGCCTCATGGCAAAGGGCTCCGCCAAGGTAACATCAAGTAGTGATAGTGAAAGTGATGATGATGTTGATGATGTTTCCTATGATGAGCTTGTGAGCATGTTTGAGGAGCTTCATGCTTATAGTGAAAAGGAGATTGCCAAGTTCAAGGCTCTAAAGAAGGATCATGCTTCTTTGGAGACCTTGTATGAGGAGCTAAAGACTTCTCATGAGAGACTCACAATTTCTCATGAGAAGCTTAAGGAAGCTCATGACACTCTCCTTACCACTACACAACATGGAGCTCACATTGATGTTGGCATATCTTGTGATTTGCTTGATGATAGTATTTCTTGTCATATTGCTCATGTTGCATCATCTAGCATATCTACTTCTTGTGATGATCTTATAGATATGCCTAGCTCTAGCTCTTGTGCTCCTATTTGTAATGCCTCACTTATTGTTGAGAACAATGAGCTTAAGGAGCAAGTGGCCAAGCTCAACAAAAGCTTGGAAAATTGCTTCAAGGGTAAGAACACTCTTGACAAAATCTCGAGTGAGCAACGGTGCATCCTCAACAAGGAGGGACTTGGATTCATTCCAAAGAAGGGTAAGAAACCTTATCACCGTACTCCTCGTTTTGTCAAAAGCAATGGTAAGTATTGTCATAGGTGCCGTGAGGTTAGGCATATGGCTAATGATTGCTCCGGTGGTAAGCCTTCTAAGACTTGCATGTTTGATTCTCATTATATGCTTAGGAAGGCTCATGATGGTTCTATTTATGCTAGATATGTGGGTTCCCCTATACTAGGTGCTAAAAAGAATGCCATTTGGGTGCCCAAAGCTTTGATCTCTAACCTTCAAAGACCCAAACAAATTTGGGTACCTAAAATAGCTTGATCTTGTTTTGTAGGTGAACTACCACACCAGTGGAAGCCATTGGGTGCTAGATAGTGGATGCACTCAACACATGACCGGTGATAGGAAGATGTTCACCACATTTGAAGTAGGAGGCAAAGATCAAGAGATAGTCATTTTTGGTGATAATAGCAAAGGAAAGGTAATTGGGTTAGGTAAAGTTGCTATCACCAATGATCTATCAATTACAAATGTCTCTCTTGTTGAATCACTCAATTTCGATTTGCTATCTGTTGCACAAATTTGTGATCTTGGTTTTTCATGTACATTTAACCCTCAAGATGTGATTGTTACTAGCCTTCATGACAAATCTTGCATATTCAAAGGCTTTCGTTATGGAAATCTTTATTTGGTTGATTTCAACTCTAGTGAAGCAAATTTGAAAACTTGTTTAGTTGCGAAAACCTCATTGGGTTGGCTTTGGCATAGGAGGCTAGCCCATGTTGGTATGCATCAATTGAGCAAACTTTCAAAAAGTGATCTAGTTGTGGGCTTGAAAGATGTGAAGTTTGAGAAAGATAAACTTTGTAGTGCTTGTCAAGCCGGCAAGCAAGTTGCATGCTCTCATCCTTCTAAAAGCATCATGTCCACATCTAGACCATTGGAGCTCTTACATATGGATTTGTTTGGCCCAACAACCTATAAGAGCATTGGTGGAAATAGTCATTGCCTTGTCATTGTTGATGACTATTCTCGTTATAATTGGGTGTTCTTTTTGTATGACAAGTCTATTGTTGCCGAGCTTTTTCAAAAGTTTGCAAAAAGGGCCCAAAATGAATTTAGTTGCACTCTTGTGAAAATAAGAAGTGACAATGGCTCGGAGTTTAAAAGTACCAATATCGAGGACTATTGTGATGATCTTGGTATTAAGCATGAGTTTTCCGCTACCTACTCACCTCAACAAAATGGTGTAGTGGAGAGGAAAAATCGCACATTGATTGAGATGGAAAGGACTATGCTAGATGTATATGGTGTTTCCGATTCCTTTTGGGCGGAAGCCATAAACACCGCTTGCCATGCAACCAATAGGCTTTATTTGCATCGTCTTTTGAAAAAGACTTCCTATGAGCTAATTGTTGGGAGGAAGCCTAATGTCGCCTATTTTTGAGTGTTTGGTTGCAAATGTTATATTTATCGAAAAGGTGTTAGACTAACCAAATTTGAAAGTCGGTGTGATGAAGGGTTTCTTTTAGGTTATGCCTCAAAAGCAAGGCATACCGGGTCTACAACAAGAACAAAGGTATTGTGGAAGAAACCGCCAATGTTCAATTTGATGAAACTAATGGCTCCTAAGAGGGGCACGAGAATTTGGATGATGTAGGTGATGAGGGATTGATGAGGGCGATGAAGAACATGTCTATTGGAGACATCAAGCCCGTTGAAGTGGAAGACAAGCCTTCCACCTCCACTCAAGTTGAGGAAACTACTTCCGCTATGCCAAGACAAGCTCAAGTTGATGTGGAGGAGGACAAAGCACAAGATGCACCTATGTCGCCAAGAATTCACAACGCTCTGTCCAAGGATCACCCAATTGATCAAGTTTTAGGTGACATTATGTTGATGACGAAATTTGGTAAATCATGCATCGAATTTGGAGTTAAGACCGAAGCGGATTTGGAAGGAAATCGGTAACAGAAACAGAGTATAAATAAGCTTCGGAACTGCATCGGCTACGGTGTGCATCGACTGATATCGAATCGGACAAGGAAGCCGATGTAGCCAACTCCGACAAGGGGATGTTGGAACCATTGTCGGGTTCGTTTAAAGTGCTTCATGAGGATTGCCACGTGTGGATTGAGTCCGAAAAAGGCAATTATATCTATTAATTAGGAAGAGTCTGTTAGTTCCCTTTTATCTTTAGGAAAGTGTGTTTAGTGTCCAATAAGGACTTTATGTTTTCCTTTTATCTTTAGGAAGGTTTCTGTCGTGTCCGATATGGACTAGCATCTACCCATGGGTATAAATATGTACACCCGGGGTCTATGTAAATTATCTCTAGATCAATACAACTACTCTCGGCGCATTGCCACCCTCTTTCTGAGGTTTTTACTTATCAACCGGCGGAATTTGACACCTGACGCAGGGCTGCATCGTCTTTCGATCTCCGGCGAAGGGGTAAGCCCTACGTTCCATCGGGCCCTGGTGAATCTATCGGCTACATTGGTGTTGTTCAAGGCTGCATCGTTTCGATCTCTTGGATTGCTCTGGTTCGGTTGATATATTTACCTGATATCTCAATTCTATCTTAATTGCATTGTGTTTAGAGACGCATCGGTTTAGTTGGGACTGTCTCGGTTAAGTCTGATCTTCTGTCTTAGCCGATATATCTCTACAATCACAATGTTGTTTTAAATAGATTTGTTATATCCATCACATTAGACAAATCTATCGGTTCATCAAGTGTTAGATTATCATATACAATCTCGTGCTGCATCGGTTAGGTTCGACCTACTAGATTGTTGTTGATAATATAAATCTTGTTAAGCCGATAGGTTCATGCTAATGTTTTATCGGAGTGCTAGCCGATGAGTTATCTGGATGTTGCATCGGCTTATACGGGTTACATACAAGTTGGATTTAGCCGATGACAACAAAGGTTTCATTGTTTATATAATCATTTGGATTTATTGACATCGAACCTCCAGCCGATGAATGCTTCAACCTTCGGATCGGTGCTTATTCAATCTATCATTACTAGCCGATTGGTTTCTACTGGACTATATTATTGTTTTATTATATTATCATCAGTCGATTATCTTTATGTCATTATTTACTCAAGTACCAAGATCTATATTGGATATCGGCTGGTATCGACATCGGCTGGAATCACTCCATCGGCTTGTCAGCCGATCGGCTATCTTTTGATCTTCAATTTATATATCTTGTCAGTTGCAGGATCAAACTGACTGGCACGCCCGCATCTCATCATTATTCTGGACCTGCACTGGAGCTAAGCAGATCTCCTAGGTCGTCGTGTTTTTACGTCAACACATTAGTAAGGTGTTCAAACTCAATCTCGTGTCGCTTCGATTTGTGAGCACTACTCTTTTGTTTCTTGTCTTGAACCAAAACATGTAGATGAAGCTCTTGGTGATCCGGATTGGATGAATGCTATGCATGAAGAGCTCAACAACTTTGCAAGAAACAAGGTGTGGACTTTGGTTGAAAGGCCTAGAGACCACAATGTCATAGAGACAAAGTGGGTTTTTGGAAGAAGCAAGATGAGAACGGGTTGGTGGTAAGAAACAAGGCAAGATTGGTGGCTCAATGTTTCACACAAGTTGAAGGTTTGGATTTTGGTGAAACCTTTGCCCCCGTGGCAAGGCTTGAAGCCATTCACATCCTACTTGCATTTGCATCTTGCTTTGATATAAAGCTTTTTCAAATGGATGTGAAAAGTGTTTTTCTGAATGGTGAAATTGCCGAACTTGTCTTTATTGAGCAACCACCCGGTTTTGAAGATCCTAAACATTCTAACCATGTTTACAAACTCTCAAAAGCTCTCTATGGCTTGAAACAAGCTCCTAGAGCTTGGTATGAAAGATTGAGAGATTTTCTTTTATCAAAGGGTTTCAAAATTGGTAAAGTTGACACGACTCTTTTCACCAAAATCATTGGTGATGATTTCTTTGTGTGTCAAATTTATGTTGATGATATTATATTCGGTTCTACTAATGAGGATTTTTGCAAGGAGTTTGGTGATATGATGTCTAGGGAATTTGAGATGTCCATGATTGGAGAGTTGAGCTTCTTTCTTGGACTTCAAATCAAGCAACTCAAGGATGGAACATTTGTGAGCCAAACCAAGTATATCAAGGATCTACTCAAGAGGTTTGGCTTGGAGGATGCAAAGCCCATCAAGACTCCAATGGCAACCAATGGCCACCTCAACCTTGATGAGGGAGGTAAACCTGTAGATTTAAAACTTTATTGCTCTATGATTGGTAGCTTACTTTATTTTACTGCATCTAGGCCGGATATCATTTTTAGTGTTTGCATGTGCGCACGGTTTCAAGCCGCTCCTAAGGAGTGTTACCTTGTGGCCGTGAAAAGGATTCTAAGATATTTAAAGCATTCCTCAACAATTGGCTTATGGTACCCAAAAGGTGCTAAGTTCAAGCTAGTTGGCTATTCCGATTCGGATTATGCTGGTTGCAAAGTGGATAGAAAGAGCACATCCGGTAGTTGCCAATTGCTTGGTAGATCCCTAGTGTCATGGTCATCCAAGAAACAAAACTCCATAGCCCTCTCTACCGCCGAGGCGGAATATGTTTCGGCGGGTAGTTGTTGTGCCCAATTGCTTTGGATGAAAAAAACCATGTTGGACTATGGCATAACCTTCACCAAAACCCCACTCCTATGTGACAATGATAGTGCCATAAAGATAGCCAACAATCCGGTCCAACACTCAAGAACCAAGCATGTTGACATTCGCCACCACTTCCTAAGAGACCATGTTGCCAAGTGTGACATAGTCATTAGCCACATAAGAACCGAAGATCAACTTGCCGATATCTTTACCAAGCCTCTTGATGAAACCCGCTTTTGCAAGTTGAGGAATGAGTTAAATGTCATAGACTTCTCAAATGTCACTTGAGATCATGCACCATGGTTACTACATGTTCATATTGCCTATTTGCTTGACTTTTGCTCTTTTGCTTGGGATTAATTGCTATTTGGCTCTTCCTTGCGAAAATGGAGCTTGTCACATTAAGGGGGAGTATTGCACTTCTATATGTGCTCTACTACTCATTATATGTGAATCAATCAAATACAAGTGCTAGTAGAGCTTTCAAAATGCCCAAGTCAACATAAGTCAAAATTCTTGGAAAATCAAAGTAATTTCAAAACTCTCTTTGAAAAGGTTTAAAAAGGTTCCCTATATGTTTTCCAAACTTCTTATTGCAAGAAGAATGGAGTTTGATTGAAAATGCCATTTTGGCCCTCTTTTGAAGAAACTAGATTCTTAGTTTTGGCTAAAATGAGATTTATCTCCAAAATGAGTTTGAGAAGAATTTTGAGAAAAGTGTCACAACAAAGTTGGTAGAGAAGATATTCTCAAATGTTTTTGGTATTCAAATCAAGTTCAAAAACTAAATCTTTCAAAAGTTATTTGGAAATCAAATTGGCCCAAAAACCCCTATAGACCATAAAAGGTCACCTAATAGCACTTAAGTGAGTTAAGTTGCAACTCATACAATATTTCAACTCATACATTTCAAAATTGCTCCAAAAATTAAAATTTTATTGTGTGGGGGTTGCCGGCTTGTGCAAGGGTTGTGCACAGCCGGCAGGGGGCCCAGCAGTCTGACCGGCGCTATATGCACGGTCTGACCGGCCGGGTGTGGCGGTCAGACCGGCTGGGTAGCACCGGTCTGACCGGCTGACTAGTGGGCCCAGGCTTTTCAGCTCTCTTCTTCATCCACTCGACCCCTTCTCTCTCCTTCTCATCCCCTCACTTCCCCAACCCGAAAAATACTTCCCTATCTCTCCTCCCTCAAACCCTAACTCTTCTCCCTATCAAATCCCTTCGGTTTGACCGTGGATTTCACTCCGGTTACACCGTAAGTGAATCCCCTCCTCTTCCTCTATCAAATCCATGGATTAATTTATGTTTTTATTGAGTTTTTGATCCATGGTTTGGAACCCTAGGTGAAGGAAGAGGTGCTTTCGATTTTGCACACTTTAGGGGTTTGTTCTTCGTGCAAATCATCTCCTACAACCGGTAATCTCTCGTTCCCTCACTTGTGCTCATCGAAATCGGTCTATTTCAATTTCTAGGGTTACGGGTAGTTTCTCCCTCTAAAATCAAATTTTTGGTGAAATAGACCTATCCCTTGCTATGGCCGCTCATTACCTTGTGCAAAACCATGGTCAATAACATATTTAGATGCACTTTGTGGGTGTGAATGATTGGAGGTTTGAACTCCCTGTCTTGGGCGGTCTGACCGGCTGGGTGCTGTCGGTCTGACCGGCCAGGTGCTGTCGGTCTGACCGACCGTGGCCTGCGGTCTGACCGCACCTGACAGGCAGAGCACACCTGTCACACCCTGGGGTTCCCCTTCTAGCCCTAATTTCATAAATAAAATGCCTAAATAAATTTTCCTTTTAACCTGGAGCAAACCCTAATTTAAAAGTGCACTTAATAAATTGGAATCGGCATGGTGGAATTCTTCCGGGTTCCTTCATGCCAAAATACACTAACAAGATGTTTAGCGGAATTTACAGAGCTCTAAAAATATTTCTTTCGAACCCAGTTAAAACCTTAACTGTGTGCAAAAGTCCCGGGAAAAACCTCCCTCTTTTCCCCTTTTCCCTTTTTCCTTTTCTTTTTTCCCTTTCCTCCCCTCCTTTTTCTCCTTTCTCCCTCCCTTGGGCCACTGGCCCCTCCCTCTCCTCCTGGCCGGCCGCGCCCCTTTCCTCCCCTTTCCTCCCTCGGCCCACCGGCCCCTACCGCCTCCTCCCTTTTCCCCCCTGTGCCTCCTCTCTCCTCCCCGCGGGCTGGCCCATGGCTGTGGCCCGCAGGCCGCAAGTCCGTGCCGACTCCCCCACGGATCGGGCCACCGACAGGTGGGCCCCACCTGTCGGGCCCTCCTCCTAGCTCCGGCCGGCGGAGCCGTAGCCGCCGCCCGTACCGTCCGGCGCCGCCCACACCGCCCTCAACCTCCGAAACTGCCGCCGCCCACCTCCCCGGAATGCGCGCGCCAACCGCACCCTTCCTCCCCTCACTTCTCTCCCTCTCTTTCCCCGAACGCCACCTTCCCCCGCACTCTCTAGCACCGGCTGCCGTCGTCTTCTTCCTCTCCGGTGAGTCCTCTCCGGTGAGCTCTCTCTCTCTTCCTCCTTGCTGTCCGGCCGTGCCGCCTCGTCACGATGCGCGCCCGCCGGCCACCGCCGCGCGCGCGTTCCTCTGCGCTCGGCCGCGCCGCCGCGCCGCGCCGCTTAGTTCAAATAGCTCACTAAAGGGGATTCATTTAATCACTTTGGTATAGTTTCTATACATGATAACTTTGTGGAAATGCCACCGTGGTAGTGTTATGAACTTAAAACATGCTAAATGGTGGGCTGTGGGTGCATGCTTTTGCTAGTCGCACCCATGGCAATTAAGGACCGATTCGCGGCAACCCCTAGAAGAAACACCGTGCGTACCACAAGCCAGCGTGGGCAACGGCTGAGCTTGTAGTATAGCTTTCCGCTAGCTGACGTACACTGGCTAGTGTGAGCGTTATGGAGTTTGGATGGGCCCTGCGACGGTCTATGCGGCTTCCGAATTCACCATGGCACGAAAGGGGGCTGTCCGCTGCCTGTTGAGGAGTGGGGGCGAAACCTGCGGTGGTACGATTGGTTAGAGGGGGTTATGCGAAGGGTCCTGTCCCAGTCCCTTTTTGGGGTACCGTGGTGGTATACAGGCACACGGTAACGTGTCGTGGGGCTGTGTCTTGTGGGTACAGATGTACACCTCTGATCAGAGTGAAACTATTTGAATAGCCGTGCCCGCGGTTATGGGCGATCGACCAGCTCACCGTGATTAGTCTCACTCTAATATAATTTGACTTAATTGAACTGGTTTAGTTCAGGTGGAATGGTTTGGGCCTGTCGCAACATGGTGTAGCGTTGGACAGTGATGGTTTAATTATGCTTAATTAACTCAATGGTTTTACCGCTTTCAACTACTGTTTTTAAATGCCACCTTTGTGCAAATGAACCCTAGCCTTTCCTTGGAAACACTTGCATCATACCCTCTCTTCCAGTATGACTTGTTGAGTACGGTGGGTAGTACTCAGTCTTGCTCTTTTCCCCCACACCAGAGTTGGAGTACGTTTCTGATGGTGGTTTCTCCGAGTGATTGCCGCTCTGCCATCGAGGATGCCTGTGGAGTGGTTTCGCCGCGCTGCAAGCATCAAGACTAGAATAAGCTTGTTTAACTTTTTCCGCTGCATTTACGTAAGACATTTGAATGTTTTGTAAGACGTGGATCTGTATGTCAACTGGCTGATCCTGGACAGGGATTTTAATACAAACTCTGTTTGGAAATTTGGTTTAGTGAATTTCTGGGCGTGACAAGTTGGTATCAGAGCCGACCTTGACCGTAGGACGAGCCAATCGGAAAGCCCTAAGAGCCCTCTGAACTCTTTCATATGCATATGCCCTTTTTCATTTGGAGTTGCTTCAGGAAATTTTGGGGATTTGGTTTCCTTGGTTTATGGGGAAAATCTTGGTCGTTTATTCGAATGGGGTATTTGGAAAGTCAGTCGGTCTAGGGTATTAGCAATTTGGAACAAATGGGTCTAGGGTTAATTGGAATTTTATTCGACAGTCAGTCAGGAATATAGTGGGAATAATGCATCCGGATATGTCTGGTTTGAAAAGGGGGTTGCAAATTTTATACCTACTTCTATTATCATGTTACACATTGTGCATTATTTTATTATCTATGTTAAATTAATTGTGTTTTTATTTAACCCCATGAAAATATTTGATGCATAAAGTTCGCTTTTATCTGTTCATTTGCTTGAGTCCTTATTTGCTTCGTTCAAGTTGGATTTGAGCATGCATTGATTTCCCACCCCTTGTCTTGTAGATGGCAGACTTTCCCCCTACGCACCGTGGTGAGGACATGGATGGTTGTTTGGCCGAGCTTGCCCGCATGACCTTAGTTGTGGGATACCCGGAGGCACCAGAGTACACCACCATCGAGCCCCTCAGTGGAGAGTTTCCGTACAGAGTCCGTTTGGAGGTCCATGGCTTTGTTGGCACCGACCTTCCCAACATGGTGGTCGAAGCTTCGGGAGGCTCCGTTGTGCACGCTTGTCAGGAGGCTGCCTACAGGATGATGACTACGATTGGCGACAGGCACTCCTACCGTTTCTGTGCCACGGCATACCGCTACCATCCTCGCCGCTCCGCCACCAGCACTGTCAGCACGTTCCGCCCGACGACCGCGGAGAACGACACCACCTTTGGGCACATGTGCACGGTGATGAAGGGACTGGACAAGATGCACGCTGACCTCCACAAGGCGTCCAAGGCGCTCAATGACCAGAAGCTGATCAAGATCACCCGCCTGGAGGATGAGGTCGCCCGCCTCAAAGCCGAGAACGCCAACCTGCAGGGACGTCCAGCGCCAAGTGGCCCAAGGATCCATACGACGCCCAGGAAGACCACCACTGCCCCGGTGTGCATCCAGCTCGCACCGAGGAACCCACCTTCAGCTCCAGCTCCAGCACCAGCCGTGCTGCCGTCACCAGCGTTCACGCTCACCTTCGTCCCAGCGTCCGCGTACCAGGGTCCCGCCAGTGGCAGTGGAGGATGGTTGAGTGCTACACCCAGCGGCAGCAATGGCAGTGGTTCCAGTTCAGAGCCTACCAGCGGGGACACCGAGATGGTCGACTCCGGGAGCCGTTCCGAGCATTAGGCTCGCTACCCTTAGCTTTATTGTTTCACTTAGTTTGCTTTCTTGTTAGTTTCTGTGTGCTAGGATTGATGCTTTGTGGGTTAGTTGATGGTTGATATCATGTGCCTATGGTATGGCTATCTCATTAAGGTTTCTGCTTGCTGATTTAACTGTTTTAATTAAGATCAGAACAATTACAGTTTAATTCCAATATAATGAAGTTTAGTTTCTGAGCATCTGTTTTATTTCTTTTCCATCTCTTCCTTCGGGTTCCTTCCCTCCAGATGGTCAACATGAGGACAAGCGGTAACACCAGTGGCAACGAGGACCCGACCACCGGGGCACAAGCAAACGGGGCTAACAACAACGGCCCTCCACCACCACTACCTGAGAACCCCATCATCGCCCAGGTGTTGGCCAGCCAGACGCAAATGATGGCCGCCTTGATGCAGCAGATGCAGCAGCAGCACCAGCAGATGCAACACCAGGTCCAGCAACAGCCGCAGGGTCAACAGAGCTAGTAGTTTGGTCCCCCTCCCCAGTCCAAGCTGCCGGAGTTCCTCCGCGTCCGCTCGCCAACTTTCTCGAGCACCACCAACCCCATGGAGGCTAATGATTGGCTTCACGCCATCGAGAAGAAGCTCAACTTGCTGCACTGCAACGACCAAGAAAAGGTCGCTTTTGCCACCCATCAGCTGCAGGGTCCCGCTTCGGCTTGGTGGGACAATCACTTGGTCACTCGTCCACCTGGGACGGAAGTCACTTGGGCTGAATTCTGCCGCAGCTTCAGGAAGGCCCAAATTCCTGATGGTATAGTGGCCCAAAAGAAGAGGGAGTTTCGTGCACTGAACCAGGGTAGCAGGACAGTGACAGAATACCTGCATGAGTTCAACCGCCTCGCACGTTATGCCCCAGAGGACGTGCGCACTGATGCCGAGCGCCAGGAGAAATTTCTGGCTGGTTTGGATGATGAGCTTACAAATCAGCTGATCTCCGGTGACTATGTTGACTTCGAGAGATTGGTGGATAAGGCGATTCGCCAGGAAGACCAGCGTAACAAGATGGACCAAAAAAGGAAGGTAGCTCAGATCAGGGCATCGCCCTTACCACCCTGGTAACTTCCGTGCTGGTTACAATGGAGGCAACAACAACCAAGGTGGGCAGCACAGTCGCCTAGCTCCACGCCCGCCGACTGCACCAAATCCGCCAACCCAGCCAGCTCAGCCCAAGAGGGATGCAGGAGCGAAGCCAGGAGCTTGCTTCAACTGCGGTGAACCGGGGCACTTCACCGACAAATGCCCGAAGCCGAGACGTGCTGGGCCTAGCATCATCCAGGCCCGCGTCAACCATGCATCGACAGAAGAGGCACTTGCAGCACCAGAGGTTGTACTGGGTATGTTTCCTGTCAACTCAGTCCCAGCTATAGTTTTATTTGATTCTGGTGCAACACATTCGTTTATTTCCAAGAATTTTGTGGGGAAGCATGGTCTAACAAAAGAGGAACTTAAGATACTAATGCGGGTCTACACCCCGGGAAATAGTTCCACCTCCATCAGTTATAGCCCCTCTGTGGTGATAGAAATCGAAAGAACACAATTTCTAGCCAACCTTATCCTTCTCGAATCTAAAGACCTAGATGCCATTCTTGGGATGGATTGGTTGACGAGGCAAAAGGGAGTGATTGACTGTGCAAGGCGCACCGTCACTCTAACCAATGACAAGGGAGAAAAGATCACCTTCCGATCTCCGGCACCACAGAAGTCCGTAGCAAGTGTGAATCAGGTTGCCACCGAGGAGCAGACCAGAGAAGTGGTGAAGACTACTAAGAAGTTGGAGGATATTCTGATCGTCAAAGAATATCCTGAAGTGTTTCCGGACGACCTTACCTCAATGCCACCCGAGAGGGAAATCGAGTTCCGGATTGATCTGGTACAGGGAACTGCTCCGATACATAAGAGGTCATATAGGATGGGAGCAAATGAGCTAGCGGAAGTAAAGAAGCAAGTGGATGACCAGCTGCAGAAAGGCTATATCCGCCCGAGCACGTCACCTTGGGGTGCTCCGGTGATCTTCGTGGAGAAGAAAGACAAGACTAAGAGAATGTGCGTTGATTATCGCGCACTTAATGAGGTCACTATCAAGAACAAGTACCCGTTGCCTAGAATCGACGACCTGTTTGATCAATTGAAGGGAGCAACAGTGTTCTCTAAGATCGATCTGCGATCGGGTTATCACCAGTTGAGAATCCGAGAAGAGGACATTCTAAAGATAGCTTTCATAACTCGTTATGGGTTGTTCGAGTGTACAGTTATGTCCTTTGGGCTCACCAATGCCCCAGCTTTCTTCATGAACTTGATGAACAAGGTGTTTATGGAATTCTTGGACAAGTTTGTCGTGGTATTCATTGACGACATACTTATTTATTCAAAGACTGAAGAGGAACATGAGCAACATCTCCGTTTAGCTCTTGAGAAGCTGAAGGAACATCAATTGTATGCAAAGTTCAGTAAGTGTGACTTTTGGCTAAAGAAGGTTCAATTCCTCGGTCACGTCATATCAGCTCAAGGGGTAGCCGTGGATCCCTCAAATGTGGAGTCTGTCACGAAGTGGACCCCAGCGAAGTCAGTGTCTCAAATCCGGAGTTTCCTTGGACTCGCGGGTTATCACCGACGGTTCATCGAGAATTTCTCCAAGATAGCTAAAACAATGACCCAACTGTTGAAGAAAGATGAAAGATTCAAGTGGTCAGAGGAATGCAACAGGAGTTTTGAGGAACTCAAGGAAAAGTTGGTGACTGCACCGGTTTTGATACTGCCAGATCAGGCGAAAGACTTCCAAGTTTATTGTGATGCATCCTGCCAAGGGCTGGGATGTGTTTTGATGCAAGAGGGCAAGGTGGTCGCATATGCTTCCCGTCAATTGCGTCCGCATGAGAGGAACTACCCAACTCATGATTTGGAGTTAGCTGCAGTGGTCCATGCCCTGAAAATATGGCGGCACTATCTTATTGGCAACCGTTGTGAGGTGTACACGGATCACAAAAGTCTGAAGTATATCTTCACTCAACCAGATTTGAATCTCCGACAGAGAAAATGGTTGGAGTTGATCAAAGATTATGACATGGGAATACACTATCATCCTGGCAAAGCTAACGTGGTAGCCGATGCCTTGAGCAGAAAAAACCACTGCAATGCCTTGAGCACGGAAAGGTTGTGCAGCAAATTGCAACAAGACCTTGAGCATCTGAACTTGGGAATCGTGGAGCACGGGTTCTTAGCCGCTCTCGAAGCACAACCAACGCTCGTGGAACAGGTCCGAGCAGCTCAGGCCAAAGATCAAGAGATAGCCGAGCTTAAGAAGAATATGAGGGTCGGTAAAGCGCGAGACTTTACTGAGGACAAACATGGAACAATCTGGATGGGAGAAAGATTGTGTGTGCCTGAGAACAAGGAACTGAAGGATCTAATACTCACTGAAGCTCATCAAACCCAATATTCCATCCATCCTAGCGGCACTAAATGTATCAAGACCTCAAAGAGAAGTTCTGGTGGGTTAGCATGAGAAGGGAGATAGCTGAGTTCGTCGCCCTATGTGACGTTTGCCAGCGAATCAAGGCTGAACATCAGAGGCCAGCAGGATTGTTACAACCGCTTCGAATCCCTGAGTGGAAATGGGAAGAAGTTGGGATGGATTTCATCACAGGAATGCCAAGGACATCATCGGGGCATGATTCGATTTGGGTGATTGTCGATCGACTCACCAAAGTCGCCCATTTCTTACCGGTGCATACCACCTACACTGGGAAGAGGTTGGCAGAAATATATCTGGCAAGGATCGTGTGTCTACATGGGGTACCCAAAAAGATCGTATCCAATCGCGGAAGTCAGTTCACTTCGAAGTTCTGGCAAAAATTGCAAGAAGAGTTGGGGACCCGCTTGAACTTCAGTACGGCTTACCATCCACAAACCGATGGTCAAATGGAACGAGTAAACCAAATACTGGAAGATATGTTAAGAGCCTGTGCGATTGATTTCTGTGGAGCTTGGGATAAGAGTTTGCCTTACGCCGAGTTCTCATACAACAACAGCTACCAGGCCAGTCAACATATGGCACCCTTCGAGGCACTGTATGGTCGGAACTGCCGCACCCTGCTCTTTTGGGATCAAATAGGGGAGCGTCAATTGTTTGGGACTGAAGTCCTAAGTGAAGCAGAGAAGAAAGTCAAAACCGTTAGAGAAAGGTTGAGGATCGCACAATCGCGGCAGAAAAGCTATGCCGACAACCGCCGCAGAGAACTCGCTTTTGAAGTAGGGGATTATGTGTATCTTCGAGTTACGCCACTTGGGGGAGTGCACTGCTTCCAAACCAAAGGGAAATTGGCACCACGCTTTGTGGGACCGTATAAAATTTTGGAGCGCAGAGGCAAAGTTGCTTACCAGCTTGAGCTCCCTTCCAGCATGCTTGGTATCCATGATGTGTTTCATGTTTCCTAGCTAAAGAAGTGTTTGAGGGTACCCGAGGAACAGGCCAGGCCAGATCAGATTGAGATCCAGGAAGACTTGACCTATGTGGAGAAGCCTGTTCGCATCCTGGAAACCAGCGAAAGAAGAACCAGGAATAAGGCCATCAGGTTCTGCAGAGTTCAGTGGAGTCATCACTCTGAGGAAGAAGCCACATGGGAAAGAGAAGATGAGTTGAAAGCTGCCCATTCGCACTTCTTCGCCAGCTCTTCCGAATCTCGGGGTCGAGATTCCGTTTAAGGGGGGTAGGTTTACACACCCTGGGGTTCCCCTTCTAGCCCTAATTTCAAAAATAAATCGCCTAAAGAAATTTTCCTTTTAACCTGGAGCAAACCCTAATTTAAAAGTGCACTTAATAAATTGGAATCGGCATGGTGGAATTCTTCCGGGTTCCTTCATGCCAAAATACACTAACAAGATGTTTAGCGGAATTTACAGAGCTCTAAAAATATTTCTTTCGAACCCAGTTAAAACCTTAACTGTGTGCAAAAGTCCCGGGAAAAACCTCCCTCTTTTTCCCTTTTCCCTTTTTCCTTTTCTTTTTTCCCTTTCCTCCCCTCCTTTTCCTCCTTTCTTCCTCCCTTGGGCCACTGGCCCCTCGCTCTCCTCCTGGCCGACCACGCCCCTTTCCTCCCCACTGTTCACGCCGCTCGGCCCACCGGCCCCTACCGCCTCCTCCCTTTCCCCCCTGTGCCTCCTCTCTCCTCCCCGCGGGCCGGCCCATGGCTGTGGCCCGCAGGCCACAAGTTCGCTCCGCCTCCCCACGGATCGGGCCACCAACAGGTGGGCCCCACCTGTCGGGCCCTCCTCCTAGCTCCGCTCGGCGGAGCCGCAACCGCCGCCACCACCGTCCGGCGCCGCCCACACCGCCCTTACCCTCCGAAACTGCCGCCGCCCACCTCCCTGGGATGCGCGCGCCACCCGCGCCCTTCCTCCCCTCTCCACGCCCCTCTTTCCGCATCGTAGAGCCCGGGATTCGCAACCGAATACCGAGTCTCTCTCTCCTCTCTCCTCCCCACTCCGGCGAGAAATCCGGAGCATGTTGTCCGGCCTCTCGCACCGGGACCTCTATAAAACCCCTCCCCTCACTTCTCTCTCTCTTTTTCCCCGAACGCCACCTTCCCCCGCACTCTCTAGCGCCCGCCGCCGTCGTCTTCTTCCTCTCCGGTGAGTCCTCTATGGTGAGCTCTCTCTCTCTCCCTCCTCGCTGTCCGGTCGTGCCGCCTCGTCGCGCTGCGTGCCCGCCGGCCACCGCCGCGCGCGCGCCCCTCTGCGCTTGGCCGCACCACCGCGCGTCGCCCGGCTGCCCGCGCCCGGCCACCCCGTCTCGCCCGCTGCGCGTCGCCGGCTACGCCGTGCGCGCCTTCTTTCCTATCGGCTGCGCCGCTGTTGGCTGCACCGGCCTCTCGCCGCGCCGGCCGCGCTACCTCACCACGCTCCCCTTGCTTCCACACCCACCCATGTGGCGCCACGTGGCCGCCACGCGTGCGCCACGTGATGCACCGCCGCCTGCCGGTCCCGTGGACCTAGTCCATCGTGGACCGGCGCATCTGTGCCACTGACAAGCGGGGCTCGCCTGCCGGCGCCGCCCCACCCCTTGCTGATGTCTGCCCTGGGAATAATTGCACAATAAATTATTTAGGTTTTCTGTTTAGTTTTAAAACGCAGTAAAACTTGCAAAATTCATAACTAATTCATCCGGACTCCGTTTGAGTCCATTCAAATTGCAGAAAATTCATAAAAATGTCTAGAATCCATTAAAAATATTTTTGCTGTCTGTTTCAGTAGACTTATAGCCTGTATTGCTTGTGTGCTTTGTATGTCGTGTAGAATCCGGCAGTTCGGACGAACCCGTCTACTTCGAAGTAGTCGCCGAAGTCGACCCAGCACTAGAGCAAGGTAAGTCATGCTTCATCGTTGATCATATTGTACCGATTTGCGCAATGTTCTACTTTCCTTTAAATACTGCATTATTTTATAATATCATCTCTATGGGAAGTACCGTCCTATTGTACTCGACCTTATACATTGTTCACCTTGTACCTTTGATAGCTTGGGTAATTAAATGTGTAGCTTCTTGGTTTAGGGTATGCTTAGCCGCTTAGTTCAAATAGCTCACTAAAGGGGATTCATTTAATAACTTTGATATAGTTTCTATACATGATAACTTTGTGGAAATGCCACCGTGGTAGTGTTATGAACTTAAAACATGCTAAATGGTGGGCTGTGGGTGCATGCTTTTGCTAGTCGCACCTATGGCAATTAAGGACCGGTTCGCGGCAACCCCTGGAAGAAACACCGTGCGTACCAAAAGCCAGCGTGAGCAATGGCTGGGCTTGTATTATATCTTTCCGCTAGCTGACGTACACTAGCTAGGGTGAGCGTGATGGAGTTTGGATGGGCCCTGCGAAGGTCTATACGGCTTCCGGATTCACCATGGCACGAGAGGGGGCTGCCCGCTGCCTGTTGAGGAGTGGGGGCGACACCTGCGGTGGTACGATTGGTTAGAGGGTGGTTATGCGAAGGGTCCTATCACAGTCCCTTTTCGGGGTACCGTGGTGGTATACCGGCACACGGTAACGTGTCGTGGGGCTGTGTCTTGTGGGTACAGATGTACACCTCTGATCAGAGTAAAACTATTCGAATAGCAGTGCCCGCGGTTATGGGCGATCGACCAGCTCACCGTGATTAGTCTCACTCTAATATAAATTGACTTAATTGAACTGGTTTAGTTCAGGTGGAATGGTTTGGGCCTGTCGCAACGTGGTGTAGCATTGGACGGTGATGGTTTAATTATGCTTAATTAACTCAACGGTTTTACCGCTTTCAACTACTGTTTTTAAATGCCAGCTTTGTGCACATGAACCCTAGCCTTTCCTTGGAAACACTTGCATCATAACCTCTCTTCCAATATGACTTGTTGAGTACAGTGGGTAGTACTCAGTCTTGCTCTTTCCCCCACACCAGAGTTGGAGTACGTTTCTGTTGGTGGTTTCTCCAAGTGATCGCCGCCCAGCCATCGAGGCTGCCTGTGGAGTGGTTTCGCCGCGCTGCAAGCATCAAGACTAGAATAAGCTTGTTTACCTTTTTCCGCTGCATTTACGTAAGACATTTCAATGTTTTGTAAGACGTGGATCTGTATGTAAACTTTGTCGTTTGTGTACCCTGGCTGATCCTGGATAGGGATTTTAATACACAATCTGTTTGGAAATTCTTAGCGAATTTCTGGGCGTGACAACACCTCCTTTCTTCCACATATGCAAGTGATCTCTAAATAGTTGCTTATTTTCTATCTCTTGCCTTTTTGGATTCAGAGATGCCTCCTCGCACTCGCCGTGGCCGTCAGGCTCAAGTGCAAGAATCAGAGAGCGAGCGTGAGGAATCTAATGGAGGCCAATATGCTCAAAGTGAGGAAGAAGAGCAAGAAGTGTATGAAGAACAACAAGAAGAGAAACAGGAAAGCGGAGATGGAGATGGGAGTGATAGTGAGGAGGAAGAAGGTGGAGATGACATGGAGATAGACCCTTCTATCCAATTTGTGCTGAACATCAGAAATCCCACTCAATACACTATGTTGCATCATCATGATCAGTTCAAGAGGCCTAGAGACACCACAGATCCCCGCTTTCACACAACTTTTTAGAAGACCGTGTATGAGTAGATTTACAGAAAGAAGGCCTTTGCTGAGCATAAGTGGATTTCTTGGAGGAACATCAATGAGACCCAGGAGTTGGAGGGGCTGCAGGATCTATTATGGGCTGTGGGTATCTACAGGATTGTTACTCTGAAGCAAGATTATGATGAAGAGCTTATTCGTCAGTTTTATGCCACCGTGTGGGTTTCTGGCAACTTTGATTGCGTGAAGTGGATGTCAGGGACACTTGAGTGCACAATCAACAGGAGGGACTTCAGGCGTCTCTTAAACATCCGGTTTGACAGTGGTGACGACCTTCATGAGGAGCACGCCCACAACCCGTTCTCCATTGATGACCTAGAGCAGTTCTATGAAGATGGAGGGTGGCACACTTATGGCAAGGTTGCCGGTTTGAGGACCATTCCTAGTGTTGTCAACCGGATTGTGAGAGCCACAATTCTCCCACGTTGTGGCAATAATGACGACATTCGGGGAGTGGCATGGCATGTGATTGATACCATTATGCAAGGGCGGCACTTTGATGTCATCAACCTCATGATGCAGGAGATAGCTATCTCAAAGGGGACACTTGGACAAGGCATCTATTATGCCCCTTTCATCATGAGGCTCATTCAAGCCAAGCAAGGAGTTGGAAACAATCTTAAAGAGCACAAGCAGTACAAGCCACGACTTCAGCTTGGCGCCCCTTGTGTATCTAGGATGGGTCAACCCACATTCCATCATGGGGCAAGCTCCAGCTCAGCATCTCCTCCACCACCTCCTCCTCCTCTAGGTATCGATGAGTACTTCACTCCGTCATATGCATATTTTGGGATGCCTCCACAGGACTACTTCAACCCGGTGCTAGGGGCTATCAATACCCTCAATGAAAGCATGGCAAGGCTGAGCACCGGGCAAGAGGCCATGAATGCGGATGTTAGGGGGTTGAGGACCGATGTGGGGAACTTGAATGCCAATGTGGGAAGATTGTCCAACCAAGTGACTACTTTGGAGCGGCGCATGTCATCTTTGGAGAGCTCTCATGCTTATGTTTACTCTCGTCGCCATGGTTCCTCCGGTCCATCTCACTATCCTATTCCCCGTCCTCCTTCACCTCCTCAAGAGTGAAACTTTTTGGTCCTTGATGTTAAAAGGGGAGACGAAAGGACTTCTTTTCTCTTAGGTGGGATGTGAGTAGATTTAGTGAGGTTAGTCCTCATATTTAGTAGGTTAAGGTGGTTGGGTTATATATATATGTAATGGGCTATTATTATCTATCTTGTGTGTTTTTATCGTTTTGTTAAACTTTTGTGAGATTTAGGCCCTTCGTGGTCTTGTAATAGCTTAGCGAAGTCTATTCGTGGATTGGATGATGAACTCTATGTGCTTTGATGGTTCTATGGATATTTTGAGATCTCTATGCTATGATGGATGATTTTTGTCTATGTGATTTTCTATTGTGATCATCCTATGCTTGTATGAGACTTATGTGTGATGATCATCCAATCTTCGTTATATGTGTGATATGCTTTGTTGAAATGTGCAAAGTATAGTGTAAACTTCCTATGTCATTTGTTTGACTCTTGTGATTGTTATGCACATGTTTAGGGGGAGCTTATACTATTTTTCGCTCATTTGTATCTTGGCAATTCATACCTATTATATATTTGTGGTGTTTGTCATCAATTACCAAAAATGGGGAGATTGAAGCATCTAGGCCCTGTTGTTAATTTTGGTAATTAATGACAAGCGCTTATTGTGGACTAACGATTCTTTTGAGTTACAAATATTTGAGTTAGGATCACATAATATGAGTGCATGGACAATCATCGAGGATGTTTTACGATGGTGCAAAGCTAAACGATTGAAGACGGTAAAACTAGCGGTTTATTTTAATTGATCGAGGAGTTTGGGCGATCAAATTTCATACAATTCTTTTATAGCTTTGCCGTACTATCAAGGGGGTAATGACCTAGTCAAAGAGATGATGAAAATGGCACATTAGGTCATTCACACTTAAGTCTTGGTTTGCATCTACATTTTATGCTGGTGGCTGGCAATGGACGATCTGACTGAAGTGCATGACCCGGTCTGACCGGCCATTCTTGGCGGTCTGACCGGTCACTTGCCGCCGATCAGACCGGCCGGCTGGAGGATGGATGGCTGCTTCTGGCCTAGCGATCCCGAGCCGCTAGAGCCGCAATCGGTTAGACCGAGCCGTGGTCGGTCTGACCGGCCGTTTGACCTTCGGTCTGACCGGCCCCCTGCTATCAGAGCATTAAATGCACTGTAACGGCTAGTTTTCTAGCCGTTATACTTTGAGGCCGGTCTGACCGGCCACCCTTCGCCGGTCTGACCGGCAGGCAGCAGAGTTGGTGGATTTCATCCCCAACGGCTAGTTTTCTTTGTGTGGGGTATAAATACTCCCCATTGGTAGTAAGGGGATCTTCTTGGCACCCACTACAATTGCATACACCCCTTGCCTCTGCTCTCACACACATTTGAGCTAGTGTTCATCCATTAGGTGTGTTTGAGTGTTGATTAGCCAAGAGCCAAGTGCATTTGCTTCCTTGTTGGTTTAGTGTGGCACTTGATCATCTCCGAGCCGGGTCATCACTTGTTACTCTTGGAGGTTGCCGCCTAGACGGCTTGTGGAGGTGCTTGCCCGGTGACCTCTCCGTGGAGATTGTGGAGAAGGCCCGGTGCAGTTGTGAGTGGTTTGGAGTTCACCACCTTCGGAGTGATGGAAGAACTATCCTAGTGATCGAGGCTTGGGTAGTCCTCTCCGTGGGCCGGCTCCCATCTTGCCCACCCCTTGACGAAGAGGGCGTGCGGTGGCTTCGTGGTTGAGCGGTGGAGTTGGGCTCGTCTCAACGGGGATTAGGAAACCGGCGAGTTTCCGAACCTCGGTGAAAAACTCTTTGTCTCATTGTCTCCTTTACTTATTGCATTTACATTTGTGCAATTTACATTCTTAGAGACATACTTGAGCCACTTTCACCCTAGGATTGCAAAACATAACTTAGTTGCTTAGTTAGACTTATCCCTCACTGAGCCTAGCATCTTAGGTTAGTTTTGATTAGGTGTCAATTATTTTAAATCGCCTATTCACCCCCCCTCTAGTCGATATCTTTGATCCTACAGTCCTGGAATCGACCGTTGTGCATTATGAATCGCCAACAGTTGTATTCTTGATGGATTTGGTTAAGGAAATTAATTAATTAAAAGAAGTTTATCCAGAAGAGTACGAGTTCAAGGATGATGCGACATGACAGTTTATCTATTAATTAGGCAGAAGTTCCTTAGTTCCCTTTTTTCTTTAGGAAAGTGTGTTTAGTGTCCAATAAGGACTTCATGTTTTTCCTTTTATCATTAGGAAAGTTTGTATCGTGTCCAATAAGGATTAGTATCTACCCATGGGTATAAATATGTACACCTGGGGTTATTATAAATTATCTCCGTAGATCAATACATCTACTTTCGGCGCATCGCCACCCTTTTACTTTTGACGAGTTCTTGTTTCAAGTTGGGCTGCATTGACTTCGATCTCCGACGAGGGATAAGGCTTGTTATGGCGGCTTGTGTTATCGGGATTAGTGCTTCCATCGCTTTGACACTCTAATCTTGTCCATCTAAGTCGTCGAGTTATCATATACGTTATATAATCTAGATTGATAATGTTTTCTACTTGCATTGGCCAATCTCCATCTAGGGTTTTATCGATATCAGCTAGATTACTTTGTTTGCTTAGATTATATAATGTATCAACCACCCTAAAAATCAGTCAAAAGCCTGATTGTCTAGATATTATGTTTCTTTTCATACCTAGTACTGCATATGTTAAGTTTGATTTACTAAATCATCCTTAGAACCATAATCTCTAGCCTGCTTCTTGATTGCCAATAAGGGTTTCATCGGGGTTTCAGCTGATGAGTTATCTGGACGTTGTATCAGTTTACAAGGATTACTTGCAAGCTGGTTTTAACCGATGACAATAAAGGTTTCACTGTTTATTTAATCGTTTGGATTTAATAACATCGGACCTCCAGTCGATGAATGCTTTAATCTTCGGATCAGTGCTTACTCCATCATATCATTATTAGCCGATTGGTTTCTACTGGATTATATTATTGTTTTATGTCATTATCAAGATCTATACTGGATATATATAGCCGATAGTTCAGAACCCTATCAATATCAACTGGTATCGACATCTGCTAGAATCGCTCTATCGGCTAGTCAGCCGATCAGATGTTTGGTGATCTCAATTTATATATCTTGTCAGTTGCAGGATTAAACTGACTGGCATGCCCGCATCTCATCATTATTTTGGACTTGCACTGGAGCTAAGTAGATCTTCCAGGCTGTCGTGTTTTTACGTCAACGAGTGCCTATATCAGCTCCAATCCCATCGGCTCCTGTTTCTTCCATCCCTAATCCTACATTGCTAGCAAGGCAGTAACCGGCACTTGGGGGGGGGGCAGAGTTCTACTCAGTTAACCCAGGAGCAGCTGGCGCACATGTTGAAAATAAAGCAGCCGATTATAGAACCAACCTCGCAGCAAATATCGTTCAATCAACAACCTGCGGTTCCTCAGCTACCGTTACAGCAGCTGATTGGGCACCAATATTTGTGAGAGCCCCTTCAAAATTTTCAGCACAAATCACCTCAGTGAAATTTGGGGCAGAATTTTAATTTTCAGTACCAGCCTCCTTCACCTCTTCAATATCAGCCAAGTATTTGTGAAGGGTCTTCTGAACCATTGGCTGCGATCGGTCAGGTGCAAAGATGACTTTCAGGTGCTGAGAGTTTGATTTGCGGAGGAATGACGCGAGGTCGAACTCTTATCGCAAGCTTCTGTGGATAATCAACGAAGTTTGTCAGTAAGTTGAAACCAGTCATGCACTACCTGTTTTCACATAAAGGATAAAACAAATCAAGGTTAACCTGTCTGGATCAAAGTTTATTAATCATATTATGATTATAGACATATAAACTTTATCTTTAAACTAGTGCCTTCCCCAGCAACAGTGCGAAAAATGCTTGTTGGTAAATCCGCCAGCGCACGGTTACCGATGTAGCACTTCACCCATGAGTATTCCCAAGGGTATCATATTTATAACTCCGCAGGGAAGGCAGCGGTGTAAAATATAGTTTATTTAATTTAATCTATAATTAATTCATCGTAGTCGAAACAAGGGTTAAGTTGATATAATGTTGAGGTAGTGGTCACACAGGAGATTTACTTCAATAAAAAAGTTTAGTACAAAAGAGCACTAAAGAACTATGGAACAACTGTACTCATAAAATATTCATGTTGAATATACACTTAATATATACATGCTTACAACATAGGACTCACTTCCAGGCAGCCAGGTACTACCGAGAGACCACTCCCTGCTAGTCTGCCCGTGTGGTTATGACATTTACACACTCTTACGTCATAACGGACATGAAGTAATACAAAGGACGGATATGGCTGTCATCACCTGTCGCCTACCTCACTTTACATGGGGCATACTGTGAAGCCCAGGCCGAAAAACTGTATTGGATCCATCTCATCCGGTCTAGAATTGGATCCATCTCATCCAGTTGGACCGGACCACACCTAACACTGTAACACACTGCGTTTTTGTCCTCGCATTCACACAAAAATTCCAGAATCGGTGTTACAAGTCAACAGGCATCCATCCTTATATGTTGGTGCATTTTTCTCTGGCTAAGCGAGGTGGGATTATTTTTCTACAGTACCACGCTGCTGCGCTGCTCCTACTACTGCTCTGCTGCTGCTTGCATGCTTGGGCCAATGGTCCAAGGCCAAGCTTTAGCTGCTGCTGGACTGGGCCAGCTGCTGCATTACTCTTTCTCTTTTTCTCTCTTTTCTTTCTCTTTTTCCTCTAATTATTTGCCGGGTGTTACACATACCCGCATCCAACAACATTTATCTAGCCTAAACACCATGCTTATACAAGTAAATAATATCACTAACTCCCCCGGGACTCACCCTACGGATGAACAAGTTGAAGCTAGAGCAATTTAGAAAGGTCATGGGACCGTTATCGTAGCATGGATCGACTAGCTTAGAATGAAGTAGAAGTACTCATAGAACATATACTTAATAAAGAAATATAGAGACTACGAGCATAAGTAAATAAAGAAGATGATTCTATTAAAGTTACAAGAAGAGTAAAGTACTAAAGATATACTGGAAACTCTAAGTAGACTTTAGGACCAAAGCTCCTCTAGACTTATTTCTACAAAAACCATAGAGAATACAATATGGAAAAGAGAATTGCTCCTTGAGGTGTCTATTGTGAAGTGAGAAAGTTAGCTCCTTAAATAGGCTGCTTATGATGGTTGTATGGCGGTTAAACACCCACAACCATTATTGGGTGCCAACCAGGTGGTGACACGTTGAGGGTGGAGATGGGCCGTCGCAATGTTGGTTCGGCCGAACCCTCGGTGCCGACTCTGTCCACCGACTTTGATGAGTGGCTGCCAGGTGGGCCCGTAAGATGGTTCTCAGGTGGTCGGCCCCTCTTTGAGTTGGTTTGAGCTGACTTTTAGGCCGCTCAATCCATGTGCTCGCACGTGATTCACTGGAGGTGTGTTTGACCTGACATTATTTATTAGTGATATACTTGTAAGAAATGCTAAGTTTCCCTTTATTCATTGTGCTAGTTGGCTGTCAAAATTGGTAGTTAATGACCGTGAACAACGGCTTGAAGAGGAGCCTCGTACTCGGTGGAGGGTACAGCAAAGCTGCGCAGAATTTCCTCCACGTCGTCATCATCTGTGCCAGGGGCTTCATTCATTGGTTGAGGAGGATGGCTGAAACCTGGGTCTCCTGAGTTGCTGAGAGGGCTTCCTCTTGAGCCTGGCTCCACGTTGCTGGTGGGGTGCGCCCCCCGAGTGCCATCTTCTATTTGAGGATCTAGGCTGGGTGGCTCGTCCGCCCCAGGATCTACAGATCCAGACGGCTTAGTGTGCTCTCCAATGGTTGTACCCTCTAGATGGTCGGCTGAATTTCCCTTGGGATCTTCCATAGTGATTTCTGGTCCCACGGCGGTTGTCTTCTTGTCGTTCTTCCTGGGGTCACCTTGAGTGGATGCCCTATCACGTACATTGCAAGATAATCGGTTAAAGACTTCTCGTCTCGGCTCCTCATGTCAACTTACCGAGTGGATCGATTCAGCCGAATCATGGCAAGGCCAAAGGGCATTGCTTTAGTACACCCACTGGCGCTAGCATCCTTTGATGGTGGCGAGGCAACAGATTTAGCGCCAGAACTCGGGTTACCTTCTTCTTTGTGTTCGGGGTAATGGTAGGTCCCCCGACTACCCACTTCCCCTTGCCGGTGGTTTCTGATTCGGTGGTCGGCACTGCTTTAGAGGGAAAGCTTCTCCTCCTACCTTGGGCCCACCGGTTGGACTGCCCGACGACCGAGCGCATGGCTACAGGCGGTTTGTGAGAGGGGTCGGGCGCAGGCTATTTGGCTGCATCAGGCGGTAGTTGAGTAGATGATACAAATAGCTCGCCTCCCTGCAGTTACAATTGGAGTGATGAGTACTCCAATGGCAAAAAGGAAGAAGCAATACTGCCTAAAGATAACTACATATATGTCAATTCGCCTTGTGATGCAGAGCCTTTGGGCAGTTCTTAGTGCTTATCACGGTACCCGGCTTGAAGAAGTCAGAGAACCTCTTGGTTGCCTTGTCCTTGCCGACGGTTCCTGGGCTTTCCCGAGCTGAAGCATCGCCAAAATGATATGCCCTAGCCGGGTGGACGCGGTTCTTCAGCGGTTGCACCTTTCTGACTATGAAATTGAACAATGCGGCGATTGCAGTCAATCCCTCCTTGCGGATATGGCAGATTCCCTTCACCATGCCTTTACCTTGATCTCCAGTTGGCAGAGAAGACCAACAGTTCTTGAATACTGGAGCATGACCTGTATAAGGAGGAAGACTTAGGAGATGGTTGGAGCAGTAAAACCACTAGGCCCTCCAGCCCTTATTCGAGAAGCGAAGAGGGAGTTCACTCTTCCTCCCCAGTCGAAGCTAAATCCCAGCTCCGCCAACAACAATGCTTCTTTGATGGATGGGCTTCACATGACACAAGTAGCGGAATAGGGTGAAGTGGGGGTGGACTCTACAAAACGCTTCGCAAAAGTTCACAAATATAGGAATTTGCAAAACGGAGTTGGGATTGAGATGGTAGATGTTCATAACATAATAATGGAGGACGCAGCGGAAGAAATCACTGGTGGGTAACCCTAGCTTGCAATAGAATAAGGGCAAGAACATCACGATTTCATTGGTATTAGGAGTGGGAACTCCTCGCCACCGGCGGGTCTTGACCCGATGAACTCTTGGGCTGGAAGAAGGACATCTTCCATGGCTTACTCAAGCATGGTTTGGGTCACTGTTGACGGATCCGAAACAAGATTGCAGTATGGCATAAATATAGATTCTCCCAATGAACCTGACATACTGAGGAGAAGTTGTGGGGATTTGAGGCTAGATCATTGGGAAGCTTTGAGTCTGAGGCGAAGCTCTCTGGGTAGGTCTAGACGAATATCGAATCTGAAAATCCCTAGTAGGGAGTAGGTCTTGACGATGGAATTTGGTAAACATATGAATCAGAAACGAGATCCAATATGAAGTGGATTTGAAGATGTGCGGAATTCTCGGAAACAGAGTGCGCATCGGCTGAGAGTCTGTATTGGCCGATACCGGGTTTGATATGGTTAGCCGATACAACCGATAGTAGCAAATTCGGTTATGTGATCAGCATTAGATTCGAGAGGACTTCAGTGCTATTGCCGGGCAGGGATAGAGCCCAAGAAAGGCAATTGTATCTATTAATTGGGATTTTATGTGATTTCCTTATAGACATTTTCGGTAAGAGTCCGCCTAAGGGACTTGTTCGTCTGTTAGGGTTGTAATAGGAAGTATGAGTCATGTCCGATATGGACATCTTATGTATTTTGGGTATAAATATGTACCTGAGACCCTGTAAATAATTAATATCACCTCAATCCAATTTGGGCGCATTGCCAACTTTTTTCTATTACTTTATTTTGACGAGTTCTTGCTTTCGAGTCGGGCTGCATCGGTTTCGATCTTCGACAAAGAGGTAAAGTTTGTTATGGCAGTTTGCATTATCGGGATTAGTGCTTACATCTTTATGACATTCTAATCTTGCTTTTGTGAATCGGTGAGATATCATATACGTTATATAATCTAGATTGACAATGTTTTCTACTTATATTGGCCGTTCTGCATTGAGGATTTTTGTCAATATCAGCTAGATTACTTCGTTGGCTTGGATTACATAATGTATCTACCATCCTGAAAAGATAACCATCGGCTTGATTGTTTAGATATTATGCTTCTTTTCGTACTAAGTCCTGCATCAGTTAAGTTTGATCTACTAAGTCGTGCTTAGAATCGTAATCTCTAACTTGCTTTATGGTTATTAATAAGGATAGTATCGGGGTTTCGGCCGATCTTACCTGGTATAGTTGTTTTACATAGTTTTATGTCTTGTTTAATACACTATATCTGCCCCTTATATCAGAATCTCAACTAATATAAATATATTTAATTTACTATCAATCTGACTGACGATAATTTAATATATTTGTTGCAAGATGATATCCTTGTATAAGGTAGTATCGGAGTTATAGCCGATATATGCTTAAATTCGAACATCGGCTATGATGTAAACATATATAATCCGTATTTCATGTTTATTTTAACTTAGGCAATTTATACTGTCTCGGTTAGGTCCGATCAATCCCAATTGATGATTTCTAAAGTAATACTGATTTATAGATTATATAATGTTGGTATTTACAGCCGATGGGTCAAATTTAAGGATTATTTATTGATTAAACAAACTTTACAGCTGATTCACCGCACAGTGCATCGGCTAGGTTACATCACGATATGACATTGTCTTTCTAGGCGATCTATTATCATTTACTAACAATGTTTGCATGTTTTATCTTGTTGATTGCAGGATCAAATCAACTAGCACGCCCGCATCTCATCATTATTTTGGATCTGCACTAGAGTAAAGCAAATCTCTCAGGCCAGTGTGTGTGTTTTGCATCAGCACGCTTTTGGCACGCCCAGTGGGACTCGTGTCATTATGACGTCCAACATTAAGTTACAGAGGATAATGTTCTGCCAATCACAATCGAACAACTAAGTGAGGAGTAAAGAGAAGAGATGAAGAATTTACTAGATCAACTCCAAAACCAGTATCTGCACTCATTCGCGATGACTCGGCAAGGTACGGTGATTCAAAAGAATAAAATCAAGTTACCACCAGTTGAAAACACAGAGCCAAGTACAAGTAGAGTGAATGATGATAAAGGCAAAGAGGTTAAGGCCGAGTCAGGTGATGAAGAACACACATTACATGATCGCATCGATTTGACAGTTCATCATGCTTTGATCAATCGATCCGGCATACTTGTTAATACATTAACTAACATGATCAAGACAGCGATAGATGACACTATAGCTGAGGAGAAAGCAAAGGGACCCATTTATCTTCCAGGAGATGCTTTCCCAAGTTATAGGGCTGTGAAGACTGAAATTGGCGGGAAATAGCAGGCAACTTCAACTCAAGTCTCATCGGCTCCCATGTCTAGCGGATCTATTCCGACAATATTGACAAGGCACCAGCCAATGCTTGGGGGGCAGACTTCAACTCAGTTCACACCAGAACAGTTAATCAACGCATTGAAGATGAAGCCGCCAATCATTGAGCCGACATCTCACATCCCTTTGGTGTCGCAACTAGTTGCACCCCAACCATCTTCGCAGCAGCCGATAGGGATGACTCAGCCAATTGGCCAACAGTATATACCAGAACCACCATTATATGTACCACCACAAGGTTTGTGAGCCAATTTAAATTACCAGTATCAACCCCACTCTCCACAAATCCAATATTAGCCCGAGGGATCACCACGGTTTCAATATCCAACCCAGTTCGGCCAGCATGATCAATTGCAGCAACAATATGGAGGAGGGATACAATAGCAGCCATGGGCCGATATGATTGCCGACGTGATGAGGGAGTAGTTTGACCTCAAAACTAAGGATAATGGTAACATGTATCGGCATCCATATCCTGAATATTTTGATCGAGTGCCGCTGCCAAACCTATAGAAAGTTCCAGATTTTTCAAAGTTTTTAGGACAACACAATGTGTCAACATACGAACACGTCAGCCATTTTCTAGAACAATGTGGGGAGGCATCGGCTACAGAAGCTCTCAGGGTTAGGTTATGTCCACTATCACTATCTGGATCGGCATTTACATGGTTCTCTTCTTACCTATGATTCTATCAAGAGTTGGGCCGATCTAGAGAAGCAGTTTCATAAATATTTGTTTAGTGGAACTCAGGAGATGAAATTGTCAGATTTTACATCCATTAAGCAAAAATCGGACGAGACGGTGCCCGATTATATCCAGAGATTCAGAGATATAAGGAACAGGTGTTATAGCTTGGCACTAACTGATTCGCAATTAGGCAATTTAGCTTTCCAGGGACTGTTGGCACTGATGAGGGAGAGATTTTCTACTCAGGACTTTGAGAGTTTAGAACACTTATCTCAAAAGGTATCGGCTCATGAGACACGATTCTAGGAGGCTAGGAAGTTTGCTAAGAAGGCCAATAATGTCAATAACATTTACAGGTATGATTCCGACTCCGAAGATGAAGACCCGAAAATCAATGCAGCTGAGTGGGTAAGACTAAGGCCTACAGGATATTTGATTTTGACATTACTAAGGCCGACAGGATATCTGATTTACTTCCTCAAGAAAAATAGATTATATTGCCGGTAGGACACGTGATACCGATGGTTTAAGAATTGAAGATAAGGAAATATTGTAAATGGCATAACACAGGATCACACAGTACCAATGACTACAAAATTTTCAGGCAACAGATCCAATCGGCTATAGAGCAAGGGAGGATAAAGTTTGACGAGGCTAAGAAGCCGATGAAGATAGATGATCATCCCTTTCTAGTAAATATGGTTCACACTGGAGTCGATAGGAATCAAGCCGATAGAAACAAATATCAGGCAAGGAGATTTAAATCGGCCAATATGATTAATAAATATCAGACTAGATGTCAAAGGGAAGAAGAAATGTATTAGTACAATGATGAAGGTTGCTTCGATCCTCATTGGAGTTGTGAGTTCTTTATTGTTTGTTGGAACGAAGGGATGAGACTGCCGTCTATTGAGGATTTTCTTGGTTGCAATGATCCTGATGTGAGATATATTGGAAGATGAAGCAGACAAGCTAATAATGAGCATCGGCCGATTCGACAAAAGTTACCCATTTCAGAGACTTGGGCCGATTTATCAAGATTACTTAAAGATGAGCATGAGGGAGAATCAAGGACTATGAAACGACAATGGTGCCCGTCTGGTATTTTCACTAAAAGTTAGAAAAGACGTGTTCAAAGGATGAGGAATAGAGAGCAGCTGCAAGAAGTGGAAGACGAGGTTGAGCATCGGCTGAAACGCACAAGAAAGGTGTGGCGCATTAAGGGCAAGGTTATGCTAGCTGATGAAGTCGAGGCCGATAAAGGCAAGAATCTTGTTGTAGTCAAGGGAATGGCAGTTGCCTTGTCTTCGATAAATATGGTCGTCGTACTACTAGCTTAGTATGGTACAGAACAAGTTATGGAAGAGATATGCGAAGCACCATCAGGTAGGTTGATGTTATCGACACAACAAGCTATCTTTGTGAAACCGGAAGGATTTGGGCATCGACACCTGTGTATGTCAAGGGGTTTGTCAACGATAAGCCGATGTCGAAAATGTTGGTCGATGGAGGAGTGACTGTTAATTTGATATCGTATGCCACATTTAGAAAATTGGGCAAAAATTTAGAAGATTTGATCAAGACCAACATGATTCTGAAAGATTTCGGGGGGGGGGGATCCAGCTGAGACTAAATGAGTTTTAAATGTAGAGTTAACTATTGGTAGCAAGACAATTCCTACCACATTCTTTGTCATTGATGGGAAGGGTTCCTACAGTCTGTTGCTGGGAAGAGATTGGATCCATGCCAATTGTTGTATTCCTTCGACTATGCATCAATGTTTGACCCAATGGCAGGGAGACCAAATAGAAATCGTGCCAGCCGATAGGTCAGTTAATGTAGCTGTGCCAATTTATCTATTTGGGAGATGGAAAGAATTGATTGTTTGTCTGGTAAAGTTTGGCAAGGAAATTATCTAAAAGTATCTGATTATGATATACAACCAACAGGAGATGGAGAGCCTCGGTTATAACTTTGAAGGCGCCATGGAGGGTTTAAATTTTTATACAAATGATACTGTAGATGATCTCGATAGCAAGCTTGGACAAGGGTTTATGTCGGCCGATGAACTGGAAAGAGTAGATATTGGAGCAGATGATAGACCTAGGCTGACATATATTAGTAAGGAATTGTTGAAAAAATTTAAATGTAAATTAATAGAGTTGTTAAAGGAGTACAGAGATTGTTTTGCCTGGTAGTACTATGAAATGCTAGGACTTAGCTGATCGATTGTTGAACATCGGCTCCCTATTAAACTTGGCTATCGGCCATATAAGCAACCTCCAAGACGTTGTAAAGCTGAAATGTATGATGCTATTAAGGCTGAGATTACATGACTCTATGATGCTAATTTCATCAGGCCATGCAGGTATGGTGAGTGGATTTCAAACATAGTACCGGCGATCAAGAAAAATGGCAAGCTTAGAGTTTGTATTAATTTCAGAGATTTGAATAAGGCTACTCCTAAAGATGAATACCCAATGCCGATTGCTGATCTATTGGTTGATGCATCATCTGGATATAAAATTACCAGTTTCATGGACGACAATGCAGGGTATACTCAGATTTTTATGGCTGAGGAAGATATTCATAAGACTGCATTCAGCTATCCTGGTGCAATTGGTTCGTTTGAATGGGTTGTTATGACTTTTGGATTAAGGAGTGCTGGTGCTACGTATCAGAGGGCAATGAATTATATTTTTCATGGTCTTATCGGCTTGTTGGTTGAAATTTATATTGATGATGTTGTTGTCAAATCAAAGGAGATTGATGAGCATATAGCCGATTTACGAAGGGTTTTGGAGAGAGCAAGGAAGTATGGACTAAGGATGAATCCGACTAAGTGTGCTTTTAGCATATCGGCTGGATAATTCCTTAGATTTTTGGTGCATGAAAGGGTAGTTGAAATACCCCAAAGGAGTATAATGCTATCAAAGATATAAAGCCTCCAGAGCATAAGATGAAATTACAGTCTTTGATCGACAAGATCATCTTTGTAAGATGGTTTATTTCTAATTTATCTGGTAGGATAGAATGGTTTACTCCGTTACTCAGATTGATGGCCGACCAAGAATTCGTTTGGGGGGAGAAGCAACAACAGACTTTAGATAGTATAAAGGAATTTTTAAGTACTCCTCCAGTCCTTATTCCACCACCGAAAGGTACTCCTTTTAAGTTGTATCTATCAGCCGATCAGAACACTATCGGGTCTATCTTGATCCAGGAAGTTGAGCGTAAGGAAAGAGTCATATTTTATCCGAGTAGAAGACTTTTAGATGTTGAGACCAGATATTTGCTGGTGGAAAAGTTGTGTTTGTGTTTATATTTTTCTTGTACAAAGTTAAGACATTATTTACTTTCCAAGGAGTGCACAATAGTTTGTAAAGCCGATGTGGGAAGGTACATGTTATCGGCTCAAGTTTTGAAGGGAAGGATTGGGAAGTGGATTTTTGCTTTAACGGAGTTTGACTGAGATATGAATCGGCAAACGTAGTTACAGGACAAGCGATAGCTGATTTCATAGTTGAACATCGGGATGATTTGGTTGATCACATTGAGATCATGCCTTGGACGTTATTTTTTGATGGATCAGTTTGTACTCATGGATGTGGTATCGGTTTGGTAATCATATCGCCTAGGGGGGTAAGTTTTCAGTTCGCTTTTACTATCAAACCTTATTATACTAACAATCAGGCTGAGTATGAGGCAGTTCTAAAGGGTTTGCAATTGTTAAGAGAGGTTGAGGCCGATACTATTGAAATCATGGGTGATTCATCATTGGTGATCAATCAGTTGACTGGGGAATATGAATGTAAGAACGATGTCTCGACGGTATATAATGAGAAATGTTGAGAGTTGATGAAAACTTTCCGGATAGTTATTTTGAGGCATATTCCTAGAGAACAAAATACTGACGTCAATGACTTAGCTCAGGGTGCATTAGGATATAAGCCGATGTTAAAAGATGTGGAAGTAGAAGTTGCATGTCTACAAGTCGATGATTGGAGGTTTGAGATAATTGAGTATTTGAAGGATCCCTCTAGATCGGTGTCGAGGAAGTTGAGATATAAGGCCCTCAAATATGTCTTATTGGATGATGATTTATATCATCGTACGATTGATGGAGCTCTATTAAAATGTTTAAATTTTGAAGAAGCCAAGGTTGTCATGGGTGAAGTGCATGAGGAAATTTGTGGTACTCATCAATCGGCTCATAAGATGAGATGGATGATTAGGAGAAAGATTGATGAATATCCAAAAAAGTGGCATACCATATTAGCTGAAGCATTATGGTCCTATCGGATGGCTTGTCATGGCGCTATACAAGTTCCACCTTATCAGATGGTTTATGGACATGAAGCTATTTTGCCATGGGAAACTAATATCGGCTCAAGGATGATTTCTTTACAAGATGAGTTGACAGTCGATGGTTATCATAATTTGATGATCGATGAATCAGAAGAGCTGGTTCAATCAAGATTGCCAGGTCTTATAATAAAAAGGTTGTACCAAAATCTTTTGAAGAGGAAGAATTTGTGTGGAAGTTGGTGTTGCCGATAGGAACAAGGGATATTAAGTTTAGTAAATGGTCACCCAAATTGGGAATGACCTTTTCGGATTCATAAGTGTATTTCCAAAGGGGCTTATATGTTAAAAGGACTTGATGGAGAAGTTTTTGTGCGGGCTCTCAATAGAAAATATTTGAAGAAATATTATCCAAGTGTGTGGATTGGTTCATGATCGGCTAAGTTGTGTCGATGTATGGTTGGTAGCCAATGTTGTTTACATCGCCTTTAGATGGCCGATATGAATTATCACCCTTAGAAATTTTCTAAAGTTTGCAGCACGTTGCTCCCTACTACTAACTTGGGGGGCATAAAGGATAAATTTGGGATTAGGGATTTTAAAAGCAAATGTCATAAACTGTAGTCAAATTGGCTTGATGGCCGATAGCGCATATTACATTACAAAATTATAAGTGTACGCTTGGATCAGTTAGAATCAGCTCGATGACCGATGATAGTATAATTACACCAAAAGATTACAAGTGTCAAATGTTACATCAAGACAGATATTTTTGATAGCCGATATAGCTCGCTACCTGATTTGTTCTATCTCTTCTATTGCCTGAGCATGGGTTGCATGTGTCCCAGGAATTGGCTTGAGAGTTTTGCTAAGGGAACATAGATGTTTGATGGAGGTTTTCAACTTGGATTTTTTCTTTTCGATGGCTTTTGGTAAATTGGCCAACTTATGTTCTTCGGAAGCAAGCTCAATGTTGCATTTCTCTAACTCAGCCATTAGTTCGGCTTGTTTAGCTCTTAGCCGATCAATGATTGCTTGGTCGAGCTTGGACCAGCAATCAACTCATCTAATTGGCCTTCTCATTGTTGTTTTCCTGTCAACTGGATTGCATGGTAGCTTCAAGTGTAGTACGTTCTCGCCGATCTGCAATCCTTTGCCTTGCCCTTTCCAATTTGAATTGGTGCTGTTCAAGGAACATTGCTAGGGAGATTGCATCGGCATGATCTTCAGGGAGTTGGTTTTGTATTTCTTGAAACCTAGCTCTGATTGGCCCACAGTTTACAACAAGAGCATCGAGGGAGAACCCTAGCCTATTGGAGATATCTATTAATCTTGTCTTTAATTCATCTGATATTGGCACTAAGGATTTGCTTGTGGTTTCTTCTTCATCGTCTAGAAATTGCCCTATGTCAAATGAGAACAAATCGGCTAAGGCCTGCAAAAGAAGGTGGGATATAAGATGTGTTGTCAAATAGCCGATATTTGACGAATGTGAAGAATGTACTTACAGGAACTGGAGGAGTTGGATCTGTAGCTATTGTCTGTTCTCTATGATAGCTTCCTGCAGCCGATGGAGTGCGTTCACTTGAACGCTGTTGAGGAGGCGATGGAGGTTGAGGGGGCTGAAACAATACAAGGTTGTCATTGAGTATCGGCTGAAGAAAAGTTAAGATGTAAATAAGTTAAGAGATTACCGATGCTGGTGGTGGAGTTGGTTTCTTTTTAGCAGTTACTTGTTCCATCTTCTGCTGAATGATGTAATTAAGTTATAGAGTATAACGTTTAAAAGGAGAATAAGGATTTTGAAATATATATACTTGTGTTTTACGGGAATGTCACTTTGGAGGACTTGGAATCTTGGTCAGGCCAGATGGATCGGCTGGTAGAGTATTGGCTCGAGTGGGTTCTACAGCAGTTTCTTTTGTTTCACTTAGCTAAGCTGTTGCCTCATCCACTTCCTCTTCCATTTCAATTTCCTTCAAATATTCTTCCACATCTGGATCCAAGGGTAGATCTTTGTTAGTTGATGTCTTGGATTTTTTGGTGGACTTATTTTGAATAGTTGGAGGTTTTATGGCAATTTGCTTGGTTCTCTTGAGCTTTCCACCCATTGGTATCGGTTCTCTGATTTGACCATGGAGTAGCCGATAATGGAAGGGGCTATGCCACAGCCGTTTGGAAGCTTTGCAGTAGCATACTCAATCGGCTGGTCACTTCGGCTGGTTTGAGGGGGAGATGAATCAGATACCTGCAAGTGTGAATAAGGATTTGTAAATATTAGAGTATTGTTGGTATTAAAATATGATGAAAAGTGATAGAGAAGATAACTTGAGGAATTAAGTCGGGTAATATCCTTGTTAAGTATGACTGAGCTGATAGGTGGAAGATATGTGTTTTCCATTCAGACCACCAACTATCGATACTGCCAAGAGGGGGTCCAGGGATGTTTAAGATTTTGTCCATGATTAGAGCTGATGCAATTTCTCCTCTGGGTTGGATCTTGTCAGAGAAGTATAGGCCGATTGGGAGTTGACCCCTACCAAGTTGACGTGCAACAACTGTTGGATGGTAGAATTCATATGAGGGTTGTACATTTCTGCCTTGAGAGATGCTTATGGGGAGGATGCAAGGAGAAATAGCTGTAGTCAAGACTTCTTTAGGTTTCTCGAATCTCTCATCGTTGATCTTATCCAATCTGAAATCGATTGGTAGCTCATATTCAGAAAAGGCCTCATAAGTAAACCATATTCTGTTGTCCTTAGGGAATCCTTCATAAACATTTCCAAACCAATTCTGGAAATGTTCCGCCGATAGACCTGAGCCAGCATAAGTGGAGGCTACTTCTCCAAAGGATATGCATCGGCGAGTTATAATCGTTTCATCATCACTGTTGTCCTCTTGATCGGCTAGAGATGGAAAATTGGCTTCTTGCAGTGCCGATCTGTGAGCTGCTCTTAAGGTATACAAGTTTAGCTAGAGTTGTACAAACCACCAAGGGCCACTTGTGTTGATGCTTGTATCCATGATGATCTTGGCTGATGATTGGCTCAGGGTTTGATAGATTACACCAAGGAGATACTTGCCCAAGGGAAATTGTTTCTTTGATACTAGGGCTTCGGCTAAATGTTGCTAGTTGGCTGTTGGTCCACATATGGAGCTGCAGAATAGGAATTTATCTAACCACATAAGGAGAAAAGCAATGTGTTCTCTGGCTGATACTGGACATGTTCCCATTTTTTTGGAGATGAATCTTGACCAACCTCCAATATTTTTGGTTTTGAATCTATGGGTACATTTGGTTTTCAGGTTAATCGGATTGGGCGATGTGGTGATATCCAAACCAGTGATCATGATAATGTCAAGCAGAGTGGGAGTCGTCGGCCCGTGGTTGAACATAAAAGCGTTGAGGGTATCAGACCAGGATTAAGCAGCAATGGATATCATTGGTTCATCCTTTTCACATCGGCTACTGAGAGTGATAAGCATTGGGCTATTCCCATTTCATCCCAATGGTCCTGTTTACTTGCAGCTATCCTTTTGTACCAATTTATCCATTCATCAACTTGGGATGGCCAGCATCTAAAGGTGGTGGTCTAATGGGATAGGACTGGGTTTGTTTGCCTGAAAGGAATTCTGTCTGTCTCTGTGTTGATCAAGGTAGTAGGATCTGTGTCGCTTATCGGACCGAGGAAGAAATGATTCAGTTCCTTTAAGCTTGGGATGGCTACTTGGTGTGATAGGTGCTACAAGTTGAAGAAAGAGGAGATTTAATAACGAATGGAAAAAGCTGAAGCATGCGGAGAGGGAGAGAGTTTGGGCTGATAGGAACATACCTCAGGGAACTCTGCGAATAAAGTGCTTGATGGGCTCGACGAAGACGCCATTGACCTGGGTGGATTGTTGCTGAAGACGGAGTTCACAGAGGTGTTCGCCGGAAGGGTTGAGGGAATCGCTAGAGTTGTGGGGAAAGTTTGGGGGGGCATGTGTTGATGATGGAATTTGGTAAACATATGAATCGGAAACGAGATCCAATCCGAAGTAGATTTGAAGATGTGCAGAATTCTCGGAAACAGAGTGCGCATCTGCTGGGAGTCTGTATTGGTCGATACCGGGTTCGTTATGGTTAGCCGATACAGCCGATAGTAGCAAATTCGGTTATGTGATATTTTGGGTATAAATATGTACTGGAGACCCCTGTAAATAATTAACATCAATTCAATCCAATTTCGGCGCATTTGCTTTTGAGTCGGGCTGCATTGGTTTCGATCTTCGACGGAGAGGTAAAGCTTGTTATGGCGGTTTGCATTATCGGGATTAGTGCTTACATATTTATGACACTCTAATCTTGCTTTTGTGAATCACCGAGTTATCGTATACGTTATATAATCTAGATTGACAATGTTTTTTACTTGTATCGGCTGTTCTCCATTAAGGCTTTTGTTTGTTGGCTTAAATTACATAATGTATCTACCATGCTGAAAAGATAACCATCAGCTTGATTGTTTAGATATTATGCTTCTTTTCATACTTAGTGCTGCATCAATTAAGTTTGATCTACTAAGTCGTGCTTAGAATCGTAATCTCTAACCTGCTTGCTTTATGGTTATTAATAAGGATAGTATCGGGGTTTCAGCCGATCTTACCTGGCATAGTTATTTTACATAGTCTTATGTCTTGTTTAATATACTATATCTGTCCCTTATATCAGGATCTCAACAAATATAAATATATTGAATTTACTGTCAATCTGACTGATGATAATTTAATATATTTGTTGCAAGATGATATCCTAGTAGAAGATAGTATCGGAGTTATAGCCGATATGTCGAGACCCCAAATAGGATCTCTCTGTATAAAATGCTAGACCAGGATCATGCTAGCACATACAGGATACAGAAATAACATCACAACCACATCACGCATATATTATATAACCAGTGCATAATTATCATGGTTTACAAATTTTATTTGGCCGCGCAGGGCCCCAAAAGCGAAGGGAAACACAACGGAAAAGATAAACGGTGAAGTGAAATCCATCGAACTACCACAGGCAATCGACCGAGACATGAGCCTAGCCATCATCTACTGTCACAACCTCCTCTGGGAACAAACGATAAGCCTCCTCTGCAACTGGTGAGATAACACCAGGGGTGAGCACTTAAAGTACTCAACAAGTACTCAACAAGTGTGTGGAAACATGCATTATATGATACGAGGCTAACAAGGAAAGGTTAGGGGTTATTTTGCTTAAATGGCATTTTATTAGTACAAAAGTATACAGCGGGACAGTAAAAACAGAATTTAAATACCGGAAAAGAAAATAAGTACAGAATGTTGAAATTTAAATATAATCCCAAAAACTAAACATATTAATTTATCTTGCACACAGCTCTCTCCCAAAATAAAAATTTCACAAATCTACCCCTCATGTGAAATCACCGAGTATGTCCATAACCAAGGATGCGGCTATTCGAATAGATTGACACTCTGCAGAGGTTGTACAACTTTACTTACACGATACCCTTCGGTGGGACCAAACACTAAAGAGTAACAAAGCATTTCCTCTACCTCGCCCTAACACCGGCCTCCCGCATGGGCGGTCCTCCCTTCACCACACAGGTGAAAGGTCCCACGGTACGATCCAAAATCCTAGCATCTCACACTTGGGATGCCAGCGTCAGGACTAGGAAGCGTAATAAGCTAGGTCCTTCCCACGAGAACGTGTGGTTGCATGATAGGGCTCAGATCAATGACACACGAAGTAAAGTCCTTAATTGACCAGGGTGACTTGCCTAAACTAAGGACCTCAAGCACACAACAAAAGGAGCACACAGCTCAAAGGACCACACAGGTGGGAAGCATGCACACAGAAGGCTTCCCTCTAGGTTCACACAGATCCACCATCACCCCAGACTAAAACAATTTTTCCACCATATGTTTACTATATAATGCAACACATGCCACCAAAAGACGGCACATAGCGACATGGTCTTTATAAAAACAATGTTGAGTATAGGATTAGTCAAGTTTAATATTATTTTTGCTTAAAAACAATTGTGCGCATGACTAGGCTCAACTAGCTATCAGAGCTTTTCATTCCAGCAGCTCATTTCCCAAAATACATGGTGACAAAGAATTTACAGGTAGCAATGTATAACATGGCAGGAATTTATTTATAGCAATTAGGACAGTAATTAACCAAAGCGCTAATTTTTAAATAAAACATGCATATAATTTGAAGACAAAATAATATTTACGCACTGGGATCAATTAACTTAATCAAAGGAGTACACTTGCCTTCACCAGTAGAATCTCCAACCCAAACTTCTTCTGCACCTGCTCCTTCCTCAGCAACGACGTCTACTCGTGCACGATAAAAACAGAAGCAAATAAACGATGGGCAAATAAGTAATAAACAGAACAGAAAAATAGAGAGCTCAAATTAAATAGATTTATAGAAAATGAAATGGGTGGATTAGATCTGGGATTATTTTGTACTGGACGATCAGTATAGGAATTAAAGCAGGGATTTATATTTGGTTGTGGTTTCTGACACTTTGAAGGAGAACTACCACATAGTGGCAAAGAGAGAAGAACAAAAAGCTCATGTGATTTCACAAGGCACATCACGCGCTTGTGCAAAGGCACAAATGAACTGATGATGGTGACCAGCAAGACAGCAGCTTCCCTAACAGCACTTGCCGACACAAGAATGTGGTGACACTGGCGAATGCCTCCAGTGATCATCGCTGGTGAACATGACCTCCGAGTGTCAACGTCGTTGAGGAGGGAGATGAAGTGCCATCGCTGAGATAGGAGGAAGGAGAGTGTCTTACCACGACGAAGCCGGCCCTGGGTGAGCAAGCGATGCAGACCGAGTGTGGGAATTGGCTCTATGAGCCTTTGAGAGTTTGGAACGCAGAAAAATATTGGAAGTCTGTTTATACAGTGAGAGAAGGAACCAACTTTGAGTGGAGGAGTTATCTGGTGATTCAATTGAAGATAAAGATAATGCAATGGAATTATTTGGCTCTTGGCCTGCTACCGTGTCCTGATTAATGACCAATAGGTGATTAAACTCATAGTGGATGGAGAGAGCAATCAACAGAGGATTAAATGGCAAATGTTTGCATTGATAGGAATATGTAAAGTCTGGGTGATTGATTTTCTCTTCATTCATTTTTTTTGTAACTGCTGGTGCATGGGATTAAAGCAGCAATATTTGGGCTAGGAGCTGGATCAATCCAGGTGTTGGAGAGGAAGAGACAGAAAACACTGTTTCAGTCCGGATGTACGTGAAAAAGAGAGGGAGAAATGAAAAGAAACAATAGGAAGGGAAAAAGGAAGGAAAAGGAAGGCTTTCGGGAGTTAGAATAATTTGAGCTTGCAAACCAAAATCCAATTAAATCCAAACAACTCCAATTTGAATAAACACACGATAAAAATTAACATCATCATTAATTAATTTAATAGAAGTAATTAAGCTTGTTTTAGGAACAAAAGCGAAAGGTGATATTTATTTAAATTTTGGAAATAGGTAAATTTTCAAATTAATAAAAATTGGGATGTGACGTGATATATGCTTAAATTCGAACATCGGCTATGATGTAAACATATATAATTGGTATTTCGTGTTATTTTAGATTGAGGCAATTTATACTATCTCGGTTAGGTCCCATCTATCCCAATTGCTAATTTTTAAAGTAATACTGATTTATACATTATATAATATTGGTATTTACGGCCGATGGGTCAAATTTAAGGTTTATTTATTGATTTAAACAAACCTTACAACCGATTCACCTCACAAAGCATCAGCTAGGTTACTTCACGATATGACATCAGCTTTCTAGCCGATCGTTTATCATTTACTAACAATGTTCGCATGTTTTATCTTGCTGTTTGCAGGATCAAATCAACTAGCACACCCGCATCTCATCATTATTTTGGACCTGCACTAGAGTAAAGCAAATCTCTCAGGCCAGTGTGTGTTTTTTACATCAACAATAGGGTTGGACGAAAAGCTAATGACTCATTAGCTCGCTCGGCTTGTGACTAGCTTGGCTCGACTCGACTCGGCTTGTTACGTTTCCTTAACGACCCGAGCTGGCATCTCTGCTCGTTACACATAACGAGCAAGCTCAACCTAGCTCATGAGCACCTTGCGAGCTCAAACGAGCTGAGGGCAAGTAATAGGCCCGAGGCTCAACTAGCTGGCAGCACAGCAAAGTTTCCACCAATCCGTCGCAAAATATTTACCCTAGATGATAACCAATCCTCCTCTCACCCTCCCAGCCACGCAAGCGGTGACGACAACGACTATTCTCGTGCACTCATCCCCCTTTTTTCCTTCCTCGCTCTCCACCGCCGTAGCAAACCGGCAACAAATCCGCTCTGCATTCTTGTCACGCTCTGAAAATCGCTTAATTTAATAATACATTCTTTGATGCATTTTTAGAAAATATTTAAAAGCCTAAAAGAGAAACCCTAATAAAATCTTGAGAAATTTCAACATGAAAATGGGTTAGATAAAATTTTATTAAATACTTTACTTTTTTATCTATTTCCTGGATTTTTCTAGGAATTATTTGAGCAAGGAAGGTTTTTTTCATAAACGAAATAGCATTTCACGAATTATTTCAATTAAAAAGGAATTAATTTTCCTTTTCTAAGCTCTTGGGCCCATTCCCGGCCCAATTCTCCTCTCCCTGCCCGTGCACGCAGGCCTTGCGGCCCAGCCGGCCCAGTCCACCCTGTACCCTTCTCTCTCTGTCCCGCCGACATGTGGGCCCCACATGTCGGTGTCTTCTACCTCCGTCCGCCGCCGAACAAGTCTCAGAGTAGGCCTCCCCGCCAAATCTGTCACCACCGTTGCCTCCCGTGCCTGATTCGGTGAGGGGAAATCATCCCCTTATCCTCCTCTTCCATTTCCCCCAAGAATCGAACTCTATCTTCAAGTAACTGATGCAGAACCGAACTCAGTTCAACCTTATCTCTCTCAACCGAGCCCTAGGTTTTTTGGATCAGTTTCCTCTCATGTTGGGCTCGATCTCTCTCTCCCTTGCCTATATAAAGACCCCCTAGTCACCCTCTAACGATCCCGTCAAGCTGTGTCCGCCGCCGTAGCCCCTAGTGCCCTAGCTGTCGCAAACCCTAGCACCACCACCGTTGAGCTCTTCCAGCCGTGCCGCGCCACCGCTAGAGCCACCGCCTTTAGCCGCTGTCATCACCCTTGGGTTCGCAAGCTCGAGGCGCACCTCGTCCGCCCCTTCGGCACCGCCGTACCTCGCCGGAATGCCGCCACGGCCGATGACCCGAACCGCACCGCCGCCTCGACCTCGCTGCCGCTGCCGTCCATCACACACTAGTGAGTTCCCCACATCACCCTCGTTCCATTGGTGCCGTCGGTTAGTGCCGCCGTGCCCTAGATCGCTAGCGACCAAAGGGTCCCGAGCCGCTGGCGATGACATCATTGCTGACATCAACGCCACATCAGCTGACATCCACCACGTGGTAGATTGGATTGATCTCGGCCTTCCGATCCAGTCAATTTTAGGGCAACTACATCCCGACCGTCGGTTTCGTAGACTACTTCTGTGCACCCGGTCAACGGTGGACTGATCCTTGATGATGCAATAATTCACTTTTCCTTTATAATGTTACTTCTTTATTGCGTCGTAAATCATAAAGGTTATCTATATAAGGTTTAAATCTGATTAAACATGGAAAATTCATAACTAATTCACCGAAACTCGGAATTAGGTGGTTCATTCTTTAAATTTATCTAAAATCAAGACCTATACATTAAAAATATCCACATGTACTGTTCATGCTTGTCTATGTACCGTTTTATTGATTTTGTTCATTTGCGTTAGTTTCCTACGTTCCCAAAGAGATAGTTTACACTGAAGAAGGTTCGGAAGTTTACGAAAACACGGAAGGCAAGTCACACAGATCCCAAACACCCCTTTGAGCATGTTGAACCTGTTTAAAGCTATTGGTTCTATTCAACTATTGCATTATTTTTTAATGTCACCAGGAGGGTTATCCTATATCCTTTCTTATGTCCTTTTTATATTGATTACCTATCCTTTGTAAATGGGTTAATAAGATGATTAGCTAGGACATTATATGTTTTAGCTAAAGCTGTTAGGATGCTTAGCCATGCTTAGAAACACTAGATCATTAATGGGATAACTTATGCTACACTATCATATAATGGTAGATAATTTATGGTAGCTCACGATGGTCAGTCTAGATAGATTAAATAATGCATTTGCCAACTAAAACTTGATAATTGTGGTTTGTGAGCACATGGTTTTGATGGTCATGCTCATGACAATCAAGGTCCGTTCGCGAGCAACTATTGTGAAACTTAACCGTACCAACCACAAGCCAGCGTGGGCAACAGTTTTACCTTTCGTATAGCATAGTTCATTGCGGGTCACCAGACTGTGAAGTGACGAAGATAAGTCCACGGGGGTCACTGGGGAGTCCATTCCTTGGTTTTATAAGGGGGTGATTATAATCCAGGAATGATTGTCACACCCTGATTTTCCTTTTAGGGATTTATAAATTATTTAATAAATTATTCCTAGAATTTATATTAAATATTCATTAATTTAGAAGTGAAGTTAATTTGGGAAATAAAATTTCCTATATAAAACATGGCTGGATTTAATTTTTATTAAATTCTCCATGGTTAATTTTACTCTTTGGAATTTTCTCGGATTTTTCAGAGCTCAATTACTAATTTTAAACATACAAAGAATATTTCAGTAATTATTTAAATAATAAATTAATAATTAATAGTATAGTTATATATTTGATAAATACTTTGAGTGCCCAAGTATTCTCAGGAATTTTCTTGAAATTATTTGAGCATCGGAAGTATTTTTAAAATTCAAAGATCATTTCAGTGATTAATTTAATTAGAAAAGTAATTAAATACCCTCTTTTCCTTTTGGGCTGAAATAGGAAAAGTCCTCTCTCTCGGCCCATTCTCCTCTCAGCCCGCCGCCCTCCCTTCCTTCTCTCTCGGCCAAGTCTATTTCACTTCCCTCTTTTTCTTTCTCTATTCTTTCTTTCTCTCGGCCCGGCCTGGCAAAATTCTGCTTTACCTCCCTCACGCTACGGTGTCATCTTCCTCCTCCAGATAGAGCCGCATCTCTCCCGTGTGCACAGTACGATGCCACCACCTCCACCAAATCCAACCTCCTCGTTACTCCCCTTCCAAAATTAGTTGCCAGAACGGATTCCCCTCGATCTCCTCTACCTTTCCCCCAAGAAATCCCCACCAAATTCGTGGTAAATCCCACGAATTTCGGCCTCGTGCTTATCTCATGAACTCGGGATAAACCAAATTTTCCATAGCCAAATCCCTTCGAATCCGAGCTGATCTCTCCCTCCTCCGCCTATATAAATGATGCTCGGGGTCTCCTCTTTCATTTCCCCCCTTTTCTCGCGCCGCCGTGCCCTAGCCGCCTCCCGCCGCGCTCGCCTTCTCTCTCCACCGCCGGCCGCTACTAGCCGTTGCCTCGGCCAACGCCGTCCAGCGCCGCCACCTCCTCCGGCTTTGTGAGGCCGAGCTCTACCCCGGCCACCCCTTCTCCTCCTCCGAAACCTGCCGGTTTTCGTTGTCACCATGAATGCCGAGTTCGCCGTTATTTTATGCTCTCCGGCAAAGCCTTGTTGCTTCTCCCGTCGCCGCCTTCGGTCGCCGCCACCTGTGTTGGATTTGTAGCTGCGAGGAGAACACCGCCCACCCCTCCGTTGTTGCCGAAGATCGCCGGAACGCCATTTCACCATCAACCCGATGTCATTGCCGCATCTACCTCATCGTCGATCGTCATCCGTCGTCGTCCGTCATCACGCCGCCTCTCGGTGAGCTCCTCTCGTCGTGCTCTTCCTCCTGGTACCCTCCGTTTGTGCCACCATGCCATGGTTCATCATCGTTACCCTCGATTCCTTGTGTCGCCGGCGTAGATCCTACGTGGTCGCCACGTCATTGTCAACGTCATCACCTCGTCAGCTGCCACCTCAGTGCCATGTCGTCTTCCTATCCTGTGTGGCAGCCATATCTAAACCCTAGATCAGATCAATCTGAGCCATTCACTTTTGGTCAATTCCGTCAGTCGATCTTTGTCATCGAAAATCAATACAGATAATTCCTATTTCTTTTCAATGACATATTGTTTCTTTTTACTATATGTTATCTAACAAATTTTATTCAATCTTTTTCCCGGAGGATGTTTTAATCTTTTCTCTCAGTTATAAATCATTTGTAAATTGTTTAAGTAACTTGGAATAGTCTTTTATTTAATAGGTTTAATTGGATTAAATCTTGTAAAATTCATAACTAATTCATATGAAGTCAGAATGAGGCCGTTCAAGTCTCTAAGTTCATCTAAAATCAAGATCTACATGTTTTTTACTTTTTTAATGTATTGTTTATTTGGAGTTTCTTAGTCTTTTCCCTCGTTTTGCGTGTTAGCTCGTCGTTTCCGTTTTTTCGAAGGTCCGTGTGAGCATCGGAACACGTCAGAAGTTTTCTAGAAGACTAATTGAAGACCGATTATTGCAAGGCAAGTCATACAGATCCCAAACACAATCCTTTGAGCATGTTGGACCTATATTTAAATTCTCTATTTATTTCAAATGTGCATTTATTTTTGAATGTCACCGGGTGGTGTGAACCTATTCCTTTGTTATGGCCAGTTTGTATTGATTACCTTATTCCTTGATACCTTGGGTTATAATTTGACTAGTTGGACTTATATATTGGTTCAACTAGATATATTAGTATAATTTCTTAGCTATGCTTCGAACATTAGCACACTATTGGGATAACTAATACTTCACTCTCATTGATGGATATTTCATGGTATCTCACGATGGTCAATCGTGATTGATAAATTAATTAACTTGCCAACTAAAACCTATCTAATGGTGTGTTGTGAGCACATGGTTAGAGATGCAATTTGGATGGTCGTGCTCATGACAATTAACGACCGGTTCGTGAGCTACTGTTGTGAAACATTAACCGTGCCAACCACAAGCCAGCGTGGGCAACGGCTTGGCATTTGATGTAGCACGATTCAATGTGGAGTGCCAGACTGTGAAGTGGTGGAGATAAGCCCACCAGGGTTCGCTGGGGAGTCCATACCTTGGCTAAAAGGAGGTGACTATGATCCGTGAGCAGTGCACTGCATTGAGTTGGGTTATGTTAGGTGTCTTTTCACAGTCTCTATTCGGGTACTTTCGCAGTATCGTGACGCATGGTTGACATGACGTTGAGGCTGTGTCTTGTGGGTACAGTGGTACACCTTTGGCCAGAGTAAAACTATTCGAATAGCTGTGCCCGTGGTTATGGGCGGGTCTAACAATATTTTTGTGATTAGTCCCACACTACTCATCGATTGCTAATAATGTGATAAATGGTGATAATTTGTTTAGCTCCTGGTTTGGAAAGGTATATTCTTGGTTTGGAGATTAGAGCTGTGCAATCGGGTATGATTGTTCATTATGGTTTGGCCTATACAACGGGGATGTTGTATAGAGTTGATTTAATACTGTTTAATATTAACTTACTGTTTTATAAATTCTGAAAGTTATATTAAATGCTATTTGTGCAATTCAGCCTATATTATGTGAAGGTAGTCATGTGTGAAGTACATGAGGGTATATGTGGGACTCATCAATCGGCTCATAAGATGAAGTGGCTGATTAGAAGAGTAGGATATTTTTGGCCGCCAATGCTGGAGGATTGTTTTAGATATTATAAAGGATGTCAAGACTGTCAGAAGTTTGGAGCTATTCAAAGAGCATCAGCATCGGCTATGAACCCAATTATCAAGCCGTGGCCGTTCAGAGGTTGGGGTATTGATATGATCGGCCAGATCAATCCGCCATCGAGTAAAGGTCATAAATTCATATTGGTTGCTACTGATTATTTTACCACGTGGGTTGAGGCTATTCCTTTGAAAAAAGTTGATAGTAGAGATGCCATAGAGTTTGTTAAACAACATATCATATAAAGATTTGGTTTGCCTCAGACGATTACAACTGATCAAGGGTCTATTTTTGTGTCTGATGAATTTGTTCAGTTTGCCGATAGCATGGGAATCAAGTTGTTGAATTCTTCACCTTATTATGCACAGGCTAATGGGCAGGCTGAGGTATCTAACAAGAGCTTGATCAAGTGAGTGAGCGGGTAAGTGAGCGCTGGGAGCGCTCACCCACTTTGCTGCACGTGGCACCGGCCCGAGGGGGTCGGGGGAGCCCGACCCCCGCTGGACCTACCCCCGAGGGGGGAAGCGCACCATGGGAGGGCGGCCGTCATGTCACCCTCGGGCCTTCTCCCCTCGGGGGATGGCCACGTGGACGGACGGGGCCGCCGCAAGCCCATAGTCGACATACCCCTGAGCCCAGGACACCGACACCGATAATGATAAAGTTATAATTACATAGCAGCAAAAGTTTACAACTAAAGTATTCATTACATTATGACAGATATTTTTGGATAGCCGATATTGCTTTCTGTCTAATCTGCTCTACTTCATCTATTGCTTGAGCATCGGCTGTATCTGCCAGGGATTGGTTTAAGAGATTTGCTCAAGGAAGATAGATGCTTCACAGATTTCTTCAATTTTGTTTTCTAAACTTTGATGGCTTTTGGCAAATCGGCTAGCTTTTGCTCTTCAGATGTTATTTCAGCTCTGCAAGCTTCAAGTTGTGCTAGCAAATCAGCTTCTTTCTTCTTTAATCTTTCAATATTTTGCTGAGTTGAGCTTGGGCCAGCCTCTAGTTCATCTAGCTTAGTCTTTTCATCATTGACTTGTTGTCAGCTGGTTTGTATGGTGGCTTCAAAGGCAGAACGTTCCAGCCGATCGGCAATCCTTTGTCTGGCTCTCTCTAGCTTGAAGCAGTGTTGTTCAAGAAGAACTGCTGGATAGACCATATCAATGAGTTCATCAGGGACTTGATCTTGAATTTCATGGAATCCTACCCTGATTTGCCTACAGTATACAACCAATGCATCTAGAGAAGCACTGAGCCGATCAGCAATATCGACTAGCTTGTTCTTCAAGTCTTCAGATATGGGAGATGTGGCTTTGCTCGTTGTTTCTTCTTCTTCCTCATCCAAGAATTGTTTGATGTCAAAAGAAAACATATCGGCTAAGAGCTGAAGATAAGAGAATACTGTTAGATGATGATGTTAGGATTAGCCGATATACATAAATTTGGATGTATACTTACAGGAATTTGAGGGGCTGGAGTTGCAACGACGATTTCTTCATCATGGCGGCTTGCTGTGGCCAATGGAGTATGTTCACTTGAAGGTTGATGAGGGGGTGAAGGTTGAGGAGGCTGAAATAATAACAAGTGTTGTTTAGTATCGGCTAAAAGTGGAATTGAAATTAAGATGAGTTAGAGTTACCGATGCTGGTGGTGGAGTTGGTTTTCTTCTAACAGCAACTTGTTTCCTTTTTCGGCTGAAAGGAGTAATTGAGTTAGAAATCAGGAGTTATAAAGAAAAGTAGATTCTTGTTAGAATATTCTTACCTGTGCTTTTCGAGGGTGACGTTTTGGAGGACTTGGAGTTTTGACAGCCTTGGATTGGACAACTGGAGGGGTATCGGCTCTGGGAATTGTAACCTCAGTAGTTTCACTGATTTGAGCAGCTGCTTCATTGATGGCTTCCTCCATCTCGATCTCTTTAAGATATTCTTCTACCTCCTGGTCCAGAGGGGTATCTTCATCGGCTGCCTTTTGGCTGGTTTCTTTGAGATGGATGGTTTGATGGCAGCTTGTTTTGTCCTTCTGCGTTTATCACCTGCTTGCATCGGCTCTCTAAGTTGACCTTGGAGCAAGGTTGTTGTCTGTCACGCCCTAAAATCACTCTAAAATTGTATCGTCTAAATTATTTTTAGTAATTGTAAAAGCCAAAAATAGCCTTCAACAGTTAAAAATCGCCAACATTCAAATCAAACCAGCGTGTGGGGATTTTTGATGAATTGCTCATGCTTCAAAATATTTAAAAAAATTTTACTTGAATTTTCAGAGCACAATAAATAATTTTAATGCAACAATAACCTTTCTCAGTTTTTATTAAAGAAAAAAACTAAAATAACCCTCTCCCTTTCCTTGGGCCATTTTCGGCCCATCTCTTCCTCTCTCTCTCCCTCCGGCCCGACCTGACCTGCTCTCCCTCTCCCTCCTTCTTCCATGGGCCGCGCCCCCTCCTTCCTGGCCCAGCTGAGCCGCCAGCCCACTAGGCCAAGCCGCCTCCTCCCAGCCCAGCCGAGCAGCTGCTGCGCACGCCGCACGTGCGCCACCACGCGCGCACCTCCGTGGGGCCCGCTTGTCGGAGGCGTCTTCTACCTCCAGGCGCACGGTCTCTCTCTCCCGTGAACTCATGCGCCGCCGCCCATCTCGATCTCCCTCCTCGGTGGATTTCCGTCCAAATTAACTACAACAATCGGTTTCTCTACTCCTCCTCATCAATTCCCCCAACAAATCCCACTCAATCCCGCATTATTCGCGGTGGATTTTGATGGCGTTCATCAATGGTAAGCTCCACCATGGCCGGCGTCGATCTCCATCCCCGGCGACCCTCTCTCTCCCCTCCGGCCTATATAAGGAGAAGCCTCGAGACCTTCTCCTCCCATTCCTCGAGCCGCTCGAGCGCCACGCTCGCTCCATTGCCGTCGCGCTGCTTCACCTCATTTCCTGCCACCGTTGCGTGCTCCAGTCGCCGCTTGGCGTTGGCCAGGACGTCGCCGAGTCTTGGAGAGGCCACTGCCGGCTTCGCCAACTCCTCATCTCCCTCGGCCACACCTTCTCCTCCCTCGGCAAGCCTCGGAGCTCCATCTCCGACGTCAACCCGAGCCGACATCATTTTCTACCTCATCGCCGTCGCTGTTTCCTCGCTGTTCCAGCCGCTCCGGTGAGCCTCGCGTTGCCCTCGCCTCCCCCACACCGTGCACTGCCATGCCAGAGCTCAGCTCTCTTTGTCCCCTCTGCCATCTCTCTCCCTCCCCTCTGTTTCTATATCTTTTCTCTGTACACATGATTTTCTTTAGAAAAATTAATTCACAAATTCGCAAAACGACAATCAGACAACACCTAAAATTCAAATAGCCATATCTTGACTATTTGAACTTGGAATTGATATGTTCAAATTGCTAATTTTTTTCCTTAAACAGTGATGAACCCATTTATATACTTTGTTTCTGCATCTTATATGGTTTTTATTTATCTTTTGGCCTTTTTCTCTGCGTTTATCTTGTAGACGCTGCAGATCTGGAAGACCCGCTCTATCTTGAGGTTGACGTTGAAGATTTTGGTAGCGAGCAAGGCAAGTCATGCCATTTTGATCATATTGTTATCCCAATTTACAAAATTATGTTTATTTAAATTATTGCATTTCGCTTTATTAAATTCCCGCGCTTATGACTGTTTTATTTAGCCCTACCGATTCTCCTTGTTATACCCTTATTATTTGTATTATTATTATGATCGTTGTTTAACCCTAGGAAAAATAAAACTAGTGAGGACTTTATATATGTGGTGCTTACTAGTAAATTTAGGAATGTGCTTAGCCCTGCTTAAATAGAAACAATTAGATATTTTCCAATAAATAGACTTGGGCATAACTTGTAAATAGTGGTAATTTTGGCTTAGTGGCTGTTTCGCCATGACACAATGTTTCCGCTTCAAAATTCCCCAAAAATGATTTTCGGCTGGGCTCGGGGTGCTTAGTTTCGCTAGTCGCACCTCGGCCGTCATAAGGACCGGTCTTCGGGCCTCTGTTGCAAAGCATATACCGTACTACCACCTGTCTAATGGGTAAGGCTTAACGCATCGTATAGTACGGTCATGAACAAGGAAGACACGGATAGGGATGGATGAAGCCTTTGCTGGGGTTGACGTCTCTGGCAGTACGCCTGGGGACATAGACTGTCTGCTCGACCCAGGGCACCTGGCGGGGGAAGTCTATGTTGGTCTTCTTTGTTTAGGGCAGTACTAAGCGATGGGTTATGTCATGGCTTCTGTCCGTATGCCGTGGTGGCATGTGGCACGTGGCAACGCGTGAGGGAGACGTGTCTGGTGGGTAATGATGTACACCTCTGATCAGAGTATAATCTATTCGAATAGCCGCGCCCTCGGTTATGGGCAAGCTGAGCAATGTACCCAAGTTAGAGTTTACTTCTACTAAAACTGGAATAACTGGAGTTAGGATCTATGGGCCTGGGATAAGGCAAGATTGCGTTGGTGCGCGACTTGTTAATAATTTGATTAGAGATAGGATCGTGTTTTATTTAAATGCCTTTAAAAGTTTAAATGCTTTGAAATGCTAGTTTTCTGCAAAATAGCCTTATAATGAATTCTTTGTACTCCTTGCATTATATTTGCATTTTTCCGGCCTGGCTTGCTGAGTACGGTGGTTGTACTCAGCCTTGCTCCTTTTCCCCCTTCCAGCTGAGGAGTACTTTGGAGATGATGGCTTTGATGTCTAGCTCGTGCCTGCCGTCAAGCGCCTGTGGTGGCCCGACGTAGCTCCGATTTTTTATCGTTTATCTTTCAGTGTTGGGTCTTTAGTTACCCATGTAATAAAGTACTCTATTTACGCTTCCGCTTATATACTCTGTTATTTACCAACTTTGTAATGTGTACCTTGCCTTCTGGGACAAGGATTTATGCACTCACAAACGGAATATAGTGTTCTATTTTCCGAGCGTGACAAGTTGGTATCAGAGCTTCCTTGACCCTAGGACGAGCCTGACCGTGTCAGCCTTTAGGAAATATTTTTTTAGAAAAACTCTATAACTGCGAAAAATTATTCCGTCCTTATCCATTCCTTCTTTTTAAAACTACTTTCCTCCTCGAATTTTTAAAATTGTGTAGATGTTTCTTCTTCCTATCTATCGCCGCTTGAAGATCACCAGCAGCAAGAGCCACTTCGGGCCAGTCCTCATCCGCAGGTTACTTGAAGGAAAGTCCTTGAGATTGAAGCCTTCCCGTGTCAATGGAGCCTCGGCAGTAGACAAGTAGTTGCAGGATGCGTGTGTTTTTCCTCGTTTCTCTTACTGTTGCTTGGATTGTGTGCTTTTGCAACATAGTTTACACCATCCCTGGGTGGCATAACTATGTTGTGTCTTGGTGTCTAAAAACTTGAACCAATCCATCCACATCACTACACTGAAAATTTAAATAAGTTGGTTAATAGCCCGTCTTTAGTGTTCTTTTCGCTTCTGTTCCCTTATCTCAATTTTCCTGGCTCTGTCAGATGGTGAACACCAGGAGGTCAGCTGATAACGAGGAAAGAGCAGAGGGGAACGCACCCCCTGACAATGCCATCCTCACCCAGATCCCAGCAAACCAATATGATGGCTGCTCTACTCCAACATATCCAAAACTGCTCTACTCCAACATATCCAGAACCAGCCTGCTGGCGGTGCTAATGCTCCACCTCCACCACCGCAGTCCAAGCCTGCAGAGTTCCTACGCGTTCACCCACCCACCTTCTCCAGTACCTCCAACCCAGTCGATGCTATAGATTGGCTGCACGCCATCAACAAGAAGCTTGATTTAATCCAGTGCACCGATGCCGAAAAAGTTGCCTTCGCTTCCCACAAGCTCCAAGGACCCGCTTCTGAATGGTGGGATCAATTCCAAGCCACCCAACCTGCAGATCAGCCTATCACTTGGGGTCGCTTCAACGCCGTGTTCAGGAGGTCTCATGTGCCAGCTAGTATTATGGCCTTGAAGAAGCGAGAATTCCGGGATCTGAAGCAAGGCAACCATTCAGTGACGGAATATCTACAGGAATTCAATTGTCTTGCCAGATATGCTCATGAGGAAGTTCGTGAGGATGAGGATAAGAAGGAAAAGTTTCTCTCGGGACTCAACCCCGAGCTGTCTATCCAGTTAATCTCCAGCAACTATGTCGACTTCCAGCGACTGGTGGACAAGAGTATCCGTCAGGAAGCCAAACACAAGGAGCTTGACAGTCTCAAGCGTCGCATGGCAAACTTCAAGGCACAGCAGGGGCCAAGTCAGAGGCTCCATTATACCGCTCCTCATCATGGTGGTTCTTCCTCCAACTCCCAGTTCCACCCAGCTCCCCACATGCAATATGTCAACAGGCCTCCCCCACAGCAGCAGAATCAGATGGCAAATCGTGCACCTCGCCCCACTCCAACAATAACACCAGGTGGATCAGCTAGCAAGGATGGCAGTGGAAAGGTCCTTCTCTGCTTCAACTGTCAGGAACCAGGGCATTTTGCCAACAAATGCCTAAAGCCGAAGCGTCCACAACGTCAGGCACAGGTCCGCAACAATGGTGGCAATAACAACATGATCAGGGGACGTGTGAACCACGTCACTGTAGAGGACGTGCAGGCAACTCCTAAAGTTATCATCGGTAAGTTTCTGGTTAATTATGTTCCTGCATAATTTTTGTTTGATTCTGGAGCTACACACTCATTCATATCAAGAAAAATGGTGGGGTAACATAACTTGAGGGTAGAAAGCCTTAGCAATGCTATGATAATTACTACCCCCAGTGGTCAGATGCTAGCTCGGCAGTTTAGTCCATCGGTGTCCATAGAAATCCAAGGGATTCCTTTTCTGGCCAATCTCATCCTTCTAGACTCCAAAGATCCGGATGTCATCCTCGGAATGAACTTTCTTACTCGCCATCAAGTGGTCTTGGATTGTGCCCGCAGAACTATCACATTGCACAACGGTCCGGATCAGCCAGTTATCTTCTATGCTCATCCCACCCTATCTTGCCAACAAGTTTTGCATCAGATTCGTCTTGAAGAAATCCCAATAGTCAAAGAATACCCCGATGTTTTCCCTGAAGACTTGCCAGGAATGCCCCCCAAAAGAGAGATCGAATTTCGGATAGATTTGGTGCCTGGTACCGCACCTATCTCCAAAAGACCATATCGGATGGGTGCCAATGAACTGGTCGGAGTAAAGAAGCAAGTAGAAGAATTGATGGAGAAAGGGTATATTCGTCCTAGTACATCCCCATGGGGAGCACCTGTAATCTTTGTTGAGAAAAAAGACAAGACCAAGCGGATGTGTGTAGATTATCGTGGTCTCAATGAAGTCACTATCAAGAACAAATACCCTTTGCCTCGAATCGATGATTTGTTTGACCAATTGAAGGGAGCCACTCTCTTCTCCAAGATTGATCTCCGATCCGGGTATCACCAGTTGCGAATCCGCGAAGAAGATATCCCCAAGACAACCTTCACCACTAGATATGGTCTATATGAATGTACAGTCATGTCATTCGGGTTGACTAATGCTCCTGCCTTTTTCATGAACCTGATGAACAAAGTATTCATGGAATATTTGGATAAGTTCGTGGTTGTCTTCATCGATGACATTTTGATTTATTCCAAGACGGAAGAAGAGCATGAACAACATTTGCGTCTAACCCTGGAGAAACTCAGGGAGCATCAATTGTATGCCAAGTTCAGTAAATGTGAATTTTCGTTGTCAAAAGTCAAATTTCTAGGCCATGTCATATCGGCGCAAGGAGTGGCGGTAGACCCCGCCACTGTCGAATCAGTCACCAAGTGGAATCAACCCAAGATAGTTACTCAAATTCGCAGCTCCCTTGGACTTGCAGGATATTATCGTCGGTTCATCGAAAACTTCTCAAAGATAGCTAGACCAATGACCCAGTTGTTGAAGAAGGAAGAGAAGTTTGTGTGGACCCCACAGTGTGAGAAGGCATTTCAATTGCTCAAAAAGAAACTGGTGTCCTCTCCAGTTTTGGTTCTGCCAGATATTAGCAAAGACTTCCAGGTTTATTGTGACGCATCTCGTCAAGGATTGGGTTGTGTTCTTATGCAAGGACATGTTGTGGCCTATGCATCACGGCAGTTACGTCCGCATGAAAACAACTACTCCACTCATGATCTCGAGTTGGCAGCTGTAGTACATGCTCTGAAAATTTGGCATCATTATCTCATTTGAAACCGTTGTGAGATATACACCGATCATAAAAGCTTGAAGTATATTTTCACTCAGTCGGATTTGAACCTGCGCCAAAGAAGATGGTTGGAATTAATCAAAGATTATGATGTGGTAATTCACTATCACTCAGGGAAAGCCAACGTTGTGGCTGATGCTTTGAGCAGAAAAAGCTACTGTAACACAGTTCATCTCGATCAATGATCATCGACCAAGGTTTTTTGGCAACTCTAGAAGCTAAGCCTTTGCTTCTTGATCAAATTCGGGAAGCTCAGAAGAATGACAGTGACATTAAAGAACTCAAGAAGAATATGAGGAGGGCAAAAGCAATTGGTTTTGTTGAGGATGAGTATGGAGCAGTCTGGAATGGAGATCGTATCTGTGTCCCGAACGTCCCAGAAATAAAGAAGCTCATCCTACAAGAAGCACATGCAAGCCAGTACTCCATCCACCCGGGCAGCACCAAGATGTATCTAGACTTGAAAGCAAAGTATTGTTGGGTCAGCATGAAGCGTGAGATTGCTGAATTTGTGGCCTTGTGTGATGTATGTCAACGAATCAAAGCAGAACACCAGAGGCCAGCAGGATTACTTCAGCCGCTACAAATTCCAGAATGGAAATGGGAGGAGATTGGAATGGACTTTATCACGGGTCTTCCCCGAACTCAAGGTGGTTATGACTCAATTTGGGTAGTTGTCGATAGACTGACAAAGGTGGCACATTTCATTCCAGTCAAAACCACTTACTCAGGTAGCAAACTGGCAGAACTATATTTTGCTCGTATAGTTTGTCCCCATGGAGTTCCCAAGAAAATCGTGTCTGACCGAGGCAGTCAATTCACCTCCAAGTTTTGGATAAGTTTCAAGAGGAGTTGGGAACATGTTTAAATTTCAGTACTGCTTATCACCCACAAACAGATGGCCAGATAGAACGAATCAATCAGATTCTTGAAGACATGCTTTGGGCTTGTGTTCTCGACTTTGGAAAAACTTGGGATAAGAGCCTTCCTTATGCAGAATTTTCGTACAACAACAGCTATCAGTCCAGTCTACAAATGGCACCATATGAAGCTTTGTACGGTCGAAAGTGTAGAACACCGCTCCTTTGGGATCAAACAGGGGAACGACAAGTCTTTGGGACCGATATTCTTAGAGAAGCAGAGGAAAAAGTTAAGATCATCCAAAAGAACTTGAAAGTAGCCCATTCTAGACAAAAGAAAACATATCGGCTAAGAGCTGAATATAAGAGAATACTGTTAGATGATGATGTTAGGATTAGCCGATATACATAAATTTGGATGTATACTTACAGGAATTTGAGGGGCTGGAGTTGCAACGACGATTTTCTTCATCATGGCGGCTTGCTGTGGCCGATGGAGTATGTTCACTTGAAGGTTGATGAGGGGGTGAAGGTTGAGGAGGCTGAAATAATAACAAGTGTTGTTTAGTATCGGCTAAAAGTGGAATTGAAATTAAGATGAGTTAGAGTTACCGATGCTGGTGGTGGAATTGGTTTTCTTCTAACAGCAACTTGTTTCCTTTTTCGGCTGTAAGGAGTAATTGAGTTAGAAATCAGGAGTTATAAAGAAAAGTAGATTCTTGTTAGAATATTCTTACCTGTGCTTTTCGAGGGTGACGTTTTGGAGGACTTGGAGTTTTGACAGCCTTGGATTGGACAACTGGAGGGGTATCGGCTCTAGAATTTTAACCTCAGTAGTTTCACTGATTTGAGCAGCTGCTTCATTGATGGCTTCCTCCATCTCGATCTCTCTAAGATATTCTTCTATCTCCTGGTCCAGAGGGGTATCTTCATCGGCTGCCTTCTTTTGTTTTTTGGTGGGTTTCTTTGAGATGGATGGTTTGATGGCAGCCTGTTTTATCCTTCTGCGTTTATCACCTACTAGCATCGGCTCTCTAAGTTGACCTTGGAGCAAGGTTGTTGTCTGTCACGCCCTGAAATCACTCTAAAATTGTATCATCTAAATTATTTCTAGAAATTGTAAAAGCCAAAAATAGCCTTCAACAATTAAAAATCGCCAACATTCAAATCGAACCAGCGTGTGGGGATTTTTGTTGAATTGCTCATGCTTCAAAATATTTAAACAATTTTTACTTGAATTTTCAGAGCACAATAAATAATTTTAATGCAACAATAACCTTTCTCAGTTTTTATTAAAGAAAAAATAAAATAACCCTCTCCCTTTCCTTGGGCCATTTTCGGCCCATCTCTTCCTCTCTCCCTCTCCCACCGGCCCGACCTGGCTTGCTCTCCCTCTGCCTCCTTCTTCTGCCGTGGGCCGCGCCCCCTCCTTCCCGGCCCAGCTGACCCGCCAGCCCACTAGGCAAAGCCGCCTCCTCCCAGCCCAGTCGAGCAGCTGCTGCGCATGCCGCACGTGCGCCACCACGCGCGCACCTCCGTGGGGCCCGCCTGTCGGAGGCGTCTTCTATCTCCAGCCGCACGGTCTCTCTCTCCCCCGTGAACTCATGCGCCGCCGCCCATCTCGATCTCCCTCCTCGGTGGATTTTCGTCCAAATTAACTACAAAAATCGGTTTCTCTACTCCTCCTCATGAATTCCCCCAACAAATCCCACTCAATCCCGCATTATTCGCGGTGGATTTTGATGGCGTTCATCAATGGTAAGCTCCACCATGGCCGACGTCGATCTCCATCCCCGGCGACCCTCTCCCTCCCCTCCGGCCTATATAAGGAGAAGCCTCGGGACCTTCTCCTCCCATTCCTTGAGCCGCTCGAGCGCCACGCTCGCTCCATCGCCGTCGCGCTGCTTCACCTCATTTCCTGCCACCGTTGCGTGCTCCGGTCGCGCTTCGTGTTGGCCAGGACGTCGCCGAGTCTTGGAGAGGCCACTGCCGGCTTCGCCAACTCCTCATCTCCCTCGGCCACACCTTCTCCTCCCTCGGCAAGCCCCGGAGCTCCATCCCCGACGTCAACCCGAGCCAACATCATTTTCTACCTCATCGCCGTCACTGTTTCCTCCCCGTTCCAGCTGCTCCGGTGAGCCTCGCCTTGCCCTCGCCTCCCCCACACCGTGCACTGCCATGCCAGAGCTCAGCTCTCTTCCTCCCCTCTGCCATCTCTCTCCCTCCCCTCTGTTTCTATATCTTTTCTCTGTAGACATGATTTTCTTTAGAAAAATTAATTCACAAAGTCGCAAAACGACAATCAGACAACACCTAAAATTCAAATAGCCATATCTTGACTATTTGAACTCGGAATTGATATGTTCAAATTGCTAATTTTTTCCTTAAACAGTAATGAACCCATTTATATGCTTTGTTTCTGCATCTTATATGGTTTTTATTTATCTTTTGGCCTTTTTCTCTGCGTATATCTTGTAGACGCTGCAGATCTGGAAGACCCGCTCTATCTTGAGGTTGACGTTGAATATTTTGGTAGCGAGCAAGGCAAGTCATGCCATTTTGATCATATTGTTATCTCAATTTACAAAATTATGTTTATTTAAATTATTGCATTTCGCTTTATTAAATTCCCGCGCTTGTCACTGTTTTATTTAGCCCTACCGATTCTCCTTGTTATACCCTTATTATTTGTACTATTATTATGATCGTTGTTTAGCCCTAGGAAAAATAAAACTAGTGAGGACTTTATATATGTGGTGCTTACTAGTAAATTTAGGAATGTGCTTAGCCCTGCTTAAATAGAAACAATTAGATATTTTCCAATAATTAGACTTGGGCATAACTTGTAAATAGTGGTAATTTTGGCTTAGTGGCTGTTTAGCCATGACACAATGTTTCCCCTTCAAAATTCCCCAAAAATAATTTTCGGCTGGGCTCGGGGTGCTTGGTTTCGCTAGTCGCACCTCGACCGTCATAAGGACCGGTCTTCGGGCCTCTGTTGCAAAGCATATACCGTACTACCAGCTGTCTAATGGGTAAGGCCTAACGCATCGTATAGTACGGTCATGAACAAGGAAGACACGGATAGGGATGGATGAAGCCTTTGCTGGGGTTGATGTCTCTGGATAGCCTGCTCGACCCAGGGCACCTGGCGGGGGAAGTTTATGTTGGTCTTCTTTGTTTAGGGCAGTACTAAGCGATGGGTTATGTCATGGCTTCTGTCCGTATGCCATGGTGGCATGTGGCACGTGGCAACGCGTGAGGGAGACGTGTTTGGTGGGTAACGATGTACACCTCTGATCAGAGTATAATCTATTCGAATAGCCGCGCCCTCGGTTGTGGGCAAGCTGAGCAATGTACCCAAGTTAGAGTTTACTTCTACTAAAACTAGAATAACTGGAGTTAGGATCTGTGGGCCTGGGATAAGGCAAGATCGCGTTGGTGCGCGACTTGTTAATAATTTGATTAGAGATAGGATCATGTTTTATTTAAATGCCTTTAAAAGTTTAAATGCTTTGAAATGCTAGTTTTCTGCAAAATAGCCTTATAATGAATTCTTTGTACTCCTTGCATTATATTTGCATTTTTCCGGCCTGGCTTGCTGAGTACGGTGGTTGTACTCAGCCTTGCTCCTTTTTCCCCCTTCCAGCTGAGGAGTACTTTGGAGATGATGGCTTTGATGTCTAGCTCGTGCCTGCCATCAAGCGCCTGTGGTGGCCCGACGTAGCTCCGGTTTTTTTATCATTTATCTTTCAGTGTTGGGTCTTTAGTTACCCATGTAATAAAGTACTCTATTTACGCTTCCGCTTATATACTCTGTTATTTACCAACTTTGTAATGTGTACCTTGCCTCCTGGGACAAGGATTTATGCACTCACAACCAGAATATAGTGTTCTATTTTGCGGACGTGACATTCTCTTAGGAGCATTAAAGCTGATGGCCGAGGGGGCTAGACCACAATTGTTAGGGAGTTTGGCTGCGACATACTCTATCGGCTTGCCACTTCTGCTAATAAGAAGAGGAGGTGAATCTGATGTCTGCAAGAGAAAATGAAGAAGGTTGAGTATTAATAAATTGATGACATAAAGATAAAGTTGTAACAATAGATAACTTACTCGAGGAGCCAGATCTGGTAGTATCTTGACAAGATATGTTTGGCCCGATAGATGGACTATGTGAGTTTTCCATTCAGACCACCATCTATCGAATAACATGCTTCTCATTAATGTGATATCAAATTTGTCAATGCTGCCAAGGGGAGGACCAGGTGTATTGAGTAGTTTGTCCATCATCAGAGCCAATACAATTTTTCCTCTGGTTTGGATTTTGTCAGAATAGTACAAGCCGATGGGGAGTTGTCCCATGCCAAGCTGCCTTGCTGCTACCATTGGATGATAAAATTCGTATGATGGTTGTACGTTTCTACCTTGAGATATGCCGGTTGGAAGGATGCATGGGGAGATTGCAGCAGTCAGGACTTCTCTGGGTTTTTCAAATCTTTCATCATTAAGCTCATCCAATCTGAAATCGGCTGGCAGTTCGTATTTAGAGAAAGACTCATAAGCAAATCAGATTATGTTGTCTCTTCGAAATCCATCATAAAAAATTCCAAACCAGTTCTGAAAATGTTCAGCCGATGGACCTGAACCAGTGTAGCTGGTGGCTGCTTCTCCAAAGGACATGCCTCGGTGTATTGGGCTTGATTCATCATCACTGTCAGGATCGGCTAGGGATGAAAATTCTGCTTCATTAAGTGATGGTCTTAGTGTGACTTTTAATGTATGCAGAATGAGCCAGAGTTGCACAAACCACCAGGGGCCGCCTGTGCTGAAACTTGAATCCATGATAAGTTTAGCCGATGATTGACTCAGAGTTTGGTAAACTGCACCTAGCAGATATTTACCTAAGGGGGACTACTTCTTTGATACAATGGCTTCGACTAGGTGTTGCTAATTGGCTGTTGGACCACAAGTGGAGCCACAAAAGAGAAATTTGTCTAGCCACATTAAGAGAAAAGCTGTGTGCTCCCTAGCCGATACAGGGCCTATTCCTATATTGTCTGCAATAAAACCTGACCAACCCCCAATGTTTTTGGTTTTGAACCTATGAGTGCACTTGGTTTTCAAGCTGATGGGATTAGCCGATGTGGTAATGTCCAGACCGGTAATCATGGTGATATCAAGCAAAGTGGGGGTCATCGGCCCATGGTTGAACATGAAGGCATTCATAGTATCAGACCAGAAATATGCAGCAGAGGACAGCATCGGCTCATCTTTCTTCATATCGGCTATAGACAGAGACAGACATTGAGCTATTCCCATCTCATCCCAATGGCCTTGTTTGCTTGCAGCAATTCTTTTGTACCTATTGGTCCATCTATCTACTTGAGAAGGCCAGGATCTGAAGGTGGCTGTCCAGTGAGCAAGAGATGGGTTTGATTATCTAAAAGGAATCCTCTCTGTTTCTGCGTTGATTACATAAGTTGGATCTATATCGCCTATTGGGCTTAAGAATAAATGACTGGAATCTTTGAGACTTGGGATGGATACTTGGTGGACTAGGTGCTACAGATTGAAAAAGATAGATTGAGGACAGAAAGCGAACAAGAAAGCACAAGATAACTTTTGAGCCGATAGAACTTACCTCGGGGAATTCCTTGGCTGGGATGCTTGATAGGCTTGATGAGGACACCATTGGTGTGCAGAGATCGTCGCTAGGAGCGGGCTTGTCGATGCGGTCGCTGGAGGAAATGAGAGCAATCGCCGGGGTTAGCGGGGGAGTTTGATGGCTTAAGCGGTGAAAACGAAGTTAACACCGTGAAAACTCCGGAGAAGCGGGTGGTATTTATGAAATTAGGTGTGTAACGGTCACAGGGGAAACCCTAGGTTTTTGCGGGCTTGAAGAGATAATTCCGTTGCATTATATAATACTTCGGAATTGGGGGGCATGTGTTGACGATGAAATTTGGCACACATATGAATTGTTAACAAGATCCAATTCGAAGCGGATTTGAAAATATGCGGGATTCTCAGAAATAGAGTGCGCATCGGCTGGAAGACCGTATCGGCTAGAACCGAGTCCAATTTGGATAGCCGATATGGCTGATATTGCATGTGAAGTCAGTATCGGATTCAAGAGGGAGTTTGAGATGGTTTTGCCCGATAAGGATAGAGTCCAGAATTGATAAATGTATCTATTAATTAGAATTATCTGTAATTTCTTTATAGATATTTTCGGTAAGAGTTCGCCTAAGGGACTTATTTGCTAGTTTGATTTGTATTAGTACAATATGAGTCGTGTCCATGTTGGACAATATTTGTATTTTTGGGTATAAATATAGACCCGAGGTCTTATGAATAAAATAACAATAGTTCAATCAATCTCGGCGCATCGCCAAACCTTTTACTTTTCTACTTTCGACAATTTCTGGCTTTCGAGTCGAGCTGCATTAGTTTGATCTTCGGCGAAGAGGTAGGTCTTGTTAAGGCGGTTTGCATTATTGGAATTAGTTGTTACATCTTTATGACACTCTAATTCTATTTTGTAAATCTCCGAGTTATCATATACATTATATAATTTAGATCGACAATGCTATCTATCTATATCGGACGATCTTTATCTAGGGTTTTGCCGATAATGGCTAGATTGTCTTGTTGGTTTGAATTATATAGTGTATTCACCATCCCGAAAAGGCAACCATCGGCTTGATTGTCTAGATATCATGCTTTTTTTCATACTTAATGCTGCATCAGTTAAGTTTGATCTATTAAGTCGTGTTTAGAATCTTGATCTCTAGCCTGTTTTATGGTTGTTAATAAGGATAGTATCGGGGTTTCAGCCGATCTTATCTGGTATAGATGTTTTACATAGTTTCATGCTTTGTTTAATATGCTATATCTGCCCCTTATATCAGGATCTAATCTAATACTAATATATATGGCTTACTATCAATCTGATTGATATTAGTTGAATATATTTGTTGTAAGAGAATATCCTAGTATAAGGTTGTATCAGAGCTATAGCCGATACATGCTTAAATCTGAACATCGGCTATTACATGAGTGTATGTAATCGTTATTTCATGTTATTTTAGACTTGGGCAATTTATACTGTCTCGGTTCAGTCCGATCTATCCCAATTGCTTATTTCTAAAGTAATATTGATTTATAGATTATGTAATACTAATATCTTTAGCCGATGTATCAGTTTTAGGGTTAGTTTTATCATTGAATACACCTTATAGCCGATCCATGCTATATTGCATCGGCTAGGTTACATTCACGATATGATATCGGCTAACTGGCTGATTGACTATCGTCTACTATCAAACTTGCACGTTTTTTCTTGTTGATTGCAGGATCAAATCAACTGGCACGCCCTTCGAACCTAAAAGCAAACTTTGGACCTGCACTAGAGTAAAGCAAATCTCTCAGGCCGGTGTGTGTTTTTTGCATCAACACCTATCAACCAACACCTATGAAGCGAAGAAGATTATTTGCTTGTTGTCACTTGGTGTGCGAAAGATACACGCATGTGTTAACCACTGTATCCTTTTCCGTAAAGAGTACATGACTCTGGATAGATGCCCAACGTGCAACACCAATCGATACAAAAGAGGTAACCAGTTAGAGGGTAAAGATGTTGCACTTGACGAGGTAGAAGAGTCTGCTCCATACAAAGACAATAAGAAGAGGATTCCAGTGCCTGATCAACATATCCAAGAACATGAAGCGCCTGAACAAGTAGAAGCTGAACAATCACTGCCTGATCAACATATACAAGAACATAAAGTGCCTGAACAAGCAGAGGCTGAACAACCAGTGTCTGATCAACCAGAGCCTAAAAGGCAACCAAACCCTGAACAACCAACATAGCCTAAACAACCAACACCACCTCAACCTAGCATGGTACAGGCTGCTGGAGTGCCAGTAATGGTAAAAGTGCACAAGCACAAAGTAGAAAGTGTGTCCAAGAAAAAGTTTATGATAAAGACATTCCCAACAAGGAAGAGTGATATCACGGGGAAAGCAAAGATTGATTATAATAAAAGGAAAGAAACATGCCTGAAAATAAGCTTCGATAAAACTTTGAGTTTTGTGACTGAATGACAAAGCATTCCTCCCAACCTGGGCCTTAGAAGGACCATGGCAACTAAGAAGGTGGCATGAATGGTACATCACTACAAGTATAATAAAAGGACTTTCATCATTTACGGTTGCAGTGTCGGCATAGGTTTTCATGAGCGGGGCATGTCTTCTACAAGTTAGTTTCAGGGATATGCATGTCCTCTACCTTCGGCAGAGACTCGACACCAATTTGATCGCCATTTGGTTTCTGTAAGTGCACGACTAGAGCATGATGTTGCAATTCCCAAAGTACCTATCCATTCTACTACTAGCTAATTTGATCATCCTTTTTTTTACAGGATGTATCACGTCATAGCAGAACAAATGAGTGTGCCTGTCGGCTTCCTAAACCCTTGCCGAATAAGTCAGCTGAACCACACATTCAAGCTAGACGAGAAGAGGCTACCGGCACATGTTGAGGCCATGAGTCCCGAAGAGAGGGATGCATACATCATAGAAAGGCATCAGGCTAAAATTCACGATGTGACTACTTACGTAGCTATAGCTATAGCTCTTGAATCTATGTAGGACAAAGAATGCATCTACACCCCATACACCTTTAAGTAAGTTTTCATATCTACTACGAGTATATACTTGATCATCACTCGACTAACAACTTTTTTTGTAGCAATCACTGGATTACTTTTCTTCTATATCCAGAGTATGGCGAAGTTCTCGTCTTGGATTCTCTTGATAAAGACGTCAAGACATGTCAGGAAATCCTCAGAGTTTTTGCTCTGTAAGTTATATATATGGACAATTCTTATTCTCATGACGTATTGTTATCTTTGAGGAATTAATATAAATTAATTATTTCTTCAAACAGTGCATATAAAAGGCATTACAACGTAGGCGGAGAACAGAAACAAATCAGAGAATAAATATTCATCCGCAATAAGTGGTTGGTAATTAATTTTGGATGACATACAATACTACTTAATTTTTATAATTGCATGTGTGTATCTATTTAATTAATTAATATACCTTGCATTGATGTTGAAAGTGTCACAAGCAACCGAACAGAATCGTGCTGTGTGGATATTATACCTGCGAGTTCCTTAGGATCAATGGGAAATACTGCAAGAATTATGGTGATGTAAGTACAAATTAACCATCAATACGTTTGTTAATTTAATTGCTAACATTGAGTTGCCATGATCTCGATGCACCTTCCAAAATACCCAAAGGGTGAAAGGTAGTTTACTGATGAAACCATTCATAACATACAACGAGACATGTGCTATTTCATTCATAATGAATGTTGTCACCAGCTTGGGAAGTTTTTTGATGGGGAAGGAGTGTTGAACTTGCCTGAAAACCATGTTCTTTCTAACTGGAGCAAACTTATAGTTTAAATTTGACATACATATTGTAAGACATTCAAGTATCTATGTACATAAAACTGCTTCAAAATTATGTATATAAATATATACCTTACATTTATCATGTCTTCATTAAATTTTCATATATTAATTGCACGCATATATTAACTATCAATTGTGGTTGCAACGAGCAATAAGAAAACTACTATTATTGATAGCTCGATCAATTATATCCTCTATGCGTAATTCTAAAATACGCGAACAAACAAAAAATAAAAAAATAATTTTGTTTCATTTTTTAAAAAGAAAACATCTTCGTAGGCGAGCCACGTGTCAAAATGCGACAAAAATAGTTTTCTCTGGCGGACCACATGTCGTCCATCGGTTGGCTTAGCATTTTTTCGCTGGCGGTATGCTTATCCCCACCGCCAGCGAAGACATATCTTAAGATGGCCACCAGCAAAGAGAGTTTTTGTTGGCGGCACACTTAAGTATGCCGCTAACGAAAACGTATCTTTGCTGGTGGTTGGAGGCCGCTAGCGAAGATGATACATCTTCACTGGCCTTTGCTTTCTAGCGGCTCCTTTCGCCGCTAGCGAAAACTTGTTTTCACCGCCACAAAAAACCTAATTTGTAGTAGTGACTGGAGGACCAAATTGGAAGTGGAACAACTCAAACGGGCGATAGATGTCGCGAAGAGATCAAGATGTCGAAACTCTCCGAGGACGTGAAGTCTGGTTGAATTCTTATCTCGTGAGTTGTTGCAGCGCCTTGTCACAAATATGTATGGTGCTCCTAGAAGCGCGGCCTCCTACCGAAAAGTCGACTGCCAGCTACATCTCCTGGATCAAGAGAATGTGTGAGCAATGTGAAGGTATCGGCAAACGCATCGATGACAGCCTAAAGCAGGAATGTCATTGCACCAATCAATACGCCGGAGGTTATCTTTTCGCATGCATCCGAGATCATTGGTTGCACATGCACCTCGACATTCTCCGTGAAGGTTTGACGCGGACGTCGATGAAGTCTTATGAGATCAACAACTAGCGCAATCCCTTGCTCCCTTGGGCGAGAAGGTGTACTCCTCCATGAACTGGCAATGGCCTTCATAGTAAAGTAGTAAAGTCTGTACCTGCAAAGAGTTCTCTATGTATATTTGTGAAATATGACTGTTTATCATGCTTATGTAAAGAAATGAAATCTATGTCTTAAGCATTAATATATTAGTAGTGTATGAGTACTTCTCGCTTAGACTGTTTTCAGTCATTAGAGTATGATACTCTCCCTTGCCCCCAGCTATGACCTTGGAGAAGTCATTCTCGGAGGGTATAGCTTAAAAACCTATAACCTGGCCTAGGCGAGCTGCGAATATCTAGCCCCCAACCATGAAGTTGGGAAAACCAATTTCCGATTACATGGCTTAGTTAATACGCTACCATTGAGCACTCTGACATGACCAAATATGACATGATCGCTTGGCTCTGCGGTGCCTGACATCACCTTATCAGCTCTGGGCATCCCCAGCCGAGGACCGTGAGGACCTCGGAGGTGTGTCAGACTAGCCTAAAGGAACGTTAGGTAAGACTTCAGCACAGGGCGTTATATGGGTAAGAGATCTCTGGGTAAAACACTGTTAAGAGAATTTGGACAAGACTGGACATATCTTTATTGAATGGAAAAAACTTACAAACTTTGATACATCGATTATTATACATACAATTTATGTAGTTGGTCGATGTTCCAAGAGTCTGTCAACTCGCGACCTTCGTCATCTTTGATCTTGAATGCGCCTGGCCTTAGAACTTGAACCACCATGTATGGTCCCTCCCACTTTGGTGAGAGCTTGTTTCAGCTTGCTTGGTTTTGTACTCGTCGGAGGACGTAATCGCCGATGGCAAGTGTGCGTGCTCGTATGCGTTTTTCGTGATGTCGACACAGAACCGGTTGATATGCAGCCGCTCGGATGGCAACTTGTTTTTGATGTTCCTCTAAGAGGTTAACATCGTCTGATCGCCTTTCCTCCTGTGCCTTGTCAGAGTACTTCTAAACTCGTGAGGATCGATGACGTAACTCTGAAGGGAGCATAGCCTCAGATCTATAAACGAGAAAGAAGGGGGTTTCCTTGTTGATCGATGTCGGTGTAGTGCGTGCGGCCCACAAGACAGACGTGAGTTCTTCAACCTACTGCATATTATATGCAAAGCCTATCGTATATGTGTGTTTTGATCCCTTAGAGCACGATACCATTAGCATGTTCGACTTGTCCATTACTCTGGGGATGAGAAATTGAAGCAAAACAAATCTTCACACCGAATTCGATGCAGTAATCTTGAAAAACACCTCTTGTGAATTGGGAGCTGTTGTCTGTTAGGATGCGGTGAGGCAACCCATATCTGCAGAATATCCGTTTCATGAACTTGAATGTGTGGTCGGCTCTGATTTCTCTTATTGGCTTCGCTTCGATCCACTTGGTGAATTTAGCGATAGCCACAAACAAGAATTTTTAGCCTCCCTATCCTCGTAGGAAAGCTCCGAGCATATCAAGCCCCAACACAACAACAGCCAAGTTAGAGGGATTGTTTGGAGTGCTTGGGCTAGCATCTTGGTGTGTTTGCCGTGAAACTGGCAAGCTTCAAATCGTTGTACTAGATCGCAAGCGTCTTTGAGGGTGGTCGGCTAGAAAAACACTTGTTGGAAGGCTTTTCCTGCCAGAGTCTGCCCGAAGGGAGAGACACATTTTAGGAGAACTCCGTTCGAAGCTTTTTTGTAGAGGTTGTTGCCAACCATGCAGTAGATCCTAGCTTGTCGGGAGATCTTTTCTGCTTCTGTGTCATCTTCTGGTAGTTTGTCGGCATCCAAGAAGTCGATGAGCGGTTTACGCCAGTCATTGATTATTTCGATGTCAGCGACGATGTTGATGACCTCTGTTGTAGTCCCCGAGTTGTTGTCAGGGTTGGTTATGGTGCTGTTATCATGGGATTCCTTTACAGAAGGTTTTGTCAGGGTGTCTAGAAATATATCTAGTTCGGGTGGTTCTCTTCTAGACGCACGTTGTGCAAGGTTATCGGGTTCGGATTATCCTTGCGATAAACATGCCGGACCTCGATACCGTCGAATTTCCGCTCTACCTTCCTGACTTCTGCGAGGTACTTGGCTAACACGGGTGTTGATGCAAAAAAACACACACTGGCCTGAGAGATTTGTTTTACTCTAGTGCAGGTCCAAAATTATCTCTTTAGGTTCGAGGGCGTGCCAGTTGATTTGATCCTGCAATAAACAAGAAGAAATATGCAAAGAATGTTAGTAAACGATAGTTCATCGGCCAAACAGCCGATTTCATATCGTATGTGACCTAGCCGAAGCAATAAAGTATAAATCAGCTGTAAGGTATAATCAAATATGAATATAACCCTAAAACTAGTATATCGGCTATAGATATCAGTGTTATGTGTTCAAAGAATCAATATTACTTTAGAAATAAGCAATTGGTATAGATCGGACTGAACCAAGACAGTATAAATTGCTTAAGTCTATTGTAACATGAAATAATGACTACATAAAACTCATGTCATAGCCGATATCTAGATTTAAGTGTGTATCAGCTATAACTCCGATACAATCTTATGATAGATCGTGAGAAATAAATTTAGAACATTAAACAAAATATAAAACCACGTAAAACATCTATATCAGATAAGATCGGCTGAAACCCTGATACTATCCCTATTAACAACCGTAAAGCAAGCTAGAAATCATGATTCTAAAACAACCTAATAGGTTAGACTTAACCAATGCAGCATTAAGCATGAAAGAAGCATAACATCTAGAAAGAACAAGCCAATAGCTGTCTTTTCGGGATGGTGGATACATCATATAACCTAAATCAACAAAGTAAACTAGCCGATACCGGCAAAACCCTAAAAGAATCCAGCCGATGCAAGAATATAGCATTATTGATCTAAATTATATGACATATATAATAACTCGGAAGTTTACAAGATAGATTTAGAGTGTCATAACGATGTAAGCATTATCTCCGATGATGCAAACTGCCATGACAAGATATACCTTTTCGTCGAAGATCAAATTGATGCAGCACGACTCGAAAGCACAAGCTTGTAGAAAAGTAGAAAACAAAGGTGGCGATGCACCGAGATTGATTGAACTTATGTTGTTCTTATTTACAAGACCTCGGGACTATATTTATATGCGAAAATACAAACATTGTCCACCACGGACACGACTCATGTTAACCTAAACAAATCCAACTAACGAACAAGTCCCTTAGGCGGACTCTTACCGGGAATATCAATAAGGAAATTACATAAAATATCTTAATTAATAGATACAATTGTCTCTTCAGGACTCTATCCGTGCATGGCAATCCGTATGAAGCACCCTAACTCAACCCAATGACGTGTACCGAGTTGTATTCCCAAAATCGGCTCAATCGGCTAACTCTGTCCGACTCTGATTCTACCGATCCTATCCGCAGCCGATTCGGACTACAACCGATTCTCACTCTGTTTCCGATACGATCTAATCTCTTCGATTCTCTCTGATTCTATCTCTATCTCCGATACATGAAATACCAAATTTGGTCATCAACAACGGGATTAGAGCATTTTTAGTCCTTGTGCACTTGGTTGGTGACCAATTCTAAGTCCTCTTTCACAATTAGTCGCTTAACTCCAAGAGACGCGGCGTTTCGTAACCCGGCGAGTAGCCCCTCATACTCCGCGGTGTTGTTTGTTGCCCAAAAATTGAGGTGTATTGCATGTCAAAATGAATCCTGCCCCTACTCCTTGGCTGTTGAGTGCTCCATCGAATGCTATTGTCCATGTCTCGTTCTGGATGTCATGATAACAACGTAGAAGTAGAGAAAATTGTGACCTTCTGGGCCTAGAAGTAGTGGCGCAGTTTTCTTGATGTCATGATAACAACGTAGTGCAGCTTTTGTATCTGGGATATCGTGCCTTGGCGTCGTGAAGGGCTTCGCTGATGTAGTACACGAGATGTTGTACGTTGTCCCTTTCGACGATGATGACAGTCATAACGGAGTATGGTGTGGCGGCAATGTAAAGGAATAACTCTTCCGTTGGTTTTGGGGCAATGAGTACAAGGGGATTTGACAGGTACCATTTGAGCACGATAAACGCGTTCTCGGTGTCCTGGGTCCACTCAAACTTATCTTGCTTCTTTAATAAAGCAAAGAAAGGTTGTCCTCGTTCTCCCATCCTGGCCACGAAACGACTGAGTGCTACCATGCATCCCGTTAGCTTCTATACTTCCTTCAGTCTTGTCGGTGACTTCATTTTCTCGATGGCCTTGATCTTTTCAGGGTTTGCTTCGATGCCTCGCCCAGTGACGAGAAGTAGTTTCCTTAATGGTACTCCAAATGTGCACTTCTCCGGGTTCAACTTTAAACGATCTCGCTGGAGATTATTGATTGTTTCCCGTAGGTTATTGATCAGCTTGTCACCTGTCTTCGTTTTGACCAAAACATCGTCGATGTAGGCTTCTACATTTTGGCTAAGTTGGTCACCGAGAGACCCTGGATCTCGCGTTGGTAAGTGTTGCCGACGCTGATCAATCCGAAGGGCATCTTGGTATAGCAAAAAATACCGAAGGGCGTGATGAATGTTGTCATCTCCTCATCCTCTTTAGCCATGATGATTTGGTGGTAGCTGAAGTACGAATTGAGGAAGCTTAGTAACTCGCAGTCGGCTATTGAGTCCACTAGTTGGTCGATGCGAGGAAGACGGAAGTGATCCTTGGGGCACGCCTTGTTGAGATAGGTGAAGTCCACACACATTCTCCACTTGTCGTTGGCTTTGCGAACCATAAATGGGTTTGCGAGCCACTCAGGGTGGAGGACTTCTCTGACAAAGCCAGCGTTGAGGAGTTTTTCCAACTCTTCTCGGGTAGCTTGTTTTCGGTCCGGTGCGAATCGATGTAGCTTTTGCTTGACCGGCTTAGCGTCGGGTAGCACCATTAGTTTGTGCTCGATCACCTCCCTAGGGACCCCAGGCATGTCGGATGGTTGCCAGGCGAACACATCTGCATTGTCACAGAGGAAGTTGATGAGCTCGAGTTCTTATTTGCTGTCAAGCGTCGCCCCGATCTTGTTGGTCTTGTCAGGGTTGGTGCTGGTAAATGGGATGATTTTGATGGCGTTGTCTGGTTTGGGCGCCCTATAGGGCTTGATCGCTTTCTTGTGTGGCTCTGTAGTGGTGGGTGGTGTGGGAGTATGCTCAACCATGTCGAGACTTCGCTTGTTGCACTGTACCGCTAACATGGCGTTCCCGAGAATCGTGATTGTCCCTTTTGGTCCTAGCATCTTGAGCAATTGGTACGCGTAGTGGGACGATGCCATGAACTTCGCGAGCGTAGTTCTTCCTATGACTGTGTTGTACACGGTATTGAACTCTGCCACATCAAAGGTGATCTGCTATGTTCTGAAGTTGTCGGCCTAGCCGAAGGTGATGGCTAGCGTAATCTTGCCCAAAGCCTGTGATGAGGACTCAGGGGTGATTCCATGGAAGGGCAGATCAGTAGGAGTCAACTCGCTTCGAGGAATTCCCATTGCATCCAACATCCCTATGAAGAGTAGATTGATGGAGCTACCGCCATCGATGAGAACTCGTGCGAGCTTGATGTTCTAAATAGTGGGCTCGACCACTATTGGATATCGCCCCGGAATTGTTGTAGTCGTCGGGTAATCTGCTTCAGAAAAATTCGATCTTCTTTTGAGACCACTTCATTTTAGTAGCAACTCCCTGTGATGTGGAATAGACTTTGCGTTCCATCTTTTTGTACTCTCTCTTCAAAGCGTATGTTGTAGAACCGCCGAAGATATGTGTGACATGAAGGTCGAAATCTGGGAACACGAGTTAATTATCAATTGAGAGATCATCTGCGCTCTTCTCGACCACACGAACTCGCTTTCCTTTTTCCACTACCATCTATCTTGCTAACACATTAGTGAATACTTGACACTCCTCCAAGGTGTGAGTATTGATCTTGTGTATCGAGCAACATTGTCCTCGGGGTTCATCTCCTTGAGGGGCTAGGCACTTAGTGGGTGGGTCCGCTTTGTCTCTCGTGAGGACCTCGATCGATGCTTTGCGCTTCCCGTTCTTCTTGTTCCTCCTCTTGCTAGACTCTGGTGCATATTTCTTGTCTGGTTTCTTCTCGCCACCCGCCTTATTTTTTCCTTCTTTCCTTTTAAGGACGTCATCCACGTGAGCACATCTGTCGATGATCTCGAAGAGCTTTCACGCTGAGGTGATTCTCTTTGTCGCCAACTCCTGAGTTGTATAGTAATCTCGGTCACCTGACTTGGATGCGCGTATAATTGAGGCGTCTGTGATATCAGGTCCCTCAAAGATTCACCTGGATCCTGAGTTAAGGCATGGAGGTCATCCTCGACTGCGTGGTGTTTGTATGTTCCTTGAAAGTTGGCGATGAATTGTTGGCATAGGTCTTCCAAGGAAGAAATTGAGCATTGCAGGAGATGGCAGAGCCATGATCGGGTAGATCCTTTTAGCGCAGGTGGCAAGAAGTTTGCGAGTGCGTTGTCATCGGCCCCGGTGGCGTAGAGGATTGTGGAGTAGACGTGTAGAAATTCTTCAAGGTCCGTGCTTCCATCATACTTCTCTACGGCTCCAGGGTGAAACTTCTCGGGCCATCGTACTTCTCGAAGACATGGGTGAACGCCCTGCGTCCATCTCCAGGTACGATCGATGGTTGATACACACGTGGTCATCGAGAACCGCTCATTGAAGATGATGAAGACGACGAGGGACCACTGTGGTCTGGAGTACGACCATTGGGCTTGTGCCCCTGGTCGTGATTTCTCCGAGGACCTAGAGATCGTCAATCACGGCGTCGCCTCTTGTTGTTATTAAGTTGGTGACCTCGACTGTTGTCGCCCTGGCTGGGCCGCCCTCGGCTGTTCTCATCATGGCAGCTCTAGCGATCCTGCCGGTTCCGGTCCTAGCGGTGTTCTCGATTACCATCACTGTTGTGTTGTCGTTGGGGAGAACGTCGTTGTCGAGGACAAGCGTTTTCCAACTCAAGTCGATCTGCCTACGCCCATTCAAGTGATCGTGAAGGTCACGATTGTTTTGGGGTGGTGGGGTCTATCGACTATGTCTTCTCGGTGAAATATTCCAAGGGTTGCGGCCTTGATCTTGGCTTGGGTGCTCGCTGAGGACTTCTTCGATGTTAGCGTTGACGTTCCCAGCGTCGTGCTGGTTTCCACCTCGAGATGGAAGGTGAGAGGGTCCCGCAGCCGTCGGTCTGGTCACCGCTTGGAACACACTGTTTAGGTTTGCCATTGTGGTCGCCTTCAAGAAACGTGACAAGATCGAAAGGGCTTTCTCTCAATATTGACTCGAGCGCAGTAAGATGTTGAGCAGGGACGCAGACGGGTTCCGAGCCCGCTCGAGAAGGCGGGTCTTATGGAATCATGTCCCCTTCAATAGCATATGCGCCGCGCGAAGTGTTGGATCCCGAAGATTCTTGATCCTATATGCTGTCTAGAACTGAAGGTTCAAAGGTAACGAGTTCGACAACTCCAACGGAGCGATCTGATGACTCCTCCATGTTCTCGTCCTCTGCAACAATCTGAGTTTGAACTCGTTGCTGTTGGATCTAGAAACGCGGGTATGGTGTTGTATCTTTGGTAGCGTCGAGGAAGACCTTGCAACTCGAAAGAGTATGTTTTTCCGTTCGGTGGATTGGGCACCAGGGGACCTTGGTTGGTGAAGCGCGCTTAACATCTCATTCTTTGCATGCATAGACTTCAGCCTTCGCTTGGTGCAACACTTTATAGTTCTTCAGGGTGTGGCTGGTTGTCTTGTGAATAGCGCACCAAGAGTGGCACGTGTGGGATGTTCTCCTTGTCGGCACTTGGTCCTCAGTTGGTAGCTGGCGCTTGGCCACTTGAGGTCTTTCCCCTAAAGATGAGGCAGTCGGCCTCCCATTTCCTGACTAGTCAGGAGGGGAAGCCGAAGGAGTGTCCCTCCTCATTGTCGTGGCTGTGTAGTTCTCGTTCCTGACTGGCACTGGGACAGATGAGATTGGAGACTGCAGCGTAGACCAGGAAGACGATAGATCTGACTTGAGTCCATATCAACATTGTCCGGGTTGGATCTCCTGGGCCAGAGTTGGTGTAGATGTTGTTGTCGGGACAGCTTGAAGTCATCTCGACAAAATCTTGAGTACCAAGTTCCCCTACCTAGCACGCCATTGTCAACGAGCTATACTCGTAGACCGAGTAAAGAGGGTATTGGAGTACGCTAGTACAAAGATATAGCGAGAACGACATCAAACACAAAAGACATAGAGATTATACTGGTTCAGGTAGTATGCCCTATGTCCAGATTATATGGAATTATCAATAATAAGCGTAGCGGTTAAAAAGGACAACTGAAACAAAATACCGACGAACTCCCGTCGAGATCATGATCGGCAAGATGGTCTTCGAGTCCTCAAAGCGCTCTTGCTTACGGCATATATTGTGTAGCTATGATTCGATACTTGTACCCCCTCCAAGGGGTCTATATTTATACCGCAGATCACCCATGTCTCCAAGTAGAACTTGGAGACATTGGACCCCGTACGATACAACTGAAACCCTACCCCTCTTCGAGTAGAACTCCGTCAATTACTGCTTTTCATACGCATTTCCCTCAATCTAACAAGTTCTTTCCATATAGATATAGGTATACCGTATCCGTATATTTGCATGACCCTAAGGATAAAGGGTATGCCTTATCTGTAACCCTGACAAGGTGGTCTAGCCAACACACGTAACTACAAGGTAAAGTAGTAATGACTAAAACTTTAATGTAACAAAACCCAAGAAACCTGAAGGAGTATCTAGCTATATAAGGAGGTGGGACGATGACCAAGGTGTCCCTAGGATCGTTCTTGTCACATCCCGATTTTTGCTCCTTTTAAAACACCTAATTTAAATACAAACCTATTTTTAAAATTTGGTTCCTATTTGAACTTTGGTTTGTGCCATTAAAGATCTCAAATCTCTTATCCAAAAGTCTACATATAAAAATCCTAGAATGATTAGAGTTCATAGTCCCTTTACAATTTTTCCAAATACAAATTTCATCCCAAATTCAACCCCCTTCAAATTCCAAATTTCGAATTTCCCCAAAAATACAAAAAGGTCCTATTCCTTTTGGGGTCCAAATCTTCTCCTTTTCTCCCTCCCACAGCCCACACCCCATCCAGCCTAACCTCCCCACCTCCTTCCCTCTGGGCCAGGCCCGTTCCCTCACTCAGGCCAACCCACCTCCCTCTCCCATCCCAACCAGCCTAGTCCAGCCCAACTCCTTCCCCACGAAGCCAACTGCACGTGCCCACCACCTACTCGACGAAATGTTGAGCCTGGCGAGCGACACGTCGAGTGACCCTGCACCACTCTCACAGCTCCGTGTACCGCCCGAGGCCATGTCGCGCCGCATCATGTCGCTCCACGACGAGCCGTGGACGCGTCTCCACCTTTTCACCAGCAAGACCCACCGGCCATGTGGGGCCACGCCGACGACTTTCTCGCCTCCCCGTACGTTGCCCATGCCACTCATTGTCGCAGGCGTCCTCCTCGGACCCACACCAACACCGTCCGACCCATAGCCGCCTGCCACCTCGCCCTCGCCTCGCCTTTTCCCCCCACGCTCGTGCCACACCAATGCTGATCTGACCGGTGCACTGCATCGCCTTCTCACGTTCCAACTCCCGCTGTCACGCGTCCATACCAAAAGCATGCGCCACGCTCATGCCCGCCGCGCCACCACTGTCCTCGCGCCCCTATGCAGCCATGCCTCCTTCCTTCACCTCGAAGCCATCCACCTCGCCAAGCCTAACCATGGCTACAAAATCCATGTCACACCACCATACTCCACCACCTTTTGCCCCAATTGCGGTGTACCGCCCTGGAGTGTGCGGTCAAGCACGTTGCGTGCACTTGGAGCCGCGCGCCGGACCCGTGCGTCACTCGGCAAGACGTCATCGCCATCGACACGCCATCCTTCCCGTGTCGCTCATCGCCATCACCCCCACCGCCGTCGACGCGAGTGCCGCCTCCGCACGCACCAAGCTGGCCCGTGCAAGCACCGCCTCCGCGACCTCCGGCAGCCTCTACCTCTTCCTGGACAGGAGGCCACCGAAGCTACCGCTGCCACCGTGCCGCCACTCGTGCACCTCCTTCGCTGACACCGGTTGCCGGCCCTGGCTGCAACCTCCTCGCTCCGTCTCCTCCACTCCACCGCCCTCCGTCGTTGCTACACCGGCCGCCTCGCCGCACCTAGCTCCCTCCCGCTCGGGCGCACACGCGTGAGGTGAAGGAAAAGGGGATCCGGAACTGAGAGGAGAGAGCGAGAATCTATACCATATTAAAAAGGTAGCAAGCGTGGTGTCCATTCCCACCGCTCTGTCTCTTTCTCGCTCTATCTCTCTCCTCTTCGTCTCTCTCTCCCGCCTCTCCATCTCTCTAGCCTGCCCTAAGCTGTGTCGTCACGCCGGCCATCCCTCACCACTGCTCCCCTTCACCTCCGCCACCTCTCCGCCGCCATCGCCCCTCTATCGCACCGGCCCTCCCCCGTGGTTGCCTCTCTCTGCCACCGCCTCCCCTCTCCGCCACTCATCGCCCCTGCCATTACTGCCGCGCCAACCCTCCCCCGCCGCTGCTGTCGTACCGGACCTCCCCCGCGGCCGCCTCTGTCCACCGCTCCTCTCCGCCTCTCTCCACTGCCCCTCCGTCGCTCTGGCCCTTCCCCGCGACCGCCTCTCTTCGCCGCCCCTCCGCCGCCACCTCCCCTCTCTGCCTCTCTCCGCCGCTCTTCCGTCGTGCCGGCCCTCCCCGCAGCCGCATCTCTCCGCCGCCGCCCTTCTCTGCCTGCCACCACCCCTACCGCTGCTGCCGCGCCGACCCACCCCGCAGCCGCCGCGCCTCTCCCATTTCTCGCCTTCTCCCTTTTCTGTCTCTCGTGCAAGCCGCCGCCGTGCCGCCCAAAGCCGTTGCCGCCGCCGCCCCTCTCCTGCGAAGTAGCAGAGCCACCCCATGGCGCCGTCGCCGCCGCCCCTCTCCCGTGAAGAAGCAGAGCCGCCCCAAGGCGCTGTCACTGCCGCCCCAAGCCGCTGGTTCTCTCTTTGTTGGTGGGAGTTTCTACTGTTCAAAATTGATTGGTTGGCTAGCTCCAGATGTTTCATTCAACTACTGTTCAGATTTGATTGGTTGGCTAGCTCCACATGTTTCATAAACAAATTATTCACTAACTAATTAATTTTGTTGAGGGGCATATATGACAAGCTAACTCCATGGCCCCACAATGGCATTTATGACAAGCTAACTCCATGGCCCCACAATGATCAGAGAAACATGGCCCCACAATGATCAGAGAAACATGTGCAGATGGCCACATGTGGTCATGCATAGCACACATTTATCTGTATCGTTTGACCACCAGATAGAACCAGATAGCTGAACCAACAAATCAACAAGCTAGCCTTTACTCTGTATCCTTTTGATCACCCATATGTCATCTGTTGGATCAAATGATAATTCTTTTTTAGGAAAAACAAAATGATTTAAATTTGTTTTTGTTCTTCTCTTTTTTAAGGATACAGCCAGTTAACAGGAGCTCATTTTTACTATTGGGTGCACAATAGAATATAATTGTTGGGTGTGGACTGAAAGAATGTTGTATATGGACAAACAATAAGAATTGTTAGCTGCAACTTGTGGCTAATGTAATATTGTAGGGCAATCTACTTCTTTATTATATGCTAACATATTTCTTTCACCTTTCAGTAATGACATGCCCACATACCAAACACTCTTGTAAAGGAAAACAGGGTGCTTTGCACCCTCCAAATTATTTATAACAGTACATTTGCATGAATATTGAATATTTGTAACAGTACATTTGTATGAGTATCGAATATATCCCCACGCTCTTGGTGGTGGTAACGAATTGTTTTGGCAGTGGAGAATAAATCCAATAAAACAAAAAGAAGTACCTTTACATCGGTTCAAGTTTTTGAACATGGAGAAAGCTCAAATGGTATCGACTTAAAACTAGAAGCATTCTTTTTTACATGACACATAGTACACAATTAAAATTATTCAATGAATCTATTTTAGCACGGGAACGTTCTCGTGACGCGACTAGCTATGCTAGCCTTACACCAAAACAAAGGCAAGTAAAGTTATATCGTCAAAGAGAAAGCGAGAAAATGCAACACCAAGTGAGAGGGAAAATGTCACGCTCGGATTTTCTATCCAAAACTCCAAACGCTTACATGTGTGTAATCCCTCGTCCAGGAATCAGCCGAGGCACACAATAACAAATTGATAATAGAGTACAATATTTATCTAATTAATAGGCGAATATAAAGTCATTACAGAGGTAGATAGTTCCTCTCAAACAATAAAGATCTAAGCAGCGGAATATAAAATAAATAATGCAGGCGACTCCAATCCACAAGCAGCTTGACCAGGGCTAAGCCTAATCCTCCACACCTTCAGCATCACTGTAGAACTCCTCCTCTGATGAATGATTGCAAGGTAAGTATATGGCATATTCAGCAAGCCACGTAGCAAATATGCAAGTGCAAGGGATGACAAAGGATGGCATAATATAGTCTCATGGGACCGGAGGATCCATTGGGACAGGGATAGCTTCTCTTGCCACCACACGAACCTTGGGCGCCAGCTGGTAGCGGGGAACAAAAAGGGCTCTCTTCCTTGCAGTAAGACGAACCCTGGCCTTCTGTGGTGGCGCTTCTCCCTTCAATTCCGCCAGTTCCTTTTCCAGACGATCAACCTTGTCCTGCAGTCTACAGATCTTGCCACGGTTCCGGTCTTCACGAGCTTGAGCAGCTAACACGATGTCAGCGCGGGTCTCATCCATGGCCCAAAGCATCACGACCAAATGTCTTGTGGTAGCATCATTCTCAATTCCTTCAGGATCAACGTAGCTGGCACGGTCACTTCCCTGGGGCTGACGGGGATGGTAGCGATACTCCGTGTCGGCCAACTGCTCATCGTAGTGGTCGAGAAGCTCTCCTATGGCGATCCTTGCCACCTCCTGACAACCATGAGGATAGCTTTTCCCTCCAGCTTCGAACATCACCGATGGGATATCTTCACGATCACTGTTTAAGGTGACCTTGACGCGGCACTTCTCTTCATCATGATCATGGGGAATCTGGGCATACAGAGGGGCAGTCCCGAATCCTATGGTGAAGGACATCGTACGCAGCTCCCGAACAAAACCCTCAAAACCGAACAAGCATTCAGGCTTGAAGAGCGGCATCTAAAGATAAATGAAAGGAGCGAGTTAAGACATTTATCCAATTAATAGCACAAGTTTTTTGATTAATTTAAATAGAGTTAGAAAATCAAAGTGAAAAAATAAATAAAGTAAACTAGCCTTGCAGATAAGATGAGAAAGTTGAAACAGGTTTATAAACTTTTGCACTTTTGAATGACAGATTTCCAAAATAAAAGAAAAGAGAGTTATAAAATCAGCATACTAACTGCAACATGATTAAATAAATAAAAATAATGTTGTAAAACTTTTTCTGGGAAATGGGCCATTAGTACAGTAATAGATGTACAGTACTAACAACACAGGAATAAATAAATTTTGAATGAGAACAATTAAAGAGACTATAATCTGCATGTGCCATTAGCTTGGTTTAATTAAAAGAGAAAGAGAGGAGGACAGTTCTATTTTTTTCAATATTTTTAGAGGGCTTCTATGGGTAACCATTTGGCATAACCTAGGGTCAAGGAGGCTCTGATACCAACTTGTCACGCCCGTAATTTCTATCCAAAACTCCAAATGCTTACACGTGTGTAATCCCTCGTCCAGGAATCAGCCGAGGCACACAATAACAAATTGATAATAGAGTGCAATATTTATCTAATTAATAGGCGAATATGAAGTCATTACAGAGGTAGATAGTTCCTCTCAAACAATAAAGATCTAAGCAGCGGAATATAAAATAAATAACGCAGGCGACTCCAATCCACAAGCAGCTTGACCAGGGCTACGCCTAATCCTCCACACCTTCAGCATCACTGTAGAACTCCTCCTCTGATGAATGATTGCAAGGTGAGTATATGGCATACTCAGCAAGCCACGCAGCAAATGTGCAAGTGCAAGAGATGACAAAGGATGACATAATATAGTCTCATTTGCGTAAATGACATTTAATAAATACTACAAAATTTAGCAAAATAGTAAAGTATTTAATTAAACAATATTAATCCAACGCTATGCAACATACCCGTTGCATAAGCCCTACCATTCTGAACAACCATTCCCGGTTGTACAGTTCTATCTGCAAACCAGGAATATGCCATTCTAAACCAGGAGCTAAACAAATTATTACCAATTCTCAGCGACCTCCGTGGGCTTATCTCCACCACTTCTTAGTCTGGTGCCCCACAATGAACCTCACTGTACAAAAGGTAAAGCCATTGCCCACGCTGGCTTGTGGTTGGCACGGTTAATGTTTCACTACCGAAACTCGTGAACCGGTCCTTAACTGTCATGAGCACGACCATCCAAACCATGTGTTCACAACCCACCATTATCAAGTTTTAGTTGGCATATTAATTAATCACCCTATCATGATTAACCATCATAATCTACCATTAATCCATCATCAAGTAATGGTGAAGCATTAATTACCCCATTCATGTGAGCTAGTGTCTCTAAGCATGACTAAGCATCCTAATTATTTTAGCTAAAACCATATAATGTTCTAGATAATTCAATTATTAACCAAGTGACAAAGTAAAGGTAACCAATACAAAGGGCTATAACAAAGGCAATAGGTTGTTCCCACCCGATGACATTCAAAAATAAATGCAATAGTTGAAAAAAACAATAGCTTTAAATGGGATCAACATGCTCAAAGGGGTATTTAGGATCTGGGTGACCTGCCTTGCTGGCCTTGGAACTCTTCAAAGTCTTCTCCTGCAAAATCAGACTCTCCGGGAATATCGGAATCTAACTATAAAAGAACAAAATCACTGAAACAGTACATAAACAATCATAAACAGTACATGTGGATATTTTTATCATGTAGATCTCAATTTTAGAAAAATATAGAAACTTGAACCAACTAAATCCGAGCTAGGATGAATTAATTATGAATTTTTAAAGTTTAAATTGGATTAAAGCATTTAGATGGATTTTAATTGGATTATGACGCAATAAAGAATTATTTTTTTTGAAGAGGAAAAAGAATTTATTGCACCAGCGGGCTGAGGTTCGCGGTGGACCGGGTGCACAGAGGTGGTCTACAGAACGCATGGTCGACGTCAGTGATGATGTCATTGCCGGCGACGACGATGAACTCAACGAGGGCACAAATGGCGTCGGACGGCACCAGACGACGGTCTTCGGCGAAAACGGAGGACCGGATGAGGACGGTGACGACTTGGCGAACCCGACGGTGGCCTTCCCGAGCGACGGCGGCGACAGGAGCGACGGCGGTGCACGACTGGACTTCTCACGGCGGTGGCGGCGGCGCACAGGCTCTAGTGGCTAGGGCGCTACGAGCGACGACGAGCTAGGGCGAAGGTAGTGGCGGAAAGAGGAGGTCCGGGAGGGTTCCTTTTATAGGGGCAGGGGTGGCGGCTAGGCCCAAGGCAACCGGCGTCGGAAATGGAAAATTTAGGGTTAGGAAGGAAAAAAATGAATCCGAATCGAGTTCAAATCCGGCGATTTCCAAACGAAAAAGGCTAAACTTCCTATATAGAAAAGATAGAGGAGATCAAGGGGATCATTTCCCTTCTATCAATTTGATCGAATCGGGAAAGGGGCGACGAGATTTGGAAGAGGGCGGCGACGCTATGCCGGACGGGCTCGGCTCGGCTGGCGGCGCGAGGTGGAAGACAGCCCTGACAGGGGGGCCCCACCTGCCAGCGGGAGAGAGGGAAGGAGGGGCGGCTCGGCCTGGTGGGCTGGCTTGGGCCGCACGCGCGCAGGCTGAAGGGAGGAGGGGAGAGGGAAAGGAGGGCTTTTGGCCCAAGACCAAAAGAGGGAGGGGGTTTTAAACCTTTTTCTTTTTAAGTGATGCATGAAATGTAATTCCATCGATAAAAAAATACTTTCTTGGCTCAAATAAATCCCAGAAAAATCTAGGAATAATTGAAACAAGAGAAATATTTATTAAAATTTTATCTAGCCCACTTTTATATTGGAATTTATTAACTTAAAATTAGATCCTTTCTTCTAGGCTTTTAAAATCATTTCTAATAATTCCATTTAAACAACAATTTATAATTTAGAGATATTTAGGGTGTGACAAGCCTACCCCCTTAAACAGAATCTCGTCCACAAGATTCGGAAGAGCTGGCGAAAAGATGCAGATGAGCTGACTTTAATTCATCTTCTCATTCCCAGGTAGCTTCTTCTTCCGAGTGGTTACTCCACTGGACCTTGCAGGAACGAATAACTCGATTCCTGGTTCTTCTCTCATCTGTCTCCAAGATACGAATTGGTTTCTCAATATAAGCCAGATCCTCATGGATTTCTATCTGCTCAGGATTAGCTTCTTCAGTGGGTACCCTTAAACTTTTTTTTAGCTGCGACACATGGAACACATTATGAACACCAGCCAAAGATTGAGGTAACTCCAACTGATATGCGACCTCTCCTCTTCTACTAACAATCTTATAAGGTCCCACAAAATACGGTGCCAATTTCCCTTTGGTGTGAAAACGATGAACTACCCGAAGAGGCGTGACACGAAGGTACACATGATCCCCTTCCTCAAAACTCAAATCCCTGCGGTGATTGTCAGCATAGCTCTTATGACGAGACTGGGCTATACGCTATCTTTCTTGAATGATCTTTACTTTCTCTTCTGCTTCCCTAAGAATATCAGTCCCGAAAACCTGACGTTCTCCCGTTTGATCCCACAAAAGTGGAGTACGGCACTTCCGACCATACAATGCTTCATAAGGGGTCATTTGAAGACTAGCTTGGCAACTGTTGTTGTATGAGAATTCTGCGTAAGGCAAATTCTTATCCCAACTTCCACCGAAGTCTAACACAAGCTCTCAACATATCTTCCAAAATCTGATTCACCCTTTTAGTTTGTCCGTCTGTCTGCGGATGAGATGTTGTACTGAAATTCAGCTTAGAACCCATCTCTTCCTGAAGCTTTTGCCAGAACTTTGAAGTAAACTAGCTACCTCGATCGGATACTATTTTTTTAGGAACACCATGTAAACACACAATCCTTGCCATATATAATTCCGCCAAACGATTTCCGGAATATGTTGTCCTCACAGGGATGAAATGAGCAACTTTGGTAAGCCTGTCGGCTATCACCCAAATAGAATCGTGGCCAGACGATGTTCTGGGCAGACCAGTGATGAAATCCATCCCAATCTCCTCCCACTTCCATTCTGGTATCTTCAAGGGTTGCAGCAAACCTGCGGGTTTCTGATGTTCTACCTTGACTCGTTGACATACATCACACACAACTACATACTCTGCTATCTCACGCTTCATACTTACCCACCAAAATTTCTCCTTGAGATCTTGGTACATCTTGGTATTACCAGGGTGAATGGAGTATAGAGTGTTGTGAGCTTCCTTCAGGATTGTGTCCTTCAATTCCTTGTTGTCATGGACACAAATTCTTTCACCCAACCACACAGTTCCTTGCTCATCTTCTAAGTAACTGATGACCTTTCCTCTCCTCATATTCTTCTTGATTTCTTGAATATCAGAGTTGTTGATTTGAGCTTCTCTAACTTGATCCATGAGAGTGGGCTTCACTTCTAAAGCTGCAACAAAACCTCTACTGACGATTTCCAAATTCAGTCTTTCAAATTCCTGGCATAACTCCCACGACAACTGTCGTCCTTCTGTAACATGGCAATAACCTTTCCTACTGAGGGCATCTGCTACATCATTAGCCTTCCCCGGGTGATAATGTATTCCCATGTCATAATCCTTGATTAGTTCCAACCATCTCCGCTGTCGCATATTCAGATCCGGCTGGGTAAAGATATACTTCAAACTCTTGTGATCCGTGTCCACCTCCGTACGAGTACCAAAGTGGTAGTGACGCCAAATCTTCAAGGCATGAACCACTGCAGCTAACTCAAGATCATGGGTAGGGTAATTCTTCTCATGGGGACGTAACTGACGAGATGCATAGGTAACCACCTTCCCATCTTGCATCAAAACACAACCTAACCGAAGCTTAGATGCATCACAATACACTTGGAAACCCTTCTTTGGATCAGGCAAGATCAAAATGGGTGCTGATATTAAGCGATTTTTCAACTCTTGGAAACTCTGCTCACATTCTCCTGACCACTTGTACTTCACGTCCTTCTGAAGCAGACGAGTCATTGGCTTAGCAATCTTGGAGAAATTCTCTATGAACTTCCGGTAGTAGCCTGCAAGACCCAGGAAACTACGAATCTCCGAAACTATCTTTGGTTGTTTCCAATTAGTTACGGATTCCACATTACTACGATCAACGGCAACTCCTCCGGCTGAGATGATGTGCCCAAGAAACTTTACTTCAGACAACCAAAATTCACATTTGCTAAACTTGACATACAGCTGATGTTCTCGTAGCTTCTCTAGTGCAAGGCGAAGATGTTCTTCATGCTCTTCTTTGGTTCGGGAGTAGATCAGAATGTCATCAATGAAGACCACCACAAACTTGTCCAGATATTCCATAAACACCTTATTCATCAAGTTCATGAAGAAAGCAGGGGCATTTGTAAGTCCGAAAGACATAACAATACATTCAAATAACCCATACCGAGTGGTAAAAGCCGTCTTAGGTATATCTTCCTCTTTGATCCTCAACTGATGATACCCTGATCGAAGATCGATCTTGGAGAAAACGGTGGCACCTTTAAGCTGATCAAACAAATCATCAATTCTAGGCAGAGGGTACTTATTCTTGATGGTCAAATCATTCAATGCACGATAATCCACACACATCCTCTGAGTATGATCCTTCTTTTCCACAAAAATGACCGGAGCTCCCTATGGAGATGTGCTTGGTCTAATGTATCCTTTCTGAAGCAGATCATCTACTTGTCTCTTCTCCTCTGCTAATTCATTGGCTGCCATTCTGTAAGGCCTCTTATGATTTGGGGTTGTCCCTGGTACCAGATCTATTCTGAATTCTATATCTCTCTTAGGCGGCATACCAGGTAAATCATCCGGGAACACCTCAGGACAGTCCCGTACTATGGGAATCTCTTGCAAAGTTATTTGGTTCCAGCTCGACCTTAAAGGTTCGGAAGGCAAAGCGTGAACAGTTACAACTTGACCATCAGTGCTGGTGAGAGTTACTTTTCTACTGGCACAGTCTATCACACCTTTATATCTAGCTAACCAGTCCATCCCTAGGATGACATCAAGGTCTTTGGACTCTAACAAAAAAAAGGTTGGCCAGAAATGGAACACCTTGAATCTCTATTCTGACAGAAGGGCTACGTTGTGAGGAGAGGGCTTGATTACTGGGAGTACTAACCATCAAAGGATGTCTAAGATCTTCTATCTCCATCCCATGATTTCCCGCAAAACTCATAGACAAAAAGGAATGTGTAGCACTAGAATCGAAACGCACTGTTGCAGGAACTGAGTTAACAGGGAACGTACCCAAAATCACATCTGGAACACCCTGGGCTTCTGTAGCAACATAGTTGACACGAGCCTTTGATGCTGGTGCTGTGGAGTTATTCTGCACAGGAACAATCTTCACACGTCGAGGCTTCAGACACTTGTCAGAATAATGACCTGGTTCGCCACAGTTGAAGCACACTCCTGGCTTGTTTCCTTGCTCCCTCTTGACAGACTGGTGCTGGACTGGGGTTGTAGTAGGACGTGGAGCTTGGTTACGGTTGTTATTGCCAGCATTGTTGTTGTAGAGCTGGCACTGTGGATGAACAACCGATGAAGATCCTCCCGGTGGTGCTGCCTGAGGTCCCATAGTAAGATGTGGCCTCTGACTATTCCCTTGCTGAGCCTTGAAGTGAGCAATCCTGCGTTTCTTCTGTTCCATATAGTTGTACTTATCTTCCTGGCGAATGACCTTATCCACCAACTTCTGGAAATCAGAATAATCCCCAGTCATGAGTGGGTAAGATAGCTCATCATTCAGTCCTTCCAAGAACTTCTCTTGACGCTCTTCGTCAGTGCGAACATCCTCTGGAGCATAATGGGCCAAACGATTGAACTCATGCAGATACTTGGTGACGGGACGAGATCCCTGAGTGAGCGCCCTGAACTCCTTCTTCTTGAGAGACACCACTCCTGATGGTACATGAGTCTTCTTGAAAGCAGCAGTAAACTCAAGCCAAGTGATTGGTTCAGCAGTAACTCTGTTGAGACAGAAATGATCCCACCACTCAGAGGCAGGGCCATGAAGCTGATGCGAAGCAAAGGAGACTTTTTCTTGGTCAGTGCACTGAAGCAGGTCCAACTTCTTTTCTATGGCGTGCAGCCAATCACCAGCCTCAACCGGATTGGTAGTGCTGGAAAAAGTGGGTGGCCTCACACGAAGAAATTCTGCTAACTTGTTCTGGGGAGGAGCATGATTGTTCCGTTGGTTCTGTTGGTTCTGGAGTTGTTGCATCATCATGTTCATAAGTAGAGCTTGTTGAGCTAGGACTTGGGCAAGTGTGGGATTCTCGCCATTGTTGTTGTTGTTGGGCCCATTTCCATTGCTGCGAGTGTTCACCATCTGGCAGAGATAAGAGCATAAGGAGGGAAGCAAGGGGGAAAAACCACTTAGGACATGGAACTAATTTCTACTTGACTTTTATTGATCTAAACTGAGTTTTCATTATTACATATAACTGAAGACTCTCACACCACTTAACTCACCAACTTCCTAACACTCAAAAGCAACCAAATGCATGCATTTACATCCCACCAACAATGTAAACCACATGCAAGACCCATACACACAACCAAACTTAAACAAGCAAACTAACACAACGAACTAAGGCAACGACCTAACAAGACGTCTAGGTCTTCCGGGCATCGGAGTTGACTGAAGGCTCGTTCGGCTCGTCCTCGTTATCTTGGGTAGCACCCCACTCGACCTCTGAATGAGTGCGTTCTTGGTCTTCTTCCTCATCATCACTCAGAATGATGACCGGAGGATCCACTGGGATAGGGACAGCTTGTCTTGCCACCACACGAACCTTGGGCGCCAGCTGGTAGCGGGGAACAAAAAGGGCTCTCTTCCTTGCAGTAAGACTAACCCAGGCCTTCTGTGGTGGCGCTTCTCCCTTCAATTCCGCTAGTTCCTTTTCCAGACGATCAACCTTGTCCTGCAGCCTACAGATCTTGCCACGGTTCTGGTCTTCACGAGCTTGAGCAGCTAACACGATGTCAGCGCGGGTCTCATCCATGGCCCAAAGCATCACGACCAAATGTCTTGTGGTAGCATCATTCTCAATTCCTTCAGGATCAATGTAGCTAGCACGGTCACTCCCCTAGGGTTGACGGGGATGGTAGAGATACTCCGTGTCGGCCAACTGCTCATCGTAGTGGTCGCGAAGCTCTCCTATGGCGATCCTTGCCACCTCCTGACAACCATGAGGATAGCTTTTCCCTCCAGCTTCGAACATCACCGATGGGATATCTTCACGATCACTGTTCAAGGTGACCTTGATGCGACACTTCTCTTCATCACGATCATGGGGAGTCTGGGCATACAGAGGGGCAGTCCCGAATCCTATGGTGAAGGACATCGTACGCAGCTCCCGAACAAAACCCTCAAAACCGAACAAGTATTCAGGCTTGAAGAGCGACATCTAAAGACAAATAAAAGGAGAGAGTTAAGACATTGATCCAATTAATAGCACAAGTTTTTGGATTAATTTAAATAGAGTTAGAAAATCAAAGTGAAAAAATAAATAAAGTAAAGTAGCCTTGCAGATAAGATGAGAAAGTTGAAACAGGATTATAAACTTTTGCACTTTTGAATGACAGATTTCCAAAATAAAAGAAAAGAGAGTTATAAAATCAGCATACTAACTGCAACATGATTAAATAAATAAAAATAATGTTGTAAAACTTTTTCTGGGAAATGGGCCATTAGTACAGTAATAGATGTACAGTACTAACAACACAGGAATAAATAAATTTTGAATGAGAACAATTAAAGAGACTATAATCTGCATGTGGCATTAGCTTGGTTTAATTAAAAGAGAAAGAGAGGAGGACAATTCTATTTTTTTCAATATTTTTAGAGGGCTTCTATGGGTAACCATTTGGCATAACCTAGGGTCAAGGAGGCTCTGATACCAACTTGTCACGCCCGGAATTTCTATCCAAAACTCCAAACTCTTACATGTGTGTAATCGCTCGTCCAGGAATCAGCCGAGGCACACAATAACAAATTGATAATAGAGTGCAATATTTATCTAATTAATAGGCGAATATAAAGTCATTATAGAGGTAGATAGTTCCTCTCAAACAATAAAGATCTAAACAGCGGAATATAAAATAAATAACGCAGGCGACTCTAATCCACAAGCAGCTTGACCAGGGCTACGCCTAATCCTCCACACCTTCAGTATCACTGTAGAACTCCTCCTCTGATGAATGATTGCAAGGTGAGTATATGGCATACTCAGCAAGCCACGCAGCAAATATGCAAGTGCAAGAGATGACAAAGGATGGCATAATATAGTCTCATTTGTGTAAATGACATTTAATAAATACTACAGAATTTAGCAAAACAGTAAATTATTTAATTAAACAATATTAATCCAACGCTATGCAACATACCCGTTGCATAGGCCCTACAATTCTGAACAACCGTTCCTGGCTGTACAGTTCTATCTCCAAACCAGGAATATGCCATTCCAAACCAGGAGCTAAACAAATTATTATCAATTACCGCATCATTTATTATGGTGAGAAGTGTGAGACTAATCACGAAAGACATTGTTAGTCCCGCCCATGACCGCGGGCACGGCTATTCGAATAGTTTTACTCTGGCCAGAGACGTACCACTGTACCCACAAGACACAACCTCAACATCATGTCAACCATGCGTCGTGATACTTAGCAAGTACCCGAATAGAGATTGTGACAATACCCTCTGCATAACGCAATTCAAAGCAGTGCACCATTCCTGGATCATAATCACCCCCTTATAAAACAAGGCATGGACTCCCCAGCGACCCCCGTGGGCTTAACCTCCACCACTTCTCAGTCTGGTGCCCCACAATGAACCTCACTATACAAAAGGTAAAGCCGTTGCCCACGCTAGCTTGTGGTTGGCACGGTTAATGTTTCACAACCGAAACTCGTGAACCGGTCCTTAATTGTCATGAGCACGACCATCCAAACCATGTGCTCACAACCCACCATTATCAAGTTTTAGTTGGCATAATAATTAATCACCCTATCATGATTAACCATCATAATCTACCATTAATCCATCATCAAGTAATGGTGAAGCATTAATTACCCCATTCATGTGAGCTAGTGTCTCTAAGCATGACTAAGCATCCTAATTATTTTAGCTAAAAGCATATAATGTTCTAGATAATTCAATTATTAACCAAGTGACAAAGTAAAGGTAACCAATACAAAGGGCTATAACAAAGGCAATAGGTTGTTCCCACCCGATGACATTCAAAAATAAATGCAATAGTTGAAAAAAACAATAACTTTAAATGGGATCAACATACTCAAAGGGGTATTTAGGATCTGGGTGACTTGCCTTGCTGGCCTTGGAACTCTTCACTAAAACAGTACAAAAACAATCGTAAACAGTATATGTGGATATTTTTATCATGTAGATCTCAATTTTAGAAAAATATAGAAACTTGAACCAACTAAATCCGGGCTAGGATGAATTAATGATGAATTTTTAAAGTTTAAATCGGATTAAAGCATTTAGATGGATTTTAATTGGATTATGACGCAATAAAGAATTATTTTTTTTTTGAAGAGGAAACAGAATTTATTGCGTCAGCGGGCTGAGGTTCGCGGTGGACCGGGTGCACAGAGGCGGTCTACAGAACGCACGGTCGACGTCAGTGATGATGTCATTGCTGGCGACGATGACGAACTCACCGAGGGCACGGACGACGTCGGACGGCAACAGACGACGGTCTTCGGTGAAAACAGAGGACCGGACGAGGACGGTGACGACTTGGTGAACTGTAAGGACCCCCGTTTTGCAACAGGAATCACTCGTGTAATCTGTGCCATTTCCCTGGATCAAGTAGTTTGGCACACACGATACATAGTTGAATTAACAAAAGCGCATACATATGCGTCATGTACGAATTATTACATCGTAGGCCCGAAGGCGTAGTCTTAGAACAAAGGACCAAACGGTCCGGAATACAGTCCAAAAGCAGAATATAGATAAGTAGCGGAGCGAAGGCAGCGGCATCGCCATTGCCACAGGCAACGATCGTATCTAGACCTAGTGGGCACCCTCATCTTCCGCATCCTCTTCGTAGTAGGCGTATGGATCTTCCGCGGTGTCATCTTCGACTTCTGATGAAGATTATAATTGCAAGGGTGAGTACCAACCGTACTCAGCAAGTCACCACAGCAACGATGCATATGAAGGATTTTTATTCAAGGCAAGGCAATGGCTCATTTGCATAAAGCTGGTTTTGCAATCATTTTCACAAACCTAAGACCTAGCATAACTGGTCAAGTTTTAATACCAGAGTTTAATTTAAACAACGGCGGTTCTGTCTGCCATCCATTGTGATCCCAAGGATGGCTTCCCGCCGTTGGTCGTCATGGTTTTCTGTGGACGCCCACCTTCCCTGCTCTCAGGGAGTGGCTCCAACAGCATAAAATTCATCATGCAATAACCCATCCCACACAGGTTAAGAGTTTTAGAGTCTAGCCAAGTGTAATACATGTCCCGGTGCTCAATATCCGCGAGCACGGCTATTCGAATAGATTTGGTTTACTCACACTGCAGTGGATGTACACTTTACCCGTACTCCGCGACTGCCCAACACATGAGCCTCGTCCCAACACATGAAACGCGTCACGGCAAAGCCGTTCGATAACCTTGCATTGGCAGTACCCGCTCCATGAACTATCATCCGGTCAATGTATGATAAACAGGATTAATGAATATTAGATAAACAAGATTAAATAAACAGTGATTAAATGGATATTTTAATGAATATTAGATGGCCACGATTAATTTCTGGAAGTCTTAAAAAAATAACCAGCGAATAAATCCTCCCGTCAATATATGCGCGAGTTGGCAAATCCTAATGGATGTAAATCTAAATAAATAGGCTAAACATCCCGCAAAATAATCGTTAAATGAATAACCTAATTAATTGAATATTTGCAATCCAAATACGCCGATTTAATCTTATGAGTTTCTAAAATAACATACGGCGACGGATCTATTAATTTTCTAATTAACATTTTCTATTATTCTAGCACCTAAATTCGAGCTAACAAAAACTAAATTCCTAATCTCTTAATTTACCTCTCCCTATTTTATTACTTTTCTCCCTCTACTATTTTCTTTTTCTTTTCTCTTTTTCTTTCTTTTCTTTTCCTTTCTCTCTCTTTTCTCTCTCTTCTCCTCTGCTCTGCCTCCCTCTCTCTCTCTTCTTCTTCTTCCTCTGCCTCCTTCTTCCCTACCGATTCGCTCTCTCTCTCTCTTGAGCTCGGCGGCACGGCAGTGGGGGGGGGGAAGGACTCACCAGCGACGGCGGTGGCCGGGGAAGGGGGGCGGTGCCGGCGGGCGTGGAGCGTGGCGGCCTGGGACGCGGTGATGGCGACGGGGTGGAGAGGGGGAATGAGAAGGGGAAACGGAGAGGTGCGGCGAGGGAGGAGGGGGAGGAGGGTTTATATAGGCGGCGAGGTGGTCGGGCGCGAGCGGGCGGCGGCATGGGCGCGGTACCGGCGGTACGGCGGCGACGTGCGGGCGCACGGCGCGCGGCGTGGGCGCGCGACGTGGGCGCGCGGCTCGGGGCGGCAACGGGCGGCGGCGCGGCTCGGGGCGGTACGGCTTGGATGGCGCGAGGCATGGCGGGCGCACGGCGCGGGGGCGCGCGCGAGGTGCGGCAGCGGCAGACAGGCGGCGGGTGGCGCGCGAGCGCGTGGGCGCGGGCCGGGGCGAGGCGCAAGCGGGCGGCGCGCGCGGGCGGGCGGCGCGACAGGGCGTGGGTGCGCGCCCGGCGCGGCAGATGGCGCGGGCGCGCGGCGCGGTAGGGCAGCGCGCGGCGCGGAGGCAGGCTCGGGGCGGCGCACGGACACGGCCGAACACCTGGCGTGCAATGAATAGTGCCGCCAGGGTGTTTTGGGCTATTTGGGTCCATTTCAACACTACAAATCATCCTAAAAATCTTGTAATTATACTAAATGAATGTTGCCTAATATTTTTAGTGTTTCCAAACATTTCTCTCTAATTTTGCCATGTTTTGATAGTTTTAGTATTATTATATTTTTCTTATACACCTTATTCTCACATATACGTATATATGTCTACGTACACATTCCCGTTTAGGATTTATATTTGTGCCTCCATATATATACATATATGTATGCAAAAATTGCCCACCTAAATTTGTGTCACAACATTTAATTATCTCTTTTTAGTACGTTATCGATTAATCCACCGTAAAATCCACTAAAACGCGTGTATAAGTTCGGCATGATGCAATTTGTTTTAAGAAAATTTTGAGGGTCTGTATTTTAGGGTTTCGATTTCGTTGGTTGAATTTTTAGGGCGTTACAAACCTACCCCCCTTAAATAAATCTCATCCCGAGATTTCTTACTGGTTGTCGAATAGTTGCGGGTACTCGGTCTTCAAGAACTCCTCGCTTTCCCACGTAGCTTCATCCTCGGTGTGATTACTCCATTGCACTTTGTACATACGCCATACTTTGGTTCGGGTTCCTTTTTCGGCCTCATCCAAGATATTTACAGGGTGTTCCGGATAAGTGAGGTCGTTTGCGATGTGGATTTCCTCCAATGGGGCTTGCTCTTCTGGCACTCTCAAATATTTCTTTAACTGGGAGACGTGAAAAACCGGGTGTACGTCGGAAATGTTTTCCGGTAGTTGGAGCTGATAGGCAACTTCTCCTCGTCTAGCAATTATTTGGAACGGTCCTACGTACCTTGGTGCTAGCTTTCCCTTGACTTTAAACCTCTTTGTCCCTCTTAGCGAGGAGACCCTTAGGTATACGTAATCCCCTTCCTTAAATTCTAGGTCCCTTCTCCGAGTGTCAGCGTAACTCTTTTGGCGTGACTGGGCTACCTTTAGACGATCACGGATTAGGCGAACCTTCTCTTCAGCCTCTTTGATTATATTGGGTCCGAATACGGCACGTTCTCCGGTTTCGGACCACATTAACGGGGTACGGCATCGTCGTCCGAACAATGCTTCATTTGGCGACATTTTCAGGCTAGCCTGATAACTGTTGTTGTAGGAGAACTCAACATATGGTAGACACCTTTCCCAGTCTTTGCTAAAGTCCAGTGCACATGATCTCAACATATCCTCCAATACTTGGTTCGTCCTTTCAGTCTGGCCATCGGTCTGGGGGTGATATGCCGTGCTAAATGCGAGGTAGCTTCCGAGGGCCTCATGCACTTTATTCCAGAAGTGTGAGGTAAACTGGGTACCTCGGTCAGATATAATCCTTTTTGGTACGCCGTGAAGACACACGATCCTGGACATGTATAGCTCGGTTAGCTTGGCACTGCTATAGTTTGTCCTCACAGGGATAAACCTCGCAGTTTTAGTGAGTCTATCCACGATTACCCAAATGGAATCATAACCTGTTGCGGTTTTAGGTAATCCTACGATAAAATCCATACCGATCTCATCCCATTTCCATTCGGGAATTTTGAGAGGTTGTAGTAACCCTGCTGGTCGCTGGTGTTCGGCTTTCACTTTTTGGCATACGTCGCAGAGCGCTACGTACTCTGCCACATCCCGTTTCATATTGGGCCACCAGTACCCTTCCTTCAAATCCTGGTACATTTTCGTACCCCCCGGTGTAGGGAGTAAGCCGATTCATGGGATTCCTTTAGTATGAGCTTCCTCAATCCTCCTTGTGCCGGCACGTAGATCCTCTTTTTATACCATAGTATTCCCTCCTCGCTAACCGAGAACTCCTTCGCATGCCCTGCGGCCATGCGCTTCTTTACTTCCCGAACCTCTTCGTTATCCTTTTGAGCTTCTTCTATATGTTTCCTCAGTAGGGGCTGTATTTCCAGGGTGTTTATCTGTCCCTGCGGGATTAGGTGCAAGTTCAGGTGGGCTATTTCCTCTCGTAGCTCAGGGGCCATGTCATCCATGCCTAGGTGATTGCAATGGCTTTTGCGGCTTAGTGCGTCGGCTACGACGTTTGCCTTTCCTGGGTGGTAGTGAACCTCCAGGTCATAATCTTTGATTAGTTCTAACCATCGTCTCTGCCTCAGGTTTAGGTCAGGCTGCATAAAGATGTATTTCAGACTCTTGTGATCCGTGTAGATATCGCAATGATTTCCAATCAAATAATGTCTCCAAATCTTCAGCACATGAACCACTGCAGCCAATTCAAGGTCATGGGTAGGATAATTTTCCTCGTGCGGTCGCAGTTGTCGCGAAGCATACGCCACGACTTTTCCTTCTTGCATTAACACTCCTCCCAGCCCTTGTCTCGAGGCATCGCAGTATACCACGAAATCTTTCCGGTTATCGGGAAGGACTAGGATAGGGGCAGTGGTTAACTTTTCTTTTAATCGTTCGAAACTTTCCTGACACTACTCAGTCCACTTAAACTCCTTTTCCTTGTTGAGTAGTTGGGTCATGGGTCGGGCTATCTTAGAGAACCCTTCGATAAACCTTCGGTAGTATCCGGCCAATCCTAGAAAGCTTCGGATCTCTGTTACAAACTTGGGTGCTTTCCATTCAGTAACCGCCTCCACCTTAGCTGGGTCTACTGCTACGCCACCGGTTGATATCACGTGGCCTAAAAATGCAACTTCCTTCAACCAGAATTCGGACTTGCTGAACTTTGCATAGAGCTGATGCTCCCGGAGTCTCTTTAGTACCAAGCGTAGATGTTCGGCATGTTCATCTTCATCCTTGGAGTAGATGAGGATATCATCGATAAATACTACCACAAACTTATCCAAATATTCCATGAATACCTTGTTCATAAGATTCATGAAATAGGCCGGAGCATTGGTCAATCCAAAAGACATCACGGTAAATTCGTATAACCCGTAGCGCGTTGAGAACACAGTCTTAGGAATATCTCTAGCCCTGATCTTTAGTTGATGATACCTGGATCGTAGATCGATCTTAGAGAATATCTTGGCTCCTTTAAGCTGGTCGAAAAGATCATCTATCCGTGGTAACGGGTATTTGTTCTTGATGGTCACTTCATTCAATGAGCGGTAATCCACACACATCCTCATGCTCCCATCCTTCTTCTTGACGAACAATACTAGGGCTCCCCAAGGTGATGAGCTGGGACGTACGAATCCCTTCTCTTGTAGTTCCCTAATTTGCTTCTTGAGTTCTTCTAACTCATTGACTGGCATCCGATATGGCCTCTTGGATATGGGGGCAGTTCCGGGCATCAAATCGATGACGAATTCAATGTCACGATCTGGTGGCAGTCCAGGTAGATCTTCAGGAAATACGTCGGGGAACTTCTGAACCACCGGCATTCCTTTAAGGGGTAGCATGGTGAATACGCCACCGGCACGTTCAGGTAATCTGGGGTCCTGGTCCATAGTTGCTCTCATCACTGATCCCCAGGGTGTGGTCAACGTGACTTCCCTACGGCTGCAATCTATGATTCCTCCATTTCTTGTTAACCAATCCATGCCTAGTATGACATCGAGGGTTTGCGGTACTAGGACCATAAGATTTGAGGGAAACACCACATCCCTAAGACGGATTGGCACGTCGACACAAGCTGAATGTACTATCATAGGTTTCCGCAGTTCTACCCGGGTTAGGTTGTGTTGTTGGCTAGCTTTTAAGGATATAAACGAATGCGAAGTGCCTGAGTCGAAGAGAACTTTAACTGGAGTAGAATTTATAGAGAACGTACCCATTAGCACGCCCTGATCTTCCTGGGCTTCTTCCGCTCGCACGTGGTTCACTTGCCCGCGTCCGAATCCGGTCGCGATCCTGCCTGTCTGCGGTGTTCTGAACAGTCCTCTCCCGGCTGTTGGGGTAGCAGTTCCTTGGATTGTTGTGGCATTGGCTCCGGTGCGGATAGGCGTCTTGTTGGGATGCGGGCACTTGTTGGCGAAATGCCCATATTCTCCACAGTTAAAACAGCTTCCCGGCCTTTTTATCCCGGTAGTAGCCTGGTTTGGCGCATGAGTGCGAGTCTGGGTGGCAACCAGCCTGTTGTAAGTGCTCGGTGTAGCAGAGCGGTTGACAGTCACTATTGCGGGCTTCCATCCTGACGAGGTAGCTCCTTTGGGTCGCTGAGACGCAACTTGAGGCGGACGGTTCATAGCAAGCCTTCTTTTGCGATTATGCTCCACGATCTTCCGATCGTTCTCCAGTCTAACCACCTTGTTGATGAGACTCTGGAAGCTGTCATGATCTTGCCCTATCATGGGTCCACGCAGCTCATCGTTCAATCCTTCAATGAACTTGTCAACCTTTTCTTCGTCGTCCGCAAGGTCTCCAGTTGCATAACGGGCCAGCTGAGTAAAACGGTTCAGGTATTCCTGTACGGTGGTATTCCCTTGACGCAGTCTCCTGAACTCATTTTTCTTCATGCGCATCACTGCAGCGGGCACGAAGTTGTCGCGGAAGGCGGTAGCGAATTCCTCCCAGGTGGGTTCACCGGCATCCTCTTCTCGTGCCTCCTTATAAGTATCCCACCAGTCTCCGGTTGGTCTTTCCAATTGATTAACTGTGAAAATCACTTTATCCGCCTCTCGCACTCGTACGAGGGTCAGTTTCTTCTCAATGATACGTAGCCAGTCCTCAGCATCCATGGGCTCTTCTGCTGTGGCGAACGTGGGTGGCTTGGTTCTTGTTGGCAGTATGCCATGAGGCCCTTCGACCAAGCTGCCGAAACCAACCAAGCAGCAAGGATCCAATCTCCCAGCACCAAGGCTTGTGGGGCGAAGCCCAACAGCGAAAGCACGGTGGCAAAGCCCGATGGCGAAGCCCGATGGCAAGGAGCCACATGGGGCTCCGCCGGCCTGGGCGAGGCCCACATGGCGAAGGCATGCGCTGAAGGAGGATGGCTTCGCCGGGGCGGACCTGATCCAAGAAGGGCCGATGGGCCGGCCCAATCGCCCCGAGCCATGGGCTATGAACCGGAAGCCACCAGGCGGCCCATCGAGGGCCCACGTGCCTAGATTACACTAAATACCCATGTAAAGGCCCCTTTGTGAGGGTGACCATGTAAATTCCCCTGTAATAGCCCTAAACCCTAATAGGGGATCTGTAATGGGGTTATAAATAGTCACCTAGGGCCATGTGAAAGGGGATCGGATTTTAAGACAAAACTTATTACACTTTACCTTCCCAACAACTGTTGAGTATCCACGTCCTTCGACGTATGCGGTTGTCGTTTCGACAACAGTTCTCATGAATTCCCCAAAGCTTGATCCCCCACGATTGCCTTGATTGTTTGCGATGGCTTGCAGGAGTTGGGTCTGTGCGGCCATAATTCCGGTTAAGGTGTTTAGATCGGGTTCAGGGGCTCCCTCATTGTTGTTTGTTGTCCGGCGTCGGCTGGCCATCTGTGTGGATTAGTTGGGTAAGTATTCCGTCCCTCGAACCAATCCCTACGATTCTATCCCGATCGAGGAGTTGTTTTTGATGTGAACTTTGTTTGGTAAGCATGGTGGAATAAACTCATTTGCAACATAACAATAACATTTCATAAAAACATCATAGAGTTCACAAACCCAAACACAAGTGATTGCACATGTGTGCAGCCCAAATAAGGTTCAAACATAACAATCATCGAACTACGACATCAAACTACTCGTCGAGATACATAGGGGGGGTAAAGGTGTCTCGTTCTCCAAAAACCATCCCAGCGAGATCGGAGCTGTAGTGGACACCCAGTCTAGTCGTCCAGCCATCCGCAGGATCCTGGCGCAGGAAGTGGTTAGTCGCTGGCAGACGCGAACCTGAGCCCTCCCGGCTCGGAGGTGGCAGCCTCTGGATCCGGCTTGGTCCTCTTGGGTGGTGGTCGTGTGCTCTTGCGAGCCGTGCTGCGGGTGCGAGGGCCACCGGCGAAGGTGATGCGGTAGGCAGGAGTCTCATCCTCTGAGGGGTCGGTGATGTGCGGCTCTATCTCCTCAGGGTCGTCCTCGTCCTCTGCCTCGGAGTCATCCTGGATCGGGGTCTCCATGCAAGACCTTGGTGATGGGGAAGTAGTAGGGGCCGGCCCTCCGACTGGCGACTGCATCGCGGTAGGATCCACCAGGTAGGGTCCCGACTCAGTGGCTAGGGCATCCACCAGTGAGTGAAACGCTGGCGGGTACGGTGGGGTAAGGAAGAAGTAGCGATCCCGTCCAACTGCTGCGGAAGTGGAAGCTCCAGTGGCACTGACTGTGGTGACTCTGAGCTGCTCTGTAAGCTGACTAACGTGCTCCTGACTCACCCTCAGCTGCTCCTCGAGTGTATCCATCATCCTGCGACGCTCATCCTGCTGACCTGACAGCTGCTGCAACTGGTCGCTGCGGGCCTAGAGCTGTGTCTTCAGTGAGTCTATCTCACTGCCCCGGGTCTGGTGCTCCTCCTCAAGCTGTAGGTGCTGCACGGTGAGGTCAGTCACCTCGGTCTCCAGCTCAACCAGACGCCTGTGCTGCTCGTCGATCTCCAACAGAGCTGTCTCGTAGCAGTCGTCGACAGCCTCCGCCCATCGGGACAATCGGGTCACCATCGGGTTGTAGCAACAGGGGGTGTCCCGGACGGTGCACACGGAGCTGTCCTCCTCCCGAAACGGGTGATGGGCAAACTCTGTGGTCGCCAACTCAGATCGGTGGATCGAGCTGAGTCGGAGAAAGGCCTCCCGGGCAGCATCCTGCATTGCTGTCTCTGGCGTGTAGCGACGGTAGCGTGTCCTGAACGAATGGCCTGCCTCTGAAGGAACTCGGGACTCCACCACCACTCTCGCCTCTCAGGCTGGTCCAATCTACCTCACCAGGTAGGTAGGGATCCTCGGGTACCTCAGACACCTCATCATCCTGTGTAACTCCCCGACATATCCCTCTGAATGGGGCAGGTCCATCTCCCAAGATGCACTCGAATCTGCCATCTATTTTTAAGAAAGTTTGAGATTAGTAAAACACATTTTGCAAAGAAGTAGATATGAGTTAAGGAAAAATGCATTTGGTTTTGCGAAAGTAGATTTTGTGAAAATATTCCTATTTGGGAATCTCTCCCTTGACCATCTACTTTGGGGTGGGGCGCCATTTGGTCTTTCCTACAGTCGTATGGCTCTGATACCAACTCTGTAAGGACCCCCGTTTTGCAACAGGAATCACTCGTGTAATCTGTGCCATTTCCCTAGATCAAGTAGTTTGGCACACACGATACATAGTTGAATTACCAAAAGCGCATACATATGCGTCGTGTACGAATTATTACATCATAGGCCCGAAGGCGTAGTCTTAGAACAAAGGACCAAACGGTCCGGAATACAGTCCAAAAGCAGAATATAGATAAGTAGCGGAGCGAAGGCGGCGGCATCGCCATTGCCACAGGCAACGACCGTATCTAGACCTAGTGGGCACCCTCATCTTCCGCATCCTCTTCGTAGTAGGCGTATGGATCTTCCGCGGTGTCATCTTCGACTTCTGATGAAGATTATAATTGCAAGGGTGAGTACCAACCGTACTCAGCAAGTCACCACAGCAACGATGCATATGAAGGATTTTTATTCAAGGCAAGGCAATGGCTCATTTGCATAAAGCTGGTTTTGCAATCATTTTCACAAACCTAAGACCTAGCATAACTGGTCAAGTTTTAATAACACAGTTTAATTTAAACAACGGCGGTTCTGTCTGCCATCCATTGTGATCCCAAGGATGGCTTCCCGCCGTTGGTCGTCATGGTTTTCTGTGGACGCCCACCTTCCCTGCTCTCAGGGAGGGGCTCCAACAGCATAAAATTCATCATGCAATAACCCATCCCACACAGGTTAAGAGTTTTAGAGTCTAGCCAAGTGTAATACATGTCCTGGTGCTCAATATCCGCGAGCACGGCTATTCGAATAGATTTGGTTTACTCACACTGCAGTGGATGTACACTTTACCTGTACTCCGCGACTGCCCAACACATGAGCCTCGTCCCAACACATGAAACACGTCACGGCAAAGCCTTTCGATAACCTTGCATTGGCAGTACCCGCTCCATGAACTATCATCCTCGTGCACTCTAGGCGTATCTATTTCTAGCAGTGAGAGGAGTTCTGGCGCTCCCGGGAAAAGGAGTCTCACACACGCACAAATTTATATCTTAAGTTTTAGGTTCTCACTCTCACACACGTGGCAGTCCTACCGACGGCGACACCGATGTAGGGTACGCATCGCGTCCCTACCTCAACGGCTGCCCCGACGTAGCGAACCTGCCTCACACACTGGGGTGAACCATCTATGCAATGATACTGCCACTGCTCAGCTATCTAGTCGGCTAGGTCTATACCCATCCGAGATGTACGGTTGTACTGGGGTCGTTGCATGCTTAACTTCATGGCTCGGTCCTTAACTGACCGGGGACGGAACTAGCCTTTTCCGGATACCACCCAAATCCACCATCCGTCACAGTCGAAAATATTTGTTTGGTTTTATTCCTCTTTTCTTAAATCATATCATCATATCATGGCAATGTGGCGCTCATGTCTCCACATGCCGCATCTCAATTACCTTCCCCAAGGTAATTGCCCAAGCATAAAGCTTTTGATAAATATGAGTATGCATGTTTCTAGATTAGCATCACTAAGCATTTGTCATAATTGACTAGGGACTCATGTATAAGCGTGGTTACAAAGGAATGTAAGGATAAACAATAAGCAAGGTATGGCATAATAACAAGTAGAGTATTCATCATTGCATGCAACTTTATTTGTAAAAAAATAATTTCGCAACTTGGGTTCAACATGCTCAAGGATAGTGATGACTTGCCTTGCTCGAAGTCTGGTTGTTCTTGGTCTTCGGTCGGACTTGCAGCTCCCTCGGTGTCTAAAATTACGTGCGAAAGAAATTGAATTCTTTTAGAATTCAATTAAAATCCAACAAAATCCAACTAAAGAGAAGATCGAGCGCGAGCGTTTGAATGTCGGTATCGATTCCATTTTAATCCAGGAAATAATCCTATTTTGATTCTTAACTCTATTGTCCTAAAAAAATTAATGTTATCCAATTAGAATATTATTCCGCTTCAATTTTACGCGACGCGTATAAATTAGATCCCGATAATAGTACTTAACCCTTGGTGATAAATAGTTGATTAATTCATCGCGACGGCTAATTAAGCGGGTAACCTATTCAACGAGTATCCAACGGCAAGATTAAATAAACAGTGATTAAATGGATATTTTAATGAATATTAGATGGCCACGATTAATTTCTGGAAGTCTTAAAAAAAATAACCGGCGAATAAATCCTCCGGTCAATATATGCGCGAGTTGGCAAATCCTAATGGATGTAAATCTAAATAAATAGGCTAAACATCCCGCAAAATAATCGTTAAACGAATAACCTAATTAAGTGAATATTTGCAATCCAAATACCCCGATTTAATCTTATGTGTTTCTAAAATAACATATGGCGACGGATCTATTGATTTTCTAATTAACATTTTATATTATTCTAGCACCTAAATTCGAGCTAACAAAAACTAAATTCCTAATCTCTTAATTTACCTCTCCCTATTTTATTACTTTTCTCCCTCTACTATTTTCTTCTTCTTTTCTCTTTTTCTTTCTTTTTTTCCTTTCTCTCTCTTTTCTCTCTCTTCTCCTATGCTCTGCCTCCCTCTCTCTTCTTCTTCTTCCTCTGCCTCCTTCTTCCCTACCGATTCCCTCTCTCTCTCTCTTGAGCTCGGCGGCACGGCAGTGGGGGGGAGGACTCACTGGCGACGGCGGTGGCCTGGGAAGGGGGGGCGGTGCCGGCGGGCGTGGAGCGTGGTGGCCCAGGACGCGGCGATGGCGCACGGCGACGGGGTGGAGAGGGGGAATGAGAAGGGGAAACGGAGAGGTGCGGCGAGGGAGGAGGGGGAGGAGGGTTTATATAGGCGGCGAGGTGGCCAGGCGCGAGCGGGCGGCAACGGGCGGCGGCATGGGCGCGGAACCGGCGGTACGGCGGCGACGTGCGGGCGCACGGCGCGAGGGCGGCGCGCGGCGTGGGCGCGCGACGTGGGCGCGTAGCTCGGGGCGGCAACGGGCGGCGGTACGGTGGTACGGGCGGGATGGCACGGCGGTACAGCGGTACGGGCGCGGGATGGCGCGGCGGGCTCGTACGGCGGTGCGGCGCGGAGGCATGGCGCGCGCGGCGGCAGGCGGTGGCGCGCGGCGCACGCGAGGCTTTTGCGGGGCGCGAGGGCGCGGCAGCTGCGGCGGGCGGCACGCGCGGCGACAGGCGGCTGCGGACCAGCGCGGGGCGCGGGCGGGAGGCGGGCGCGCGTGCGGCGCGGGGCGGCGCGGGCGGCAGTGGCCCGAGGACGGCGGCCGCGGGCGGTGTGCGTGGGCGGCGCAGGATGGCACGAGGCATGGCGGGCGCACGGCGCGGGGGCGCGCGCGAGCTGCGGCAGCGGCAGACAGGCGGCGGGCAGCGCACGAGCGCGTGGGCGCGGGCGGGGCGAGGCGCGAGCAGGCGGCGCGCGCGGGCGGGCGGCGCGGCAGGGCGTGGGTGCGCGCGCGGCGCGGCAGACGGCGCGGGCTTGCGGCGCGGCAGGGCAGCGCGCGGCGCGGAGGGAGGCTCGGGGCGGCGCACGGACACGGCCGAACACTTGGCGCGCAATGAATAGTGCCGCCAGGGTGTTTTGGGCTATTTGGGTCCATTTCAACACTAAAAATCATCCTAAAAATCTTGTAATTATACTAAATGAATGTTGCCTAATGTTTTTAGTGTTTCTAAACATTTCTCTCTAATTTTGCCATGTTTTGATAATTTTAGTATTATTATATTTTTCTTATACACCTTATTCTCACATATACGTATATATGTCTACGTACACATTCCCGTTTAGGATTTATATTTGTGCCTCCATATATATACATATATTTATGCAAAAATTGCCCCCCAAAATTTGTGTCACCACATTTAATTATCTCTTTTTAGTACGTTATCGATTAATCCACCGTAAAATCCACTAAAACGCGTGTATAAGTTCGGCATGATGCAATTTGTTTTAAGAAAATTTTGAGGGTCTGTATTTTAGGGTTTCGATTTCATTGGTTGAATTTTTAGGGCGTTACACGAACCCGACGGTGGCCTTCCCGAGCGACGGCGGCGACAGGAGCGACGGCGGTGCACGGCTGGACTTCTCACGGCGGCGGCGAGGCACAGGCTCTAGTGGCTAGGGCGCTACGAGCGACGACGAGCTAGGGCGAAGGTAGTGGCGGAAAGAGGAGGTCCGGGAGGTCCCTTTTATAGGGGCAGGGGCGGCGGTTAGGCCCAAGGCAACCGGCGTCGGGGATGGAAAATTTAGGGTTAGGAAGGAAAAAAATGAATCCGAATCGAGTTCAAATCCGGCGATTTCCAAACGAAAAAGGCTAAACTTCCTATAGAGAAAAGATAGAGGAGATCAAGGGGATCATTTCCCCTCTATCAATTTGATCGGATCGGGAAAGGGGCGACGGGATTTGGAAGGAGGCGGCGGCGCTATGGCTGACGGGCTCGGCTCGGATGGCGGTGCGAGGTGGAAGATAGCCTTGAGGGGGGCCCCACCTGCCAGCGAGAGAGAGGGGGAAGGAGGGGCGGCTAGGCCTGGTGGGCTGGCTTGGGCCGCACGCGCGCAGGCTGAAGGGAGGAGGGGCGAGGGAAAGGAGGGCTTTTGGCCCAAGACCAAAAGAGGGGGGTTTAAACCTTTTTCTTTTTAAGTGATGCATGAAATGCAATTCCATTGATAAAAAAATACTTTATATTGAAACAAGAGAAGTATTTATTAAAATTTTATCTAGCCCTCTTTTATATTGGAATTTATTAACTTAAAATTAGATCCTTTCTTCTAGGCTTTTAAAATCATTTCTAATAATTCCATTTAACCAACAATTTATAATTTAGAGATTTTTAGGGTGTGACAGAAAAAGAAAGTGCCCGCCGAAGAGCTTGTTGGCAATGTTTGACACCTGATGAGAGGCAAGAGCTGAATGACCATAGAAGATTTGCTAGGAAAAGTTTACCACCTAATGACAGGCAAGCATTGCTAGATCGACGAAATGCAAGCGATTCAGCTAGACGGGATACACCATGTCTTGAATCCATTGTGATGCAATGCCTGAATTCTGGTGCTCATCCACGGTAAATCCATCATCTTCACACAACCTTCATGGTGCAGAGTCCCCGCCACAATCATTTGCTATGGATGATGGTAATATTCATTTTCTTATTACTTTTATGAAAATAAAAATAGATGTGCACATACCTTACTCTCACAAGTGGCAGTTACAATGGAAACTACCCATGAAGATGACATAGATGATGAGTGCCACATGTTTGCCGGCGAAGGTATTTTTGGCAGAGTACTCCTTCTTTTCTATATCATGTAGAGCATAGTGTGACTCAAAACTAAATCCATCCAGATATGGACATTGATGACGATGACGAGTACTACATGTTTGCTGGTGGAGGTATTTTTGGCATAGTTCTCTTCTTTCCATATCTTATAGTGGATAGTGTGACTCCTTAAACCAAATCCATGCAGATGAGGAAGATGAGCAGGACATAGACTTAAATGAAATAGAACATGACTCATGATCCCTACGACCATGTGTACAGTAACATACCTCATAACACACATGTCTTGAAGCCCACATTAAATTGCAAGCATTGTGGCGCTAAGAAGTTCCAATATGAGACAGACGGGTTTTGTTGCCGGGGAGGAAAGATCAAGCTGTCTAATTTGGAAATACCCCCTGAACTAATGAGACTCTGGTCGAGCATGGATTTTGATGCGACACATTTTCGAGACAACATAAGATTCTTCAATGGACATTTTTCTTTCACACCCTCTGTGTGAGCCTTGATGAGCGCTACACCAATATGAGGTTAGGCGTCTACACATTTCGAGCCCACGGCTAGATATACTATAACATACACTCTTTTGGGCTGCGACATAAGGCTCCAGAGCATCTTGAGCTATACTTCTATCATGACGATCCAAGTCTAAATCATCGGTTTCGTCGCTCCCCTAGCCTTGACCAAGAAGTTGTTAGAAGGCTTGTTGAAGTCCTTCATGGCAACCCCTACTCCCAAACCTTCAGTAGTCTAGCGCAAGCTGATGACCTTGAGGAATATCGTGTCACAATAAATCTTGATAACCGTTTGGATCAGAGGCGGTATAATGTGTCGGTGACTTCGGAAGTGGCTGCCGTGTGGGTAGAGGGGAATGAACTGCGTACACATTTCGAACGTAGTGTTGTGCTATATGGGAACAACAATACCAAGTACAACATCCAGTCATATTACGGTTGCTACGACCCACTGTCATACCCTCTCTTCTTTCCGAAAGGCGAGCTCGAATGGCACCAAAAAATCCCAAAAGTAGGTGTGTCCATAGAGGATGTAATTGCATCTCGTGGAAATAATCATGCTAACTCAGGTTATCATTTCCATCCTTGTATTGCTGGCTCATCCCTTTTTGTCTGATGGTTTACTTCCGTTAGCTCTTACGATGTTTTTTCTTTCATTCTTTGTGTAGATTCAAATAACAGACTATGTGTCTCCATTAGGGCTACTATTGCTACAAGTTCCAAATGCGTTGTGGTATATTCAACCCACTATTGTATGGGAAGCGCTTGTTCCAGCAATTTGCAGTTGATATGTACATCAAAGTAGAAAGCACTTGACTAGACTTCATAAGGCGTCACCAGGTAGAGATAAGGGCTGACCTACACAAAGGTGTGTTGATAGCATTCATGCGGGAGAGAGCCGTACCAGCCAAGTAGGCAAACGTACTATTCTCCCAGCATCATTCATTGGGGGTAATTGGGACATGAAGCGTTGGTATATGGACGCTATGGCATTAGTGCAAAAATACGGGAAGCCGGACATTTTTTTGACAGTGACATGCAACCCTAACTGGGAAGAGATAATAGGTAACCTTCAGCCTGGGCAGACACCCCAAGATAGGCCTGATCTCATAGTGCGTGTTTTTCGAGCGAAACTAGAGGACCTCAAGAAACAATTACTTGAGAAACATATCGTTGGCAAAGTGATTGCTTATGCGTACGTGGTTGAGTTCCAAAAGAGGGGTCTTCCACATGCACATTTCCTTTTGATCATGGATAGAAAATACAAGCTCACTTCTCCTGAGCAATATGATTGTATCATTTCCGCTGAACTTCCGAACAAGCATAAGTATCCGGAGTTGTATGAGATGGTCGTCAAGCATATGATGCATGGCCCATGTGGGACTCTGAATCGTAAAAATGTGTGCATGCAAGACGGTTCATGCAAAAACCGCTATCCTCGAGCTTTCAACGCGGTTACCATAAATGGCAAGGACTCCTACCTTGTGTACAGGAGACGCGATAACAAGCGATGTGCTAAGGTACGAAAGCAGATGCTGGACAACAGGTGGGAAGTGCCCTACAATCCTTACCTCCTAAGGATGTACAATTGCCACATCAATGTGGAGGCTTGCTCTAGCATCAAGGCTGTGAAATACCTATTCAAGTACATTTACAAGGGGCATGATCGAGCATCTGTCGGTCTAAGCGAGGCCGATAGCAATGGCAACATTGATGAGATTCAACAATATAGAGATGCAAGGTGGGTCACCCCACCAGAAGCACTATGGTGTATATATAGCTTTGACCTTAGTAAGGTACATCCGCCTGTGAAATAGCTACAACTGCATCTTCCAAACATGCACATGGTCTCATTTCGTGCGGGGTAAGATCTCCATGATGTCGTAGAGCAAAATGGCGTCGAGAAGAGTATGCTAACTGAGTATTTTGAGGCAAATAAAGTTAATGAAGATGCCCGAGGAATCCTCTACAAGGATTTTCCAGAGGCATTTACTTGGCTGGCTGGCCCAAAAATATGGCAACGGAGGAAACAACGAATCATTCAAATTGGGAGAATCGTGATAGCTCATCTTGCAGAGGGGGAGCGGTACTACCTTAGGGTGCTTCTAACCCATGTGACCGGCGCCACCTCCTCTGAACACCTTAGGACAGCAGACGGTGAAGTCTACTTGACCTTTCGTGAAGCTGCAGAAAAAATGGGTCTTTATCGAGGCAGACAACACATTGGATGAGTGCCTTACTGAGGCTGAGGTGTTCCATATGCCATCATCGTTAAGGATGCTCTTTGCCACGATACTGGTCTTTTGTGAGCCAAGCGACGTACTTGGTCTATGGAACAAGCACTTGGAGGGAATGTGAATATCGGATAACTATCATCGTTCCCACACGTGCCCACGTACAATTGAGCAGATGGTGCTTTTGGACATTACAAATATGCTCCAGTCGATGGGAAAAGAAATAAGGTCATTCCCTCTACCCGAAATTGATGTCGTACGACACTGCAGGCAGCTAGCCTATAGAGATCTTTGAGGAGTCTACAATCGAGGTTGATCATGAGCACATGGAATTGTCTAGCTCACTCAACCCTGAGCAAAGATGTGCCTATGATGAGATATTATCCGCTGTTTAAGGCGGACAAGGAGGCCTCTTCTTCGTAGATGGCTCTAGAGGTACTGGAAAGACTTTTTTATACAAGGCTCTACTTGCAACTGCGATGTCTGGTGTAGCTGCTTCCATCATGCCTGGCAGTAGGACTGCCCACTCAAGATTCAAGATCCCACTAAACATAGATGATGGAGGGGTATGCAGCTTCACAAAGCAGAGTGGGAAAGCGAAACTTCTCCAGAGAGCTTCCCTAATTATATGGGACGAAGCTTCTATGACAAAACGGCAAGCAGTTGTGTTCGGTGGAGACTTTAGACTGGTACTCCCTGTTGTTTGGAAGGGAACGAGACCTTAGATAACCGATGCAACACTACGTAAGTCCTACCTTTGGGATTGTATGAGCCAACTACGGTTGGTTACGAATATGAGAGTGCAAAATGACCAATGATTTGCCGAATTTCTTCTTCGCGTTGACAACAACATAGAGGAGGCTTGTGATGATGGCTACATACGGCTTCCAGATGAGATATGTGTGCCATGCACCGGGAATGATGATGACCTCAACAATTTAATAGATAATGTGTTTCCAATGCTTGATGCTAATCTAGCCGACCCAAACTATATCACATCTCGGGCTATCTTGTCAACACGGAATGAGTATGTTGATAAGATAAACATGAAGATGATTGATCATTTTCGAGGGGAGGAGATGTTATTCCACAGCTTCGATCGTGTCTCCGCACATACTAAAGCTTAAGATCAATTGCCCCGTTATACTTCTGAGGAATATTGATCCTACCAACGGACTCTGTAATAGGACGAGGTTGGTGGTCCGAGGATCCCAGAGAAATGCTATCGACGCGGAGATAGTGCTTGGTCAACATGCTGGGAAGAGGGTGTTCCTTCCTAGGATACCCCTATGCCCCTCCAACAATGAGATGTTCCCTTTTCGTTTTAAGGGAAAGCAATTCCCGGTCAGACTTAGCTTTGCCATGACAATTAACAAGGCGCAAGGCCAGACCATTCCAAATGTTGGCGTATACCTCCCTGACCCGGTGTTCTCTCATGGTCAGTTGTATGTTGCATTGTCTAGAGCAACAACAAGAATGAACATTAAGATCCTTGCGGTAGCAAGCAAGGACAAGAGCCATCGTTCCATGTCTCGTGGGACGTACACGAGGAACATTGTATATAGAGAGGTTCTCACGTCATAGAGGTATTGATTTCTGAGCTAGCTTTTGTCGTACCATCACTATAATTATGTGTTGATGTTTGTTTTTACCTAATTTCAGATGTAAGATATGTATTAGCATTGACTTCTATGCACTTCTGTTTTGTTGTAACATAATCACATAATTTGTATTATTCTGGAAGTATCAGTGTTGAATTCATAGCACTATGGAAATGTTTGTGTTACGTGCTGCTCTCATTCGTAAAGTGATGCATAATTTATGTCTAACTGATTGAGCAGCCCATCCTACGGCCAGTCAGAAAAACAACTAGGAACCATCTCAAATTACCCCCACACAATCTGCTTAAACTAGCATGACCAGTCCACGCGTTCTACCCAAAGCCATGTCAGAAACACCACAAGAAGGATGGTGCGACATTGAAGACACGGACGATTCGAAACGAACCCCACAGATCCAGAATCCCAGAAAATCCGGACTCGCCCCTTCCCAAGAAGTTTGACCACAGGACGATTCGAAACGAACCCCACAAATCTAGAATCCCAAAAAATCCAGACTCGCCCCTTCCCAAGCATTGCTAATGGAAACCCAGTTGATGGGATACAGGAACCACCGACAAAATGATGCCTATAAAAGAAACCCATTGCAACTTCGAAAAGGGCACACCCCCCTCTTGAACATAACCAGTCAAAAAAACCTTGGCCCATGGAAAACCCTAACGGGTATGCCCAACAGTTGAACTACCTACTCCAACAACTAGGGTACATCGAGGAGCCAGTCTATTGTTGTGAGCGGATCATGCGGGGATCCCTCGAGAGTTGGAAGGTGAAAATCTTCCTCCGCTTCCAGGGAGATGGAGATGAAGTGCTCGCGTTCCAGATTCGCCATCCCCGGTTCACTCTTGCAGCTGCCGTTCGGGACGCGTTCCGTGAAGCCCTCCTGCAGCTTTGCGGGATTAGTATCCCCTTGGGTGTAGTCAACAACTTTGGCATGCACCCGTACCATGAAGGAGACGACAACCGGTGCCGCCTCCGCCTGACTGGAGAGCCCGAAGGGAGCAGGTGCACCCTTCTCTCCGAGCTAGCCCACACCACCGAGAATGCCTACGAGCAAGCTCTTGAAGAATTTGACGAACTCCGGGATCAATACGCCGATCTGGAATCCCGCTATCGGCGCCTAGCTCTAGAGCACACAACCTTACAGCTCTTAAAGGCGTCCAGGATAGCCCTTAGCATCCAGGGTGGGAGGGTGGGCGGGGTCCGTCGTAAGCCTCCATTGGAAGTTGATCCCCTCCGGCCCCTACCATCACCATGAGAAGGGATGCGCATAGGCCCTATTAGGTACTACCCAATCCAGTAATAGTAGTTCCCTTTCCCTTTCCAGAGATGTATTACCTAGTACCTTGTAAAACAAAATTGAATATGCAGTAATGCAATCTCTTGCCCCCATGAATTAATGGTTTAGAAATGACTGTCCATATTGACCCTTAGGCCTAAGTGCTGTTCTAACAGGAAGTCATTTATCAATTAAGAATGGATTATCCCGCCGAATAAAGAGGATGCCCAAACCTAAAAGGGCCTAGGTATATTGAGAAAAACCAGAAATCCCACATTCACAGGCAACAGAAGTCAGGCACATGTATCAGTTAGAGTTGACCATACTTACGACACATAGGCAGAAAGATTAAAGTAGAGATCATGCAAGTTGATACATAAGGGATACACGCCAAGACTTGGCTACAATTTCATCAATTATCTACTCCAGCAGTGCTATCAGAGTAGAAACAGAAACGATCGGTGCCAACACAATGAGGAGACAAACTGCCACGCATACGAAATCAGAGTGGTCATCCTCGATCAGATCTTGCCACCGTTCCTAGAACAAGACCACCGGGCGAACCATCCAAGCTAAGATGGTGAAGATGGTTGACCCGACAAATCGCAGACTAGAGCATACCCAGTGCAAAACAGTAGCCACCCCTACTAGGAAGGTTTCCCCTTGACGGGAATGCTTAGGCACCACCGTCCTAGCGTCCCCACCAACGGCAGCGCCACCCGTCACCTGCACCGGTGGAATAGCTCACTGCAGCACCTCTATCTCCGGCACCTCCGGTCCCAACCATCGGCGAAGTAGGCCGCCGCCAGCAGCCCCTTGTCCCACATAGCCTTCGGCCTCTCGACTGCCAGCACCTCGCTCGCCGCCATTGCCGTAACCACCAATGTTGGCCCTCCTCTACATTTTTTCCCCTCACCCAAGCGACACCACCTCCACTCACCCTCTCCACTCTCTTGACTGCGTGCTCCACAAAAGCAGGCCAACGAAACCGTGCCTGGACCCCCCCTCCTCTCCCCTCAATATAAAGGACATGCCCGATGAGATGGGTACCCGAGCGCATGTCACACCCGGAAATTCACTAGTAATTTCCGAACTAATTTGTGCATACAATCCTTGTCCAGGAATCAACCGAGGTACACAAATCGACAATTTAATAAACAGATTCATCATAATACAATGTTACATACTTACATAAGATAAAAACAGTAGCGAAAAAATGATCTAGCGAAGGCTCCAACTCAAGTCCCAGAGGCAGCTCAACTGGGGTATAAGCCAAACGTCTTCTCCTTCGAAAACTTTCTTCAACTGAGGTTGATTGATTATTGCAAGGGTGAGTACATGGAATACTCAGCAAGCCGCATAGCAAATATGCAAGTGCACAAAGATACCAAAGGATGGCATAATATATAGGCTCATTTGCAAAAGCAGCATTTAGCAAACATTTGAGAATTGTAAAACAGTAGAGTAATGTTGACGATATCAGAGATAAGGATAGAATCAAAGAAAATCCAAGAGATTAGATCATATCGGAAACAGAGTGGAAATCGGCTGTAGTCCGAATCGGCTACGGACATAATCGGCAGAGTTCGAGTCGGACAGGGTTAGCCGATTTAGCCGATTTTGGAAATGTGACTCGGTACACGTCATCGGGTTGAGTCAAAGTGCTTCACACGGATTTCCATACATGGATAGAGTCCTGAAGAGGCAATTGTATCTATTAATTAGGATATTTTATGTAGTTTCCTTATGAATAATCACGGTAAGAGTCCGCCTAAGGGACTTGTTTGTTAGTTAGATTTGTATTAGGGTAATATGAGTCGTGTCCGTAATGGACAATGTTTGTATTTTTGGGTATAAATATAGTCCCGAGGTCCTGTAAATAATAACAACATACGTTCAATCAATCTCGACGCATCGCCACCTTTGTTTTCTACTTTTCGACAAGTTTGTGCTTTCGAGTCGTGCTGCATCAGTTTGATCTTCGATGAAAAGGTATATCTTGTTATGGCGGTTTGCATCATCGGAGCTAGTGCTTACATCTTTATGACACTCTAGTTCTATCTTGTAAACTTCTGAGTTATCATATACATTGTATAATTTAAATCGACAATGCAATCTACTTGCATCGACTGGATTCTCTTTAGGGTTTCGTCGATATCGGCCATATTACTTTGCTGGTCTAGATTATATAATGTATCTACCATCCCGAAAAGTCAATCATCGGCTTGATTTTCTAGATGTCATGTTTCTCTTTATACTTAATGCTGCATTGGTTAAGTCCAACCTATTAAGTCGTATTTAGAATCGTGATATTTAGCCTGCCTTATGGTTGTTAATAAGGATAGTATCGGGGTTTCAGCCGATCTTACCTGGTATAGATGTTTTACATTGTTTTATGCTTTGTTTAATGTTCTACATCTGCCCCTTATATTAGGATATATTCTAAATATAAATATATTGAATTTGATACCAATCTAATTGGTTATAGTTGAATATATTTATTACTAGAGAATATCCTGGTACAGGGTTGTATCGGAGCTATAGCCGATACATACTTAAATCTAGATATCGGCTATGACATGAGTCTATATAATCGTTATTTCATGTTACATTAGACTTGGGCAATTTATACTGTCTCGGTTTAGTCCAATCTATCCCAAATGCTTATGTCTAAAGTAATATTGACATATTGATCATGTAACATTGATATTTACAGCTGATATACTAGTTTTGGGGTTAGATTTATCTCTGACTATACCTTACAGCCGATTCATGCTTTATTGCATCGGCTAGGTTACATACAATATGAAATCGGCTAGCTAGCTGATGGACTATCGTTTACTAACATTTTTGCATATTTCTTCTTCTTGATTGCAGGATCAGATCAACTGGTACGCCCTTGAACCTAAAGAACTAATTTTGGACCTGCACTAGAGTAAAGTAAATCTCTTAGGCCAGTGTGTTTTTTGCATCAACATGCTTTTGGCATGCCTGGTGCGACCTTGTGTCATCATGTCACCAAACATCTCTGACGTCTCCGAAGAGAACATCCTGCCGATCACGATCGAACAATTGAGCGATGAGCAGAGGGAAGAGATGCAGCAGATGTTAAATCAACTCCAAAATCAATATCTGCATTCATTCACGGTGACCCGACAAGGCACAGTTATTCAAAGAACTAAAGTTGAGTTGCCGACGATCGTGAAACAAGATCCAAGTACATCCGGGACAGGAGAAGAGAAGGATAAGCAGCCCAAGGTTGAATCAAGTGATGAAGAGCTCCACACAATTCAAGATCGCATTAATTCGGCTGTGCATCATGCCCTAATCAACCAGTCCGGAGTACTCGTGAATACTTTGACAAATATGATTTACCAGATCAACCAGTCAGTAGTTGACGGGACGATAGCTGAAGAAAAAGCTAAAGGACCCATATATTTACCAGATGGTACGTTCCCAGGCTATAGGACTGTGAAGACAGATATTGGCAGGAATCAACGGAGTCAACAAACACTTCAAACTCAGGCTCCATTGGCTCCTTATTCTAGGTCAAATATTCCAGCAATCATGACAAGGCCACAGCCGATCACTGGGGGGCAAGCATCGAGTCAGTTGACACTGGAACAATTGATCAGTATCCTAAATCCAAAACCGCCAGTTGTCGACACGTCATATCAAATTCCTTCGGTTCTGCAACAGCCGATTGGAATTACTCAGCCGATAAGCCAGCAGTACGGCACAGAACAACTCCCATATGTACCACCTCAAGGCATATCGGCTAACTTCAATCATATCTATCAGCCTCATTCTCCACGGCCTCAGTCGATCCAATACGTCCAGATTGATCCAATTCAACAGCAATATGGTGGAGCAACACCACATCAGCCGTGGGCCGATATGATCGCTGATATCATGAGGGAACAGTTTGGACTTAAACTTAAGGAAAATGGCAACATGTATCGGCATCCATATCCAGAATACTTCGATCGGGTACCACTGCCAAATCGATACAAGGTGCTAGATTTCTCCAAGTTTTCAGGGCAAGATAATGTCTCAACTTACGAGCATGTTAGCCGATTTCTAGCTCAATGTGGTGAAGCATCGGCTACAAAGGCTCTCAGGGTCAGATTGTTTCCACTCTCCTTATCTAGGTCAGCATTTACTTGCTTTTCGTCTCCGCCTTACAATTCTATCAGAAGTTGGGCCGATCTGGAGAAGCAGTTTCACAAATACTTTTTCAGTGGAGTACAAGAAATGAAATTATCAGACCTCACAGCAATTAGACAGAAATCAGATGAATCAGTTCCCGATTATATCCAGCAATTTAGAGATGTGAGGAATAGGTGTTATAGTCTAGCCTTGACAGATTCACAACTAGCCGATTTGGCCTTCCAAGGTTTGTTGGTGCCGATAAGGGAAATATTTTCGGCTCAAGATTTTGAAAGCTTGGCGCATCTAGCTCAGAAGGTATCGACTCATGAGACAAGATTCCAGGAGGCTAGAAAATTCATCAAGAAGGCTAACAATGTCAATAATATCTACAGCTATGATTCTAATTCCGAAGATGATGATCCAGAAGTTAATGCAGCCGAGTGGGCCTGGAACAAGAAGACTGTGGTCTGCCAATAGGTCAAGAATTCGGGAAAGGAAGAAAGATTTGATTTTGACATCACTAAGGCCGATAAAATATTTGATATTCTTCTTCAGGAAAAACAGATTCAGTTGCCAGCAGGTCATGTCATCCCATCGGCTGAAGAGCTGAAGAGGAGGAAATATTGTAAATGGCACAATACAGGATCTCACAGCACCAATGATTGCAAAATTTTCAGGCAGCAGATCCAATTGGCTACCGAACAAGGCAAGATCAAGATCGATGAATCCAAGAGGCCGATGAAGATAGATGGACGTCCTTTTCCAGTAAACATGGTGCACTTTGGGTTTAACCGGAATTCAGCCGATCGAGGTAAAAGTTACACCAAAAACATCAGATCGGCTGGTATGATCAACAAGTATTAGAAAAGATGCCAGAGAGAAGAGGAGTCATATCATCATGATGATGAGAGATATTTTGATCCCCATGGGAGCTGTGAATTTTTTAGATTCTGCTGGAATGAAGGTATGAAACTGCCATCCATTGAAGACTGTCCCGGGTGTAGTGATTCTGACGCACAATTTGTTCAAAGATCAAGCGACAGAATGTGAGCATGGATCGGCCGGTTCAGAGAAAGTTGCTAGTTCACGAGAGACTTGGGCCGATCCAGCAGAACAATGATGGAGATGATTCACTGAGAGAGTCCAAACAAATGCAACCACAATGCTGCCCTTCTGGAATATTTACTAAGAATCAAAAGAGAAGAGTTCAGAGGATGAGAAATAGGGAGCAATTCCAGGGGTTGAAGGAGAAATTGAGCATCGGCTGAGGTAGAAGACAAGGAAAGTCTGGCGTGTGAAGAGCAAAGTAGTACCAGCCGACGAGGTCAAAGCCGATCGCAACAAAAATCAACAACAAAAGGGCACAGAGGTGATGTCATCTGCCATAAACATGGTTTTTGTGTTACCAGCCGAATATGCAGTTGAGAAACTCGTCGAGCAAGAAGAAAATCTGTCATCGGCTAAGATGATGCTATCTCCACAGTAAGCTGTTTTTGAGAAGCCTGAAGGAACTGATCGTCGGCACCTCAAGCCACTGTATGTTAAGGGATTTGTCAACGGCAAGCCGATGTCAAAGATGCTAGTCGATGGAGGAGCAGCCATGAATTTAATGCCATATTCAACATTCATGAAACTTGGGAAGAATTCAGAGGATTTGATCAAGACCAATATGGTTCTAAAAGATTTTGGCGGGAATCCATCTGAAACCAAAGGAGTTTTGAATGTGGAGCTGACTATCGGCAGTAAAACAATTCCTACCATGTTCTTTGTTATTGATGGGGAGGGTCCCTACAGTCTGTTGCTGGGAAGAGATTGGATCCATGCTAATTGTTGTATTCCCTCAACAATGCACCAAAGTTTGATTCAATGGCAAGGAGACCAAATTGAAATCGTGCCAGCCGACAGGTCACTCAATGTAGCTAGTGCCGATTTATCTGTTTGGGAGATGGAAGGAATTGATTGTTTATCTGGAAAGGTTTGGCAAGGAGATTACTTAAAAGTTTCTGATTATGCCATACAACCAACAGGAGATGGAGCGCCCCAATTGTTGTTTTGAGGGCGCCATGAAGGGTACCAATTTCTACACAAAGGATATTGTTGATGATCTCGACGGCAAGCTAGGACAAGGGTTTATGTCGGCCGATGAATTTGAAGAAATTGACATCGGACCAGGTGATAGGCCTAGGCTGACATATATTAGTAAGGATTTATCAGAAGAATTTAAATGTAAATTAATAGCACTTTTAAAAGAATATAGAGATTGTTTTGCCTGGGAATACTATGAGATGCCAGGACTTAGCCGATCGATTGTTGAACATCGGCTCCCCATCAAACCAGGCTATCGGCCATACAAACAACCTCCAAGACATTGTAAAGCTGAAATGTATGATACTATTAAGACCAAAATTACAAGACTCTATGATGCCAATTTCATTAGACCATGCCGATATGATGAATGGATTTCGAATATAGTACCAGTTATCAAGAAAAATGGCAAGCTTAGGGTTTGCATTGATTTCAGAGATTTGAATAAAGCCACACCAAAAGATGAATACCCAATGCCAATAGCCGATCAACTGGTTGATGCAGCATCTGGACATAAAATTATCAGCTTCATGGATGGCAATGCTGGTTACAATCAAATTTTTATGGCAGAAGAGGATATTCACAAGACTGCTTTCAGGTGTCCTGTTGCAATCGGCTTGTATGAGTAGGTTGTTATGACTTTTGGGTTGCGAAGTGCTGGTGCTACATATCAAAGAGTTATGAATTATATATTTCATGATCTCATCGGCATGTTAGTAGAAATTTATATTGATGATGTGGTGGTCAAATCTAAGGAAGTTGATGAACATATAGCCGATTTAAGACAAGTGCAATCAAAGATATAAAACCTCCAGAATATAAGACCAAATTGCAATCTTTGATCGGCAAAATAAATTTTGTTCGGCGTTTCATATCAAACTTGTCTGGTCGAATAGAGCCATTTACTCCATTATTAAAGTTGAAAGCCGATCAAGAGTTTGTCTGGGGAGAAAAACAACAGCAGCCATTGGACAATATCAAAGAATATTTGAGTACTGCTCCAGTTCTTATACCACCACAGAAAGGGCTTCCTTTCAAATTATATTTGTTAGCCGATCAGAATTCTATCGGCTCAGTGTTGATCCAAGAGGTTGAAGGTAAAGAAAGAGTGATCTTTTATCTCAGCAGAAGACTTTTGGATGCAGAAACAAGATATTCACCTGTGGAGAAATTATGCCTGTGTTTATATTTTTCTTGTACAAAATTGAGTGCATAATAGTATGCAAGACCGATGTAGTATGATACATGCTATCGTCTCCAGTTCTGAAAGGACGGATCGGGAAGTGGATCTTTGCTCTATCAGAATTTGATCTCAGGTATGAATCAGCTAAGGCAGTTAAAGGGCAGGCGATAGCCGATTTCATAGTAGAGCACAGGGATACTAGTATTGATAATATTGACATTATGCCATGAACTTTATTCTTTGATGGTTCAGTATGCACTCATGGTTGTGGTATCGGCTTGGTGATTATATCGCCTAGGGGGGCAAGTTTTCAGTTTGCTTTAACTATCAAGCCTTACTCTACAAATAATCAAGCCGAATATGAAGTTGTTCTAAAAGGATTGCAACTATTGAGAGAGTTGAAGCCGATGCTGTTGAAATCATGGGTGATTCATTATTGGTGATAAGTCAGTTATCTGGGGAATATGAGTGCAAGAATGATATTTCGATGGTTTACAATGAGAAATGTCAGGAGTTGATGAAGACTTTCAAGATAGTTATTTTGAGACATGTCCCTAGGGAGCAGAATGTTGAAGCCAATGATTTAGCTCAAGGTGCATCAGGCTACAAGCCGATGTTACAAGGAGTTGAAGTAGAAGTTACCTGTATACCAGCCGATGATTGGAGGTTTGATATATTTGAGTATATAAAGAATCCTTCTAAATCGGTTTCCAGGAAGTTAAGATATAAAGTCCTCAAATATGTTTTACTGGATGATACATTATATTATCGGACGATTGATGGAGTTCTTTTGAAATGTTTGAGCCTGGAAGAAGCAAAAGTTATCATGTCTGAAGTTCATGAGGGGATCTGTGGGACTCATCAATCAGCTCACAAGATGAGATGGCTAATTAGAAGAGTTGGATATTTTTGGCCGACAATGCTGGAAGATTGTTTCAGATATTACAAAGGGTGCCAAGATTGTCAGAAATTTGGAGCAATACAAAGAGCACCAGCATCGGCTATGAATCCTATTATCAAGCCATGGCTATTCAGAGGTTGGGGTATTGATATGATCGGCCAAATCAATCCACCATCGAGTAAAGGGCATAAATTCATATTGGGTGCGACTGATTATTTTACCAAGTGGGTTGAGGCAATTCCATTGAAAAAGGTTGACAGCAAAGATGCTATTGAATTTGTCAAGGAACATATTATATACCAGTTTGGTTTGCCACAGACGTTTACGACTGATCAATGATCAATTTTTGTGTCCGATGAGTTTGTTCAGTTTGCCGATAGCATGAGGATTAAATTATTGAATTCTTTACCATATTATGCACAAGCAAATGGGCAGGCTGAGGCATCTAATAAAAGCATGATTAAGTTGGTTAAAAGGAAGATTGCAGAATATCCCAAGAAGTGGCATACTATATTGGTGAGGCATTGTGGTCCTATCGGATGGCTTGTCATGGTGCAATTGAAGTACGTCCTTATCAGTAGGTTTATGGGCATGAAGTTGTATTACCATGGGAAACCAATATCGGCTCTAGGAGAATTTATTTATAGGATGAGCTAACAGACGATGATTATCATAACCTGATGGTTGATGAGTCAGAAGATTTGGTTCAGGCAAGATTGCGCGCTCTTGAAAAGGTTAGAAAAGATAAAGAAAGAGTTGCCAGACATTACAACAAGAAAGTTGTGCCAAAGTCTTTTGAGGAGGATGAACTTGTTTGGAAATTGGTGTTGCCGATAGGGGCCAGAGATAATAAATTCAGCAAGTGGTCACCGAATTGGGAAGGGCCTTTTCAAATTCATAAATGTGTTTCTAAGGGAGCTTATATGTTGCAAGGTCTTGATGGAGAAGTTTTTGGTAGAGCACTTAATGGGAAATACTTGAAGAAATACTATCCAAGTGTTTGGATTGGATCATAATCGGCTGGGTTCTGCCGATTCCTATCAACGGCCGATATGATTCATATCTCCCTTAGACTTTTTATTTTGTCATAATCAGCTATGTCGGGCCGATGTATGCTGGCTGATCGATGTTATAATTTTGTCGTTGTTTCACAAACACGCCAAAATAAATTAGGAGGGCATATACAAGACAAAAATTGTGGGATTTCAACGCAAAATATATTAATCGGCACAAAAGAGATCAGAGTATGTATTACACAAGTGAAGTTTTTTAGAGAATTACAAAGCCGATTACAAAAATGTTCTAAGTCCCTATTACAAGCTATCATTGAGATAGATAGTGTTGGATAGCCGACATTGCTCTCTGCCGAATTTCTTCAACTTCAGCTATTGCCCGGGCATCTTGAGCATCGGTTCCAGGGATGATTTTGAGGGACTTAGTCATGTTGGCCATGTTTTTGATAGCCGATTTCAGCTTTCCCTTCTGTTCTCCAACAGCCTTCGGGAGATCGCCTAGTTTCTGTTTCTCCAAAGCGATTTTGGCATTACACTATTCAAACTTGGCCAGGACTTCAATCCTTTCGGTTTCCAGCTGGTCTATAGCAGCTTTGATCGGCTCCTCAGCAAGTTGATCCAGTTTTGCTTTTTCAGTATGTACAATCTGCCGATTTGCTTGGATTGTAGCTTCAATGTTTTTCTTCTCTAGCCGATCAGATATCCTTTGTCTAGCTTTCTCCAACTTGAATTGGTGTTGTTCAAGATATACAGCTGGAGTAATAGTATTAGATAGTTCATCCTTGATCAGAGCTTGGATCTCTTGAAGTCTTACCCGGAGTAAGCTACAGTCAACCACTAGGCTATCTAGAGATGCCTCCAGTCGATGAGATATGTCTTCAAGGTTTCTCTTTACATCATCGCCTAGAGGAGCTAGGGCCTTGCTCGTTGTTTCTCCCTCTATTTCTTCATCAAAGTAGTCCTTAATATCAAAGGAGAACAAATCGGCTAAGGCCTGCAAAAAGGAAAGTTAAAGGGATTTAAGAAACAGGATGTGTTATATAGCCGATTTGAGGTGTTAGATTTTAAACTCACAGGAATAGCAGGGGCAACAGCTTGTTCTTCTTCACTGTGATGACTGCCTACAGCCGATGGTTTGTCTTCACTTGATATTGGCTGTGCTGGAGGCGATGGTGGAGAAGGAGGCTGACAAATTTTCAATATTTAACAAGTGTTAACTAGTATCGGCTAAGAGTAAGGTTGAAGTTTTAAAAGTTGAGAATTACCAGAGGAGTCTGAGCAATTGATTTAGCCGGTACTGGAGCTGGTTTCTTTTTCTCGGCTGGTCTTTTCTTCTGCAAGGTACAAAGTTTTAATAAGGAGATTGGTATCAACGAAATTTTGTAATAAAAGAGATGGTATTACTCTGGGTTGCCGAGAAAATACTGCTAGGGCAGCAGGAGTTGTAGGAGTTCTTTTAGGGGTTGCCGATGGTGTTTTTTCTCCTACATCACTTAATTCAGCTCCAGCATCATCGATGGCTTTTTCAATTTCTGCTTCATCCAAGGTTTCTTCAATATCATCGGCTGGTCGAGCTGGTTGTTTCTTGGATTTCTTTTTAGTAGCCAGTCGTATAGCAACTGATGCCTTGGTTTTTCTCTTCTTGCCGACATCGGCTGGTTCCCTTATTTGCCCTTGGAGTAAGCTTGAAGTCTTGGGGGCATGGTAGCCGATGCTAGGTGGAGCTAGACCACATCCATTCGGTAAGAGATCTGCAATATACTCAATTTATTTACCGCTTTTGCTTGTGCGTGGAGGAGATGAATCTGTTGTCTGCAGAAACAAAGATGGGATGTAAAGTTAATACAGAATCGGCGGATAAACTTAAGGCAAGAATTAACAGAAGAAGTAAAAAGGCTTACTTGAGGGATCATGTCAGGAAATAGATCCGTCATGTAGATGGTAGCCGATTGATGGAAGAGATGCTGTTTCCATTCAGCCCACCATGCAGTAAAAGTTTTGCTTCTGAACATACCCAGCTCAATATTTTCGATACTGCCAAGAGGAGGTCCTGGGATATTGAGAAGTCGATCCATCATCAAAGATGAGATTTCTCCTCTACATTGGATTCTATCGGCAAACCATAAGCCGATTGGCAACTGACCCATACCAAACTGCCGAGCTGTAAGTCATGGGGTGGTAAAATTCATAGGATACTTTGATGTTTCTGCCTTGGTGGATACCTACAGGGAGAATGCATGGGCTGATGGCAGTAGCAAAAACTTCTCTTGGACTTCTGAAACTTTTCATGATTGATCTCTTCGAATCTGAAGTCCGATGGCAGTTCAAAGCTGGTTGAGTGCTCATAGAAGAACCAAATTCTAGCATCCTTCTGAAAGCCGTCATAGAAACTGAAGAACTAGTCCTTCAGTAACTCAGCCGATAACTTTGCTCCAGTATCGACTGGTTGAGATGCATATTCTCCAAAAGATGTACACCTTCGATGGGTGATTTCTTCTCCATCTTCATCGGTGATCGGCCCAAGCCTTGGGAATTCGGTTTCTGTCAGAGATGGCCGATCTACAGCTTTCATGGCTACTAAATTTAGCTAGGACTGGAGTAGCCACCACGGACCACCTGCACTGACTACAGAGCCGATGGCTAGCTTAGCCGATGCACTGCTCAGCGTTTGGGAAAGGTAGCCGAGCAGGATTTTTCCTAAAGGAAACTGTCTCTTCTCCTCAAGGGCTTCGGCTATGTGTTGCCAATTGGAAGTTGGACCACAGCTAGATCCACAGAAAAGATATTTCTCAAGCCACATCAACAGGAAGGCTGTATGTTCTCGGGGAGTGACAGATCCTTGGCCCATGTTGGCTGAGATAAAACCAGACGATCCTCCTATGCTCTTAGTTTTGAAATCAAATCTGTTTTTGGACTTCAAGATCATAGTATTGGCAGATGAGGTGATATCTAATCCAGTGAGCATAGTGATATCTAGCAGAGTTGGAGTCATCGGCCCTTGGCTAAACATAAAATATTTAAGGTATTTGACCAGAAATATGCAGCAGAGGCCATCAGGGGTTCATCTTTGGCCGAATTTGCTATTGTAAGAGCAAGGGCTTGGCCGATTCCTATCTCATCCCAATGGCTCTGTTTACTAGCCGATATGCGCTTGAACCATCCAGGCCAACTTTAATCCAGGGAAGGCCAAGACTTAAAGGTGTTTTTCTAGTGCCCTAGGTTTGGGTTTGCTAATCTGAAGGGGATTCTATTTGTCTCAGCAATAATGAACTCGGTAGGATCCGGGTTGCCGATTGGTCCAAGAAAGTAATGGTTCTCGTGGTTCAGACTAGGGATTGCGATTAAATTTGCAAGATGCTACAACAAAGGAGCAAGAAAGCAAGAAAGTGGATTGAGATCACAGAAAACTAAATCTACTGCATAAAAAAGGGATCTAGCCGATGGGAACTTACCTCTGCATATTTGGCCAATGGAGCGGCGGATGGAGCGGTTGAAGAAGACATTGTCGCAGGCGGAAGATGGATGAAGAAGGGGTCGCCTGCAAACCGCTTTGCTGCGCCGAGGGGATCGCTGGAGCAAGGAAAGACGAAGATCGCAAGAGCGGTGGAAACGGAGTAACGGGGTGAGTTTTCTCGGAAGTGACGGTTAATATTTAAAGCAGCGCAGTAACGGTCAAAAAACGGAAAGTGCGATAGTCTCTTGGAGATACGATTTGGCAAATCCGAAACATTACCAAATATTCCGGACTTGGGGGGCATGTGTTGACGACCAAATTTGGTAATTCAATTATCAGAGATAAGGATAGAAACAAAGAAAATCCAAGAGATTAGATCGTATCGGAAATAGAGTGGAAATCGGCTGTAGTCCGAATCGGCTGTGGACAGAATTGGCAGAGTTCGAGTCGGACAGGGTTAGTCGATTTAGCCGATTTTGGAAATGTGACTCGGTACACGTCATCGGGTTGAGTCAAAGTGCTTCACACGGATTGCCATACATAGATAGAGTCCTGAAGAGGCAATTGTATCTATTAATTATGATATTTTATGTAGTTTCCTTATGAATAATCACGATAAGAGTCTGCCTAAGGGACTTGTTCGTTAGTTGGATTTGTATTAGGGTAATATGAGTCGTGTCCGTAATGGACAATGTTTGTATTTTTGGGTATAAATATAGTCCCGAGGTCCTCTAAATAATAACAACATACGTTCAATCAATCTCGGCGCATCGCCACCTTTGTTTTCTACTTTTCGACAAATTTGCTTTTGAGTCGTGCTGCATCAATTTGATCTTCGACGAAAAGATATATCTTGTTATGGCGGTTTGCATCATCGGAACTAGTGCTTACATCTTTATGACACTCTAGTTCTATCTTGTAAACTTCTGAGTTATCATATACATTGTATAATTTAAATCGACAATGCAATCTACTTGCATCGACTGGATTCTCTTTAGGGTTTCGTCGATATCGACTAGATTACTTTGCTGGTCTAGATTATATAATGTATCTACCATCCCGAAAAGGCAATCATCGGCTTGATTTTCTAGATGTCATGTTTCTCTTTATACTTAATGCTGCATTGGTTAAGTCCAACCTATTAAGTCGTATTTAGAATCATGATATTTAGCCTGCCTTATGGTTGTTAATAAGGATAGTATCGGGGTTTCAGCCGATCTTACCTGGTATAGATGTTTTACATTAATTTATGCTTTGTTTAATGTTCTATATCTGCCCCTTATATCAGGATATATTCTAAATATAAATATATTGAACTTGATACCAATCTAATTGGTTATAGTTGAATATATTTATTACTAGAGAATATCCTGGTATAGGGTTGTATCGGACGATACATGCTTAAATCTAGATATCGGCTATGACATGAGTCTATATAATCGTTATTTCATGTTACATTAGACTTGTGCAATTTATACTATCTCGGTTCAGTCCGATCTATCCCAATTGCTTATTTCTAAAGTAATATTGATATATTGATTATGTAACACTGATATTTACAGCCGATATACTAGTTTTAGGGTTAGATCTATCTCTGACTATACCTTACAGCCGATTCATGCTTTATTGCGTCGGCTAGGTTACATACGATATGAAATTGGCTAGCTAGCCGATGGACTATTATTTACTAACATTTTTGCATATTTCTTCTTGTTGATTGCAGGATCAAATCAACTGGCACGCCCTTGAACCTAAAGAACTAATTTTGGACCTGCACTAGAGTAAAGCAAATCTCTCAGGCCAGTGTGTGTTTTTTGCATCAACAAGTAATTATAGTCATCAATATTAACCAACACTAAACAACACACCAATGCTGCACAGGCCCAACAAAACCTAAACAACCAACCCCGGCTGTACAGATCAAACCTCCAAACCAGGAATTAACCATTCCAAACCAGGAGTTAAACTGAAGTATCATCACTTGTCACATTATTATTATTATTGAGTAGTGTGACACTAATCACGAAAAATATTGTTAGACCCACCCATAACCGCGGACACGGCTATTTGAATAGTTTTACTCTGGCCAGAGATGTACCACTGTACCCACAAGATACAGCCCCATAACATGTTACCATGCCCTCAGTACCACCACGGTACCTCGAAAAAGGACTGTGACAAGACACCTAACATAACCCAACTCAATACAGTGCACCGCTCCCGGATCATAGTCACCCCCTTTTAGCCAAGGTATGGACTCCCAGTGATCCCCCGTGGGCTTATCTCCGCCACTTCACAGTCTGGCACTCCACATTGAATCGTGCTACATCAAATGTCAAGCCGTTGCCCACGCTGGCTTGTGGTTGGTACCGTTAATGCTCGCGAACCGGTTCTTAATTGTCATGAGCACAACCATCCAAATATCATCTCCAACCATGTGCTCACCACCCACCATTAGTCAGGTTTTAATTGGCAAATTAATTAACTGTCACGCCCAGAGATTCGCTAACTCGAATTCCAAGAAAAATGTGTATTAAAATCACTATCCATCACCAGCTAGGATACACAAATGACAAAGTTGTTACACAGATCCACGTCTCACAAACACCATAAAAGTATCTTACATAAATGCAGCGGAAAAGATAAACAAGCTAAACTAGATAGCTAGACGCTCGTAGCATGGCAACTCCAATCCACGGGCATCCATGACGGCAGCGACAAGCCTACTCCTCCGAGTAGTTATCCTCTAACACATACTCCAACTCTGGTGTGGGGAATGATAAAGCAAGACTAAGTACTACCCACTATACTCAATACGTCATACCAGAATAGGGAAAATGATGCACATAATTCCAAAGGAGGCTAGGTTGAATTGCATAAATCAAGCATTTAAAAACAGTAGTTGAATGCGGTAAAACAGTTGAGTAAATTAAGCAAAATTAAATCACCACTGCCCAACGTACACCACGTTGTGATAGGCCTAAACCATTCCCCCTGAACTAGACCAGTTCCATTAAATCAAGTTATTAAGGTTATGACTAATCGTGGTGAATCTGGTTGACCGCCCATAACCCCGAGCACGGATATTTGAATAGTTTTACTCTGATTAGACGTGTACAATTGTACCCAAAAGACACAGCCCCACAACACGTTACCACGCACCAGCATACCACCACGGTATACCGGAAAGGAACTGTGACAAGACCCTTCGCATAACCCTCACTAACCAAGCGCACCACACCACAGGTTTCGCCCCCACCTTTTAACCAAGGTAGGCAGCCCCCTCTCGTGCCTAGGTGAATCCGGCAGCTGATCAACGAGTAAACCCCCGCCGACCCAACTCCATCACGCCCACCCTTGCCTAGATGCGTCGGCTAAGAAAAGCTACACTACGGGACCAGCTATTACCCATGCTAGCTTGTGGAAAGTATGGTAATTCTTCCAGGGTTTCCGCGAACTGGTCCTTAATTGTCATGAGTACGACCATCAAAACCATGTACTCACAACACCACCATTATTCAAGTTTTAGTTGGACCAATTAATTAATCATTTACGATTAACCATCGTGAGCTACCATTGAATATTCATCATTAAGTAATAGAGGTACACTAGTTATCCCATTAGTGTGCTAAGGTTTATAAGCAGGGCTAAGCATCATCCTAACCTAGCAACTACTCAAATTACTTCCCAAGCTATCAAAGGTACAAGGTAAACAGAACTATGTGGCTGAGTACTGTAGGTAAATAAGCCCATAAAATGACATTATAAAACAGTGCAGTATTTGAGAATAAATAAGACATTTGCAAAACAGGTACAATATGATCAAATGAACAGCATGACTTGCCTTGCTCTTGAGCTGACGGAACTTCGGCGACCACTTTGAAATACTCCGGAACATCGGAACTATCGGATTCTATACGACAAACAAAGTACACAAGCAATACAAGCAGTAAGTCTATTGAAACAGCAAAAGAAACCAATTTTAAAGAATTTTAGACATTTTAATGAATCCACCGAAACTTGAATGGATTAAAACGGAACACGGATGATTAAAATATGAATTTTAGAATCTGAACTATGTAATTACTATCGACCGAAAAACCTTAATTAAATGATATACTTTAACTCCCGTGTGGATATTATGGTACCCATATACCCACAGATATCGAATATCCGACTGATTATAGGGTATGTTATGTAAACAGAATATGCGTAATACTAGGATTCGGGTGTATTATTACCTTGTTTATTAAGACATAGCCCGGATCCCTAGTATGGTATGATTGTAAGTCGATTAGGAAAGATCTAGATCGTGTCAGACTGGATCTTATCTTGTAAATCCTCCTCCTCCGGGTATATAAGGAGGACAGGGGACCCTTTGGGGACATAAGTCTTTCGTAAGATCAATACACAACTCGGAGGCAAAACCCCCAAAACAGGAGTAGGGTATTACTTCTTCGTGAAGGCCTGAACCCGTCTAAACCCTTTGTCTCATAACCCATCTACTTTTCCGTCTTGACTGCCACCCCCTTTTCTTATTGCCGAAATATAGTTTCGACCGTTGGCGCGCCAGGTAGGGGTGCGTCAAGCTCATCGCCAATCAAGTAAGATGGGATCTTCATCAGGCATCGACAACTTTGTCTTCCCTCCCGGGCAGGCGTACCGTTTCGGCAGCCTCGACTTCATCACCGACAACTTCGGCAAGATTACTCTTCTTGACTCAGCTCCAAGCCAGTCAGGGAGAGATCGCATCTCTCGGCCGCTCGGGTTACCGAACATGGCTGAGACCAGCGCCAAGATGTTTTCCCGAAGCATGGCATCAAACCACTCGGGGAAGGCGTCTACATCGACTTCGCTTCCTACGTCAAGCTCACCTCAAGATAATCAGATCTATCCGACGATCACCATGGAGTTACCAACGGATCCAAAGGCTAGGTCCGGCTTCAGAGATATCAACATCGTTCTACCAAGACTCGGATCTTGCTCCTCCACCGAGCTCGCCGCCTACGCCAGCTCCTCGGAGGAAAGCGTTCATGGAAACCCACCCAACGTCGAAGCTGCTGACGACGTCAACTCCGACGACAACTACACACCGGTCTTCAACGGTGTCTTCATGGCCAACAACGAGACTGATGCTGAAGTAGCCGCAAGACTACAAGCAGAAGAAGCAGCCCGAGTCGGGGTCGAGCAGGAGAGGATTCTACTGGAGCAAGAACGTGTCAGACTGCAAGAAGATAGAGCCAGACTTGAACAAGAATGGCAAGCCCAAGCAGAATAGGAACGACAACGCAGAGAAGCTGAGGAAGCAAGACGAAAAGAAGACGAAGAACGTAGAAACAGAGAACTGGCCGTGGCAGGACGAAGGGCAAGAAACGCAATTGGGCAGACCGTGGTCGACAACACCAACGTTTTCCTCACACCTCAACAAAACGCAGTCGGGGCAGTCACCCTCCTCGACACATTACTCGGCGCAGCTCCAGCCCACATCACTCCGATGATAAATCAAGTCAAGACCCTGGTCACGGCAACAGTACCGCGTGCCGAGTCCAGCCGACGACCCAGCGAGTCGACTTCAAAGGCACCAGGCGGCAGTCGTGCACCTCGATCAAGAGTCAGAGACAGCAGGAGTAGAACCAACTCGCGCGCCAACCACCACAGCGGAGCACGCCAGGACTAGTCAGTCCACTCGCCCGCAGGCAATTTCACCCGACCGTCACACCACACCAGAGATCACCGAAATCCATCCGACTATCAAAGTCCACCCAAGGCTTCAATCGACCTGAGAGACACTCTCAATCAGAGACGAAGAGAGAGAGGAATCACAATTCAAGACGACGATGATTGCGATGGGGTTCCAGCGTTCACCAGAGACCTGCGTCGAGTGAATTGGCCGACTGGCTTTAAGCCGACTGGTATCTAGAAGTATGATGGGAAAGCTGACCCAGAATCATGGCTAACCGTCTACACACTCGCAATTCGCGCAGCAGGAGGAGACAGCAAGGTCATGGAAAATTATTTGCCGGTAGCACTGACCGACTCAGCCAGAAACTGGCTCGCCAGATTGCCACGAGGCACAATCGGCTCCTGGAACGAACTCCACGATCACTTCGTCGCCAATTTCCAAGGCACTTTCGACCGCCCTAGGACCCACTTCGAGCTATACAACATCGTCCAGAAGCCGGACGAAACCCTCAACGAGTACATACGACGTTTCTCCGAGAAGCGCAACAAGATCTCCGACATAACCGACGACAATATCATTGCCGCATTCACACGGGGGCTACGCAACGATCTACTGATCGGCAAGTTCAGCCGCAAACCTCCAAGGACAGTCAAGCAGATGTTCGAGAAGGCAAATAAGTACGCCAAGTCGGACGACGCAGTTAAAGCATCAAAGCAGTCGGTGGGCACCTGGAAGAAGAAGGACCACGACACCGCGGTAGGGCCCAGTGGGAGCAACACGAAGCACAGGGAACGCAAGCGTAAGCCTGAAGATCTAGTCGCCACAGCTTCAAACCAAAACCACCAGAGCTAGCGCCCTCGAGTCGACTCCTACGACAGGATCATGAACGGTCCATGCATGCACCACCCTGGGAAGGGACACGCGGCCAAGGGTTGCTTCATCTACAAACAGTTTGCGGAGAAATACACCGCCCAAACCAAGAAGCCGACTGAGGGAGAAGGAACTTCAACTCAAAAGAAGAAAGATGATGAGGAGCCAAGCCAAGGAGCATATCAAGACCCCAGGAGCGAGCTCAACCACATCTTCGACGGTCCGCTTGCCTACGAGTCCAAGAGGAAACAAAAGATCACCGACAGAGAAGTCAACGCGGTGCAACCTGCAGTCCCCCAGTATCTGCGATGGTTGGAGGTCCCCATCAAGTTTGACCGCTCGGATCATCCCGACCGAGTGGTCCACCCAGGGCGGTATCCCCTGGTAGTAGACCCAGTCGTCCGGAACGTCAAGTTGAAGCGCAACCTCATCGATGGCGGCAGCGCACTCAATATTCTCTTTGCCAAGACCCTGGATGAGATGCAAATTCCTCGATTCGAGATGAAGCCGAGCAACGCCCCTTTTCACGGAGTCATCCCAGGGCTATCTTCAACACCACTCGGCCAAATCACTCTCCCGGTGACCTTCGGGACCAAGGAGAATTTCAGGACGGAGAATATCAGCTTCAAGGTCGCCGACTTCGAGACAGCCTACCACGCAATCCTCGGTCGCCCGGTGTTAGCCAAGTTCATGGCGATTCCTCACTACACCTACATGATGATGAAGATGCCAGGGCCACGTGGTGTCATATCCTTACGGAGTGATGTCAAGCAAGTCCTCACATGCGACAAGGACAGCTGCGAGTTGGCCCAATCTCGTGAGAGATCAGTCGGCCAGCAGGAGGTCCGACTAGCCACATCAACATCACAAGAAAGCGAAATCCCAGTCAGCAAGGTGGCCAAAACTGGAGAAGGCGATGCCAAGACAAAGAAAATCCACCTAGATCCTTCTGATCCTACCAAAACTGCTGTAATAGGCGTCGAGTTAGATAGCAAATAGGAAAGCGCGCTCATCACCTTTCTTCAAGCTAATAAAGATATTTTTGCCTGGAAGCCATCTGATATGCCTGGTATTCCTAGAGAGGTGATTGAGCACTCTTTAAATGTTAGATAAGACGCTAAACCTATCAAGCAACGACTTCGCCGATTTCCACAGGACAGAAGAGAAGCCATCAAGGAGGAATTAACCAAGCTGTTAGCAGTTGAATTCATCAAGGAGGTTTATCATCCTGACTGGCTCGCCAACTGTCACACCCTAAAAATCTCTAAATTATAAATTGTTGTTTAAATGGAATTAGTAGAAATCAATTTAAAAGCCTAGAAGAAAAGATCTAATTTTAAGTCAATAAATTCCAATATAAAAGAGGGCTAGATAAAACTTTAATAAATACCTTTCTTGTTTCAATTGTTCCTAGATTTTTCTGGGATTTATTTGAGCCAAAAAAGTTTTTTTTTTAATCAATGGAATTACATTTCATGCAACACATAAAAAGAAAAATAGTTTAACCTCTCTCTTTTGGTTTTGGGCCAAAAGCCCATTTTCTTTTTCCCTCTCCCCTCCTTTCTTCGGCTTGGGCTGCAGCCCAGCCAGCCCACAACCTGAGCCGCCCCTCTCTCCCTCTCTCTCTCTCTTTGGTGCCTGCAGGTGGGACCCCCATGTCGGGATCGTCTTCTTCCTTGCGCCTGCAACCGAGCCGACTCCGAGTGCCATAGATGCCGCCGCCCCCTTGCAAATCTCTTCGTTTCTTGCCCGATTTGATTAAATTGGTAGAGGGGAAATAATCCCCTTGATCTCCTCTATCTCTTCTCTATAGAAAGTTTAATCTTATTTGCTTGGAAATCGCCGGATTCGAGATCGATTCGGACTCCGTTCTTTCCTTCCTAACCCTAGTTTTTCCTTCTCCGATTCCGGTTGCCTTGCACCGAGCCGCCGCCCTGCCCGTATAAAATGGACCCCCCTGGACCTCCTCTATCTGCCACTGCCTTCGCCCCAGCCCCTCGTCGACCGTGGAACCCTAGCCGCTGCTGCTTGTGCACCGTCGTCGTCGAGAAAATTTCAGCCGAGCTTTGCCGTCGTTCCGGTCGCCGCCATCGCTAGGGAGGACCACCGTTGGGTTCGCAGCAAGGAGAGGAAGCCCAGCCACCCACTCGTCTCCGCCGAAAGCCGTCGGAACGTCGCCACCACCGCCGACCCTAGCACTCCTTGCTGTCTGTTCGTCGCCGGCCGTTTTTTTTTAGGTGAATTTTGGTTAAACTTCGGAAATTCATAACTAAATCATCGTAACTCGGATTCAAGTGGTTCAAGATGCTAAATTCATCTAAAATCGAGATCTACATGTTAAAAATATCGACATGTACTGTTTATGCTTGTTTTTGTACTGTTTTATTGATTTTTGTTTATTCGCTTTAGTTTCCGATGTTCCGGAGGAGAGCGTTTACGCGGAAGAAGGTTCCAAAGTGTTTCACGAAGCTCAAGGCAAGTCACCCAGATCCTAAATACCCTTTGAGCATGTTGATCCCATTTAAAGCTATTTGTTTTTATTCAACTACCGCATTTATTTTTGAATGTCATCGGTTGGGAACAACCTATTGTCCTTGCTAAAGCCCCTTTGTTTTGATTACCTTTACTTTGTCACTTGGTTAATAATTGGATTAGCTAGAACATTATATGGATTTAGCTAAATTAATTAGGATGCTTAGTCATGTTTAGAGACACTAGCTCACATTAATGGGGTAATTAATGCTTCACCATTACTTGATGATGGATTAATGGTAGATTTTGATGGTTAATCATGATAGGGTGATTAATGAATATGCCAAATAAAACTTGATAATGATGACAATCTCTATTCGGGTGCTTGCTAAGTATCGCGACGCATGGTTGACATGATGTTGAGGTTGTGTCTTGTGGGTACAGTGGTACGCCTCTGGCCAGAGTAGAACTATTCGAATAGCCGTGCCCGCGGTCATGGGCGAGTCTAACAATGTCTTTCGTGATTAGTCTCACACTTCTCACCATAATAACTGATTCTGTAATTGGTAATAATTTGTTTAGCTCCTGGTTTGGAATGGCATATTCCTGGTTTGGAGATAGGTCTGTACAGCCGGGAATGGTTGTTCAGAATGGTTGGTCCTGTGCAACGGGTGTGTTGCATAGCGTTGGATTAATATTGTTTAATTAAATACTCTACTGTTTTGCTAAATTCTGTAGTATTTATTAAATGCCATTTGCGCAAATGAGACTATATTATGCCATCCTTTGTTATCCCTTGCACTTGTATATTTGCTGCGTGGCTTACTGAGTATACCATATACTCACCTTGCAATCATTCATCAGAGGAGGAGTTCTACAGTGATGCTGAAGGTGTGGAGGATTAGGCGTAGCCCTGGTCAAGATGCTTGTGGATTGGAGTCACCTGCGTTATTTATTTTATATTCCGCTGCTTAGATCTTTATTGTTTGAGAGGAACTATCTACCTCTGTAATGACTTTATATTCGTTGATTAATTAGATAAATATTGCACTCTATTATCAATTTGTTATTGTGTGCCTCGGCTGATTTCTGGACGAGGGTTTACACACATGTAAGCGTTTGGAGTTTTGGATAGAAATTCCGGGCGCGACAAGTTGGTATCAGAGCCCCGTTGACCCTAGGTTATGCCAAATGGTTACCCATAGAAGCCCTCTAAAAATATTGAAAAAATAGGACTGTTCTCCTCTCTTTCTCTTTTAATTAAACCAAGCTAATGGCTCTTGCAGATTATAGTCTCTTTAATTGTTCTCATTCAAAATTTATTTATTCCTGTGTTGTTAGTACTGTACATCTATTACTGTACTAATGGCCCATTTACCAGCAAAAGTTTTACAACATTGTACTAATGGCCCATTTACCAGCAAAAGTTTTACAACATTATTTTTATTTATCTAATTATGTTGCAATTATTATGCTGGATTTATAACTCTATTTTCTTTTGAAAATCTGTCATTCAAAAGTGAAAAAGTTTATAATCCTGTTTCAACTTTCTCATCTTATCTGCAAGGCTAGTTTACTTTCTTTATATTTCGCTTTGATTTTCTAACTCTATTTAAATTAATCCAAAAACTTGTGCTATTAATTGGATAAATGTCTTAACTCTCTCCTTTCATTTGTCTTTAGATGCCGCTCTTCAAGCCTGAATACTTGTTCGGTTTTGAGGGTTTTGTTCGGGAGCTGCGTACGATGTCCTTCGCCATAGGATTCAGGACTGCCCCTCTGTATGCCCAGATTCCCCATGATCGTGATGAAGAGAAGTGTCGCGTCAAGGTCACCTTGAACAGTGATCGTGAAGATATCCCATCGGTGATGTTTGAAGCTGGAGGGAAAAGCTATCCTCACGCTTGTCAGGAGGTGGCAAGGATTGCCATAGGAGAGCTTCGCGACCGCTACGATGAGCAGTTGGCCGACACGGAGTATCGCTACCATCCCCGTCAGCCCCAGGGAAGTGACCGTGCCAGCTACATTGATCCTAAAGGACTTGAGAATGATGCTACCACAAGACATTTGGTCGTGATGCTTTGGGCCATGGATGAGACCCGCGCTGACATCGTGTTGGCTGCTCAAGCTCGTGAAGACCAGAACCGTGGCAAGATATGTAAGCTACAGGACAAGGTTGATCGTCTGGAAAAGGAACTGGCAGAATTGAAGGGAGTAGCGCCACCCCAGAAGGCCAGGGTTCGACTTACGGCAAGGAAGAGAGCCCTTTTTGTTCCCCGCTACCAGCTGGCGCCCAAGGTTCGTGTGGTGGCAAGAGAAGCTGTCCCAGCCCCAGCGGATCCTCCGGTCATCATTCTGAGTGATGATGAGGAAGAAGGTCAAGAACGCACTCATTCAGAGGTTGAGTGGGGTGCTACTTAAGATGACGAGGAGCCGAACGAGCCTTCAGTCAACTTCGATGCCAGGAAGACCTAGACGTTTTAAGTCATTGCCTTAGTTCGTTGTGTTAGTTTGCTTGCTTAAGTTTGGTTGTGTGTGTGGGTCTTGCATGTGGTTTACATTGTTGGTGGGATGTAAAGGCATGCATTTGCTTGCTTTTGAGTGTTAGGAAGTTGGTGAGTTAAGTGGTGTGAGAGTCTTCAGTTATATGTAATAATGAAAACTCAGTTCAGATCAATAAAAGTCAAGAAGAAATTAGTTCCATGTCCTAAGTGGTTTTTCCCCCTTGCTTCCCTCCTTATGCTCTTATCTCTGCCAGATGGTGAACACTCGCAGCAATGGAAATGGGTCTAAAAACAACAACAATGGCGAGAATCCCACACTTGCCCAAGTCCTTGCTCAACAAGCTCAACTTATGAACATGATGATGCAACAACTCCAGAACCAACAGAACCAAGGGAACAATCATGCTCCTCCCCAGAACAAGTTAGCAGATTTTCTTCGTGTGAGGCCGCCCACTTTTTCCAGCACTACCAATCCGGTTGAGGCTAGTGATTGGCTGCACGCCATAGAAAAGAAGTTGGACCTGCTTCAGAGCACTGACGAAGAAAAAGTCTCCTTTGCTTCGCATTAGCTACATGGCCCTGCCTCTGAGTGGTGGGATCATTTCCGTCTCAACAGTGTTACTGCTGAACCAATCAGTTGGCTTGAGTTTACTGCTGCTTTCAAGAAGACTCATGTACTATCGGGGGTGGTGTCTCTCAAGAAGAAGGAGTTCAGGGCGCTCACTCAGGGATCTCGATCCGTCACCGAGTATCTGCATGAGTTCAATCGTTTGGCCCGTTATGCTTCAGAGGATGTCCGCACTGACGAAGAGCGCCAAGAGAAGTTCTTGGAAGGACTGAATTATGAGCTATCTTACCCACTGATGACTGGGGATTATTCTGATTTCCAGAAGTTGGTGGATAAGGCCATTCGCCAGGAAGATAAGTACAACCGTATGGAACAGAAGAAACGCAGGATTGCTCACTTCAAGGCTCAGCAAGGGAATAGTCAGAGGCCACGTCTTACTTTGGGACCTCAGGCAGCACCGTCGGGAGGATCTTCATCGGTTGTTCGCCCACAGCACCAGTTCTACAACAACAATGCTGGCAATAACAACCGTAACCAAGCTCCACGTCCTACCACAACCCCAGTCCAGCACCAGTCTGTCAGGAGGGAGCAAGGAAACAAGCCAGTAGTGTGCTTCAACTGTGGCGAACCAGGTCATTATTCCGACAAGTGTCCGAAGCCTCGACGTGTGAAGATTGTTCCTGTGCAAAATAACTCCACAGCACCAGCATCAAAGGCTCGTGTCAACCATGTTGCTGCTGCAGAAGCCCAGGGTGCTCCAGATGTGATTTTGGGTACGTTCCCTGTTAACTCAGTTCCTGCAACATGCTTTTCGATTTTGGTGCTACACATTCCTTTTTGTCTATGAGTTTTGCGGGAAATCATGGGATGGAAATAGAAGTTCTTAGACGTCCTTTGATGGTTAGTACTCCCTGTAATCAAGCCCTCTCATCACAACGTAGCCCTTCTGTCAGAATAGAGATTCAAGCTGTTCCATTTTTGGCCAACCTTATTTTGTTAGAGTCCAAAGACCTTGATGTCATCCTAGGGATGGACTGGTTAGCTAGATATAAAGGTGTGATAGACTGTGCCAACAGAAAGGTAACTCTCACCAGCAGTGATGGTCAAGTTGTAACTGTTCACGCTTTGCCTTCCGAACCTTTAAGGTCGAGCTGGAACCAAATAACTTTGCAAGAGATTCCCATAGTACGGGACTATCCTGAGGTGTTCCCGGATGATTTACCTGGTATGCCGCCTAAGAGAGATATAGAATTCAGAATAGATCTGGTACCAGGGACAACCCCAATTCATAAGAGACCTTACAGAATGGTAGCCAATGAATTAGCAGAGGTGAAGAGACAAATAGATGATCTGCTTCAGAAAGGATATATTAGACCAAGCTCGTCTCCATGGGGAGCTTCGGTCATTTTTGTGGAAAAGAAGGATCATACTCAAAGGATGTGTGTGGATTATCGTGCATTGAATGATGTGACCATCAAGAATAAGTACCCTCTGCTTAGAATTGATGATTTGTTTGACCAGCTTAAAGGTGCCACCGTTTTCTCCAAGATTGACCTTCGATCAGGGTATCATCAGTTGAGAATCAAAGAGGAAGATATACCTAAGACGACCTTTACCACTCGGTATGGGTTGTTTGAATGTACTGTTATGTCTTTCGGACTTACCAATGCCCCTGCTTTCTTCATGAACTTGATGAATAAGGTGTTTATGGAATATCTGGACAAGTTTGTGGTGGTCTTCCTTGATGACATTCTCACCTACTCCCGAACTAGAGAAGAGCATGAAGAACATCTTCGCCTTGCACTAGAGAAGCTACGAGAACATCAGCTGTATGCAAAGTTTAGCAATGTGAATTTTGGCTGCCTGAAGTAAAGTTTCTTGGGCACGTCATTTCAGCCGGAGGAGTTGCCGTTGATCCTAGTAATGCGGAATCCGTAACTAATTGGAAACAACCAAAGACAGTTTCAGAGATTCATAGTTTCCTGGGTCTTGCAGGCTACTACCGGAGGTTCATAGAGAATTTCTCCAAGATTGCTAAGCCCATGACTCGTCTGCTTCAGAAGGACGTGAAGTAGAAGTGGTCAGAAGAATGTGAGCAGAGTTTCCAAGAGTTGAAAAACCGCCTTATATCAGCACCCATTTTGATCTTGCCTGATCCAAAGAAGGGTTTTCAAGTGTATTGTGATGCATCTAAGCTTCGTTAGGTTGTGTTTTGATGCAGGATGGGAAGGTGGTTGCCTATGCATCTCGTCAGTTATGTCCCCATGAGAAAAATTACCCTACCCATGATCTTGAGTTAGCTACAGTGGTTCATGCCTTGAAGATTTGGCGTCACTACCTCTTTGGTACTCGTACGGAGGTGTACACGGATCACAAGAGTTTGAAGTATATCTTTACCCAACCGGATCTGAATATGCGACAGCGGAGATGGTTGGAACTGATCAAAGATTATGACATGGGAATACATTATCACCCTGGGAAGGCTAACGTTGTAGCAGATGCCCTCAGCCGGAAAGGCTATTGCCATGCTTCAGAAGGACGACAGTTGCCGTGGGAGTTATGCAAGGAATTTGAAAGACTGAATTTGGGAATCGTCAGTAGAGGTTTTGTTGTAGCTTTAGAAGTGAAGCCCACTCTCATGGATCAAGTTAGAGAAGCTCAAATCAACGACTCTGATATTCAAGAAATCAAGAAGAATATGAGGAGAAGAAAGGCCATCGGTTACTTAGAAGATGAGCAAGGAACTGTGTGGTTGGGTGAAAGAATTTGTGTCCCTGACAACAAGGAATTAAAAGAGTATGTAGCTGTGTGTGATGTATGTCAACGAGTCAAGGCAAAACATCAGAAACCCGCAGGTTTGCTGCAACCCTTGAAGATACCAGAATGGAAGTGGGAGGAAATTGGGATGGATTTCATCACTGGTCTGCCCAGAACATCGTCGGGCCATGATTCTATTTGGGTGATAGTCGACAGGCTTACCAAAGTTGCTCATTTCATCCCTGTGAGGAGAACATATTCCGGAAATCATTTGGCGGAATTATATATGGCAAGGATTGTGTGTTTACATGGTGTTCCTAAAAAAATAGTATCCGATCGAGGTAGCCAGTTTACTTCAAAGTTCTGGCAGAAACTTCAGGAAGAGATGGGTTCTAAGCTGAATTTCAGTACAGCATATCATCCGCAGACAGACGGACAAACTGAAAGGGTGAATCAGATTTTGGAAGATATGTTGAGAGCTTGTGTTTTAGACTTCGGTGGAAGTTGGGATAAGAATTTGCCTTACGCATAGTTCTCATACAACAACAGTTACCAAGCTAGTCTTCAAATGGCCCCGTATGAAGCATTGTATGGACGGAAGTGCCGTACTCCACTTTTGTGGGATCAAACGGGGGAACGTCAGGTTTTCGGAACTGATATTCTTAGGGAAGCAGAAGAGAAAGTAAAGATCATTCAAGAAAGATTGCGTATAGCCCAGTCTCGTCATTAGAGCTATGCTGACAATCGCCGCAGGGATCTGAGTTTCGAGGAAGGGGATCATGTGTACCTTCGTGTCACGCCTCTTCGGGGAGTTCATCGTTTTCACACCAAAGGGAAATTGGCGCCGTGTTTTGTCGGACCTTATAAGATTGTCAATAGAAGAGGAGAGGTCGCTTATCAGTTGGAGTTACCTCAGTCTTTGGCAGGTGTCCATAATGTGTTCCATGTGTTGCAGCTGAAAAAGTGTTTATGGGTACCCACTGAAGAAGCTAATCCTGAGCAGATAGAAATCCATGAGGATCTGACCTATATCGAGAAACCAATTCATATCTTGGAGACAGATAAGAGAAGAACCAGGAATCGAGTTATTTGTTTCTGCAAGGTCCAATGGAGTAACCACTCGGAAGAAGAAGCTACCTGGGAACGAGAAGATGAATTAAAGTCAGCTCATCCGCATCTTTTCGCCAGCTCTTCCGAATCTCGTGGACGAGATTCTGTTTACGGGGGGTAGGTTTGTCACACCCTAAAAATCTCTAAATTATAAATTGTTTTTTAATTGGAATTAGTAGAAATCAATTTAAAAGCCTAGAAGAAAAGATCTAATTTTAAGTCAATAAATTCCATTATAAAAGAGGGCTAGATAAAACTTTAATAAATACCTTTCTTGTTTCAATTGTTCCTAGATTTTTCTGGGATTTATTTGAGCCAAGAAAGTTTTTTTTAATCAATGGAATTACATTTCATGCAACACATAAAAAGAAAAATAGTTTAACCTCTCTCTTTTGGTTTTGGGCCAAAAGCCCATTTTCTTTTTCACTCTCCCCTCCTTTCTTCGGCCTGGGCTGCAGCCCAGCCAGCCCACCAGCTGAGCCGCCCCTCTCTCCCTCTCTCTCTCTCTTTGGCGCCTGCAGGTGGGACCCCCATGTCGGGATCGTCTTCTTCCTTGCGCCTGCAACCGAGCCGACTCCGAGCGCCATAGATGCCGCCGCCCCCTTGCAAATCTCTCCGTTTCTTGCCCGATTTGATTAAATTGGTAGAGGGGAAATAATCCCCTTGATGTCCTCTATCTTTTCTCTATAGAAAGTTTAATCTTATTTGCTTGGAAATTGCCGGATTCGAGATCGATTCGGACTCTGTTCTTTCCTTCCTAACCCTAGTTTTTCCTTCTCCGATTCCGGTTGCCTTGCACCGAGCCGCCGCCCCTGCCCCTATAAAATGGACCCCCCTGGACCTCCTCTATCCGCCACTGCCTTCGCCCCAGCCCCTCGTCGACCGTGGAGCCCTAGCCACTGCTGCTTGTGCGCTGTCGTCGTCGAGAAAATTTCAGCCGAGCTTTGCCGTTGTTCCGGTCACCGCCATCGCTCGGGAGGACCACCGTTGGGTTCGCAGCAAGGAGAGGAAGCCCGGCCACCCACTCGTCTCCGCCGAAAGCCGTCGGAACGTCGCCACCACCGCCGACCCTAGCACTGCTTGCTGTCTGTTCGTCGCCGGCCGTTTTTGTTTTTTAGGTGAATTTTGGTTAAACTTCGGAAATTCATAACTAAATCATCGTAACTCGGATTCAAGTGGTTCAAGTTGCTAAATTCATCTAAAATCGAGATCTACATGTTAAAAATATCCACATGTACTGTTTATGCTTGTTTTTGTACTGTTTTATTGATTTTTGTTTATTCGCTTTAGTTTCCGATGTTCCGGAGGAGAGCATTTACGCGGAAGAAGGTTCCAAAGTGTTTCACGAAGCTCAAGGCAAGTCACCCAGATCCTAAATACCCTTTGAGCATGTTGATCCCATTTAAAGCTATTTGTTTTTATTCAACTACCGCATTTATTTTTGAATATCATCGGGTGGGAACAACCTATTGTCCTTGCTAAAGCCCCTTTATTTTGATTACCTTTACTTTGTTACTTGGTTAATAATTGGATTAGCTAGAACATTATATGGTTTTAGCTAAATTAATTAGGATGCTTAGTCATGCTTAGAGACACAAGCTCACATGAATGGGGTAATTAATGTTTCACCATTACTTGATGATGGATTAATGGTAGATTATGATGGTTAATCATGATAGGGTGATTAATAAATATGCCAACTAAAACTTGATAATGGTGGGTTGTGAGCACATGGTTTGGATGGTCGTGCTCATGACAGTTAAGGACCGGTTCACGAGTTTTGGTTGTGAAACATTAACCGTGCCAACCACAAGCCAGCGTGGGCAACGGCTTTACCCTTTGTGTAGTGAGGTTCATTGTGGGGCACCGGGTTGAGAAGTGGCGGAGATAAGCCCATGTCGCGCCCTGAAATCACTCTAAAATTGTATCGTCTAAATTATTTCTAGAAATTGTAAAACCAATAAAATAGCCTTCAACAATTAAAACTCACCAAGATTGATGTCAATTTGGCTTGTGGGTATTTTTAATAAATTCCCCATGCTTCAAAATGCGTAACCAATTTTTACTTTAATTTTCAGAGCACCCTACTTAATTTTATAGCAACAAAAACAATTAAAAGAATTTTATAAAAAGAAAAACCTAAAACAACACTCTCCCTTTCCTTGGGCCACTTTTGGCCCATCTCTTCCTCTCTCTCTCCCTCTGGCCCGGCCTGGCCTGCTCTCCCTCCCTCTCTTTCTTTCTTCCTTGGGCCTTGCACTCCTTCCCGGCCCAAGCAGCCCCCAGCCTAGCTGAGCAGCAGCCCTGTGCGCCACGCACGTGCGCTGGGGAGCACGCTCCACCGTGGGGCCCATCTGTCAGGAGCGTCTTCAACCTCCAGCCGGCCGCCTCTCTCTCTCCTGTGAAAACACAAGCGCCGCCGCCCATCCCGATCTCCCTCCTCGACGGTTTTCCTCCGAATTAAACTACAAAAATGGGTTCGTCTCCTCTTCCTCATCAATTCCCCCAACAAATCCCACTCAATCCCGCTTTATTTCGCAGTGGATTTTGATGGCGTTCATCAATGGCGAGCTCCACCATGGCCGGTGTCGATCTCCATCCCCGGCGACCCTCTCCCTCCCCTCCGGCCTATAAAAGGCAGCCCCGACCCCCTGCTCTCTCCCCACACACCGCTGTCCACCCCCTCCTCTCTCCCTGGCCGCTGCGCCATTTTTTTTCTCGTACCGCCGCCGTCGTGCGCTCCAGCCACCCGTTGGCGTCGGCCTGGACGTCGCCGAGCCTCGGCAAGGCCGCTGCCGGCTGCGCCATCTCCTCCTTCCCCTCGGCCACGCCTTCTCCTCCCTCGGAAAGCCCCGGAGCTCCGTTCCCGACGTCCACCGATAGCCGGCCTCCACTGTTCCGCGTCGTCAAGCTTGTCGTCGTTGTCTCGGTTCTAAACCGGTGAGCATTGCCGCTGCCATCTCTCTCCCTCCCCTCTGTTTCTTTCTCTTTTCTCTGTACACCTAATTTTCCTTAGAAAAACCAATTCACAAATTTGCAAAAAGACAATTAAACAGCACCTAAAATTCAAATAGCCATATCTTGACTATTTGAACTCGGAATTGATATGTTCAAATTGCTAATTTTGCCCTTAAACAGTATTTAACCCATTTTATGCTTTCTTTGTGCATTTTATATGGTTCTTATTTTTGTTTGGCCCTTTTTTTTGGCGATTGTCGTGTAGACGCTGCAGTCCCGGAAGAGCCGCTCTACCTCGAGGTTGACGTTGAAGATTTTGGTAGCGAGCAAGGCAAGTCATGCCATTTTGATCATATTGCTATCCCAATTTATGAACTTATGTTTATTTAAATTATTGCATTTCGCTTTATTAAATCCCCGCGCTTATCACTGTTTTCTTTAGCCCTACCGATTCTCCTTGTTATAGCCTTATTATTTGTATTATTATTATCCTTGTTTAACCTTAGGAAAAATAAAACTAGTGAGAACTTTATATATGTGGTGCTTACTAGTAACTTTAGGAGTATGCTTAGCCCTGCTTAAATAGAAACAATTAGATATTTTTCCAATAATTAGACTTGGACATAACTTGTAAATAATGGTAATTTTGGCTTAGTGGCTGTTTAGCCATGACGCAATGTTTCCCCTTCAAAATTCCCCAAACATGATTTTCGGCTGGGCTCGGGGTGCTTGGTTTCGCTAGTCGCACCTCGGCCGTCATAAGGACCGGTTTTCGGGGCTCTGTTGCAAAGCATATTCCGTACAACCACATGTCTAATGGGTAAGGCTTAACACATCGCCTAGAACGGTCATGAACGAGGAAGGCACGGATAGGGATGGATGAAACCCTTGGTGGGGTCGACGTCTCTGGCAGTACGCCCGGGGGCATAGACTGTCTGCTCGACCCAGGGCGCCTGGCGGGGGAAGTCTATGTCGGTCTTCTATGTTTAGGGCGGTACTAAGCGATGGGTTATGTCATGGCTTCTGTCTATATACCGTGGTGGTATGTGGCACGTGGTAACGTGTGAGGAAGACGTGTCTTGTGGGTAAAGATGTACCCCTCTGATCAGAGTATAATCTATTCGAATAGCCGCGCCCTCGGTTATGGGCAAGCTGAGCAATGTACCCAAGTTAGAGTTTAATTCTACTAAAACTGGAATAACTGGAGTGAGGATTTGTTGCCTAGGTTAAGGCAAGATCATGTTGGTGCGTGGCTTGATTATAATTTAACTAGAGATAGGTTCGTATTTTATTTAAATGCTTTTAAATATTTAAATGCTTTGAAAATGCTAGTTTCCTACAAAATAGCCCTATAATGAATTCTTTGTACTCCTTGCATTATATTTGCATTTTGTCGGCCTGGCTTGCTGAGTACGGTGGTTGTACTCAGCCTTGCTCCTTTTTCCCCCTTCCAGCTGAGGAGTTCTTTGAAGATGAAGGTTTTTTTGTCTAACTCGTGCCTACCGTCAAGTGCCTGTGGTGGCCCGTCGTAGTTTCCTGTTTTTATTTCTTTATCTTTCAGTGCTGGGCCTTTGACCGCCCATGTAATAAAATACTCGTTTCACGCTTTCGCTTATATATACTCTGTTATTTACCAACTTTGTAATGTGTACCTTGCCTCCTGGGACAAGGATTTATGCACTCACAAACGAAATATAGTGTTCTATATTCCGGGTGTGACAAGTTGGTATCAGAGCCTCCTTTGACCCTAGGACGAGCCAGTTAACCCTGAACCTTTAGGAGCTAATTTGATAAAAAAAATTCCTATTTGTGAAAGTTTATACTCTCTCTTTCCCTGCTCTTCCATTTAAAAACTCATTTTCTGATCTTATTTGCTTTGTTGTTTAAAATGTTGTAGATGGCCCTCCCGTTGACTCGTCATGGACATGGACAGTTGGGCTTCGTCTTGGAGCTGCGACACCTTTGCCTCGCCCTCGGCTACTCTGAGGAGGTGGAGTACACAGGGGTGAAGCTACCGGCCACCGGTGATGATGACGCTCCCCAGGCAGCATGGGAGGTCACCGCCACGCTCCTCTCTAGCCACCCCAGCCGCTCCTCCATGACAGCCTCGGCTGGGGGAGACACGTTCGTGGACGCATGCCAGAGCGCGGCACTCCTCTTCATCGGTATGCTGGGGATGACGTACAACAACGAGCTGCAGCACACCCCGTACCGCTACCACCCTCGCCGCATGGACCCAAACGACTACGCCAGCTTCCGGGGGACTAGCTTGGAGGACGACACCACCCTTCGCCATCTCGCGCGAATGGTGGAGGCCTACGACGTCGCCCGCGTCGACTTCCACCGGCTCGTGAAGCGTGGACTGGTGGAGAACAACTTGAGGATCGTGAGTCCGCGCCAGGAGAACCTGAGTCTCAAGAAGGAGCTTGACAACTTGGAGGAGGAGCTGCGCCAGCTCAAGCTCGCCCAGGGCCAGGATGCTCCTCCCAAGCGTCGCCGCGTCTGTCACAGCTTGAAGATCACCGCCCGCAAGAGTACCTCCCGCCCGTCTCTCATCCGCAAGGCTCTAGCAGAAGGCAAGGTTATGGCTCTGAAGCCTCCTCTCGGCCCCGCCTCCGTCAGCGATAGCAGCCCGGTAGCAGACGAGTAGCCTTAGGGCGCGAGTGTTTTTCCTCGTTTGTCTTTTGGCTCTTGTGGTGTGCGTGGGCGTGGACTATACCGGTTCGTTGTGGTATAGCTCCGCCCGGGTGTCTTAAAAACTTGAAGTAACTTACCAACATCAGTCCAATAAAAATTTAAATAAGTTGGGTTATTAATCTGTCTTTAGTGTTCCTTTCTTTCTGTATTCTTATCATCCTTTCCTTGTCTCCGTCAGATGGTGAACACTAGGAGATCAGCTGGTAATGAGAACAGGACAGAGGGCAGTGGACAAGGTCATGGGAATGCACCACCACCACCGCCACCGCCACCACCACCACCACCTAACCATGAGATCCTCACACAGATTCTAGCCCAGCAAACCAATATGATGGCTGCCCTACTCCATCATATCCAGAATCAGCCTGCTGTAGGCGCTAATGCTCCACCACCTCCCCTACCGTAGTCCAAGCTTGCAGAATTCTTGCGTGTTCGACCACCCACTTTCTCTAGCACCGCCAACCCCGTAGATGCTATAGATTGGCTGCACACTATCAACAAGAAGCTTGATCTAATCCAATGCACCGATGCCGAAAGAGTTGCCTTTGCCGCTCACCAGCTCCAAGGACCTGCTTCTGAATGGTGGGACCAGTTCCAAGCCACCCAACCCGCAGATCATGCTATCACTTGGGCTCACTTCACGGCCTCATTCAAGAAGTCTCACGTGTCAACTGGTATCATGGCCTTGAAGAAGCGGGAATTCCGGGAGCTAAAGCAAGGCAACCGCTCAGTGACAGAATATCTGCATGAATTCAACCGTCTTGCCAGATATGCTCCAGAGGAAGTGTGTGAAGATGAGGAGAAACAGGAGAAGTTCCTCTCAGGACTCAACCCCGAGCTGTCAGTACAATTGATCTCTAACGACTATGTCGATTTTCAGCGTTTGGTGGACAAGTCTATCCGCCAGGAGGCCAAGAACAAGGAGCTCGACACTCTCAAGCGTCGCATGGTGAATTTCAAGGCGCAACAGGGTCCAAGTCAGAAGCTTCGTTATACCACTCTTCATCATGGTGGTTCTTCCTCCAACTCACAGTTCCGCCCAGCACCCCACATGCAGTATGTCAATAGGCCCCCCTCGCAGCAGCAGCAGAATCAGATGGCAAACCGTGCACCTCGCCCCACTCCAACAACAGCACCAGGTGGATCAGCTAGCAAGGATGGCAGTGGAAAGGTCATTCTCTGCTTCAACTGCCATGAGCCGGGGCATTTTGCCAATAAATGCCCAAAGCCGAAGCGCCCACAAGGTCAAGCACTGGTTCGCAACAATGGTGGCAATAACAACATGATCAGGGGACATGTAAACCACATCACTGCGGAGGAATTGCAGGCAGCTCCCGAAGTTATCATCGGTACGTTCCTGGTTAATTCTGTTCCTGCATCAGTCTTATTTGATTCTGGAGCTACACACTCATTCATACCAAGAAAATTTGTGGGGAAACATAACTTGAGGATAGAAAGCCTTAGCAATGCTATGATTATTACTACCCCTGGTGGTCAGATGCTAGCTCGGCAGTATAGTCCATCAGTGTCCATAGAAATCCAAGGGATTCCTTTTCTGGCCAATCTCAATCTCCTGGACTCCAAAGATCTGGATGTCATCCTCGGAATGAACTTTCTCACTCACCATCAAGTGGTCTTCGATTGTGCCCGCAGAACTGTCATGTTGCACAACGGTCCGGATCAGCCAGTTATCTTTTATGCTCATCCCACCCTATCTTGCCAACAAGTTCTGCATCAGATTCGTCTTGAAGAAATCCCAATAGTCAAAGAATACCCCGATGTTTTCCCTGAAGACTTGCCAGGAATGCCTCCCAAAAGAGAGATCGAATTTCGGATTGATCTGGTACCTGGTGCCGTACCTATCTCCAAAAGACCGTATCGGATGGGCGCCAATGAATTGGCCGAAGTAAAGAAGCAAGTAGAAGAATTGAAGGAGAAAGGGTACATTCGTCCCAGCGCATCTCCATGGGGAGCACCGGTGATCTTTGTTGAGAAGAAAGACAAGACCAAGCGAATGTGCGTCGATTATCGTGGCCTCAATGAAGTCACCATCAAGAACAAATACCCTTTACCACGGATTGATGATTTGTTCGATCAATTGAAGGAAGCCGATGTATTCTCTAAGATTGATCTCCGATCCGGCTATCACCAATTGCGGATCCGCGAAGAAGATATCCCCAAAACAGCCTTCACCACCAGATATGGTTTATATGAATGTACAGTAATGTCATTTGGGTTGACGAATGCTCCTGCCTTTTTCATGAACCTGATGAACAAAGTATTCATGGAATATTTGGATAAGTTCGTGGTTGTCTTCATTGATGACATTTTGATTTATTCCAAGACGGAAGAAGAGCATGAAAAACATTTGCGTTTAACCCTGGAGAAACTCAGGGAGCATCAATTGTATGCCAAGTTCAGTAAATGTGAATTTTGGTTGTCAGAAGTAAAGTTTCTTGGCCATGTCATTTCAGTGAAAGGAGTGGCAGTTGACCCCACCACTGTTGAATCAGTTACCAAGTGGAATCAACCCAAGTCCGTCACTCAAATCCGCAGTTTCCTCGGACTAGCAGGATATTATCGTCGGTTCATTGAAAACTTCTCAAAGATAGCTAGACCAATGACCCAACTGTTGAAGAAGGAAGAAAAGTTTGTGTGGACCCCACAGTGCGAGAAGGCATTTCAATTGCTCAAAAAGAAACTGGTATCCTCTCCAATTTTTGTTCTACCGGATATTACCAAAGACTTCCAAGTATATTGTGATGCATCCCGTCAAGGTTTGGGTTGTGTTCTCATGCAAGAAGGACACGTGGTGGCTTATGCATCCCGGCAATTACGTCCACATGAAAATAATTACCACACTCATGATCTTGAGTTGGCAGCCGTAGTGCATGCTCTAAAAATCTGGCGCCATTATCTCATTGGAAATCGTTGTGAGATATACACCGATCATAAGAGCTTGAAGTACATTTTCACTCAGCCGGATCTGAACCTTCGCCAAAGGAGATGGTTGGAATTAATCAAGGACTACGATGTGGGAATCCACTATCACCCCGGGAAAGCAAATGTTGTGGCTGATGCCTTGAGCAGAAAAAGCTATTGTAACGCAGTTCATCTCGATCAGTGTTCTTCTGTTCTTTGTAAGGAGTTAGAATATCTGAATCTTGGTATCATCAATCAAGGTTTTCTAGCGACTATAGAAGCTAAGCCTTTGCTTCTTGATCAAATTCAGGAAGCCCAGAAGAATGATGCTGACATTCGAGAACTCAGGAAGAATATGCGGAAGGGAAAAACAATTGGTTTTGTTGAAGACGAGTATGGAGCAGTTTCGAATGAAGATCGTATCTGCGTCCCGAATGTTCCAGAAATAAAGAAGCTCATCCTACAGGAAGCACATGAAAGCCAGTACTCCATCCATCCAGGAAGTACCAAGATGTATTTGGACTTAAAAGCCAAGTACTGGTGGGTCAGCATGAAGCGTGAGATAGCTGAATTTGTGGCTTTGTGTGATGTACGCCAAAGAATCAAAGCAGAACATCAGAGACCAGCAGGATTGCTTCAGCCGCTCCAAATTTCGGAATGGAAATGGGAGGAGATTGGAATGGATTTTATTACTGGTGTTCCTCGAACTCAAGGTGGTTTCGACTCAATTTGGGTTGTCGTTGATAGACTAACTAAAGTGGCACATTTCATTCCCGTCAAAACCACATATTCAGGCAACAAGTTGGCGGAACTATATTTTGCTCGCATCGTCTGCCTTCATGGTGTTCCCAAGAAGATTGTATCCGACCGAGGCAGCCAATTCACCTCCAAGTTTTGGCAAAAATTGCAAGAGGAGTTGGGAACGCGCCTGAATTTCAGTACTGCTTATCACCCGCAAACAGATGGCCAGACAGAACGAATCAATCAGATTCTTGAAGACATGCTTCGGGCTTGTGTTCTTGATTTTGGGAAATCTTGGGATAAAAGTCTCCCTTATGCGGAATTCTCATACAACAACAGTTATCAGTGTAGTCTACAGATGGCACCATACGAGGCTTTGTATGGCCGAAAGTGCAGAACCCCGCTCCTTTGGGATCAGACAGGGGAACGACAGGTTTTTGGGACTGATATTCTTAAAGAAGCAGAGGAAAAAGTTAAGGTTATATAGAAGAACTTGAAAGTGGCCCAGTCTAGGCAGAAGAGCTATGCAGACAATCGGCGCCGAGATCTTGCTTTCGAAGTCGGAGATTATGTGTATTTGCGAGTCACTCCGCTAAGGGGAGTAAGAAGATTCAAGATGAAAGGGAAGCTTGCACCAAGATATGTTGGACCGTACAAGATCCTGAGCCGAAAAGGAGAAGTTGCCTATCAGCTCGACTTGCCAGCTTCGTTAGGCAGTGTCCACGATGTTTTCCATATCTCCCAACTCAAGAAATGCCTGTGAGTGCCGACAGAGCAAGCAGATCATGCACAGATCGAGATCCAAGAAGATTTAACTTATGTGGAGAAACCTATCAAAATTCTAGACACCTCAGAGAGACATACGCGTAGCCGTGTCATCCGCTTTTGCAAGGTTCAGTGGAGCAACCACTCAGAAGAAGAAGCCACTTGGGAGCGCGAAGACGAGTTGAAGTCGGCCCATCCCCATCTCTTCGTCAGTGCTTCCGAATCTCGGGGTCGAGATTCTCTGTAAGGGGGGTAGGTTTGTCGCGCCCTGAAATCACTCTAAAATTATATCGTCTAAATTATTTCTAAAAATTGTAAAACCAATAAAATAGCCTTCAACAATTAAAACTCACCAAGATTGATGTCAATTTGGCTTGTGGGTATTTTTAATAAATTCCCCATGCTTCAAAATGCGTAACCAATTTTTACTTTAATTTTCAGAGCACCCTACATAATTTTATAGCAACAAAAACAATTAAAAGAATTTTATAAAAAGAAAAACCTAAAACAACTCTCTCCCTTTCCTTGGGCCACTTTTGGCCCATCTCTTCCTCTCTCTCTCCCTCTGGCCCGGCCTGGCCTGCTCTCCCTCCCTCTCTTTCTTTCTTCCTTGGGCCTTGCACTCCTTCCCGGACCAAGCAGCCCCTAGCCCAGCCGAGCAGCAGCCCTGTGCGCCACGCACGTGCGCTGGGGAGCGCGCTCCACCGTGGGGCCCATCTGTCAGGAGTGTCTTCAACCTCCAGCCGGCCGCCTCTCTCTCTCCCGTGAAAACACAAGCGCCGCCGCCCATCCCGATCTCCCTCCTCGATGGTTTTCCTCCGAATTAAACTGCAAAAATGAGTACGTCTCCTCTTCCTCATCAAGTCCCCCAACAAATCCCACTCAATCCCGCTTTATTTCGCAGTGGATTTTGATGGCGTTCATCAATGGCGAGCTCCACCATGGCCGGCATCGATCTCCATCCCCGGTGACCCTGTCCCTCCCCTCCGGCCTATAAAAGGCAGCCCCGACCCCCTGCTCTCTCCCCACACACCGCTGTCCACCCCCTCCTCTCTCCCTGGCCGCTGCCCCATTTTTTTTCTCGTACCGCCGCCGTCGTGCGCTCCAGCCACCCGTTGGCGTCGGCCTGGACGTCGCCGAGCGTCGGCATGGCCACTGCCGGCTGCGCCATCTCCTCCTTCCCCTCGGCCACGCCTTCTCCTCCCTCGGAAAGCCCCGGAGCTCCGTTCCCGACGTCCACCGATAGCCGGCCTCCACTGTTCCGCGTCGTCAAGCTTGTCGTCGTTGTCTCGTTGCTATACCGGTGAGCATTGCCGCTGCCATCTCTCTCCCTCCCCTCTGTTTCTTTGTCTTTTCTCTGTACACCTAATTTTCCTTAGAAAAACCAATTCACAAATTTGCAAAAAGACAATTAAACAGCACCTAAAATTCAAATAGCCATATCTTGACTATTTGAACTCGGAATTGATATGTTCAAATTGCTAATTTTGCCCTTAAACAGTATTTAACCCATTTTATGCTTTCTTTGTGCATTTTATATGGTTCTTATTTTTGTTTGGCCCTTTTTTTTGGCGATTGTCGTGTAGACGCTGCAGTCCCGGAAGAGCCGCTCTACCTCGAGGTTGACGTTGAAGATTTTGGTAGCGAGCAAGGCAAGTCATGCCATTTTGATCATATTGCTATCCCAATTTACGAACTTATGTTTATTTAAATTATTGCATTTCGCTTTATTAAATCCCCGCGCTTATCACTGTTTTCTTTAGCCCTACCGATTCTCCTTGTTATAGCCTTATTATTTGTATTATTATTATCCTTGTTTAACCTTAGGAAAAATAAAACTAGTGAGAACTTTATATATGGTGCTTACTAGTAAATTTAGGAATATGCTTAGCCCTGCTTAAATAGAAACAATTAGATATTTTTCCAATAATTAGACTTGGACATAACTTGTAAATAATGGTAATTTTGGCTTAGTGGCTGTTTAGCCATGACGCAATGTTTCCCCTTCAAAATTCCCCAAACATGATTTTCGGCTGGGCTCGGGGTGCTTGGTTTCGCTAGTCGCACCTCGGCCGTCATAAGGACCGGTCTTCGGGGCTCTGTTGCAAAGCATATTCCGTACAACCACATGTCTAATGGGTAAGGCTTAACACATCGCCTAGAACGGTCATGAACGAGGAAGGCACGGATAGGGATGGATGAAACCCTTGGTGGGGTTGACGTCTCTGGCAGTACGCCCGGGGGCATAGACTGTCTGCTCGACCCAGGGCGCCTGGCGGGGGAAGTCTATGTCGGTCTTCTTTGTTTAGGGCGGTACTAAGCGATGGGTTATGTCATGGCTTCTGTCTATATACCGTGGTGGTATGTGGCACGTGGTAACGTGTGAGGAAGACGTGTCTTGTGGGTAAAGATGTACCTCTCTGATCAGAGTATAATCTATTCGAATAGCCGCGCCCTCGGTTATGGGCAAGCTGAGCAATGTACCCAAGTTAGAGTTTAATTCTACTAAAACTGGAATAACTGGAGTGAGGATTTGTTGCCTAGGTTAAGGCAAGATCACGTTGGTGCGTGGCTTGATTATAATTTAAATAGAGATAGGTTCGTATTTTATTTAAATGCTTTTAAATATTTAAATGCTTCGAAAATGCTAGTTTCCTGCAAAATAGCCCTATAATGAATTCTTTGTACTCCTTGCATTATATTTGCATTTTGTCGGCCTGGCTTGCTGAGTACGGTGGTTGTACTTAGCCTTGCTCCTTTTTCCCCCTTCCAGCTGAGGAGTTCTTTGAAGATGAAGGTTTTGTTGTCTAACTCGTGCCTGCCGTCAAGTGCCTGTGGTGGCCCGTCGTAGTTTCCTGTTTTTATTTGTTTATCTTTCAGTGCTAGGCCTTTGACCGCCCATGTAATAAAATACTCGTTTCACGCTTCCGCTTATATATACTCTGTTATTTACCAACTTTGTAATGTGTACCTTGCCTCCTGGGACAAGGATTTATGCACTCACAAACGAAATATAGTGTTCTATATTCTAGGTGTGACAGCCCACGGGGGTCGCTGGGGAGTCCATGCCTTGTTTTATAAGGGGGTGATTATGATCCAGGAATGGTGCACTGCTTTGAATTGCATTATGTAGAGGGTAATGTCACAATCTCTATTCGGGTAATTGCTAAGTATCGCGACGCATGGTTGACATGATATTGAGGTTGTGTCTTGTGGGTACAGTGGTACGCCTCTAGCCAGAGTAGAACTATTCGAATACCCGTGCCCGCGGTCATGGGCGAGTCTAACAATGTCTTTCGTGATTAGTCTCACACTTCTCACCATACTAAATGATTTTGTAATTGGTAATAATTTGTTTAGCTCCTGGTTTGGAATGACATATTCCTGGTTTGGAGATAGGTTTGTACAGCCAGGAATGGTTGTTCAGAATGGTTGGGCCTGTGCAACGGGTGTGTTGCATAGCGTTGGATTAATATTGTTTAATTAAATACTTTACTGTTTTGCTAAATTCTGTAGTATTTATTAAATGACATTTACGCAAATGAGACTATATTATGCCGTCCTTTGTTATCCCTTGCACTTGCATATTTGCTGCGTGGCTTGCTGAGTATACCATATACTCACCTTGCAATCATTCATCAGAGGAGGAGTTCTACAGTGATGCTGAAGGTGTGGAGGATTAGGCGTAGCCCTGGTCAAGATGCTTGTGGATTTGAGTCACTTGCGTTATTTATTTTATATTCCGCTACTTAGATCTTTATTGTTTGAGAGAAACTATCTACCTCTGTAATGACTTTATATTCGTCGATTAATTAGATAAATATTGCACTCTATTATCAATTTGTTATTGTGTGCCTCGGCTGATTCCTGGACGAGGGTTTACACACATGTAAGCGTTTGGAGTTTTGGATAGAAATTCCAGGCGTGACACCAACCCGGTACTGGTTCGCAAGAAGACTGGCCAATAGCGCATGTGCATCGACTACACAGATTTAAACAAGGCTTGCCCCAAAGATCCTTCGACTTGCCTTGGATAGATCAAGTGGTGGACTCAACAGCCGGATGCGAACTACTCAGTTTTCTCGATTGTTACTCGGGTTACCACCAAATCAGCCTGAAAGAGTCCGACTGCTTGAAGACTTCATTCATCACCCTGTTCGGAGCATACTACTACATCACCATGCCCTTTGGGCTGGAGAATGCAGGGGCCACGCATCAGCGCATGATCCAGCGATGCCTTGCAACACAACTCAGACAGAACATGGAAGCTTATGTCGACGACGTCGTCATCAAGACCAAGCAGAAAGACAACCTGATACAAGATTTGGAGGAGACATTTGCTAACATACGTGCTTTCAAGATGAAGTTGAACCCCGAGAAATGTATCTTCGGAGTACCGTCAGGGAAGCTACTCGGTTTCTTGGTGTCTCGTAGAGGAATCAAGGCCAACCCAGAAAAGATCAACGCCATATTGAACATGAAGCCGCCAAGTTCTCAGAAGGACGTCCAGAAGCTTACCAGGTGCATGGCCGCTCTTAGCAGATTCATTTCAAGACTTGGAGAACGCGGAATGCCTTTTTTCAAGTTACTCAAGAAGACTGACGATTTCCAATGGACACCGGAAGCACAAAAGGCGTTCGATGATTTCAAAACATTCTTGACAACTCAGCCGGTGCTAGCCTCACCACTACCGCAAGAACCATTGCTCCTTTATGTGTCAGCCACTGCAAAGGTGGTGAGCACAGTTTTAGTCGTTGAGCGTGAAGAGGATGATCACACCCAAAAAGTTCAACGACCAGTCTACTTCGTCAGCGAAGTTCTTGCCGACTCCAAGACCCGATACCCTCAAGTGCAGAAGCTGTTATATGGAGTCTTGATTACCGTCAGGAAGTTGGCTCATTATTTCCAAAGTCACCCGGTCACGGTGGTTACATCGTTCCCGCTCGGAGAAATCCTTCGCAACAAGGAAGTCACTGGGAGAATTGCCAAATGGGCCCTAGAACTGATGCCTCTGGACATTACATTCAAGCCACGAGTTTCCATCAAATCACAGGTGCTAGCCGACTTCGTCGCCGAGTGGACCGAGTGCCAAGAAGACGTCCCGGTAGAAAAAATCGAATACTGGACAATCCACTTCGACGGGTCAAAGAGGATTTCAGGGTGCGGAGCAGGGGTTGTTCTGATTTCCCCGACTGGAGAACGCCTCAATTATGTCCTATGGATCCATTTCCCAGCATCCCACAATGTGGCAGAATACGAAGCGCTCCTTCATGGATTACGGATCGCCATATCCCTAGGGATTCACAGGCTAATAGTCCGAGGAGATTCCCAACTTGTGGTTAACCAAGTGATGAAAGACTGGACATGCGTTGACGACAACATGGTGGCCTAACGACAGGAAGTGCGCAAGCTAGAAGATAAATTTGACGGATTGGAATTTACCCACGTTCTCAGGCACAACAACGAGGCGGCTGACCGACTGGCTAATTTTGGATCAAAGAGGGAAGCTGCCCCATCGGATGTTTTTGTCGAACATCTCCATCAACATATGGTTTCAAACAATCCAGCTACTAAAGAGGAAGCTGGAGAACAAGTACTGATGCTTGACGCTGACTGGAGGACACCCTTCATCAAGTATTTAAAAAATCAAGAATTGCCTCCCGGCAAAAATGAAGCCGAACGAATTCATCGCCGCTCCAAGACCTACGCCCTTGTGGAGGAGGAATTGTACAAGAAAAGTCCATCTGGAATACTGCAAAGACGTATCTCCATCGAGGAAGGCATACAACTTCTAAATGATATTCACTCGGGAGTGTGCGGGAACCATGCGGCAGCAAGGACCTTAGTCGGGAAGGCATATCGACAAGGCTTTTTCTGGCCCACAGTAGTCAGTGATGCAGATAAAATCGTTTCGCACGTGTGAGGGTTGTCAGTTCTTCGCTAAACAGACCCACTTGCCTGCCCAGGAGTTACAAACTATCCCCCTTTCTTGACCTTTCGCGGTTTGGGGACTGGACATGGTGGGCCTTTTCAAAAGGGCGCAAGGCGGATACACCTATCTGTTTGTCACGGTGGACAAATTCTCCAAATGGATCGAGGCAAAACCAGTGGCAACCATCACTGCGGATAAAGCACGTGACTTCTTCGTCAACATTGTGCATCACTTTGGCATACCAAACCGAATCATTACCGACAACGGAACTCAGTTTACTGGTGGCGTCTTCAAAGATTTTTGTGAGGACTTCGGTATCAAAATCTGCTATTCTTCAGTCGCTCACCGAATGAGTAACGGCCAAGTTGAGCGTGCAAACGACATGGTACTTCAAGGAATCAAGACTCGAGTTTTTGACAGGCTGCGTCCGTACGCTGGCCGGTGGACGGAAGAATTGCCCTCAGTACTATGGTCACTGCATACAACCCCGAGTCGGGCTACGGGCCAGTCACCTTTCTTCTTGGTATACGGCGCAGAAGCCATGTTGCCGAGTGAAATGGAGTATGAGTCCTTGCGAGTCCGCAATTTTAATGAAGAACGCCACGACTCTGACAGAATCGATGATCTCACCCGACTGGAAGAAGCAAGGGAAGCAACACTTATTCAATCGGCCAGATATCTTCAAGGTTTACGACGCTATCACAACCGCAATGTCAAGTCACGCGCTTTCATAGTCGGCGACATGGTTCTACGGAAGATTCAAACAACTAAAGACAGACACAAATTGTCTCCCTTATGGGAAGGGCCATTTATAATAGTAGAAGTTACTCACTCGGGAGCCTACTGACTCAAGCGTGAAGATGGAACTATTGTGGAGAATTCATGGAATATAGAGCATCTTCGACGATTCTACGCTTAAAGGCTATTCTGTAAATTCTTCCCTTAGACTACCCACTCACCTGTCCCAGCCGAGTGGCCAGTCGAGGGCTACCGATAATAATACAGTATTAAATAAGTTTTGTTCATGACTTGTCATTGACCCTGTTTAAATCTAGGTCCAGCAGATAAGGACTAAAAATTTTTCAATGACTGTAACAAGTTCTAGGCTTGAAGCAGTCAGACAAAAATTTTAAGAAATTTGAAACTGGATCTTTGGTTTACTGCATGGCATAAATAAGTCATTGTACATTACTAAGAATATTTTACAGGATATCAATTGAGTCTATGATTGAAAATTTTCTGAGACGTCCGTGGCAAGCTTCTCAGCAGAGTCTTGAGCCCGATTGATTAACTCCATGGCTTGGTTATCGGTCGTCCCGTCAGCAAAGCCATCCCCAACTGCATCAATTTCTACTCGGGGATACAAAGACTTCATTATCGCCAAAGCTTGGCTGGCGCCCATCGTGGCGGCATCTTTGATATTACTGAAGTACTTCACCGGCGCAGTTCTTAGCCCTTCAAATATCTGGACCGCATCCTCCTGACCGTTCTGGAATATTGCATTCAGCACCGGAGCAATAGCATTAGCGATGTCGTCCCGGACACTTTTAGCCTTCTTTACTTTATCAGCAAAGACATCAAATTGGGCTTTGGTCCTCACTTTGTGTTCTGCATTTGTACAAGTCAGAAGCAGATTTCAGCGGTACGGCTTAACTGTAATTCACACGATAGGGATGAGATAGTACCTTCGAGGGCATCTTCAGCCTGGATATTGCCAGCCACCAGTTGAGCATTGGTTTCTTCAAGTTTCTTTACACGGGCAGCCAAAGATTCTATTTTGGTAGCTTGAGCTGCAGAACAATAAACAGATAAATCAGACATACAGAATTGGATGAGCATCAAATTTATGACAGTGACTTTTACCTCCAATTGTGCCCCTATAATTGAAGCTGGTGTCCATGAGCTGATTGATCTGGTCTTTTAATTTTCTCTCTTTGACTTGAGCGTCCTCTCGGGTTTTTGCCAGTTCAGTTTGGACTCGCTCAAGATTTTCGAGGTAAGGCACGAGTTTTTCCAGTGCACTCGTTTTAGCCTCGTTCCTCATATGGATTCTCTGGATAAAACATCAAGTCAGCAGTATGGCTAGATCAGACCGTTGAATACAAGGAGAAATATACTTACATTCATCAAACGAGTGGACTCGGTCAAGTTCCATTTTAGCATCTCAAGCTCCTCGTCGTCACTCTGACGATTGATGATGATACCTTGCAAAATACCATCTTGATCCCTCCATTGGAGTTTAGTCGGAGGAAAGGACTCCTCGACTACTTTTATTCTCGGGATCTCCTCTTCGATATCATCAATCAATGGACCTGGTTTGCAAACTTTGAGATAACTGGAATGCGGCATGCAAATCGAATTGAAGTTTAGTCACACGATGTACCAGATATTATCTTGGAGTTCTTCCTTGGAGTTTTTTCTGATCCGCCGACTAGATCATCTGTCATGCTTGTTTCTGCGGAAGTCGGCGGAGGGACCTCGGATGTTTTCCCTTTGTCATTCTCGGGAGTCGGTCCCTGGTCAGATTCTTTTGGATTTTCTCCGACTAGCTCGGCAGACGTTTCTGGAACACCAGTCGGGATATCAGTTTCCCCTACTTGATCCTCGGTTGGAGCACCGACTTCAGGGCCACTTGGATCTTGCTCCGACTGGCTGCCAGTCGGGGGCTGGGTTTCAGCAGTATCGATAGTTTTCCCCGATTGACTGTAAGTCCGGGGCTCAGGGCGTGGCTCGTTCGGTGTTGTAGCAGGCGGAGCATCATTTGAGTTACCCAGATCAATGTCTTGGGGTTTCCTGAAGCACGCAAGATGGCTTTCGATATCAACATATTTTTCTAAGAAGTCAAAAATAAGAGAATGATAGCAAAGAGTGATACCTTGCGGATCTTCGAATTTTAGGCGCTGGCCGACTGGCTGGAGATTTAGCCGGAGCTGGTTTGGCGCACGTTTGAGACTCAGTCTGCTCATCCTCGGAATCACTGCAGACTAGCTTTCTCCTCTTCAGTTTCTGCTTCGGGTTGCTCTCTTCGGCAGTTCGTTACTCGTCCCGGCTGGGTTGACCTTTGGACCGCTAGTCGGGTGAAGCTGTTTTGGAGCAATTACTTCATGGGCCGAAGCAGGTGGATTTGAAAAGAAGCGCTTGTTGTCCTAATCAATGGATTGAGAGTATGAGTTAAGATAACAGGCAGATTGGCAACAGTCGGATAAAAAGGCTAGTGGATTCTTACCTCTGGAGGGGGGCCGCACCAGGCCATATGGAGTCACTGGGAGCTTATGGCTGTAGTCGGCAGCGATCCCTGAGGAGAATACTTTGTACATCCGGTTACACATGACTTTGTAGTCGATGGAATCCGGGTCTTCTCGGTTGGGATCCGACTGCCCTTCGTACTCGTACGCCTGCTTACTCCTTTCTTTGATTGGGGCCAGTCGACACTTGATGAAGTGCCGAGTGACCTGCTCCCCTTGTAGGCCTCGTTGCTTAATTTCCATTAAACGGAGTAGCAACTCATTGGCCTGGGCGAGTTCTCATGAGGAATAGGAGGAAGGTCGACAAACTTGGGAAGACTTGGAGAAGGATTCGAGATGTAGAACCAGTTTGAATGCCATCCTTTGTTCGAGGTTTTGAAAGGAAGAGAAAAGTATTTTTGGGTCAATGTTCCCCGCAACTGGAATCCAGACCCGCCGACTACGCATGGGTTGTTCTTATCAGGTTGGGGTTTGAGATAGAAAATGCGCCGGAACAAAGCAAAATGAGGTTGGATACCGAGGAAAGCTTCGCAGAGATGAATGAAATTGGCAATGTGGAGAACAGAGTTGGGATTCAAGTGATATAATTGGATTTATAAAAAGAAAGAAGACTGCGGAAGAAAGAAGCGGGAAGAACGAAGCCAGAATAGAAGGAGGAAAATACCACGATTTCGCCGGTGTCGGGGGTTGGAAATTCCTCGCCGTATACAGGGCGCCACCCGATGATTTCCTCGGTAGGCAGAACTCCGTCCTTCACCATCTCCAGTAGATTCGACTCCTTTACATCAGATTTCGCCCACTGCTCAAAGGGGATTTCTCTCTCCTCGGCCAAGGATGTGGATTGGATCTAAGCGGAATGTTTCGAATTTTGCGGGTGAGATGGAGAAAAGATTGGGATGGAGGTGAACTGCAGAGAGGCTTGATGCACGGGATCGAACTTTAGGGCTTGTGGACGCGTGGATTTGGAACCCTAATTTGTTATCACTGTGCGCGGTTTGGGGGTTTTTTGGTGAAGAAGAAGAAGCGGCAAGTGTTTTAACGGTTAGGTCAGCGTCTTGGAGCGCAGAATGGGCTGGGAATTGCGGCTTAACTATAGCTTATGAAGTTTGGAAAGTCTGATATATGTCCTTAGGGGCTTAATCTCTTCTGTGACGAGCAGAAGGGAATATATCAAGAATATTTTATACGGTTGCAGCTTAGACTCTTCGGAGAGCATGCAGTAAAAGTTTTTTGCCACGTCAGTGAGCATATCAAATTGATCAAATATCATTGCTTAGGCTTATTAATTATTTTTTAATTATTGGCAATTGGGGAATCTTATAGGAGATTTCTGCCATATATGCCTTATTTTCTCCAGATAAGGTGAAGTCATGTGTCCTTAGGGGCTGAAACACATTTATTTTAATAATGTGTACATAACATGACTAACTGTTTGGGAAGCCTTATATTTATAATATAAATGGTTTTGAATAACCAATTTTATTGTCAAACTTTTTGATAAAAACAATTTTACGATTGTTTATCATTTTGCTGCTTAGGTGGCTAATAAATCACTCGGCTGGTTCAATTTTTTAATTCTGACTATATGTTTAGTTTTTCCAACTAAGCACATAGTCGGGGGCTACACCTAATTAGGTGCATCTAGTCGATGCACCTGGAAATATTTTTTGAAATTTTTTCAGCCCTTCACAGTCTTGCGATATGGATTTTGCGCCCAGGAGATTATTGCAGAGAAAATTGAAGTACTTGGAGCTGATGGCCTTATGTTTAAGAGAAGATTATCTTGTCGACTATAAAGGTCTCAGGGGCTACTGTGGATATTAGGTACCCATATACCCACAGATATCGAATATCTGACTAATTATAGGGGTATGTTATGTAAACAAAATATGAGTAGTATTAGGATTCGGGTGTATTATTACCTTGTTTGTTAAGACATAGCCCGATCCCTAGTATGGTATGATTGTAAGTCGATTAGGAAAGATCTAGACCGTGTCAGACTGGATCTTATCTTGTAAATCCTCATCCTCCCGGTATATAAGGAGGACAGGGGACCCCTTGGGGACATAAGTCTTTCGTAAGATCAATAGACAACTCGAAGGCAAAACCCCCGAAACATGAGTAGGGTATTACTTCTTCGTGAAGGCCTGAACCTGTCTAAACCCTTTGTCTCATAACCCATCTACTTTTCCGTCTTGACTGCCACCCCTATTTCTTATTGCCGAAATCTAGTTTCGACAGCCCGCGAACGGACAAGGTTAACGGAAAACAAGCTCCGGTTAACGAGCCTCACAGGTCAGCGACTCAACGAGTCAACCTACCGTGGCACGGGACCACAAAATGGTCAACCAAACCGGTGGCTCAGAAAGGCTCTAGTGTTTTGGAACGACTCGGTACGACCAAACCGATATGACACTATGCCACACTATGTGCGAACTTAAGCGACAAACGGCTAGCAAGCGCTTGCAACACAGCCGGTGACTCGGCAACGCAGCTAGGGTTAAGGCAGCGGCGTGGCAAAGCAGCGGCGGTGGCACACGGCATGGCAGCGACAACACAGTAGCGGCGGCGCTAGGCTGCAGCTAGGGTAGCGGCGCACGGCAGTAGCGGCGAAGCAGCGGCTAGGGCAGCGGCGGCGGCATTGTTAGGGCAGTAGCAGCGCGCGGCTGCGGCAAAGGTAGCGACACGACAACGGCGGCGGTATGGCAGCGACGGTATGGTGCGGCAGTGGCAGCGCAGCGAGCAGCGCGGCGGCGGCTGTGACGGCGGCGCGGTTAGGGCAGCAGCAGCACGCGGCTGCGGCCAGGCAGCAGCGGCTAGCGGCACTCGGCGGCGACTAGGGCAGCGACGTGTCGGTGGCGTGGCAGTGGTGAGGCGACGCAGCGGGACATGCACAGTGATGGTATGCCAAAAAAATAAAAGGGGAAATATCACGACGACAAATATGCCGGTGGTGAAAAGGGAGCGCTCACCGGCGGTGTAGCGAGGCGGCAGGAAGGCGGCGACACGGCAGTGGCTAGCTACGGTGCAGCGAGCGGCGGCTAGGGTTAGGTGGTGAAAGGGAGGGGTGGCTAGGGTTAGGTGGCGCAGGGGGTGTGAGGTGGCTTTTACAGAGGTGGAGGAGGGGGGTTTTGGTCGGGCCGGCCCAAGTTGGGTTTTGGTCGGGCACGGCAGAGGGGAAAAGAGGCGCTCGGCAGAGGGGGAGGAAAAAAAAGAATATGGGCGAAAAGGAAACCTAAAAAGGAAAGGTGGGGAAAACAAATACGGTGTCTTTTCGGGAAAGGAAAAAGAAACTGAATCGGAATAGGAGCAGGGCTTGGCTCGTCATACAAAACAGAACCGAGGCAGCAAAATGGGTCGGCGGATACAACGGACTGCGGATAGGGAGAGTGAACCGAGAATGGTTCACGACCAAAGGAGGGGAAGGAAGGAATTATTAATTCAAAACCTGACATTTTAAATTAACATTATTACTTCGTCTGCTCTGCATATTCCGCTGAAAGTCCTGTTAACGATTTGAAGCATCTCCCCGACAATTCTGATTATTACGCACATTGTTAATTCAGGGTTTGCTGCTGGTTAAATAAACAATTTCTTTTAGGCAATTTATGTTATGAATTTAGAGCTAGAAGGGGAAACTCCAGGGTGTGACAAACCTACGCCCCTTAAATGGAAACTCGACCCCGAGAATCGGAAGAGCTGGCGAAGAGGTGCGGATGGGTGGCCTTCAACTCATCTTCTCTTTCCCAAGTGGCTTCTTCCTCTAAGTGGTGGCTCCACTGGACTCGGTAGAATCGGGTGACTTTGCTTCTTTTCCTTCTCTCACTAGTCTCGAGAATACGAGTTGGTTTCTCCACATAAGTCAAGTCTTCTTGAATTTCAATTTGGTCCGAGCTTGCTTGCTCCTCGGGTACCCTCAGGCACTTCTTCAACTGAGATATGTGGAAGACATCATGAATGCCGAGCATGTTGGGAGGAAGTTCAAGCCGGTAGGCAACTTCACCTCGGTGTTCCAGGATTTTGTATGGTCCCATAAAGCGTGGTGTTAGCTTCCCCTTGGTTTGGAAACGGTGCACGCCTCGAAGTGGCGTGACCCGGAGGTACACATGGTCCCAACGTCAAAGATGAGCTCTCTTCGGCGGTTGTCTGCGTAGCTCTTCAGCCGAGACTGCGCAATCCTCAGCCTTTCTCTAATTGTTCTCACCTTTTCTTCTGCGTCGTTTAGGACTTCGGTTCCAAACAACTGGCGTTCCCCGGTCTAGTCCCAAAAGAGCGGGGTGCGGCATTTTCGGCCGTACAATGCTTCGAACGGTGCCATTTGTAGACTGGCCTGGTAGCTGTTGTTGTAGGAGAACTCGGCATACGGCAGGCTTTTGTCCCAAGCCCCACCGAAATCCAGTGCGCAAGCTCTCAACATGTCTTCCAAGATTTGATTGACTCGCTCGGTCTGACCATCAGTTTGAGGGTGATAAGCAGTACTGAAGTTCAGGCGAGTTCCCAACTCTTCTGCTAGTTTCTGCCAAAATATTGAAGTAAACTGGCTCCCTCGGTCGGACACAATCTTCTTGGGTACCCCATGCAAACTCACTATCCTTGCCAGATATCTCTGCCAGCTTCTTTCCTGGGTAGGTGGTGTGTACTGGGATGAAGTGGGCGACCTTGGTGAGTCGATTCACGATCACCCAAATGGAGTCATGTCCTATTTATGTCCTTGGTAAACCTGTGATGAAATCCATCCGGATTTCTTCCCACTTCCATTCCGGACTCTGTAGGGGCTGCAATAACCCTGCGAGTCTCTGATGCTCTGCCTTCACTCGTTGGCATACGTCGCAGAGCGCGACGAATTCCACGATTTCCCTTCTCATACCAACCCACCAGAACTTCTCCTTAAGGTCTTGGTACATCTTGGTACTGCCAGGGTGAATCAAGTATTAGGTCTGATGAGCTTCGGTGAGTATCAAGTATTTTAGGTCCTTATTTTCCGGAACACATATTATTTCTCCCATCTAGATCGTTCCGTGTTCGTCCTCGGTGAAGTCTCGGCCTTTACCGACTCTCATATTCTTCTTGAGTTTGGCTATCTCAGGGTCATTGACCTGGGCTGCTCGAACTTGCTCCACGAGCGTGGGCTGTGCCTCAAGGGCAGCCACGAATCCATGTTGTACAATACACAAGTTTAGGCGTTCAAGGATGCCCCGTTGCAATCTGTCACATGTTCTCTCTGTACAGGTAGCGTTGCAGTAGCTTTTCCGGCTCAAAGCATCGGCCACCACATTGGCCTTATCGGGGTGATAATGTATCCCCAAGTCGTAATCCTTGATCAACTCCAACCATCGGCGTTGTCGGAGATTCAAGTCCGGCTGAGTGAAAATGTACTTCAGACTCTTGTTGTCAGTGTAGACTTCACAACGGTTACCAATAAGGTAGTGTTGCCAAATTTTCAAGGCGTGGACCACTACTGATAATTCCAAATCATGAGTAGGGTAGTTGTTCTCGTGTGGACGTAGTTGACGAGAAGCGTATGCGACCACCTTGCCTTCTTGCATTAAGACACATCCTAACCCTTGACGGGATGCATCACAATATACCTGGAAGTCTTTTGTCTGGTCAGGCAAAATTAAAACTGGTGCGGACACTATTTTCTTCTTAAGTTCCTCAAAACTCCTGTTGCATTCTGTTGACCACTTGAATTTTTCATCCTTCTTTAGCAGCTGTGTCATTGGCTTGGCAATCTTGGAGAAATTCTCAATGAACCGGTGGTAATAACCCATGAGTCCTAGAAAACTCCTGATTTGTGAAACAGTCTTCAGTGGGGTCCACTTGGTAACTGACTCCACATTTGATAGGTCTACGGCCACCCCTTGAGCGGTGATGATGTGGCCTAAGAACTGAACCTCTTTGAGCCAAAAGTCACACTTACTAAACTTGGCATACAGCTGGTGCTCCTTCAACTTCTCGAGTACCAGATGGAGGTGTTGCTCGTGCTCCTCCTCGGACTTGGAGTAGACGAGTATGTCGTCGATGAATACCACAACAAACTTGTCTAAAAACTCCATGAACACCTTGTTCATCAGGTTCATGGAAAAGGACGGTGCATTGGTAAGTCCGAAGGACATGACCGTACATTCAAACATCCCATACCGAGTTATGAATGCGGTCTTCGGGATATCCTCTTCTTTAATCCTCAACTGGTGATAGCCTGATCGCAGGTCTGTCTTGGAGAACACCGTTGCTCCTTTCAGCTGGTCAAACAGGTCATCAATCCGGGGCAGCGGGTATTTGTTCTTGATGGTCACGTCGTTGAGGGAGCGATAGTCGACGCACATCCTCTTGGTCTTATCTTTCATCTCCACAAAGATCAACGGAGCACCCCAAGGTGATGTGCTCGGTCGGATGTATCCCTTCTGCAACTGCTCGTCCACTTGTTTCTTGACTTCTGCCAATTCATTGGCTCCCATCCTGTAGGGCCCCTTGCGTATCGGGGCAATTCCTGGTACTAGGTCAATCCGAAATTCGATCTCTCTCTTTGGTGACATGGTGGTTAGGTCGTCCGGGAAGACCTCAGGGTACTCACGGACTATGGGAATATCCTCCAGTTTCTTAGGGTTTTTCTCTGCTACTGCGGTCTATTCCATCCATTCGACCTGATTCAGGCACGCTCTCTGTTTCTGGGGTTTCGGTGACTTGAATATCACCACTTCTCCCTTCTCATTAACCAGGGTAATGGTGCGGCTTGCACAGTCAATAACTCCCTTGTGCCTTGTTAACCAATCCATTCCAAGGATGACGTCTAGGTCATTCGATTCAAGAAGGATGAGATTGGCTAGAAATTTTGATCTTTGGATTTCTATTGCCACAGAGGGGCAGTAGTGAGCTGTGGCCATTTCATTCCCAGGAGTGTGGACCCACATGGGTGTTCTAAGTTCCCTTACTGATAACCCATGTGCCCGGCAAAATGCTTGGGTCAAAACGAATGCGTAGCACCAGAATCAAAAAGTACGGTGGCAGGAATTGAATTGACAGGAAACGTACCCAGTATCACTTCCGGTGCAGTTTGCGCCTCCTCAGCAGACGCATGGTTGACGCGGGCCTGGACAAACTTGGGTCCAGCACGCCTTGGCTTCGGGCACTTGTCGGCGAAGTGATCGGGCTCGTTGCAGTTGTAGCAGACCAGCGGCTTTCCGCCGAATTCCTTCTTGGGCGGGGCTGGCTGAGCTGGGGCCATTGGCGAGCGGGGTGCGGAGTTGCGGTTGGGCTGCCCGCTGTTGTAGTTGCGGTTGCCCGAGTTGTTAGTGCTGAAGTTGCCAGGGTTGCAGGGGTGGTGTTGACGAACAATCATGGTGGAGGGTCCACCCTGCTGTCCGGCGATGAGACGGGGCCTCTGCTGGTTCCCTTGAGGTGCTCGGAGCTGTGCCGCCTTCCTCTTGCGGTCCACCTTGTCTACCAGTTTCTCGAAGTCGGCGTATTTCCCAGAGATTAACTGATTGGTCAGTTCATCATCCTGGCCGGAGAGGAATTTGACCTGCCTCTCTGCATCGGTGCGCACATCCTTCGGGGTGCAACATGCGAGGCGATTGAACTCGTGGAGGTATTCCATCACCGTCCGGTTGCCCTGATGAATTGCTCGGAATTCCCTCTTCTTCTGCGCCACGATGCCGTTATGAAATTTGGGCCTTCCTGAAGCTGCGGCAGAACTCCGCCCAAGTGACTTCCGTCCCAGGTGGACGAGTAACCAAGTAGTTGTCCCACCAGGCTGAAGCGGGACCCTGCAGGATGTGGGTGGCCAAAACGACCTTCTCTTGGTCATTGCAATGTTGTAAATTGAGCTTCTTCTCAATTTCATGAAGCCAATCATTTGCCTCCATGGGGTTGGTGGTGCTGGAGAAGATTGGCGGACGAACGCGAAGGAACTCCGGTAGCTTGGACTGAGGTGGAGGACCAAACTGCTGGTTCTGCTGACCCTGTTGCTGTTGATGCGCCTGCTGCTACATCTGTTGCATCTCCTGCATCATCTGTTGCTGCATCTGCTGGTGTTGCTGCTACATCTGCTGCATCATGGCAGCCATTATTTGCGTCTGGCAAGCCAACACCTGGGCAATGGTGGGGTTCTCAGGTGGTGGTGGTGGAGGGCCATTGTTGTTTGCCCCATTGGTTTGTGCTCCTATAGATGGGTCCTCGTTGCCGCGGGTGTTACCACTTGTTCTTGTGTTGACCATCTGGAGGGAAGAAACCCAAAGAAGAGATGGAAAAGGAAAAAACAGATTACTTAGAAACTAAACTTCATTATATTGGAATTAAAATTGTAATTGTTCTGATCTTAATTAAAACACTTTAAAAGAACAACAACCAATAACCTTAATGAGATAGCCATACCATAGGCACATGGTATCGACCATCAACTGACCCACAAGCATCAACCTAACACACACAAACTAACAAGGAAACCAACTAAGCAAGACGATGAAGCTAAGGTTGGCGAGCCTAATGCTCGGAGCAGCTCCTACGGTCGGTGGAGTCGTAGCTGAGGTCCTGCTCATCTCCCGGCTCCTCGAATCGGCTCCTGGAGTCGGCCATCTCGGTGTCACCACTGGTTGGCTCTGAGCTAGAACCACTGCCGTTGCTGCCGCCGGGTGTCGCACGCAACCAACCTCCGCTGCCACTGGCTGGACCTTGGTACGCGGACGCTGGGACGAAGGTGATGGCAAACGCTGGTGACGGCGGAGCGAGTGGTGTTGGAACTGGAGCTGGAGCTGGTGGCGGCTTCCTCGGTGCAAGCAGGGTGCGCACCGGGGCGGTGGTAGTCTTCCTAGGCGTTGTACGGATCCTGGGGCCACTTGGCGCTGGACACCCTTGCAGACTAGCGTTCTCGACCTTCAGACGGGCGACCTCGTCGTCCAGGCGAGCGATCTTGATCAGCTTCTGGTCATTAAGTGCCTTGGACGCCTTTAGGAGGTCGGCATGCATCTTCGAGAGGAGGGAAGGAAGCGACGGGCAGAGGACGAGAGGAGGGGGGAGGGAACGACGTCGGCTCAGTAGAGGGAGCTCGCTACTGGTGCCGCTGTCGCGCTTGCTCGACCGAGCATCGCCTCCGAGATCTCCCTCGTCCAAATCCGGCAAGCCCACGGAAGAGTGAGGGGCGTCAGCTGGGGAAGGCGTGCTGGCCGGGGAAGGAGGAAGGGGGCGCCGGCCGGAGGAAGTGGAGGAGGAGAAGAAGCGCCGGGGGAGGAGGAGACCAGCGCCGGGGGAGGAGGAGAAGAAGCGCTGTGGCGCTGGCGGCCGGTGGAGGAGGAGAAGATGCGCTCGGCTGGCGTGATTTTTTTCGGTGGCCCTTGTTTTTAGTTTTCTTTTTTTTAGCCTGAAATTATCTGTGGCAGTGCCGCACGCCACAACCTACGCAACACCGTGTAGGATAACGTCGCGTGTCCATTGTCCATCAGCACGCTGCAGCCCCAGCCAGCCTGAGCCCAACTTTGGAGCCGAGCCGATGCCTGGTATACTACACCCACACATCTGTCAGCTCGTTGAAAATTCTACCGAGCCGCATCTACTGCCTACACATGAAGCAATAATTTCATTTTTCAATAGAGCTTTTTTATGCAACTGTTGCTGATAATATGCGTGGAGATTTTTCTAGTATAATATATAAGTCCTTTACCTAAACTTTATCAAGATGCCTCGGGTGCTCAGAAATTACATTTGGTTGACATAACAAATCACGGAACATTTAAGGAGTACCCCTCCGTTCTAAAAAAAGTCCAATCCTATCTACGAACCTGGACACATGTGTGTCCAAATTCGTAGCTAGAGTTTGTCTTTTTTTAGGACAGAGTAGTAGCTCCGAAAATTTTTAATTGTACAGCTGCGGAGCTATATAGAAATACCAACCACATGAAAGCCTGAAAGTTTGCAACACACAAACCAATTCTAGCACTATACCCAACCTGACAAGTAAAAATTACATGTGTTCATTGACAAATTAAAAGCACACCTGGAGTTGAAATCAGGTTGGCACGTTCACAACATCATATTTATACAGCATGTAAAATTATTTGGTCTATATTGCAGAAATAAAAAGAGAGGCAAGACACCACCCTTACATAGGGAACCCGAAAACTTCCAGACTTAATACAAACTATTCATGTGCCCACTGCCCTGGACAGCTTGACTCCAATAAGCAGCGGCAAGAGATGGACTCGGCTCGACACCAACCAAAGAGGGCTCGGCCTGCAGCAGGAGATTAAACACGCGTCACTATTCTGCGGGGTGTCGCACGGGCTGTGGCGTGTGGCACTGCCGCAGAGAATTTTTTTCCACGGTGGACGATAGATGGTGGGAAGAGATAAGGAGGAGATTTTAAGGTTCTTTTTATTAAATGGGTGCAATCGATGATAAATATAAATTTTGTAATGGAGTGATATCACTATATTTGTACTTGTACGTATACAATTCAGTTCAATTATAGGCTCTCAATTTTATTTTTTAATTTTGGAATTTATTATATTTGCAATTTTGAATTTTAATTAATGTTGTAGTGGGTTCTATATGGACTCTTCTTCCATTATTACTTATTTTTAATTCAGAAGTTTATTTATTTCTAATTGCATTTTTATTTGAACTCTTCTTTTTCTAATTTTGGGAATATATTTTATTTTCTATTTTAAATTTTAATTAATCTTATATCGTACAGAGAATTGTACAACGATGTGGGGTAATCTTCGGAACTGTACGCGATGACTTTTCACTTTAGTACTGGCCAGTGGTTTCTTTGCTGGCGATCACGTGGGTCCACTGTTTGGCGCTAAAAATTTTTGAACTCAGGTGTCGGCTACTGAATAGCTTCTGTTTCTGTGGAAGATCTTAGGTGTTTATTTGGCGTCGATACTGGAGTTGATAGGTCTGGATATTGTTCAATGTGGTCCAATAATGATTGCACTCGGTGGTTATAACAGTTATCCATGGCAATAAACAAGGTTGAGAGCGGTTACTTAGCCGTTACACTGGTTTATAAACACACTTACTATTGCCTCGTGCGCTCGGGTACGCGTCTCATCGAGCACGTATTTATAGGGGAGAGGAGGGGGGTTCTTGATGTAGACTAGGGTTCCCAATCTTCCGAAAGGTTCTGATAATCAATGATTTTGGTGGAGGCGCAACACAAATCGATCCGGCTTCTTGAACGAGCACGATCCTGAACCCCGCAATCGTAGCACCACGTCTCCTCTGGTTATCAACCGTGCCGAAACCCGGTTGACCACGCCAAGAAGGCTAATCCCAGCTTGCAAATCGAAGAACACAAACAAGAACAAAGAAGATTGCAACCAAAATTGCAGATGAATGAATAAGCTCACAAGATGGGGTCTTATAAACCGATCTAGCGGTGAAACTGTTCTTGACAGATTAATCTAAGCAAAACCCAAAAACTAAAGATAGCGATCACTACTGATATATGGAGTTTAGGGTTGTGCAAGCACCCCTTGAAGCAACCCTAATGGGCTCCAACACGATACACGGCCCAAAGGCCCAAATACGGTGTCGCAGCGTCGGAACAGATTCTGATGGTCAACTTGTTCAGTCAATTCCCGATGACTCGTAATGAATTTGGACATGGGATCAGAACCATTGGAAAGACTATCTTCTTAGCTTTCCATCCATATAAAGAATGCCCCAATCCAAGCACGTATGCAACCTGGGCGCCCGTTTTAATGCAGACTGGTCCTGGACTCCGAAACAGACTCGAAGTCGACTTGGTTTAAGCCTCCACCTTGACTTGAACGTCCTCGCTGACCTTCCACGACTCTATGTCCTTCTCTAAGTATTTCCTTGCCCTCTCCATTGTTCCTAATCATAATATAATCATTAGGTAGCAATCTATTCTCAAAATCATATAAAGAAGAACTTAGGAACGAACTCACCTCTAAATTCAATTGTCGTGCGCGAGCTCTTGTGATTGGACCTTGGATAACCAATGGAGGCTTGTTGTGTATATCCGACGGAATGATGTCCGCATCAGTACGGGTGTGGTTACTTTGGCCTGCTTTTGTCGAGCACGCGAGCAAGAGAGAGGAGAGGGGAAAAATGGAGAGGAGGGCTGGCGGGGGCTTACTTCGCCGGCGGTCGGGGCTAAAGGTGGTGGAGATCGAGGTGCAGCGGCGAGCTATTCCGCTGGTGCAAGTAACGGGTGGCGCTGCCATTGGCGAGGGCGCTGGAGCAGTGGTGCCTACGCATTCCCATCGAGGGGAAACCTTCCTGGCAGGGGTGGCCATTGTTTTGCGCTGGGTGTGCTCCAGTATGCGATTTGTCGGGGCAACCATCTTCACCATCGTAGCTTGGATGGTTCGCCCGGTGGTCTTGCTCTAGAAATGGTGGCGAGATCTGATCGATGATGGCCACTCTGATTACTTATGCGAGGCGGTTTGTCTCTTCATTGTGTTGGCACCAATTGTTTTTGTTTCTACTATGAAAGCACTACTTGAGTAGATAATTTATGAAATGGTTGCCAAGACTTGGCATGTATCCCTTATGTATCAACTTGCATAATATCTACTTTAATCTTTCTGCACATGTGCCTGATTTGTGTTGCCTGTGAATGTGGGATTTCTGGTTTTTTCTCAACATTCTTAGGCGCTTTTAGGTTTAGGCATCCTCTTTATTCGACGGGATAATCCATTCTTACTCGATAAATGATTTCATGTTAGAAGGGCACTTCGGCGTAAGGGTGATTATGGACAACCATTTCTGAACCACTAAGTTATGGGGGCAAGAGATTGCATTACTCCATATTCAATTTTCTTTTACAACAAGGTACCAGGTAATACATCTCTATAAAGGGGAAGGGAACTACTAATGCTGGATTGGGTAGTGCCAAACAGGGCCTATGCATATCCCTTCTCATGGTGATGGTGGGGGCGAGAAGGGATCAACTTCCAATGGATGCTTCCGACGGATCCTGCCCAACCTCCCGCTCTCGATGTAGCGGGCTATCATGAACACCTGGTAGAGAAGTAAGGTTGTGTGCTCTTGAGCTAGGCGCCGATAGCAGGATTCCAGATCGGCATATCGATCCCGAAGTTCGTCAAGTTCTTCAAGAGCTTGCTCGTAGGCATTCTTGGTGGTGTGGGCTAGCTCGGAGAGAAGGGTGCACCTGCTCCCTTCAGGCTCTCCAGTCAGGCGGAGGCGGCACCGGCTGTCGCCTTCTTCGCGGTACGGGTGCATGCCAAAGCTATTGGCTACATCCAAGGGAATGCTTATCCCGCAAAGCCGTAGGAGGGCTTCACGGAACGCATCCCGAACGGCAGCTGCAAGGGTGATCCGGGGATGGCGAATCTGGAAAGTGAGCACTTCTTCTCCATCTCCCTGGTAGCGGAGGAAGATTTTCACCTTCCAGATCTCCAAGGATCCCTGGGTGATCCGCTCACAATAGTAGACCGGCTCCTGAAAGTACCCTACTTGCTGGAGTAGGTACTTCAACTGTTGGCCATACCCGTTAGGGTTTTCCATGGGCTAAGATTTTTTTGACTGGCTTAGATCAAGAGGGGGGTGTGCCCTTTTCGAAGTTGCCTTGGGTTCCTTTTATATGCACAATTTTGTCGGTGGTTTCTGTATCCCATCAGCTGGGTTCCCATGAACATTGCTTGGGAAGGGGCGAGTCCGGATTTTCTGGGATTCTGGATCTGCGGGGTTCATTTCGAATCGTCCCGTGGTTGGTGCGTGTCTTCAATGTCATACCACCCCTCTCTGTGATGTTTCCAAGGTGGTTTTGGATAGAACGGGTGGACTGGTCATGCTAGTTTAAGCAGATCAGGTGGGGAGGGGTAATTAGAGATGGTTCCCAGTTGTCTTTCTCACTGGCCATATCATGGGCTGCTCAACCGGTTAGACATAAATTATGAACCACTTCATAAATGAGACCAACACATGACACAAACATTTCCATAGTGTTATGAATTCAACTGATATTTCCAGAATAATACAAATTATGTGGTTATGTTACAGGAAATCATAAGTGCGTAGAAAGCTAAGTGCTAATATATATCTTACATCTGAAATTAGGTAAAAACAAACAACAGCACATAAATATAGTGCTGGTACGACAAAAGCTAGCTACTTGCATGCTAGCTCAGAGGATTGATGTTCAAAGCAACATACTACAGTGGTGCTAGCTCCGAAATCAGTACCTCTATGACGTGAGAACCTCTCCATATACAATGTTCCTTGTGTACGTACCACGAGACATGGAACGATGGCTCTTGTCCTTGCTTGGTACCGCAAGGATCTTAATGTTCATTCTTGCTGTTGCTCTAGACAATGCAACATACAACTGACCATGAGAGAACACCGGGTCAGGGAGGTACACTCCAACATTTGGAATGGTCTAGCCTTGCGCCTTGTTAATGGTCATGGCAAAGCTAAGTCTGACCGGGAACTGCTTTCTCTTAAAACGAAATGGGAATATCTCATCGTCGGAGGGGCATAGGGGTATCCTAGGAAGGAACACCCTCTTCCGAGCATGTTGACCAAGCACTATCTCGGCGTCGATAGTGTTTCTCTGGAATCCTCGAACCACCAACCTCGTCCCGTTACAGAGTCCGTTGGCGGGATCAATATTCCTCAGAAGTATAATGGGGCAATTGATTTTAAGCTTTAGTATGTGCGGAGGCAATCCATTAGGGGTCAATGAATTTAAGAATTCAGGAGGATAGTAGTTGTGAGGATCATCCTCGGCACGATCGAAGCTGTGGTATAACATCTCCTCCCCTCGAAAACGATCGATCATCTTCATGTTTATCTGATCAACATACTCGTTCCGTGTTGACAAGATGGCTCGAGATGTGATGTAGTTTGGGTTGGCCAGATTAGCATCAAGCATCGGAAACACATTATCTATTAAATTGTTGAGGTCGTCATCATTCCCGGTGCATGGCACACATATCTCATCTGGAAGCCGTATGTAGCCATCATCACATGCCTCCTCTATGCCGTTGCCAACGCGAAGAAGAAATTCGGCAAACCATCGGTCATTTTGCGCTCTCATATTTGTAACCAACCTTAGTTGGCGCGTACAATCCCAAAGGTAGGACTTACGTAGTGTTGCATCGGTTATCTGAGGTCTCGTTCCCTTCCGAACAACAGGGAGTACCTGTCTAAAGTCTCCACCGAACACAACTGTCTTCCCCCCAAATGACCCGTTAGGACGGTCCATGATGTCACGCATGCTTCTATCTAGGGCCTCGACTGCTTGCCATTTTGTCATAGAAGCTTCGTCCCATATAATTAGGGAAGCTCTCTGGAGAAGTTTAGCTGTCCCACTCTGCTTTGTGAAACTGCATACCCCTCCATCATCAATGTTCAGTGGGATCTTGAATCTTGAGTGGGCAGTCCTACCGCCAGGCATGATGGAAGCAGCTACACCAGACGTCGCAGTTGCAACGGCTATCTTTCCCTGACCACGAATAGTAGCAAGTAGAGCCTTGTATAAAAAAGTCTTTCCAGTACCTCCAGGGCCATCTACGAAGAAGAGGCCTCCTTGAACACCCTCAATAGCGGATAATATCTCATCATAAGCACATATTTGCTCAGGGTTGAGTGAGCTTGACAAATCCATGTGCTCATGATCCACCTCGATTGTAGACTCCTCAAAGATCTCTCTAGGCTCGCTGCATGCAGTGTCGTACGACTCATCAATTTCGGGTAGAGGAAACGACGTTATTTCTTTTCCCATCGACTGCAGCGTATTTCTAATGTCCAAAAGCACCATATGCTCAATTGTACGTGGGCACGTGTGGGAACGACGATAGTCATCCGACATTCCCTCCAAGTGCTTGTTCCATAGAGCAAGTACGTCGCTTGGCTCACAAAAGACCAATATAGTGGCAAAGAGCCTCTGTAGCGATGATGGCATTTGGAACACCTCAGCCTCAGCAAGGCACTCATCTAATGTGTTGTCTGCCTCGATAAGACCCCTTTTTTCTGCAGCTTCATGAAAGGACGAGCAGACTTCACCGTCCACTGTCCTAAGGTGTTCAAAGGAGGTGGTGTCGGTCACATGGGTTAGCAGCACCCTAAGGTCACGATTCTCCCAATTTGAGTGACTCGCCGTTTCCTCCGTTGCCATACTTTTGGGCCAGCCTGTAAAGTAAATGCCTCTGGAAAATCCTTGTAGAGGATTCCTCGGGAATCTTCGTTAACTTTATTTGCCTCAAAATACTCAGTTAGCATACTCTTCTCGACTCCATTTCGCTCTACGACATCATGGAGATCTTGCCCCGCACGAAATGAGACCATGTGCGTGTTTGGAAGATGCAGTTGTAGCTGTTTCACAGGCGGATGTACCTTACTAAGGTCAAAGCTATATATACACCATAGTGCTTCTGGTGGGGTGACCCACCTTGCATCTCTATATTGTTGAATCTCATCAATGTTGCCATTGCTATCGGCCTCGCTTAGACCGACAGATGCTCGATCATGCCCCTTGTAAATGTACTTGAATAGGTATTTCACAGCCTTGATGCTAGAGCAAGCCTCCACATTGATGTGGCAATTGTACATCCTTAGGAGGTAAGGATTGTAGGGCACTTCCCACCTGTTGTCCAGCATCTGCTTTCGTACCTTAGCACATCGCTTGTTATCGCGTCTCCTGTACACAAGGTAGGAGTCCTTGCCATTTATGGTAACCGCGTTGAAAGCTCGAGGATAGCGGTTTTTGCATGAACCGTCTTGCATGCACACATTTTTACGATTCAGAGTCCCACATGGGCCATGCATCATATGCTTGACGACCATCTCGTACAACTCCGGATACTTATGCTTGTTTGGAAGTTCAGCGGAAATGATATAATCATATTGCTCGGGAGAAGTGAGCTTGTATTTTCCGTCCATGATCAAAAGGAAATGTGCATGTGGAAGACCCCTCTTTTGGAACTCAACCACATACGCATAAGCAATCACTTTGCCAAGGATATGCTTCTCAAGTAATTGTTTCTTGAGGTCCTCTAGTTTCGCTCCAAACACGCGCACTATGAGATTAGGCCTATCTTGGGGTGTCTGCCCAGGCTCAAGGTTACCTATTATCTCTTCCCAGTTAGGGTTGCATGTCTTTGTCAAAAAAATGTCCGGCTTCCCCTATTTTTGCACTAATGCCATAGCATCCATATACCGACGTTTCATGTCTCGATTGCCCCCAATGAATGATGCTGGGAGCACAGTACGTTTGCCTACCTGGCTCGCACGCTCTCTCCAACATTAATGCTATCAACCACACCTTTGTATAGGTTAGCCCTTATCTCTACCTGGTGACGCCTTATGAAGTCTAGTCGAGTGTTTTCTACTTTAATGTACATATCAAATGCAAATTGCTGGAACAAGCGCTTCCCATACAATACTGGGTTGAATATACCACGACGCATTTGGAACTTGTAGCAATAGTAGTCTCTAACGGAGACACATAGTCTGCTATTTGAATCTGCCCAAAGAATGAGAGCAAAAACATCATAAGAGCTAAGGGAAGTAAACCATCACATAAAAAGGGATGAGCCAACAATACATGGATGAAAATGATAACCTGAGTCAGCATGATTATTTCCACGAGATGCAATTACATCCTCTATGGACACACCTACTTTTGGAATTTCTGGGTGCCATCCGAGCTCTCCTTTCGGAAAGAACAGAGGGTATGACAGTGGGTCGTAGCATCCGTAACATGACTGGATGCTGTACTTGGTATTGTTGTTCCCATATAGCCCAACGCTACGTTCGAAATGTGTACGCAGTTCATTCCCCTCTACCCACACGGCAGCCACTTCCGAAGTCACCGGCACATTATACCGCCTCTGATCCAAACGGTTATCAAGATTTAGTGTGACACGATATTCCTCAAGGTCATCAGCTTGCGCTAGACATCTGAAGGTTTGGGAGTAGGGGTTGCCACGAAGGATTTCAACAAGTCTTCTAACAACCTCTTGGTCAAGGCTAGGGGAGCAACGAAACCGATGATTTAAACTTGGATCGTCATCATAGAAGTATAGCTCAAGATGCTCTGGGGCATTATCTCGCTGCCCAAAAAAGTATATGTTGTGGCATATCTGGCCGTGGGCTCGAAATGTGTAGACGCCTGATCTCATATTGGTGTAGCGCTCATCAAGGCTCACACCAAGGGTGGTGAAAGAAAAATGTCCATTGAAGAATCTTATGTTGTCTCGAAAATGTGTCGCATCAGAATCCATGCTTGACCAGAGCCTCATTAGTTCAGGGGGTGTTTCCAAATTAGACAGTTTGATCTTTCCGCCCTGGCAACAAAACCCGTTTCATACTGGAACTTCTTAGCACCACACTGCTTGCAACTTGCTGTGGGCTTCAGGACATGTGTGTTACGAGGTATGTTACTGTACACATGGTCGTAGGGATCATGTTCAACTGAGTCCTGTTCTATTTCATTTAAGTCTATGTCCTCCTCATCTTCCCCATCTGTATGGATTTGTTTTAAGGAGTCACACTAAGCACTACAAGATATGGAAATAAGAGAACTATGCCAAAAATACCTCCACCAGCAAACATGTAGTACTCGTCATCGTCATCGTCATCAAAGTCCATATCTGGATGGATTTAGTTTTGAGTCACACTATGCTCTACATGATATAGAAAAGAAGGAGAGTTCTGCCAAAAATACTTTCACCAGCAAACATGTGGCACTCATCATCTATGTCATCTTCATAGGTAGTTTCCATTGTAACTGCCACTTGTGAGAGTAAGGTATATGTACATCTATTTTATATTTTTATAAAAGTAATAAGAAAGCGAATATTACCATCATCCATAACAAATGATTGTGGTGTGGACTCTGCACCATTAAGGTTGTTTGAAGATGATGGATTTACCGCTGAAGAAGCACCAAAATTCGAGCATTCCATCACGATGGATTCAAGACATGGTGTATCCCGTCTAGCTGCATCGCTTGTATTTCGTCGATCTAGCAATGCTTGCCTCTCATTAGGCGGTAAACTTTGCCTAGCTGATCTTCTACGGGCATTCAACTCTTGCCTCTCATCAGGTGTCAAACGTTGCCTACGAGCTTTTTGGCAGGCACTTTCTTTTTGCCTCTCACTTGGTGTTGCATTTTGTCGCTTTGCTCTTTGACGATCTAGCTTTGCTTGCCTTTGTTCCGGTGTAAGGCTAGCATAGCGAGCCGCGTGACGAGAATGTTCCCGTGCTAAAATAGATTCATTGAATAATTTTATTTGTGTGCTGTGTCATGTAAAAAAGAATGCTTATAGTTTTAAGTCGATACCATTTGAGCTTTCTCCCTGTTCCAAAACTTGAACCAATGTAAAGGTACTTATTTTTGTTTTGTTGGATTTATTCTCCACTGCCAAAACAATTCGTTACCACCACCATGAGAGTGGGGATGTATTCAATACTCATACAAAATGTATTGTTATAAATATTTAATACTCATCCAAATGTACTGTTATAAATAATTTGGAGGGCGCAAACCACCTTGTTTTCCTTTACAAGTGTGTTTGGTAGGAGGACATATCATTACTGAAATATGAAAGCAATATGTTAGCATATAAGAAAGAAGTAACCTGGCCTACAGTATTACATTAGCCACAAGTTGCAGCTAACAATTCTTATTTTGTTTGTCCAACTCCAACATTCTTTCAGTCCACACCCAACAATTATATTCTATCGTGCAGTCAATAGTAAAAGTTAACTCTTGTTAACTGACTGTATCCATAAAAATGGGAAGAACAAAAAGCAATTTAAATCATTTTGTTTTTCCGAAAAAGAAATTTTCATTTGATCCAAACAGATGACAGATCAAATGATAGTAAAGGCTAGCTTGTCTGATTCAGCTCTCTGGTCAAAAGATACAAACATATGCATGACCACATCTATCTGGTGGTCAAAGGATAAAAACAAATGTGTACTATGCATGACCACATATGTAGCTGGCTGCACATGTTTCTCTGATCATTGTGGGTCATGGAGTTAGCTTGTGATATACTCATATGTGCCCCTCCACAAAATTAATCAGTTAGTGAATAATTAGTTGAATGAAATAATTAGTGAATAAGCTAGCTGACCTAATAAGCCAGCTGACCTAATTTTCTATCATCACACCATGGTTCCTTTTAATATAGGGAAATGCTTATATTCTTTTCTGCTTGAACAGTAGAAAGAGAGAGAGAACCGGCGGCTTTGGTTGGCGCCTTGGGGCGGCGGCGATGGCGCCTTGGGGAGGCTCTGCTTCTTCGCGGCAGAAGGGCGGCGGCGGCTGCTTTGGGCGGCACAGCTTCTTCGCGAGAGAGGGGTGGCGGCGGCAGCTTGTGCGAGAGACGGAGAGGGGAGAAATCGAGAGAGAGAGCGACGGAGAGGGGAGATGGCGAGAAATGGGAGAGGGGCGGCGGCAGCGGCGGCGGAGGGGAGGCGGAGAAGGGCGGCCGTGGGGGCGGGCCGGTGCGACGGCTGGGGAGGACCGGCGCGGCAGCAGCGGCGGGGGATGGCCGGCGCAGCAGCGGCGGCAGGGGATGGGCGGCGCGCGGGCGTGACGGCGCGGGAGGGGTGGCGGCGCTACGATGAGGCGAGAGAGAGACGGCTCGCGCGGGTGGCTTCGGTGAGGCACTGAGGCGAGAAAGACAAAGAGAAGAGAGAGCGAGAGAGAGGGAGGCGCTTTTATTGGGAGCGGCTTCGGTGGGAACGGACACCACGGTTCCTTTCTTTTTAATATGGTATAGATATGTATACATGAGGGCGTAGGTATAAACCCTAGGCATAAATATATATAGACCTACATATATATCGTGTAAATAATGCATATAAAAATATATAATAAAATATGGAAACTTGGAAATTCGAGTGAAACCTCTAGGAACACTAAAAATACTGAGCAATATTCATTTAGGTGGAATTACAAAATTTTGGATAAATTTTTAAATGGGAATCAGCCTAAATCGGCAAAATTAAGAAAATCACTATTCACTAGGCCCTAGGTGTTCGACCCAGTCCTAGCCTGTCCCGTCGCCATCACACCAAGCCACCGCGCGCACGTCGCCGCCAGCCGCCGCCGCGCCCTTGCGCCCCGCGCCCACGCACGCGCCCTCGCGCCCCGTGCCACTGCCACCGCGTCCCATCGCCGCGCCCGGGTCACTGTCACCGCTGCCGCGCCGCGCGCCCTGTGCTGCTGCCGCCACGTCCCCTCGCCGCGCGCCCATCGCGTCGCCGCGCGCCGCGCCGTCGCCATCATTCCGCGGCGCATGCGCGCCTCGAGCTCGCCGCCCGCCACTGCGCCGGCCACCTCCGCGCCCTCCCCGGTGCTATAAAAACCGCCCGCGCCCTTCCCCTTTCCTCCCCCACACCACCAGAGCCCTCCCTTCCTCTCCCCGCACCTTCCCTCTCCTCTCCCCTCGGCGCGCCGCTCGCCGCGCCCCAGGCCACCTCGTGCCCTCGCTGCCCCGCCACTGCGCCGCCCTCCTAGGCCACCGCGCCGCCCTCCCAGGCCACCGCCGCCGCCGGAAAGTCCCCCCCTCTCCTCCGCTAGTCCTCGCCGACGCGCCGGCCATGCCCGGCAGAGAGAGAGACGGTAGGGAGAGAGAGAAAAGAAGAAAGAAGGAAGAAGAAAGAAGAAAGGGAGGAAGCAGAACAGAGAAGGAAGAGAGAGAAAGAAAAAAAAGAGAGAAAATAAAAAGAGAGGAAATAGAGAAGAAGAAAAGGGAAGAAAAAAAGAAAATAAAATAAACATAGGGAAGAGGATTAAGGAATGCGAAAAGAAAATATAGCTAGTTGGCGAATGAATCGTAGGTCGTTATTGGGGGATTTCTAGTGAAAAATAAGTAGAAGTTACTCAGCAATCAGGTTATTTGCTTAATTAGTCGTTGCGATTATTTAGCCAATTATTTATTAGTTAGAGTTATTTATTATTATCAGAATCTAATTTATTCGGTAGCACATAAGCTAAAACGAGTTAATACTTTAATCGGCTAACACAATGTTTTAGGATTAATGGTTGAAATCGGAATAGAACTATTTCATAAAATAACGGAATCGATACCGAAACTCGACGCTCGCGCTTGATCCTTCTTTAATCGGATTTTATTGGATTTTAATTGAATTCCAACCAAATTCAAATCAATTTCTTTCGCACGTAATTATAGATCCCGAGGGAGTTGTGAGTCCGACCGAGGATCAAGACCCGCAGGACTTCGAGCAAGGCAAGTCATCACTATTCCTTGAACATATTGATCCCAATTGCGAAATTATTTTGTTTACAAATAAAGTTGCATGCAATGATGAAAATCCTACTTGTTATTATGCCATGCCTTGAATATTGTTTACCCCATATCCCCTTGTAGCCATGTTTACGTATGGGTCCCTAGTCAATTATAACAAATGCTTAGTAATGCTATTCTAGAATCATGCATACTCATATTTATCAAAATGCTATATGTTGGGCAATTACTTTTGGGAAGGTAATTGAGATGCGGCATGTGGAGACATGAGCGCCACAATGCCATGATATGATGACATGATTTGTGAAAGGAGAAATAAAACTAAACAAGTATTTTTGACTGAGGCGGATGGTGGATTTGGGTGGTATATGGAAAAGGCTAGCACCGTCCCCGGTCAGTTAAGGACCGAGCCATGAAGTTAAGCATGAAACGACCCTCGTACAACCGTACTTCTCGAATGGGTATAGACCTAGCGGACTAGATAGCCGAGCAGAGGCAGTATCCTTGCATAGATGGTTCACCCCCGTGTGTGAGGCAGGTACGCTACGGTGGGGCAGCCGTTGAGGTAGGGCCGCGATGCGTACCCTACATCGGGAAAACCATGGCGAACCAATGACGGGAAGCTATCCTTGGGATCACAATGGATGGTGGACAGAACCGTCGTTGTTTAAAGTAAACTCTGGTATTAAAACTTGATCAGTTATGCTAGGTCCTAGGTTTGTGAAAAGAATTGCAAAACTAGCTTTATGCAAAAGAACCGATGCCTTGCCTCGGATGAAACTTGTCATATGCACTGTTGTCGTGGTGACTTGCTGAGTACGGTTGGTACTCACCCTTGCAATTATAAATTCAATCAGAAGTCGAGGATGACACCGCGGAGGATCCATACGCCTATTGCGAGGAGGATGCGGAAGATGAGGGTGCCTACTAGGTCTAGATACGGTCGTTGCCTGTGGCAATGGCGATGCCGCTGCCTTCGTTCTGCTGCTTATCTATTCTGTTTTTGGAGTGTATTCCGGACCATTTGGTCCTTTGTTCTAAGACAATGCCTTCGGGCCTATGATGTAATGATTCGGACTCGACGCATATGTATGCGCTTTTGGTAATTCAAATATGTATCGTGTGTGCCAAACTACTTGATCCAGGGAAACGGCACAGAATACACGAGTGATTCCTGTTGCGAAACAGGGGTCCTTACAGAGTTGGTATCAGAGCCATACGACTGTAGGAAAGACCAAATGGCACCCCACCCCAATGTAGATGGTCAAGGGAGAGATTCCCAGCTAGGAATACTTTCATAAAATTCTACTTTCATAAAACCAAACGCATTTTTACCTTACCCTTATCTATTTCTTTACAAAATGAGTTTACTTTCACTAATCTTAAACTTTCTTAAAAATAGATGGCGGATTCGAGTGCATCATGGGAGATGGACCTACCACGTTCAGAGGGATATGTTATGGAGTTGCACAGGATGATGAGGTTCCTTCAGAGGCAGACTATTGGTTCAGGACATGCTATCGTCGCAATTCACCTGAGACCGTGATGCAGGATGTTGCCCGGGAGGCCTTTCTCCGACTCAGCTCGATCCACTGATCTGAGTTGGCGAGCACTAAGTTTGCCCATCACCCGTACCGAGAGGAGGGCAACTCCATTTGCACCGTCCAGGACACACCATGCTGCTACAACCCAATGGTGACCCGACTGTCCTAATGGGCGGAGGCTGTTGATGACTGCCACGAGTCAGCTCTGTTGGAGATCGACGAGCAGCATAGGCGTCTGGTAGAGTTGGAGACTGAGGTGACTGACCTCATAGTGCAGCACCTACAGCTTGAGGAGGAGCACCAGACCTAGGGCAGTGAGATAGACTCACTGAAGGCACAGTTCCAAGTCCGCGGCGACCAGTTCCAGCAGTTATCGGACCATCATAACGAGCACCGCAGGATGATGGATACAGTTGAGGAGCAGCTGAGAGTGAGTCAGGAGCACGTCACTTAGCTTGCAGAGCAGCTTCGAGCCACCACAATCAGTACCACTGGAGCTTCCACTTCTGCAGCCGTTGGGCGGGATCGCTACTTTTTCCTTACTCCACCGTACCCACCAGCATTTCACGCTCTGGTTGATGCCCTAGCCACCTAGTCAGGACCCTACCTGGTGGACCCGACAGCGACACAGCCGCCAGCTGCAGAGCCGACCCCTGTTCCTTCGCCACCGCCAGGTTCCTGCATAGAGACCCCGATTTAGGTTGACTCCGGGGCGGAGGACGAGGACAACCCAGAGGAGATAGAGCCTCACATCACCGACTCTTCAGAGGACGAGGCTCCTGCCTACCGCATCACCTTCGTCGGGGGCCCTCACACTCTCAGCACGGCCCGTAAGAGCACACGACCACCGCGCAAGAAGACTAAGCCAGACCCAGAGGCCACCACTACCGAGCCGGGGGAGCTCAGGTTCGCACCTGCCAGCAACTACCCACTTCCTGCACCCGGATCCGGCGGATGGCTGGACGACTAGACTGGAGGTCCACTACGGCTCCGATCTCGCTTTGGATGGTTTTTGGATAGCGCGAGACACACCCCCCTCTGTATATGTTGGCGAGTAGTTCGATGTTTTAGATCGATGTAGCAATGTGTTGAACTCCATTTGGGCTGCATATGTACGCAGTTATTTGCATCATGATTTATGAAACTCTATGGTGTTCTTTATGATATTTTATTGTTGTGTTGTGAATGAGTTTATTCCACCATGCTTACTAAACAAAGCTCACATCAAAAACAACTCCCTGATTGGGATAAAACCATAAGGGTTGGATCGAACACCAGAATACTTACCCAACTAATCCACACAGATGGCCAGCCGACGCCGAGCAACAAACAACAATGAAGGAGCCCCCGAACCCGACCTAAACACCTTAGCCGGAATTATGGCCGCCCAGACCCAACTTCTGCAAGCCATCGCGAACAATCAAGGCAACCGTGGAGGATCAAGCTTTGGGGAGTTTATGAGAACCAAGCCACCCACTTTCGCCACAGCAGAAGAGCCTATGGACGCCGAAGATTGGCTACGTATCATTGAGAAGAAACTGACACTTGTGCGAGTACGAGAGGCCGACAAGGTGATTTTCGCAGTGAATCAATTGGAAGGACCAGCCGGAGATTGGTGGGATACTTATAAGGAGGCCCGAGGAGAAGATGTTGGAGAACCGAACTGGGAGGAGTTCACTACCGCCTTCCGTGACAACTTCGTGCCCGCCGCGGTGATGCGCATGAAGAAAAATGAGTTCAGGAGACTGCGCCAAGGAAACACCATAGTACAGGAATACCTGAACCGTTTCACCCAGCTGGCCCGTTACGGGACTGGAGATCTCGCGGATGAGGAAGAGAAGATTGACAAGTTCATTGAAGGGTTGAATGATGAGCTGCGTGGACCCATGATCGGGCAAGATCATGACAGTTTCCATAGTCTAATCAACAAGGTGGTTAGATTGGAAAACGATCGGAAGATCATGGAGCACAACCGCAAAAGAAGGCTTGCCATGAACCGCCCGCCTCAAGTTGCATCTCAGCGACCCAAAGGAGCTACCTCGTCAGGATGGAAACCCGCAATAGTGACAGCCAATCGCCCTACCACACCTAGCAATTACAACAGGCCGGTTGCTACTCAAAGCCGCATACCTACGCCAAGCCAGGCCACTACAGGAGTAAAAAGGCCAGGGAGCTGTTTCAATTGCGGGGAGTATGGACATTTCGCCAACAAGTGCCCACATCCAAACAAGACACCTATCCACACTAGAGCTAATGCCACGGCTATCCAAGGGACTGCTACCCCGACAACCGGGAGAGGACTATTCAGGACGCCGCAGACCAGCAGGACCGCGACCGGATTTGGACGCGGGCAATTGAACCACGTGCGAGCGGAAGAAGCCTAGGAGGATCAAAGCGTGCTAATGGGTACGTTCTCTATAAATTCTACTCCAATTAAAGTTCTCTTCGACTCAGGCGCATTGCATTCATTTATATCCCTGGAAGCTAGCCAACAACACAACCTAAACCGAGTAGAGCTGCGGAAACCCATGATAGTACATTCACCGGGAGGTGAGATAAACGTAAACCAAGCTTGTGTTGATGTACCCATCTGTCTTAGGGATGTGGTGTTCCCCTCAAATCTTATGGTCCTTGTGCTGCAAACCCTTGATGTCATACTGGGCATGGATTCGTTAACAAGGAACGGAGGAATCATAGACTGCAGCCGTAGAGAAGTTACTTTGACCACATCATGGGGATCAATGATGAGAGCAACTATGGATCAGGATCCTAGACTACCTGAGCGTGCCGGTGGTATATTCACCATGCTACCCCTGAGAGGAATGCCTGTAGTTCAGAAATTCCCCGATGTGTTTCCCTAGAATGCCGCCCGACCGTGACATCAAATTCGTCATCTACCTAATGCCCGGAACTGCCCCTATATCCAAGAGACCATATCGGATGCCGGTCAATGAGTTGGAAGAGCTTAAGAGGCAAATTAGAGAGCTACAAGAGAAGGGATTCGTACGTCCCCAGCTCATCACCCTGGGGAGCCCCAGTATTATTCGTCAAGAAGAAGGATGGTAGCATGAGAATGTGTGTGGACTACCGCTCGTTGAATGAAGTGACTATCAAGAACAAATATCCACTACCTCGGATTGACGTTCTTTTCGATCAACTCAAGGGAGCTAAAATATTCTCTAAGATCAATCTTCGATCCAGATACCATCAGCTGAAGATCAGGGCTGGAGACATTCCCAAGACTGCGTTCTCGACACGCTATGGATTGTATGAGTTTACCATGATGTCTTTTGGATTGACCAATGCTCCGGCTTATTTCATGAATCTTATGAACAAGGTATTCATGGAGTATTTGGATAAGTTTGTGGTAGTATTTATCGACGACATCCTCATGTACTCTAAAGATGAAGATGAACATGCTGAACACTTACGCTTAGTACTAAAGAAACTTCGGGAGCATCAGCTTTACGCGAAGTTCAGCAAATCCGTGTTCTGGTTGAAGGAAGTCGCCTTTTTAGGCCACGTAATATCAGCCGGTGGAGTAACAGTGGATCCTGCTAAGGTTGAGGCTGTTACGGAATGGAGAGCACCCAAGTCAGTAACAGAGATTCGAAGCTTTCTAGGATTGGCCGAATACTACCGGAGATTCATTGAAGGATTCTCTAAGATAGCCCGACCCATGACTCAACTACTAAAGAAGGAAAAGGAGTTTAAATGGACTGAGCAGTGCCAGGAAAGTTTTGAACGACTAAAACAAAAGTTAACTACTGCTCCTATCCTAGTCCTCCCTGATAATCAGAAGGATTTTGTGGTATATTGCGATACCTCAAGACAAGGGCTGGGAGGAGTATTAATGCAAGAAGGAAAAGTCATGGCGTATGCTACGCGACAACTGCGACCGCACGAGGAAAATTATCCTACCCATGATCTTGAGTTGGCCGCAATTGTTCATGTACTGAAAATATGGAGGCACTATTTGATTGGAAATCATTGCGATATCTACATGGATCACAAGAGTCTGAAATATATCTTCACGCAACCTGACCTTAACCTAAGATAGAGACGGTGGTTAGAATTGATCAAGGATTACGACCTAGAGGTTCACTACCATCCAGGAAAGGCAAATGTCTTAGCTGACGCATTAAGCCGCAAGAGCCATTGCAATCACCTGGGAATGGGAGGTATGGCCCCTGAGCTTAAAAGGGCAATAGCCCAGCTGAACTTACATCTGGTCCCACAAGGTCAGGTAAATACCCTGGAAATCCAGCCCCTTTTGAGAACACAAATAGAAGGAGCTCAGGAGGATAACGAAGAAATCCGGAAAGTAAAGGAGCGCATGGTCGCAAGACGTGCGAAGGAATTCTCGATTAACGAGGGAGGAATATTACTGTACAAAAAGAGGATCTACGTGCCTGAGCAAGGAGGATTAAGAAAGTTAATCCTAAAGGAAGCTCATGAATCAGCTTATTCCCTACACCCGGGGAGCATGAAGATGTACCAGGATTTGAAGGAGGAATACTGGTGGCCCAACATGAAACGAGATGTGGCAGAATACATAGCGCTCTGCGACGTATGCCAAAAAGTGAAGGCCGAACACCAGCGACCAGCAGGTTTGCTGCAACCCCTCAGAATTCCAGAATGGAAATGGGATGAGGTCGGTATGGATTTTATTGTTGGATTACCCAAGACCACAACTGGTTATGATTCCATTTGGGTGAACGTGGATCGACTCACCAAGACTGCGAGGTTTATCCCTGTTAAGACAAACTATAGCGGTGCCAAGCTAACCGAGTTATACATGTCCAGGATTGTATGCGTTCATGGCGTGCCTAAGAGGATCATATCCGATCGGGGCACACAGTTTACATCACATTTCTGGAATAAAGTGCATGAAGCCCTCGGAAGCTACCTCACTTTTAGCACAGCATATCACCCACAGACCGATGGCCAGACCGAAAGAACGAATCAGGTCTTAGAGGACATGTTGAGAGCTTGTGCGTTGGACTTTAGCAAGGACTGGGAAAGATGTCTACCTTACGCTGAGTTCTCCTACAACAACAGTTACCAAGCTAGCCTAAAGATGTCGCCAAATGAGGCATTATATGGTCGGCGATGCCGTACCCCGTTGATGTGGTCTGAGACCGGAGAACGTGCCATATTCGGACCAGATATAATCAGAGAGGCTGAAGAGAAGGTCCGCCTTATCCGTGATCGGCTAAAGGTGGCACAGTCACGTCAAAAGAGTTACACAGACACTCGGAGAAGGGACCTAGAATTTAAGGAAGGAGATTATGTATACCTGAAGGTCTCTCCGTTGAGAGGTATAAAAAGGTTTAAGGTCAAGGGAAAGCTAGCACCAAGGTATGTGGGACCGTTCCAGATAATCGCTAGACGAGGAGAAGTTGCTTACCAGTTACAGCTACCGGAGAACATTTCCGATGTACACCCGGTTTTCCATGTCTCACAGTTAAAGAAGTGCCTGAGAGTACCAGAAGAGCAAGCCCCGTTAGAAGAAATCCACATCGGTAATGACCTCACGTATCCGGAACATCCTGTGAAGATCTTGGATGAGGCTGAAAAGGGGACCAGAACCAAAGTGTGGTGTATGTACAAGGTACAATGGAGTAACCACATAGAGGATGAAGCCACTTGGGAAAGCGAGGAGTTCTTGAAGACTGAGTACCCGCATCTAATCGACAACCGGTAGGAAATCTCGGGATGAGATTTATTTAAGGGGGTAGGTTTGTAACGCCCTGAAAATTCGACCATCGAATACGAAACACTAAAATACGAAATTTCAAAAACTTTTAAATTGAGTTGCATCATGCCGCGTTTAATCGCTCGTTTATTCAGATCTTTAATTGCAGAGCTCAGATTTATCAAATCTATTTAAGCGCGAACCCTAAAACGAAAATCAACTAAGTGGACAATTAAGAAAAACAAACTAAAATATGTTTTGAGGCAAAATTTTAGTGAGGAAAATATTCTAAATAAATGTCACGAATTTATTTAGGTGAAATAAATTTAAATAGGAAATTTCATATATATATATATCTACACCTATGCACATATATATAAGCATATGTATATATATGTATATAATGTGAATAGGTATAAAATATGGTGACATAAATTCAAGTGGGTATTCTTGCATATATATAGATATGTATACATGAGGGCGTAGGTATAAACCCTAGGCATAAATATATATAGACCTGCATATATATCGTGTAAATAATGCATATAAAAATATATAATAAATTATGGAAACTTGGAAATTCGAGTGAAACCTCTAGGAACACTAAAAATACTGAGCAATATTTATTTAGGTGGAATTACAAAATTTTGGACGAATTTTTAAATGGGAATAGGCCTAAATCGACAAAATTAAGAAAATCACTATTCACTAGACCCTAGGTGTTCGACCCAGTCCTAGCCTGTCCCGTCGCCATCACGACAGGCCGCCACATGCACGTCGCCGCCAGCCGCCGCCGCGCCCTTGTGCCCCGCGCCAACGCACACGCCCTCGCGCCCCGTGCCGCTGCCACCGCGTCCCATCGCCGCGCCCGGGACGCTGTCGCCGCTGCCGTGCCGCGCGCCGACGCCATCGTACCAGGCCGCTGCGCGCACGTCACTGACAGTCGCTGTCGCGCCGCTGCCACCTCCCCCGCGCCTCGCGCCCCGTGTCACTGCCGCCACGTCCCCTCTCCGCGCGCCCATCGCGTCACCGCGCGCCGCGCCGTCGCCATCATTCCACGGCGCACGCGCGCCTCGAGCTCGCCGCCCGCCACTGCGCCAGCCACCTCCGCGCCCTCCCCCCGTGCTATAAAAGGTCGCCCGTGCTCTTCCCCTTTCCTCCCCCACACCACCGGAGCCCTCCCTTCCTCTCCCCGCACCTCCCCTCTCCTCTCCCCTCGGCGCCGCCGCTCGCCGCGCCCCAGGCCACCGCGTGCCCTCGCCGCCCCGCCACTGCGCCACCCCCCAGGCCACCGCCGCCGCCGGTAAGTCCCCCCTCTCCTCCGCTAGCCCTCGCCGATGCGCCGGCCATGCCTGGCAGAGAGAGAGACGGTAGGGAGAAAGAGAGAAAAGAAGAAAGAAGGAAGAAGAAAGAAGAAAGGGAGGAGGCAGAACAGAGAAGGAAGAGAGAGAAAAAAAGAGAGAAAAGAAAAAGAGAGGAAATAGAGAAGAAAAGGGAAGAAAAAAAGAAAATAAAATAAACATAGGGAAGATGATTTAGGAATGGGAAAAGAAAATATAGCTAGTTGGCGAATTAATCGTAGGTCGTTATTGGGGGATTTCTAGAGAAAAATAAGTAGAAGTTACTCAGTAATCAGGTTATTTGCTTAATTAGTCATTGCGATTATTTAGCCAATTATTTATTAGTTAGAATTATTTATTATTATCGGAATCTAATTTATTCGGAAGCACATAAGTTAAAACAAGTTAATTCTTTAATCGGCTAACACAATGTTTTAGGATTAATGGTTGAAATCGGAATAGAACTATTTCATAAAATAACGGAATCGATACCGAAACTCGACGCTCGCGCTTGATCCTTCTTTAATCGGATTTTATTGGATTTTAATTGAATTCCAACCGAATTCAAATCAATTTCTTTCGTACGTAATTATAGATCCCGGGGGAGTTGTGAGTCCGACCGAGGATCAAGACCCGCAGGACTTCGAGCAAGGCAAGTCATCACTATTCCTTGAACATATTGATCCCAATTGCGAAATTATTTTGTTTACAAATAAAGTTGCATGCAATGATGAACATACTACTTGTTATTATGCCATGCCTTGAATATTGTTTACCCCATATCCCCTTGTAACCACGTTTACGTATGGGTCCCTAGTCAATTATGACAAATGCTTAGTAATGCTATTCTAGAATCATGCATAGTCATATTAATCAAAATGCTATATGCTTGGGCAATTACCTTTGGGAAGGTAATTGGGATGCGGCATGTGGAGACATGAGCGCCACATTGCCATGATATGATGACATGATTTGTGAAAGGAGAAATAAAACTAAACAAGTATTTTCAACTGGGGTGGATGGTGGATTTGGGTGGTATCTGGAAAAGGCTAGCACCGTCCCCGCTCAGTTAAGGACCGAGCCATGAAGTTAAGCATGAAACGACCCTCTTACAACCGTACTTCTCGAATGGGTATAGACCTAGCGGAGTAGATAGCCGAGCAGAGGCAGTATCCTTGCATAGATGGTTCACCCCTATGTTTGAGGCAGGTGCGCTACGGTGGGGCAGCCGTTGAGGTAGGGCCGCGATGCGTACCCTACATCGGTGTCGCCATTGGTAGGACTGCCATGTGTGTGAGAGTAAGAATCTAAACTTAAACTGTAAACTTTACGTGCGTGTGAGACTTCCCTCCCCGGGAGCGCCAGAACTCCTCTCACTGCTAGAAACAGGTACACCTAGAGTGCATGAGGATGATAGTTCATGGAACGGGTACTGCCAATGCAAGGTTGTCGAAAGGCTTTGCCGTGATGCGTCTCATGTGTTGGGACGAGGCTCATGTGTTGGGCAGTTGTGGAGTACGGGTAAAGTGTACCTCCACTACAGTGTGAGTAAACCAAATCTATTCGAATAGCCGTGCTCGCGGATATTGAGCACTGGGACATGTATTATACTTGGCTAGACTCTAAATTCTTAACTTCTGTGGGGTGAGATAATGCATGATGAATTTTATGCTGATGGAGCCACTTCCTAAGAGGAGGGAAGGTGGACGTCCACAGAAAACCATGGCGAACCAATGACGGGAAGCTATCCTTGGGATCACAATGGATGGTGGATAGAACCGTCGTTATTTAAAGTAAACTCTGGTATTAAAACTTGATCAGTTATGCTAGGTCCTAGGTTTGTGAAAAGAATTGCAAAACTAGCTTTATGCAAAAGAACCGATGCCTTGCCTTGGATGAAACTTGTCATATGCACTGTTGTCGTGGTGACTTGCTAAGTACGGTTGGTACTCACCCTTGCAATTATAAATTCAATCAGAAGTCGAGGATGACGCCGCGGAGGATCCATACGCCTATTGCGAGGAGGATGCGGAAGATGAGGGTGCCCACTAGGTCTAGATACGGTCGTTGCCTGTGGCAATGGTGATGCCGCTGCCTTCGTTCTGCTGCTTATCTATATTCTGTTTTTGGAGTGTATTCCGGACCATTTGGTCCTTTGTTCTAAGACAATGCCTTCGGGCCTATGATGTAATTATTCATACTCGACGCATATGTATGCGCTTTTGGTAATTCAACTATGTATCGTGTGTGCCAAACTACTTGATCCAGGGAAATGGCACAGAATACACGAGTGATTCCTGTTGCGAAACAGGGGTCCTTACAATCACTTATGACATGGATTACAGGTTCAGCATGATCAGGCGCAACATCTCCCACCACACGAGTCTTCGAAGCCAACTGGATACGAGGTGGTGGACGGGTTCTCTTCCTTGCGGTGAGACGTAGCTTGGGTGCTGGCGGCGGTGCTTCTCCCTTAAGCTCGGCCAGTTCCTTCTGCAGGCGGTACACCTTGCTCTCAAGCTTGCAAATCCTGCCACGGTTCCAGTTTTCTCTCTCATGAGCTGCTTTCTCCCGCTCCACGCCAACTACATCCATGGCGCAAAGCATATATACGGCATGCTTCAGAGTGGTGCTATATTCATCTTCAGGGCAGTTGTATTCTCCATTGTCTTGATCATGAGGCTTGTGTGGATGATACTGGAAAGCTGATGAATCTAACTCCTCATCAAAGTGATGACGAAGCTCTCCAATGGCCACCAAGGCTGCCTCCTGACAAGCATGACTATACCTTCTTCCTCCAGCTTCAAACTTTATCGACGGAAGGACTTCACGATCACTAGTCAACGTCATGCGAACACGACACTTCTCCTCGTTGGGGTCATGGGGAATTTGACAATACTCAGGGGCAACGTCGTAGCCTACTTCAAATGCCATCATTCTCAGCTCCCTGATGAATCCTGCCACATCGATCAAGCTTTCCGGCGGATGGGGCGGCATCTAAAGGAACATAGAAAGGAAGAATTAATGCATATACTTAAGTTAACCGCACAATCTAGACTCAATTGATTTGAACCAAAAAGAAAAATAAAAGAAAAGGAGCAAACAGAACTCATTTTCGTTTTTTTAATTGAATTTCGAATTTTTTTCTTTTCTGACCGAAACATAAATTTTCCGAAACAAATTCGTTTTTTTTTCAGAAATTTTTTTTTCGAGAATTTTATTTAAACAGGAGTATAGACTTTGGAAGTAGACAAAAAGAAGTAAATATTTTTCTTCCTGTACAGTACTCGCGAGAACAGAACGAAACAAATTTTTTTGTTTGGAAAAGAAATCAACTTTGGACAGAGACAAAGAGACAAATAGCTTTAGACAAATGGATAAAATAAAACTAAATACTTAGGGTGTACCATAAGCACGGTACAGTGTCACCATTAACAGGGATGAGTAGTACTAGTGCTATCTTGATTGAATCGGTACCATAATAGATGTACAGTGCCGACTAACCAATGAAATTCATAAAATCAAACTATTTAATACCCTGAACAGTAAAGTTATTTTTAAAGAAAAGAACAGGTTTCTGTTTTGGTAAAGTAGGATTCAGAAAATTTTGTACCTAACCTTGCATGTGCTGCCAACTTAATTAATTTATAAGAGAATAGAGAGAAGAGCAGTTCTACTTTTCACAATATTTTGAAGGCTACTTAAGGTTTACCATTTGGCTTGTCCTAAGATCAAGGTGGCTCTAATACCAACTTGTCACACCTGGAATTTCTATCCAAAATTCCAAACGCTTACATGTGTGTTAAATCCTCGTCCACGAATCAGCCGAGGCACACAATAATAAATTGATAATAGAGTACTATTAAACAGCTAATTAATACTCGCAAAATAATGTTATTACAGAGGTGGATAGTTCCTCTCAAAAGAATAAAATTCTACGCAGCTGAAAATAAAAACAAAAGACTAAACAGCTATGGTGACTCCACTCCACAAGCAACTTGACCCGAACAAAGCCTAATCCTGCAGATCATCACCTTCGCTGAAATACTCCTCCTCTGATGAATGAATATTGCAAGAATGAGCATATGACATACTCAACAAGCCACACAGCAAATATGCAAGTGCACAGGATAACAAAGGATGGCATAATATAGCTTATTTGCATAAACAATATTTAATAAACATTTGAGAGAATAGTAAATCAGTTGAGTAATTAAGCAGTATTAAATATACACTATACAACACACCCGTGTTCCATAGGCCCAACCTCATCTGAACAACCAACCCCAGTTGTACAAATCAAACCTACATACCAGGAATATACCATTCCAAACCAGGAGTCAAATTAATTATCACATTATTATCACCAGTGATGAGTAGTGTGAGACTAATCACGAAAAACATTGTTAGACCCGCCCATAACCGCGGGCACAGCTATTCGCATAGTTTTATTCTGGCTAGAGATGTACCACTGTACCCACAAGACACAGCTCCACAACATGTCACCATGCGCCTCAATACCACCACGGTACCTCAGAAAGGAACTGTGACAATATCCCTCGCACAACACAACTCACCACAGTGCACCATTCCTGGATCATAATCACCCCCTCTACAACCAGAGGCATGGACTCCCCAGAGACCCCCACGAACTTCTCGCCGCTTCTCAGTCTGGCACCCCATAATGAACCATGCTATACAAAAGGTAAAGCCGTTGCCTACGCTGGCTTGTGGTTGGCACGGTTAATGTTTCACAACAGTAGCTCGCGAACCGGTCCTTAATTGCCATGAGCACGACCATCAAAACCATTGCTCACAACCCACCATTAATCAAATTTTAATTATCAATTATCATAACACGATTGACCATCGTGAACTACCATTAAATATAACCACAATTAATAATGTAGTATGATTCATCCCATTAATGAGCTTATGTTTCTAAGCATGGCTAAACAATTATATATATAGCATATAGCTGAACCAAACCAATATATAAGGTTCTAGCTAATCAAATAATAACCCATAGGAAAATAAAGTCATCTTCAGCCATAATTAATTGGGAAAGGCTCACCACCCGATGATATTCGAAAACTAATGCACAAGTTGAAATAAAACGTTAGCTTTAAACGGGTTCAACATACTCAAAGGGCTGTTTGGGATCTTTGTGACTTGCCTTGAGCTTCTTGAAACACTTCTGAACCTTCCTCAATGTAAACGCTCTCCTTCGGAATGTCGGAAACTAAAGCGAATGAACAAAATCAACAAAACAGTACAAAAACAAGCATAAACAGTACATGTGGATATTTTTGACATGTAGATCTCGATTTTAGATGAATTTAGCAACTTGAACCACTTGAATCCGAGTTACGATGATTTAGTTATGAATTTCCGAAGTTTAATCAGTTTTTCAGCGAATACAGAAAATTATTACGATTTAAATAAAGGATTTCTGATGTCACGATGACATCACTGCCAGGCATGGTTCTGGACCATGCAACCACCGGCGAACGAAGGCACAATGGCGCAAACAGAGAGCACCATCGCAGCGAGCACGATGAGAGGAACCCACCGGTGGTGACGGCGACGACAATCGATGACAGAAAACGGCCGGCGACGAGCTTCCAAAGCTGGCGGCTTCAGGTTGACGGCGACGACGGCTTTCCGACGAGATGCAGCAGCGGCGAAGGGGTGGACGGGATGCTCCTCCACCTGGCGAACCCGACGGTGGCGAAGGAAAGCAGTAGCGGCGACCACGGCATCGGCGCGGCGCGGCTGAAGCAGTGACGGCGGCGACGGTGCTAGGGCTCACATGGCGGCGGCGCTACAAGCGACGATTGCGGCTAAAACTTGGGGCAAACGGAAGAGGACGACTAGGGGATGCTATTTATAGGCACGGGTGAAGGAGATCGGCTCCCAAACGAGAGGATTTGAACTGGAAAATCCGATGGTTAGTTTGGAGAGATAAACTCGAAAACGAATCGAAATTCGCATCGAAATCAAAGGGATAAAATCAGATTTTTGGGGGAAAGGATAGAAGAGGATAAGGGAAACAAATCCCCTCAAGTAATTTTAGGAAAACACAAGAGAAAAGGTCGGATTTGGAAGGGAAAAACCGAGCCAGTTCGGTCTCAGGTCGGCTGCCAGAGGTTGAAGAAGCACAGTGCAAAGGGAGATAAAGTAGACTTTTAGTCTTGGGCCTGCTAAGAATAGAAGAAAGAAAGAAAGAGAAGGGGAGGCTCAGCTGGGCCGACTGGGCTGCACAACCACGCCCCAAAGGAGAGAGATGGGCTGGTATCAGCCCAACGGCTTAGGGGAAGATTTAAAAACTTTTTCAATTAAAATAATTCGTGAAATGATGTTTCATTTACTAAAAATACTTCCCTTGCTCAAATAATTCCTAGAAAAATCTAGAAAATAGATAAACAAGCAAAGTATTTAATGAGATTTTATCTAACTCAATTTTATGTTGCGATGTTTCCTATATTATTAGAATTTACCTTGTAGGCTTTTAAAATAATTTCTAAAAATGCATTAAAGAATGAATTATTAAATTAGGCGATTTTCAGGACGTGACAGCTTCCCATCAATAACAAAGAACGTGGTAGGATTGTTTTACTGTCGATAGTCAGCTCCACATTCAAAACTCCTTTGGTTTCAGATGGATTCCCGCCAAAATCCTTTAGAACCATGTTGGTATTGATCAAGTCCTCTAAATTCTTCCCAAGCTTCCTGAATGTTGAATATGGCATTAGATTAACAGCTGCTCCACCATCGACTAGCATCTTTGACATCGGCTTGCCATTGACAAATCCCTTAATATACAGTGGCTTGAGGTGCCGATGATCAGTTCCTTCGGGCTTCTCAAAAACAGCTTGCTGTGGAGATAGCATCAACATGGCCGATGGTAGATTTTCTTCTTGTTCGACGACTTGCTCAACTGCATACTCGGCTGGTAACATAAAAACCATGTTTATGGCAGATGACATCACCTCTTTGCTCTTTTGTTGTTGATTCTTGTTACGATCGGCTTTGATTTCGTCGGCTGGCACCACTTTGCTCTTCACGCGCCAGACTTTTTTTGTTCTCTGCCTCAGCCAATGCTCAATTTCTCCTTCGACCTCCTGGAATTGCTCCCTGTTCCTTATCCTTTGAACTCTCCTCTTTTGATTCTTAGTGAAAATTCCAGAAGGGCACCATTGAGGCTGCATTTGCTTAGACTCTCTTGGTGAATCATCTCCATCATTGTTCTGCTGTATCGGCCCAAGCCTTTCATGAACCGGCAACTTTGTCTGAACCAGGCGATGCATACTTGTACTCTGTCGGCTTGGTCTTTAGATGAATTGTGCATCAGAATCACTGCATCCAGGACAATCTTCAATAGATGGTAGTCTCATACCCTCATTCCAGCAAAATCTAAAAAATTCACAGCCCCAATGGGGATCAAAATAACTTTCACTTTCATGAGAATATGACTCATCTTCCCTCTGGCGTCTTTTTTGGTATTTGTTGATGATACCAGCCGATCTGATGTTCTTGGCATAATTTTTACCTCCATCGGCTGTATTCCGATTATATCCAGAGTGCACCATGTTGACAGGAAAAGGGTGTCCATCTATCTTCATCGGCCTCTTGGATTCATCTATCTTGATCTTGTCTTGCTCAATTGCCGGCTGGATCTGTTGTTTGAAAATTTTGAAATCATTGGTGTTGTGAGATCCTGTATTGTGCCACTTGCAATACTTCTTTCTCTTCAACTCCTAAGCCGATGGGATGACATGTCCTGCCGGCAATTGGATCTGTTTTTCTTGAAGAAGAAGATCAAAAATCTTGTCGGCTTTGGTAATGTCAAAATCAAATCTTTCCTCTTTTCCTGAATTCTTGACCCATTGGCAGACCACCGTCTTCTTGTTTCTAGCCCACTCGGCCGCATTGATTTCTGGGTCATCATCTTCAGAATCAGAGTCATAACCGTAGACATTATTGACAATATTTGCCTTCTTGATGAATTTTCTAGCCTCCTGAAATCTTGTCTCATGAGTCGATACCTTCTGAGCTAGATGAGCCAAACTCTCAAAGTCTTGAGCCGAAAATATGGACACCCTGAGTATTATACCATCCAGTGTCCAACGCGACCACCACATACAATTGGAGTGGGATCCAAACACGCATAAATAGCCACTCGTCCCAATGTGCCCATGGTCGCGGTTGACACCTTTTGCTATAATAACCGGAATGCCGAGTAGTGAGCGCAAGAGATAACCATAAGATAGCTTACCAGTGCACTCCGTCATATGCTCGTCAAACCACACGAAGGCGGCGACCAGAAACATACCCCAGTGACTCGATCCAAAAGCGCTATCCCCAATTATCTCAAGCGATCAAAACCCGTTACTCATGCTTAGCTAGTCCCCAGGAATGCGACTAGCCTCACACTTTCATCACAAGCAATTAATAAACATAGCAAGTACCATAATAGGGATTAAAGTGCAGCGAGGTACATGACACATAATAGGGTCCAAGGTCCCAACATACAACACATAAATATAGCAGCGGAAGTCTCAGATAGAGCTCATAAGCAAAAGATAAAATCGGTGGTGCCACAACCCCACTAGGGCAAACCAACCGGGCAAGAGCCAAGCTGCAAGAGATCACTCATCGCCCTCGCCGCCCTCGGCAGAGCAATGACCACACAAGAAGCATAACTCATAACCGGTATCCTCACCTGAAACAGCGGCGCCGGGTTAAGTACAAGATTGTACTCGCAAGTCTTACCCAAAATTATATATACACATAAGGGAGAGAGAAGTATGCAAGCTTTCTAGCCTATAGTGGGTCTCTAGGTTCAACATTTGCATAAAGCTAATTTTATTGAGCAATTAATGAGTAAAAAGCAAGGACGAGCAAATCTAGCATCATTTTAATTTATGGACAGCAAGTATATAGTTCTGAAATATATAAGCAAATGAGCCCAAACGTCACTCTCATCATCAACCATGGACTACCAAAGTCCATACCAACATGGCACAACATGCCAACCCCACCATCAAACATAATCCCATCCATTATAATTCACATTTGATGCTAACATAACTGACTAACACATCAAGCATTGTGCATAACCGAGGACGCGGCTATTCGAATAGATTATACTCTGATCAGAGGTGTACAACTGGACCCACACGAAATGAACAAGGATCAAATGCTACACACCCCATCGAGTGTGGTACACAAGTGATTCAAGCTCATTACATGCCCTTTCTTAGCCCCACCCCAACCACCTATACCACGCCGGGGTTCCCGACGACTAGTCACTTGCATGTGTGGTGTGACCAAGGCGGGCGCGCCACGCGGGAGGCACCCCCGGCCAAACCTAGGCACCCAAGGCCCTCCAAAGGCTACCTGCCTCACGACTCTCCAACGTGGTATAAATGATCACGGTAGAACTAGTAAGAACAAGCCGGTCCCAAATAAGGCATGTGGTAAGTACGTAGGGTGCTTGATTAGATGTCAAAATGTTTGGTCCTTAACGACCTAGACGGGGCTACTTGCATCAGGGGAAACCAACCTCCCATCATCGCCCTATCACCCGTCCAAGTCCAACATATTTCATCAACCATTATTTAGTGTAAGTGCTCAAGTTTTATGCCCAATAATGCAAGTTGTCTATATACCACAATTAATAGCACTGTTCATTCCTATAGTTCTATTAGCACTAAGCATGGCTAAGCATTAATGAATAAGATATCCCAAGTAATCCCAACCAGTGGTAATAGGGTATAAGGACAGCAATATCACAAGAACTAAATGCATAAATAGGTTCTACCCATACACCACAAACCGATAATATTAATATCTAGGCAATGCATGTATATATATACGTATAGATTGCAACCAAATCATTTTTAGAGAAAGCATAGGTCCTATATGCTTAGGTGTTTGCCTTGCTGCTGAGGGTAGTTACTATCCTCCTCTGGATATGGCTCGTTACTCTCCAGAATCTCCGAATCTATCGAAAAGAAGCAATATACGAATAAGAGCCAAATAAACATGCACATGCAAAATGATCAAAAAATTATGAAATAAATACAGTGGGTAGATCATATTTTAACTTGAATTTAGGTGAAAGAATCACCAGATTATCACTTATGGTTTGGGAGATATGAAAATGACAAGCTCTCAGGTGCTGAAAATGGTAGTTCTGCAAATAATTAAGTCTACTTTAGAGCATTACAAGCAACTTGCAACTCAAACTATGATTATTTTTAGGTGGAAGTACATCATTCACAGGTCCTAAGAAAAATTATTTCACAGCTATATGTGTTGCCATTATTTATATATGGGTTTTACAAGTTAAAAACATAGGAATGCTAAATAAACTCCTAAACATGATTTAAGAGATACTTTTATCAAAAACAAAACTACAACAGAAAAGAGTACTAAAATATAGGATCAACAAAAATGGTTTCACAATTTTATCTTTTACCAATAATTTCTTACGAATTTATTAAGAGCTAGACCACGCAAGGGATACATATAGCTATTTATATTTTTACTGGGAAAACCAGTAAAAAGGTTTGTCATTTTTATTTTACAACATTGAAGATCTCTGTTTTATGAATCTATAGGAATTTGGTTCACTGAATTCGGATTCGGAGTTCATATGAATTAGTTATGGATTTTTATAGTTCATACCTCTTTCAGCTCGATAGCTGTTTCAGAAATCGATTCCTATTTTCACTCCCCTTTTCTCCAACTTCCACCGGACTTGGCTCACATGGCAGCAACCTGGACGTAGGGTCGTGCGATGCTAAGGCCTCGGGCTGATGGCAAGAGACGAAGCAAGGCCTCGGGCTGATGGCAAGAGACGTTGCCTAGGGCTGCTTCAACCGAAATCAAAAGAGATAAACTCGGGGTGAGTTGCAGCCACCTTCTAGCTGCAGCAATGGAGTGGACAACCTATAGAACGTTGCTATAGATGTTCAACATGGAGGGAATTCAAAAGAGGCACCATGGATGAAAAGGAAGCTCACCAAATGGAGGAAAACAAAATGCTGCTACTGCAGCCCTGCAGGCTGAAACCACCACTCTCTTATTCCATCTCAATCTCTCTCAACTCTCCATGCATGTGCAAGATGTTGGGATGGATGGAAAGCTTGGATAATGGGGATTGTTGTGTTCTAACATGCATGCATTGATCTTGGGCTATTGGATGGGATTTGGGGAGGAGAAGTGAGATGAGAGCTCAGCTTGAGGAAGAAAAGAAAGAACAAGCAGTGAAGATGAAAGGGGAGGAAGAAGAAGGGGTTTTCTCTGCCCCCCCTTAAGTCCTGAGGTGGGAGCACGCCCATGGGTGTGTTGTGGGGCTAAATAGGCACCCAAGGTCAGTGACAAGTGGGCCCATGTCGTGGCTGTCTATGAGGGTGAGAGAGGTGGGTGAAAAACTGAGTATAGTTTTGTTCTTGCAATTTTTCAGGATTTATTTTCTTTCCCTCTCTTGGTATATTCGATTTGATTAGGTAAAACTTGTTCGAAAATTCAGGAATTTGGTGTGATGATAGGTGCTGGTTTATAGGTTCCATTTTTCAAAGTTTCACACATAAATTCTAAGTATTTTAAATCTGGTGAAAAGATGAAATTGGTTAGACTGAAAGTTGGTTCGAATTTTTAGGAAGCCAAAACAGAGATTAAAAATTCCACAAAATTTATATTTGTTGGTGATAAATAAACTAGTATTTGAATAAATTATTAAACATGTACACTTCTGTTCAAGTTATTGTTTAAATAGAAGTGGTTTCAATTTTACCGATTAGAGTTAATTTTGTTATCGCATATGATCAAATTGCAATATAGTAAATATGAAATCTAAAGGACAACAAATGCACTTCTAAATACCTGGTTATGAGCCTAGGGCTGTTACAGAAAATCTCTCCCTTATCGGTGCCAACAAACCTTGGAAGGCCAAATCGGCTAATTGAGAATCTGTTATGGCTAAACTGTAGCATCTGTTCCTCACATCTCTGAATCGTTGAATGTAGTCTGGAACTGATTCATCAGATTTCTGTTTGATTGCTGTGAGGTCTAATAGCTTCATCTCTTGAACACCACTGAAAAAGTATTTATGAAATTGTTTCTCCAGATCGGCCCAGCTTCTGATAGAATTGTAAGGTAAAGACGAGAACCAAGTAAATGCCGATCCAGATAATGAGAGTGGGAACAATCTAACTCTGAGAGCTTCTGTAGCCGATGCCTCACCACATTCAGCTAAAAATCGGCTAACATGCTCATAAGTAGATACATTGTCTTGTCCTGAAAACTTGGAGAAGTCTGGCACCTTGTATCGATTTGGCAATGGTACCCGATCAAAATATTCTAGATATGGGTGCCAACACATGTTGCCATTGTCTTTTGGCTTGAGTCCAAACTACTCCCTTATGACGTCAGCGCTCATATTGGCTCAAGGTTGATGTGGTGTTGCTCCACCAAATTGCTGTTGAAGTGGATCCATCTGGCCGTATTGGATCGGCTGAGGTCGTGGTGAGTGAGGTTGATAGACATGATTGAAGGCAGCCGATATGCCTTGAGGTGGTATGTATGGGAGTTGTTCTATGCTGTATTGCTGGCTTATCGGCTGAGTATTTCCAATCGGCTGTTGTGGAACCGAAGGAATTTGATAAGAAGTGTCGACAACTGACGGTTTTGGGTTGAGAATACTCATTAGCTATTCTGGTGTTAATTGAGTTGATGCTTGCCCCCCAGTGATCGGCTGTGACCTGGTTAAAATTGTTGGAATATTTGAGCTTGAGTAAGGAGCCGATGGAGCCTGGGTTTGAAGCAGTTGTTGACTCCTTTGATTCCCGCCAATGTCTGACTTCACGGTTCTGTATCCTGGGAACGTGCCGTCTGGTAAATATATAGGTCCTTTAGCCTTTTCCTCGGCTATTGTCCCGTCAACTACCGATTTGATTATGTTTGTCAAAGTATTCACCAGCACTCCAGACTGGTTGACCAAAGCATGATGTACAACCGAAACAATGCGATCTTGAAGCGTATGGAGTTCTTCATCATTTGATTCGACCTTGGGTTGTTTGTCTTTTTCTTCTCCTGTCCCGGATGTACTTGGATCTTATTTCACGATCGTCGGCAGCTTGACTTTAGTTATTTGAACAACCGTGCCTTGCCGAGTGACTGTGAACGAGTGCAGATATTGGTTCTGGAGTTGATTTAGCATCTGCTGCATTTCTTCTCTCTGCTCCTCGCTCAGCTGTTCGACCGTGATCGGCAAGATGTTTTCTTCTGAAACGTCGGTGATGTTTGGAGACATGATGACACTTAGTCCCACTAGGCGTGCCGAAAGCATGTTGATGCAAAAAACACACACTGGCCTAAGAGATTTGCTTTACTCTAGTGCAGTTCTAAAATTAAGCTTTTAGGTTCAAGGGCATGCCAGTTGATTTGATCCTGCAATCAACAAGAAGAAATCTGCAAAGAATGTTAGTAAACGATAGACAATTGGCCAGACAGCTGATTTCATATCGTATGTGACCTAGCCGATGCAATAGAGCATGAATCGGCTGTAAGGTATATCCAAATATGAATATCACCCTAAAACTAGTATATCGGCTGTAGATATCAGTGTTATGTAATCAAAGAATCAATATTACTTTAGAAATAAACAATTGGTATAGATCGGACTGAACCGAGACAATATAAATTGCTTAAGTCTATAGCAACATGAAATAATGACTAAATAAAACTAATGTCATAGCCGATATCTAGATCTAAGTGCATATCGGTCATAAATCCGATACAATCTTATGAAGAAGCAATGAGAGTTAGATATAGAACATTAAACAAAGCATAAGACCATGTCAAATATTCTAATTAGATAAGATCGGCTGAAACCCTGATACTATCCCTATTAACAACCGTAAGGAAAGCTAGAGATCATAATTCTAAAACAACTTAATAGGTTGGACTTAACCAATGCAGCATTAAGCATAAAAGAAGCACAACATCTAGAAAAACAAGCCAATAGTCAAGTCATCAAATCAGGATGGTGGATACATCATATAACATAAGTCAACAAAGTAAACTAGTCGATACCAGCAAAACCCTAAAAAGAATCCAGTCGATGCAAGAAGATAGCATTGTTGATCTAAGCTATATGACATATATGATAACTTTGGAAATTTGCAAGATAGAGTTAGAGTGTCATGAAGATGTAAGCACTAACTCTAATAATGCAAATCGCCGTGACAAGATATACCTTTTCGCCGAAGATCAAATTGATGCAGCACGACTCGAAAGCACAAGCTTGTCGAAAAGTAGAAAACAAAGGTGGCGATGTGCTGAGATTGATTGAACGTATGTTATTGTTATTTACAAGACCTCGGGATTATATTTATACCCGAAAATACAAATATTGTCCATCACGGACACGACTCATATTAACCTAATACAAATCCAACTAACGAACAAGTCCCTTAGGCGGACTCTTACCGGGAATATCTATAAGGAAATTACATACAATAACCTAATTAATAGATACAATTGCCTCCTCAGGACTCTATCCGTGCATGGCAATCCATATGAATCATCCTAACATAACCCGATGACGTGTACCGAGTCACGTTACTGAAATCGGCTCAATCGGCTAACCCTGTCCGACTCTGATTCTGTCGATCCCGTCCACAGCCGATTCGGACTACAGCCGATTCTCACTCTGTTTCCGATACGATCTAATCTTCTCGATTCTCTTTGATTCTATCTTCATCTCCGATACTTTAATTACCAAATTTAGTCGTCAACAGTGTCTGACGAGTTTGTTCAGTTTGCTGATAGCATGGGAATCAAGTTGTTGAATTCTTCACCTGATTATGCACAACCTAATGGGCAGGCTGAAGCATCTAACAAGACTTTAATCAAGTTGGTTAAGAGGAAGATTGCTGAATATCCCAAGAAGTGGCATACTATATTGGGTGAAGCATTGTGGTCCTATCGAATGGCTTGTCATGTTGCTATTCAAGTTCCACCATATCAGTTAGTCTACGGACATGAAGCTGGGTTACCATGGGAAACTAACATCGGCTCCAGAAGGATTTCTTTGCAACATGAGTTGACAGCCGATGATTATCATAGTTTGATGGTTGATGAGTCAGAAGAGTTGGTTCAATCTAGATTACATGCCCTCGAGAAAGTTAGAAGGGATAAAGAGAGGGTTGCTAGGCATTATAATAAGAAGGTTGTGCTAAAATCTTTTTGAGGAGGATGAACTTGTGTCGAAATTGGTGTTGCCGATAGGAGCACGAGATAGCAAGTTTGGGAAGTGGTCACCGAATTGGGAAGGACCTTTTCGGATTCATAAGTGTGTTTCTAAAGGAGCTTATATGTTGAAAAGACTTGATGGAGAAGTTTTTGGACGAGCTCTCAGTGGAAAATATTTAAAGAAATATTATCTAGGTGTTTGGATTGGTTCATAATTGGCTGTGTTATGCCGATACATGGTTGACAGCCGATGTTGTTTACATCGCCTTTAGATGGCCGATATTTTTATCGCCCTTAGACTATATATAAGTTTGCAGCATTGTGTTTCCTACTACAAACTTGGGGGGCATGAGAAGATAAAATTGGAAATTTTTGAGGGAATTTTTGAGCAAAATTTTACAGACATATTGATATCAGTATTTACCTGAGTTTAAATCGGCTCGATGGCCGATAGCAATATATCACAGCAAAAAAATGTTGTTTGAAGTAACTGTTAATCTATTACATCAACCCAAGAAACTTTGGATTGCCGAAATCGCTCGCAGGAGAATTTGCTCTACCTTATCTATGATCTTGGCATCGGCAGCATCAGTACGTGGGATAGGTTTGAGTGACTTGTTGAGAGAAGCCAGATGTTTGATTGAAGATTTAAGCTTGGATTTCTGCTCTTCGATAGCTTGAGGAAGATCAGCTAATTTCTTTTCTATCTCAGAAATTTTGACTCGGCATTAACGAAGTTGAACTAAAAGATTAGACTCTTCTTGTTTAAGTCAGTCTAGCTCTTGCTGAGTTGATTCTGGGCCAGCCGATAATTCATCTAGTTTGGATTTTTCTTCATTTACTTTCTGACGGCTGGTTTGGATGGTTGCTTCCAGAGCTTTGTATTCTAGCTGATTAGCCAATCTTTGCTTCGCTCTCTCAAGTTTAAATTTGTATTGCTCAAGAAAAACTACAGGAGAGATGGCATCAATCAAGTCTTTTGGGAGTTGATCTTGAATATTCTTGAAATCTTGACCTGATTGAGCCACAGTTAGTGACTAATGTATCCAGAGAAGCTTTGAGCCAATCAGCAATATCGGCTAGCCTTATCTTTAGATCATCAACTATTGGAGATTTGGCTTTGTTGGATGTATCTTCTTCTTCTTCATCCAGAAACTGCCTTATACCAAATAAGAACATATCGGCTAAAGCCTGCGAAGAAGGAGTTGATTGTAAGTGAAATTTCTTTCTTAGAGTAGCCGATATAAAGGGTAGTTAGTTATGATCTTACAGGGGCTGGAGAAGTTGAGATTATGACAGTTGTTTCTTCTAGATGATGACTTCCTGCAGCCGATGGTGTTTGTTCACTGGAAGCCGGTTGATGAGGAGGTGATATGGCTCGGGAATGCTGCGAATTTGTCAAATATTTAAAAAGTGATGGATGAAATTGGTAATGGAAAGGTTGAAAAGTGCATACCTAAGTTTTGCGAGGCCGACATCTAGGAGAACTTGGAGTTTTGGCCGGACTGGATGGATCAGCTTGAGGTGTATCGGCTCGGGAGTCCGGGCTAGAGATTTGCCCAGTCTCACTAACTTGTGGAGCACCTTCATCAATTTCTTCTTCTATTATTGCTTCTTCAAGATATTTCTCCACGACAGGATCAATGGGAGTATCATCGGTTGAGGGTTTTTGTTTCTTAGTAGGTATCTTTTTCTTAGAGATAGTAGGCTTGACGGTAGCCTTTTTCGTCCTTTTGCATTTGCAGCAGTTGTAATCGGCTGTCTGATGTGGCCTTGAAGTAAGTCCTTGATTGCCGGAGCATCAAAGCCGATAGAAGAAGGAGCTAGGTCCTTGCTTGATGATATTTTTGCCAGTGCATAGTGAATGTCTTTGCCACTTTTGCTCTTGGTTGGAGGAGGAGAGTTGCAAGCCTGAAAAACATGTATTGGAGGATATCAGAGAATTATGATAATGTTTAGAAATAAAGACAAGTGATGTATGAGTTTACCTGAGGACTGATGAAGGGATCCATGATTGCTAAGGTTTTCCACTCACCCCACCATTTGTCAAAGAGTTGGCTTCGTTCTCTGATCAGGGAAATTTGGTCGATGGAACCCAAGGGAGGATTTTCAAGATTCAGGATTCTGTCCATGATTAGGGCCGATGGAACAATACCTCTTGTTTGGATTTTATCTGTGAAGTACAAGCCGATGGGTAGTTGTCCCATGCCAAGGTTGCCTGGCTGCGATCATGGGACGGTAAAATTCATAGGATGCTTGGATGTATCGGCCCTGAGAGACACCAGTTGGGAGTATGCAAGGAGATATAGCCGATATGAAGATCTCTCTTATTCCCAGGAAGTCCTCATTGTTCAGATCATCTAGTCTGAGGTTTGTTGGTAGTTCATAATTGATGTAATCTTCATATGGGAACCAGACTCGAGAATCATGAGGGAATCCACTGTAAAAATTGTTGAACCATTGGCAGAACAGCTCAGCCGATATTCCTGACCCAGGGTAAGATGATGCTTCTTCTCCAAATGACAGACATCGGCGTGTCGCTGTTTCATCATCGACATCGGCTAGGGAAGGAAATGAAAACTCATCCAGTGGGGTTCTGTTAGTAACCTTGATGGTGTACGAATTGAGCCATATTTGAACAAATCACCAGGGGCCTCCATAGTTAGCCGATGTGTTCAGGAGGAGTTTGGTCGATGTCTCGCTCATAGTCTAGTATACTGCACCCAAAAGATATTTACCTAGTGGGATTGATTTCTTGGATACTAGTGCTTCTGCCAAATGTTGCCAGTTTGCAGTAGGACCACATGTGGAGCCACAAAATAGAAACTTATCCATCCACATAATCAAAAAAGCAACATGCTCTCCAGGAGAGACAAATCCTGTGCACGTTTTTTCGGTTATGAAACCTAACCAGCCTCTAATATTCTTAGTCTGAAATTTGTGATCACACTTTATCTTTAAACTAATGAGGTTGGCCGATGAGGAGATATCTAAGCCTGTTAGCATCTGGATGTCTAACAGGGTGAGGGTCATAGGTCCATGGCTGAATAGAAAAGCATTGAGAGTATCGGACCAAAAGTAGGAAGCAGCCAATAGCATGGGTTCATATTTTTTGGTATCAGCTAAGGAAAAAGAGAGACATTGGGAGATACCTATCTCGTCCCAATGAGTTCGCTTGCTTGCAGTCATCCGTTTGTACCATGCCTTCCATCCATCTACAGCAGATGGCTAGGATCTAAAGATGTTTGGCCAGTGGCTAGGACTGGGCTTGGATTCCCTAACGGGGATGCGGTTGGTCTCGACGTTGATGAAGGAAATGGGGTCTTCATTGCCCATTGGCCCGAGGAAGTAGTGGGATGTCTCTTTATGAATTGGGATGGCAATCTGATTTCTCAGGTGCTGAAAAGATATGCACAAAAAAGGAAAACGAATCGAATCAATTAGGATTGATTGAGATATATGAATCCGATGAACAGGATGGTGGCTGATGTGAGCAGGTATTGGGAGCATTAGAAGATTACCTGGGGGACGTCTGTGGAGGTCGCCATTGAAGAGGGAGAGATTGTTGTTGCTGGAAACAACAGTTGTCGATTTGGTTGCCGGAGTGGTTGAGAGCAATCGCTGGAGTTGGTGGGGATGGTTTGGTGGTTTAAGCGGTGAAAACGGAGTTAACGCTGTGAAAATTCCAGAAAGGCGGTTGCTATTTATGAAAGTAGGTGCGTAACGGTCAACAGGGGTAACCCTAGATTTTTGCGGGGTCGACGAGATAATTCCATTGCATTATATAATACTTTAGAATTGGGGGGTATGTGTTGACGATGAAATTTGGCAAGCAACGATAAAATTCTGCCTAAGGTACTTGTTTGCTAGTTGGATTTGTATTAGGATAATATGAATCGTGTCCATAACGGACAAGTTTGTACTTTCGGGTATAAATATAAACCCGAGGAGGTCTTATTAAAAAACAACAGTTCAATCAATCTCGGCGCATCACCAACCTTTTAGTCTTCTATTTTTTATGAGTTCTTGCTTTCGAGTCGAGCTGCATCAAGTTTGATCTTCAGCGAAGAGGTAAAACTTGTTATGGTGATTTGCATTATTGGAATTAGTGCTTTCATCTTTATGACACTCTAATTCTATATTGTGAATCTCTGAGTTATCATATACGTTATATAATCTAGATTGATAATGCTTTCTACTTGCATCGGCCGATCTCTGTTTAGGGTTTTGTCCATAATGGCTAGACTGACTTATTGGTTTAAATTATATAATGTATCTACCATCCCGAAAAGGCAACCATCGGCTTGATTGTCTAGATATTATGCTTATTTTCATACTTAATGCTGCATCAGTTAAGTTTGATCTATTAAGTCGTATTCAGAATCATGATCTCTAGCCTGCTCTATGGTTGTTAATAAGGATAGTTTCGGGGTTTCAGCCGATCTTATCTGGTATAGGTGTTTTACATAGTTTAATGCTTTCTTTAATACTCTATATCTGCCTCTTATATCAAGATATAATCTAATATAAATATATCTGACCTACTACCAATTTGATTGCTGATAACTGGATATATTTGTTGCCAAAGAATATCCTACTATAAGATTGTATCGGAGCTATAGCCGATACATGTTTAAATCTGGCCATCGACTATAACATGAGTACATATAATCGTTATTTCATGCTATTTTAGACTTGAGCAATTTATACTGTCTCGATTAGGTCCGCTCTATCCCAGTTGCTTATTTCTAAAATAATATCGATACATAGATTATGTAATACTTATATTTATAGCCGATATACCAAGTTTAGGGTTAGTTCGATATCGAATATGCCTTACAGTCGATTCACGCTATATTGCATCGGGTAGGTTATATCACGATATGATATCGGCTGCCTGGCCGATAGATTATCGTTTACTAATAAACTTACATGTTTTATCTTATTGATTGCAGGATCAAATCAACTGGCATGCCTATTGAACCCGAAAGCAAGTTTTGGACCTGCATTAGAGTAAAGCAAATCTCTTAGGCCAGTGTGTGTTTTTCTCATCAACAAGTATGTTCGACCAAGTCAATCTTTCTTATCTCTCCCACCGTCCACCGTCATCCGCATCTCGCCAGACCAATCGCATTGTCAGCACCTCTTCTCCTCCTCCCCATGCCACTGCCATCCTCCTCCTCCTCCCTTTGCCAGCGCTGTTCTGCTCCTTCTCCCCCAGCCGGCGCCCCCTTCTTCCTTCTTCCCTTGCCAGGATGGCTCCTCTCCCGGCCAATGGCCCTCCCTCTTCCGTTGGCTTGCCGGTTGGCTTGCCGGATGGAGACGAAAGAAAGCTCGGAGGCGACGGTGCGGATATTTATCCCAGATTTAAATTCTCATTTTCAATTCAAATATTAAATTTATTTTTGAATATCATTGAGATGGTTCTGTTTTTATTCTATTTAGAAGCACGTGATGATGAATTAGAAGGGAATCAGTACGGAGCCACAATACTAGTTAAGTTCAAAACGTGCTCCCACCATTCATAGATATATGGACTGAGTGATAATTTACCTATATTAAGCGTTCATAACAAACTATCGTCGCATGTTCAGTATTAATTAGAAAAGAGAACCAAGGTATATGTGAGATTGTAGCAACGAAGAGATACACATAGTCAGTTCTACAATCTCACTTGTGTGTCAACCTGTCTAGCTATCCAGATCAGGATCGATCTCAGCCATCCAATTCCGTTCAGCTCCAGTCAAACTTAATCCCGATCGCCGATTGCACTAACCTCCCTCTTCAATTTTACAGGAAAAAACCAGTCAATTTGGTTCTAAATTATCGGATTTAAGCCGCGTGTGATACGGGTATACTGAAAAAATGTCTACGCGATGAAAGAAAACGAGAGAGACCAATTAATATTATCGACTAGACTAGGGCTTGAATTGAATACACATGATAACTTAGGATTCGGAGGATGAGTAATTAAGTGGTCTGACCGACACACATAACTACAATGTAAAGTAGTGGTAACTAAAACTTTAATTTAACAAAACCTGAAAAACCCTGAAGGAGTATTTAGCTATTTAATAAGGTGGGAGTATGACCAAGCAGTTCCTAGGGTTGTGTTCCACCAGGATGGGTCGCACCCCACATGGGTCCTACTTGGGCCGAGATCCTAAATGAAGTTACAAGTCTATGTGTAACACCTTGTTTCTTCAATTGCAGATGATTGAGATGGAATTTGGTGATGAGGCTGGATTCGTTGGATAGAGGACTCCAAGTACTTTCCACCAAGTACTCACGGGCTAAAAACGGAGGTCGTATGCACATTTTGCAGACGTTTGAAGTCAACACTATTGCAGGTAGCCGAATTGGATTCCAAAATTTATGCGACTTGATCTTGATGTCTTCTGGTTGAGCTATGATATGATGTGAACAACGGTTGTATCCATAGTAGTCATGGTCACATAATTAGTTGGCCGGAGAATATTACTCAGAGGCATATGCGTTTTGAGTACTCAGCTCATTTTGTTCTTCTTCGATTAAATTTCGATGGAAAGGAGAACTGACATCAAACTTTTAGTACTCGGTAGCCTCTGTGAGGTATATGGTACCCGGGTACCTCATAGTAAGCCTTTGGATTATCTGCATGGAATGGGCTGAGTGCCTTAGACCCATCTGGCTAGCTTGTAATTTAAGAAAGGAGTTAAATTAAAGATAAAGCTATCAATCTTATTCTATATAAATAGATGGTATATACCTAGATTATAAGAGATAATGTACCATCCTTAGTCAGTTCCCCGACATCTATATAAGGGGATTAAGAAGCCTAGAAGGGGAGATCGCTACGTCCTATTGTTCACTCCGTTTTGCGAAACTCTCTACACAGATCCAATCTACACAACTGAACTAGGGTATTACCTCTGCTTGAGGACCTGAGCCAGTATATATTACACCTATATCATCATCTCTCCTTAATATTGTGCACCTCATAAGTATTATTATCGATCCATAGAATCAACAAGGTTGTTGCATAACATGGTTTGTGATGAGATTTAGGTACAGCTTGACGAAAGTGCCTCGCCAAGAAAGCTGAGATATGTTATAGTGGATCAAGTGCCTCGATATCAGAAGTTTTTAAATGTTTCAACTTTTTACTACAACCACACAAGATGTCATCCCAAAATAGTTGACAAAAAAAATTGGATGTTACACATTTCATGTAGCCATCCCTCATGCACTATTCCCACATCTCATGTGGTTTCCTCATGCCACTCATCGTTGTTTAATTTGTGTGGTTAAATATAGTTTCTTTTGTAGTATATGGTAAATTTTATTTGAAATAAATGTATATTACACTAGCAACTATAGTAGTCATAAGCCATTGTTTGTACCATCATGAATCAAGGCATGTTCCATTGTGTATACATAGTAGTATGGTTAATTAATGAAGTACAGTCCAACTAGATATGTCGCTATCTTTCACTAGATGCGATCTCTTGTATGATTTCTGTGTATTTCGTCTTCTTTAAAAATCATGCCACCACGTGTGCTGCTTGGAGCAGCAGATCAATGATAAAATAAAGCTAAATATATGGTAAATTAAAGTTGGATGCCATTATGATCTTGTACTACTTGATGATCATCACCACTTTCCACACTTGAGGCTTCAGCTTCAGGAGTAGTAGACCTCTTTTGCATCTGTGCTTCATCACCCAACATAGACCTCCCGCTGTTAGCCCTGAAATTGACATTTACATTATGTATTTATGTATACTGTGAAAATACAGGAAGTACAAAATCAAGACAAAGGAATAGAATACAGACTGAAGGGCTTGACGTCTAAAGGAATGAAGACTAATTAAGGCTTAAAATCCAAATTGGAGGGCTTGACAATATTTTAGAGGAAACAAGACTAGTCTAAGATCCAAATTATGAGCTGTAAATATTATAATACAAAGAAGAGGGGAAAAGTATGGCTGGCACATCCGGACTATGCATGGTTATCCACCAGAAGGGCATGGAATATATTATATCGTATTATATATGTACCTATTAAGTAGGTCTTGGTGGAAACGAGTTGCCGTGTTAACGAGATCGTGGAGGGGTCCAGCATGGTTCTTGAGGCGGGCCTCCTGTGAACGCTTTTGCAAGTACTCACCAACTTCACCAACTTCCACATGTGCAGCAACCGTAGCTGCCAGCACCAGGGACACCATTAGTGCTGCAGAGATCTGCACATTTGTTGGCATCATCCTTGTCTCACTGTTGCATCGATCTCCTGCAACCCAATGATCGATTTTTACTCCCCCCAACCTCAGTATGTAAGTACAAATATGTATCGTTTGTCGATATATATATATATATATATATCTCTCTAGGGCATATGCCATTTTTCGCGTACTGCATGGATGGTTGGGCACGACTTGCGCAGCAATGCACTTATCTAAATCAGACGACAGTTTATCCTAAATATGGAAATTTTAATCCGGTGGACACGATGGAGTGACATAATTGCTAAAGATAGGAAAACAACTTAACAGGATGTTACAGTACTTGTGCTGATCCCTAAAAATAAGATTAATTCTTATTCGAAAAAAAATAATAAGATTAATTGAAATATTCAGATGGTCCAATGTACGTACATCATATTTAACCCAGTCGACAAATCTCCACCACTCAACAAGTAACAAAACAATATATGCAATACAGAGATGCAGCGCTTCCGTGCATGGTGCCTAACTGCCTACACACACGAGCATATTTGTATGGACCTCGTGGAACATACTATTAATAGTTAATTAGTCAGTGGTGGCGTTGTTTGGCAGGGAAGGCCTAATGGTGGAAACCTCGATGCTGCAGGAGGATCAGCATTCAGCAACATCGTTTTTCAAAGGTCTTGGAATCAAACAGCTACCACGCTGAGTATATATAATTAGTGTGTCTACATTCGTCGATGTCGTATTTTCACTACATCAACCTAGGTCATTAGTGATAGGTCCAGATCCTCATCTGTAATGAGTAGGGCCCTCGTCACTGATGAGTGGTCAGTGAGTGATGAGAAATATCATCGGTGACAGATGACTAAATCTCAATGGTTCACAAGTTTTGACCCGTCACTTATGACACTAACCCATCCAAAAACATTTCGATGGCCATTACAGATGTCAAAAAAATAGCAAAAAGAAAAATAAAAACTTTCAGCCCTTCATAGGTCACTACGCCAGATCCACTCACCTCTGACGGCATACCTGTGATAGGCCAAAGTAATGGTCACTGATGATCATCACCTTTGACGGATTGTACAGGATGTCGTTATCGGTGAGCCCTCCGGCTGCGACCCGTCACAGGTATCAAGTCACCTGTGACGGGTCAAAAATGGAACCTGTCAGAGGAACACCTCTGTCGGATTCCACTTTCAGCCCATCACAAGTGACTTGATACCTGTGATGGGCCACGCCTCCCCGACCCGTCAGAGGTGTGGTTCAGTCACCTCAAATGGGTTTTAGCCCTAATCCATTTGAGGTGAGTTGCGGTCTATATATACCCCCAGTGGACACCTACTTCCATCCCAACCTAGTACATTGTTCACATTTCGGGTGGGAGGGTGAGGAGGGTGATTTTTGGCTGGAAATGGAGGTAAAAACCTGTAATAATTACTTTTTCTGACGTGTATTATGCATTGTGTTTTACACGTTATATTATTGATTGATTGTAGATGGACCAAAGTTGGATGTACGATTCACCGTTCGACCACAGAGTATAGGGAGGGGGTCACTGGATTCGTACATTTTGCGGATAATGACAGGAAAAATATGATGAGCAAATATATATTGTGTCCATGTGTAGACGGTAAGAATGAGAAGATGTTAGAGAAAAGTTCATGGATTCATTCTTATCTGATTGTTAGAGGATTCATGGATGCCTACAAATGTTGGAGCAAACATGGAGAGTAAGAGTCACTGGATGTAGTAGTTGATGAAGTGCCGGATGTCGTGAACACCCCAACAGTTTGAGATGGCATTTTTGTTCCTTCTCCATCAAGCAGTGATGACATAGATGTGGACCCTCAAACTCTATTAGATATGTTGCATGATGTTGAAGACCCAGATTATAATAAGAGGGATTTCGAGAAGTTCAGTAAGTTGGTGGCAGATGCTGAGACGCCATTGTATCTCGGGTGTAAGCTAAAGCACACTAAGTTGTCCTCTGTGTTAGAACTCATGAAGCTTAAGGCAAGTAACAGCTGGTCAGACAAGAGTTTCAAAGAACTTCTTGAGTTCTTGCAGGATTTGTTGCCAGAGGGAAACCAGATTCCGCAAACGATGTACGAAGCAAAAAAAGTCTTATGTCCATTCGGTCTGGAGGTCAAAAGAATTCATGCTTGTAGGGACGACTGCATATTGTATTATAGTCAATATGCCGATTTAGATGTTTGCCCTGTCTGCGGGACTTCTAGATACAAGCGAGACACTAGTGAAGGTGAAGGTTGTAAGTCAAAGAGGGGTGGCCCCACAAAAGTGTTGTGGTATTTACCAATTGCCGAGCGCACGAAGAGAATGTATGCGAATCTGAAACAAGCTTAGTTAGTCCGCTGGCATGCTGAAGAACGGAAGGTCGATGGTAAGCTGAGGCACCCAGCAGATTCAATATAGCGGAGGATAATCGATAGAGCTTTCCCCAAATTTGCAAAGGACCCGAGAAACACGCGTTTCGCCATGTGTACAGACGACATTCATCCATTTGGTGATTTGAGCAGTCGTCATAGAGCATGGCAAGTTCTTCTTGTGAATTATAACATTCCACCCTGGTTGTGCTTCAAGAGGAAGTATATTATGCTTGCCATGCTCGTTCAAGGACCGAGACAACCTGGCAATGATATTGATGTATTCATTGAACCGATAATAGATGACTTTGAAAGGCTATGGCATGAGGGCACGGGAGCGTGGGATGCATCTAAGCGGGAGTACTTCAGCCTTCACGTGATGTTGTTTTGCACCATAAACAATTATTCGGCCCTTGGTAACCTTTCAGGGCAAACTGTCAAAGGGAGAAAGGCTTGTTTGGAGTGTATGGATGAAACAAGAAGTATATGGTTGAAACATTAACGCAAGATGGTCTACATGGACCATAGGAGATTTCTCCCAAGGTTTCACCCTTACAGAAATATGAGAAAAAATTTCAGTCGACACAGAGAGGTTGCTACTCCCTCGCCGAACAAAAATATGAGTGGATGTGCATGACTTAGTCAGGGGAATCATCAATGATTTCGGGAAAAAGAAGAAAGTTGAGAACACAAAAGAGAAGAGCATGTGGAAGAAAAGTCAATATTCTAGATATTACCGTACTGGGAGCATCTTGAAGTCCAGCATTGCATTGATTTGTGCATGTCGAGAAGAATATTTGTGAGAGTCTCCTCGGGTGATTGCTTAATCTAGGTAGCACAATGGATGGTCTCAACGCCAGACGAGAATTGGAAGATATGTGTATTCGTTCTTTGCTACATCCTATCACAACGGAGTCCGAAAGTATGTTCCTTCGTCCAGCCTGCTACACTCTTTCGAGGGATGAGAAGAAGGATATGCTCACATGCCTCAATGGTATTAAGGTTTCATCTGGCTACTCATCTTGAATTAGTAAGTTCGTTTCATTGGACGACCTTGAATTGGTTGGAATGAAGTCGCATGATTGTCACGTCCTTATCACACAGCTTCTGCCTGTTGTCATCAGGAATATTTTGCCTCCTAAAGCATGACACACCATAATGCGATTGTGTTCCTTCTTCAATGCAATTGGCCAGAAGATTATTGATCCAAAGGATCTAGATGAACTACATGTAGAAATTGTGAAAACCCTATGTCACCTTGAGATATAATTTTTGCCTATGTTTTTTGATATAATGGAACATCTCCCCGTGCACCTAGTGAAGCAGATAAAATGTTGTGGTGCTTCTTTTTGAGGCAGATGCATCCTTGTGAAAGATATCTTGGGATACTAAAGGGCTTCGTACGGAACCAATCTCACCACGAGGGTAGCATCATTGAAAGTTACACCACCGAGGAGGCTATCGAGTTCTTTGTAGATCTCATCATGAGACCTCCTCAATTGGATTACCAATATCTCATCATGAAGGTAGGCTTGAAGGGATGGGTACCGTTGGAAAGAAAATTATCGGGCTAGATAGAAAGGTGTACGATAAAGCTCATTTCACGGTCCTCCAGCATATGACTGAAGTTGTGTCGTACTTGGAGGAACACGAGGGATTAATCCGATAGGAGAACTCAGGGCGACCAGATAGTTGGGTTAGAAGAAAGCACATTGTTGGTTTCAACGAGTGGTTCAAGAACCGAATTGCCAACAGTCACAACTTGCCAAGTGAAACAATCAAGTGGTTGTCACAGGGTCCAAAATGGGGTGCTACTACCTAGCAGGGATATGATATCAATGGATACACATTTTATATGGTCAAGTAAGATAGCAAATGCACAGTGTGGAATAGTGGGATACGATTGAGGCAGCAAGTAGTGATCGTGGTCATCGTGATCAATACTACGGACGAGTTGAGCAAATATTGGAGTTGGATTACTTGAAGTTTAAAGTGTTGTGGTTTCATTGTCGTTGGGTCGATCTGCGTAGTGTAAAAGTTGATAAGGAAGGTTTCACCACTGTCAATCTTTCTAGCAACGTGTACAAGGATGAACCGTTTGTCCTCCAAAACAAGTTATTAAAGTCTTCTACATAATTGACCCGAGTAACAAGAAACTACATGTGGTTTGTGAAGGGAAAAGGAGAATTGTAGGTGTTGACAACATTGCAGACAGAGAGGACTATAACCAACACGTCCATGGCGTGACTCAAGAAATACCTCTAGAAGAGGAGAACGAAGAAGATGAGGTCTAACATGCATGCATCGACCACGGGGAAGACATATTTTTGTAACTTAGGTCAGGTTCGATTATGTCTAATTTTGTGTAATATACATGTGTTATGTTGAAATTGGTCTCAGGAGGTATAAAAGTTTTCAACAAATACGTAAGAACAAATAGTCTAAAAAAGATACATAAAAATATGTTAGAAGGAAATAGTTTAAAAAATAAAATGAAAAACCAAATAGTTTTTTTAAAAAATTAAAGAGCAAATAGTGTAAAAAAGAATATAAAAAAAGTGAGAAGGAAATAGTTTTAAAAAATAAAATGAAAGACCAAATAGTTTGAAAAAAAAATGAAAGACCAAATAGTCTAAAAAACTAAAAAAAGAGTAAGTGGACTGGACAAACTCACCTATGACATGCGGGAGAACCGACGCCGTCACAGGTAACTGTCACCTGTGACGACCCCTTCCTTCCAGGCCATCACATGTGACTGTCACCTCTGACAGCCCCATCACTCATGCTCATCACAGGTGAAGTCACCTGTGACGGTGTCATCCCTCCGGCCTGTCACATGTGAGTTCAAGTTAGTTCTTCAAATTGTCTTAAAATTTTTAACATGTTATTTCTAAAGTTACTTGCTATGTCTTATATGTACTCATTATTTACTATATTGTATCGTTCAATTGTCTTCTTCCTTTTTTCAATTGACAGGTCGTTGTAATTCTTCAAAAGACATAGGCTACAAGTTACTTGGTTAAGTTTGCACCTTCACCGGAAATAGCAATAAATTGGGTAAGTTTGTGGCTGTGGGAATGTGTGATTTTTGAGTTCATGTGGGAATGTGAGAACTTGAAATGCATGTCTGTGATTGTCTATGGAATTTCTGTGAGAACTTGGAATGCATGTGTGTGATGTTAGCTTTGAATACAATGTGCTGAAATTGGAAACAGTATATTTATGAGATTCTGTGATTGTTCTATTTTTTCTAGAGGGCATGGCTAGCAAATTCTAAGGCTAGCCAATATTTAGAAATTATTTTTTTCTGAAAATATATCATAACTGATGGGTCATAAAGGAAAAGCCGTCACAGATAACCATAACTGTGACAGTTTTGCAGATTCAATCCGTCAAAGGTGACTCATCTGTGACGGGTTGTTACTTCCAGACCCGTTACAGGTGTGTCACCTCTAACGGGTTGCAACAAGCCCTGGGTTAGTGGAGACACTCACCTCTGACGGGCCATGAAGTACTCATCTTTGATGGTCGGCCGCCTGTTAAAGGTGACTGGACTTAATAGTGACCATTGATCTCTAACCAGCTCCAAACCTATCAAAGGTGAGGGTTTGATGCCGTCAGAGGTGACCTGATCCGGTGTAGTGGTGTGAATGACCCAGCCGCCAAAAAGAATAGCACACGCTGCCATTGTGGTGCCGTTGCCACTCGTTGTCCATGCATTATCTACAACACACAGCAAGGACAAAATTTTCAAAATCAAAAACATACATTGAGTAACAAGTACATACATATGAGAATCACACACAAGCTCATGAGTAAAATAATGCATAGAATCAGAGTCAACAATCAGAAAATGCATGGACTTGCCGTGCTCATCATGGTGGTGCTTGTTGCCGTGCTCAACGCCGGAGAAGGTGGATGGTGCTGGTGGAGGAAAGGATGCTGGCAACGCCAGAGTGCCCCTTTGAAGCCCGTAGCCATCTTGCCCGTCCGAAGCTCATTGCCATAACCCTCATTATAGGGGACTAACTAGTCGACAGATTAATTATTCCAATCATATCACGCGAATTTTTCTAACCACCAAAGTACCAGCAACGTACTGTGTTCAGATTTAAATAGATAAAAATACATATTTACAAACTACTTGATGCTACCCAGCAACGTCTAGGTTCAGATTAACAAGCGAAGTACGCGGACGGCCAAAAATTCAGAAACTACAGAACGTTACCAAAAGGACACAGAACTAGTAAGTTGTGAACATATCTACAAAAGTTATATTCGAATTACCATGCAATTACACAATTCTTACTCCATAATTACAATGTAATTTTACGGTAATTACAATGTAATTATAGTGTAATGACAATCACTAGTACAAAAACGTGCATAAGGACCAGCCTAATAGGTGCCGGTTAGGCAAAAACCGGCACCTATTAGGCGTTTCCCGCCAAAATTCATTTGAGAGAATAGTATTGGTACCGGTTTTAATATAAAACCGGCACCTATTACCCTTCCGCCAACGCCCACCTAGAAAATTAATGTCGCACTATGGGTAAGAACCGGCATCTATGACCCTACCCAGCCTATATATTCTCCCTGACGTGAGCTCGCCATTTGGGAGGTCTTCTTCTTGCTCCTACAAGAGGAGGTGGTTTTGCCGAAAAATTGCGAAGACATCAAGAGATTTATGTGTTTGCATGTTTAAAGGTTAGTTTATCGTGAATCTCTATGTAATTTTTCTTCATTGTTGTGATTGTCGATGTAATTTCTCCTCAAAATCATTGATTTGTAATGTAGATGGTATAGTGCATCCATTTTTTAAGTAATTTTTGTAATTTGTCTGGTTGAATTGGACCAATAATTTCAATCTTAATTTGTCTCGAGATGATGATTTAAGACCAATGAGTTATTAATCTTGGAGTAATCTATGAGTAAATGTACCTATTTTAGATAATTTTCAATATTGAGTAATGCAAAGGGTATTAAATCATAGAGTATTTTAGATATTAAGATTTGTAATTATGATTTTTGATTGATTTACGGATTTGATTGATATATGTATGTGAGCGGTTAATTTAAGAATTTTCGTAGGACAGATGGATGAAGGAGGGTTGAACGGTGCGAGTATGCCAGGGGAGTAACCAACTTCGTCATCGTGGACACGAGTTCTGGATCGTTGAGCTTGACGGAATACTTGTATTGTCCATGCGCTGATTGCAAGAAAGAGAGAAAGTTTCCATCAAAACAAGTTCACGAGCATCTACTAACAAGGGGTTTTATGCATAATGACACACGTCAGGACAATCATGGTGAAGATGAGAATGAAAGAGTGGACAATCAGGGTGATGTAAGGGATGGAGACAATGTGGAGTTGACTGCTGATGGAGGTGGATATGCCATTGGCGAATCAAATGGATTGGATCAGATGCTACGCGATGGGGAGACAACCTACAACAATGACAGACAATACAAGAAGTTCAAGACCATGGTGGAGGATTCAAAAACCCCACTTTATCCAGGATGCAACGAGGAGCACACCAAGTTGCACGTCGTACTCTCGTTGCTGCAGATGAAATCAACTAATGGTTGGAGTGACAAGAGCTTCACAGAGCTTCTACAACTGATCGGAGACCTACTTCCAGCGGGACATGTACTGCCAGAAACAACATACCAAGCGAAGAAGGTTGTCTGCCCACTCGGTTTGGAAGTGCAGAAAATTCACGCATGTCGAAATGACTGTATCCTATATCGAGGTGACTATGCAGATTTGGAAACATGTCCAGTTTGCAAAGCACCACGGTATAAAGGTGGACATAACGATGATGATGCTGATGATGACAATGGTGGCCCCGTCGTGAAGAAGAGGAAAGTGCCCATTAAGGTTGCGTGGTATTTTCCTATAATCCCTCGGATTGAACGCATGTATGCCAACAAAAAACATTCAAAGATGATGTGTTGGCACCATGAAGAGTGTAAGAAGGATGGGATGATAAGGCACCCTGCCGACGGATCTCAGTGGAGAAAGATAGATGGGAAGTATAAAAAGCATTTCGCACACGAGATTAGGAATATAAGGTTTGGGCTTAGCACAGATGGGATGAATCCATTCGGTGACATGAGCAGTCGGCATAGCACGTGGCCAGTGGCACTTGTTATCTACAACCTTCCTTCTTGGTTGTGTATGAAGCGCAAGTATATCATGATGCCACTTCTAATCCAAGGGCCCAAGCAACCTGGCAATGATATCGATGTATACTTCAGGCCATTAGTGGATGATCTTAAATTACTATGGGATCATGGTGTGCAGATGTGGGATGCGTACAAAAGAGAGTACTTCACCTTAAGGGCAATGTTGTTCGTTACCATCCAAGATTACCCATGCGCTGGCAACACATCCGGGCAAACAGTGAAAGGTGCTTGTGCATGTTTGCAATGCATGCGGGACATAGCGAGCAGGTGGCTGAGGTACTCTGGAAAGACCGTGTAAATGCACCATCGGAGGTTTCTTCCAGCCGACCACCAGTACCGTAGCAATACAAGAGATTTTGATGGCACGGTGGAGGACGGTACAGGTCCAACACACCGTACTGGCCGAGAGATTTTCGAAGAGGTCAAAGATATTGCATGTATATTTGGTAAGGGGCATGACAATACAAGTGCAGTGAGCCAGGGGGTTGAGAAACCTCTCTGGAAGAAGAAATCTATCTTTTGGGAACTACCGTATTGGAAAGATTTGGATGTCCGCCACGCAATCGACGTGATGCACGTTGAGAAGAATGTGTGTGAGAGTTTGATTGGGATCCTTCTAAACATACCTGGCAAGACAAAGGATACGCTGAAATCTCGGAGAGACCTCGCAGACATGAACATCAGGTCCGAGCTACATCCTGAAGAACGTCCAAATGGCCGGTAGTACCTCCCTCCTGCGTGCTTTACCCTTAGTGCCGTAGAGAAAATAAGCCTGTTGGAGTGCCTGCAGAGTGTCCGAGTCCCGTCTGGTTACTCCGCGAATATTAAAAGACTTGTCAACATAAAAGAGAAGAAATTAATGGGCATGAAGTCACATGATTGCCACGTGCTAATGACACAGCTGCTTCCTGTTGCGATTAGAGGTATATTGCCAGATAAGGTTCGAAACCCAATCATAAAGCTGTGCTCGTTCTTCAACGCTGTATATCAGAAAGTGGTCGATCCAAGCACGCTAAACAACCTTCAAGCAGATGCAATCATTACCCTTTGCTAGCTCGAGATGTGTTTTCCACCATCATTTTTTGATATAATGGTTCACCTCGTGTCACATATCATGAAAGAGATAAAGATTCTCGGCCCAGTGTATCTCAATAACATGTGGGCTTTCGAGAGTTTCATGGGGATCATAAAGAAGTATGTGCGTAATAGAGCTCGGCCCGAAGGTAGTATCGTAGAAGGTTATGCAACAGAGGAGGTGGTTGAGTTTTGTATCGACTATATGGATTTGCATCCCATTGGTTTTCCCGTGTCCCAACACGAGGGTAGGCTGGTAGGGAAAGGGTTATTAGGGCATAAAGCAATATTCGCTCCTAGCCTAGAAACATTACGGCAAGCACATTTCGCAGTGCCCCAGCAGTCAGCCTTGGTGGCACCTTTTGTCGACGTGCATTGCAACACACTCCGTAGCGAGAACCTAGGGAAATCAGAGGCATGGATCGGTAAGCAGCATAGGCTCCATTTCGGCGGTTGGTTACAGATGCATATCATGGCTATGAATCCTAATAGTGACCAGTTGTATGTTTTGCCTCGGGGTCCTGCAAGCACAATTCATTCATTCCAAGGGTATGACATTAACGGGTATACATTTTACACGAGAACCCAGGATGGCAAGAGCTCGTATCAAAACAGTGGTGTCCGCATAGATGCTTTCGACAGTAATGGCGTAGAACAAACGTACTATGGCTATATAGAGGCAATCTGGGAGCTTGAGTATGGACCGCTAAAGATACCACTTTTGTAGTGTCAATGGGTCAAAATACCAAGTGGTCTGAAGATTGACAAGTACGGCATGTTCGTTGTGGACCTAAACAATGTGGGCTACCAAGACGAACCATTTGTGCTCGCAAACTCCGTAAAACAAGTTTTCTATGTCAAAGACCCATCTTCCGTCGCCGATCGGCACGTGGTTCTCCATGGAAAGCGAAGCATTGTTGCAGTTGAGAATACTGTTGATGAGGAAGGGTACGATCAAATCGACGAGGAACCACCATTCGCAACAGATGTTGAACAAGCTGAAGAATGTGAGGTAGACGAATATCACGATGAAGACGAGGAGGAAGCCTCATATGTTCCCAGCGATCATGAAGGAGTAATTGTGATCGATTTACAAGTTTGAATTTAATGTAACAAACATGATTCTGTAATTTTCGATTCGATCGGAATGTTTAACTATAATTATGTATTGATCAAGTCAGATGTGTTGTAATACCATTGAAGGATTTTGGATCCTACATTTCCAACGAGCATTTTGGATCATAAATTTTGTTTCATCTAACGGACATTTTCGATCATATACATTCCCTAGGGCAGATTTTCCTCTCTCTCCCCATGGCGAAACTTATTCAATAAACAGGATTTAGCAGGAAACATCGACAACATTTCTTATAGAAAAGAAGCCTACTTGGTTGGGTGGGAGGATGGAAAGCATCTCTTCCTACATGATAGGTGCCGGTTATATGTTAGAAACGACACATATAGTAGTAATAGGTGCTGGATCCAAAGTTAAAACCGGCACCTTTTCTCAGTAATAGGTGTCGGTTTCTAACAAATAAGCGGTACCTGTATGGCACATATATATATCCACATCCCAATTTTTCCCCATTTTCCCCAACCACCGCCGCTGCGCCTCTAATCCACCGCCGTCGCGCCTCTCCACCGCCAGCGCCTCTCCACCGGTGGCGCGCCTCCACCGCCGCCGCGTCTCCACCGCAGCCGCGTCTCTCCGCCACCGCCGCGTCTCTCCACCGCCGCCGCCTGTCCACCCCCAGCGCCTCTCCACCAGCGGCGCGCCTCCACCGCCGCCGCCTCTCCACCGCCAGCACCTCTCCACCGGCGGCGCGCCTCCACCGCCTCCGCGTCTCTCCACCACCGGCGCGTCTCCACCCCCAGCGCCTCTCCACCAGCGGCGCGCCTCTCCACCAGTGGCGCACCTCTCCTCCACCGCCGCCTCTCCACCGCCGCCGCCTCTACACCGCTGGCACGTCTCCATCGCCGGCGCATCTCCACCGCAGCCGCGCCTCTCCAACGCCGCCGCCTATCCACCGCCGCCGCCTCTCCGCCGCCGCCTCCCCACCGCTGCCGCGTCTCCACCGCCGCCGCCCTCCACCGCCGACACCGGTCCTCCACCGCGGCCTCTCCAAGCTTATAAACTCAACTCAGGAGAAGACAGGGGGCGAGCATAAGGTAAATCCCTGACACTATATATGTGTATGCACTTATTTCAAAAGCAATATTGTATAAAATGCAAGAGAGGGTCATAGGAAGCCAAGTATATTGTGAAATAAGTGGGATTATCTGTCTTTATTGTGAAATGTTTTCTACATCATTTTCTTCTCTAGTTGTATTCTATTTGATTGAGAAGTAATGACACATGAGAGGGTCATAGGAAGCCAAGTATATATACCATAGTTCAGATCCCTGCATGTAAAATTTTTAGGTGATCCAACATAAGTCCCAAGCACAAATTCCAAGCATAATACTGGTGATAGAATTTCAAGTTATACTTACAAAGAGATGATCCTCGCAGTGTTATTACTTGAATTGGTGCATTTTACGCCTTCCCAAGAAAATTTTACAGGGAAACATGGATCACCCATCCAATTCTTTTTTATCCCATACTCGAGTTTAATTGCCATGATGGTTTCAACTAGCATATAATATAAATTATCAGATGTAAAATTTCTAATAATTTTATCAGATAGCAACTAGTCAATTTTTGCTGAAATATAATAAGCATGGAATTTAGAATTTTTAGAAGAAGAAGAAAAAAATATCCTATGTACTACTCCTAACAGTGGAGTATCATTTAGGCTGTGGAAGGGTTTCTGGCTAAGCTAATCATATAGCAGTTGCTTAAACAAAATGATAAAACAGCATATCTGGCAATTGTACCACACAGAGGCTTATGGTTGAGGTCCATGAATAGTTCGATCACCTAAACTATAGTAGAGCAGGAGTAGACAGTACCCACACTAAGACAAATGCAATAACATAATTGCCATCATTTTGCAGACTGCCCTGCCCAGAGATAGATCATGAAGATTGTTTTTTTTTTGGTTTGTTTTGATGGTTCAGTTATGAACTTTGCATGGGAAGATTTTGAATGTATGGCAATCTTTTGGAAGGACCAAGATAACCTTGTTTGTTTCTGAATCAGTACTACTAGCAGAAAACTAGCTTTGATTTTCAGGTTTGTGAGGAAAAGATTACAGTTTATTGTGCTTCAGCTTGTGGGGATTTCTTTTGGAAAGCACCAATTCGTTTTTCCTACCGATCAAATTCTTCACATTTAACTATGATTCTGATCATAAATCTAATGAATTATTGGAATATATATCCAGGATAATCGATTGGAATATATATATAGCCTAATGATTAAGCTGCCTCATTTTCATGAAACTACATATGATTCTGTTGTGACTTGTACTGAAACTGAAAGTTGAAAGTCAGTAATTAAATATTGTGTGATTACATGTAATCTGGTGGATGTCTTTAGTGTGGCTTGCCTAGTTGTCTGATCTACTATTAGCAATACCTTTATATATTTTGAAAAAGGAAAAAGAAACACTTATATTAGTCTGTCATATGGCCTCACAGTGCTTATATCAGTATGTCTGTATGTATGGATTCCTGCTAGGTCCATAAATCCATTTTTTCTTACTAATCTGAAGTAGTAGCAAAATTAATTAGAGTAGTGCTATTTGTCAAATCTGAAATTTTTCATAGCAATTTTTATTACTTATAGTCTAGGGTACAAAATAAAATGTCACGGGAACAAGATAACAATAGGCCTGCAAATTCTGGAGAAAGCAACGGTGGCAATGTTAGCCCAAGTGGCTTTCTAAACTTGAACCCGCCCGGCGATAACCGTGAGAACATAGAGATAAATTTGGACATGTATAACAAATAATATGTTTTCATGCAATCTGATTTCAACTGGGAATGACTAATTTGTACCGTTCTTCAAAGGATGTTAATCCCTCGGCCACTGTGCACTCTGGGAATAGTGCTACCTCATCGGGAAGAAAGGCTAGAGGTCCAACCAGGATGCCCTCGGGCATGTACACTATCACAGAGGTAGATGAACAAGGGAACCCTACAGCTCCAAAGTCGGCACTCACCGCATATTCCAATGCTTTAGGTGTCGTTGCGAGAGAGGACATCCCCATCAAGTACGGGCACTGGAAGAACAGTGATGTAGATGAATTGCAGTGGACGGTACCAAACAGAGACAAGGACCTTGCTTGGGAAAGGATGAAGCTGACATTCCAGTTTCCAGAGGGTTCAGAAGAACGCGCAAAGGCCAGGGCCCTTCATAGGATGTCACTTTCTTTCAAAAAATGGAAAACGGACCTTACCGCCAAGTTTATTAAGAAGGGGCTGACACCAAATTTTGAAGACAATAATTACCGAAGGATCCGCCTTTTCTGGGATGACTTTGTGGCCTACAGAGCATCAGAGCAGGTAAAGGAGATTAGTGAAAGGAACCAAGCCAATGCGGCCAAAAATCTATACCCTCACCGTCTCGGCCCTAGTGGATATGCTAAGAACTTAGACAAATGGTAGGAGAGGGAAGATGAGCTACTGGAAAAGGGAATCGAGATCGAGACGAAGGACTGGTGCCAACGGTCGAAGAATTACCAATACGCCCGAGGGGCAGCACTCTCGGATACAGGCGAGTTGGTACACAAGGGTCCACGAGAGCAGGAAGTGACCTAGAGGCTCCACGAAGCCCATCAGAAGTCCTTAGATGGTTCCTTTGTTCCGAACAGAGAGAAAGATGAGCTCTATGTGTCCTTGTATGTAGGCCTCACTGGATCCTCCTTGTGATCCATTTAAACGATTCCAAGATTGTTGTCTTAGATGGACTGAGGACCCCACAAGCCAAGTTCCAATCTGTCATTGACACCCTCAATAAGGCACTTGTGAAGTATAAGAAGAAGTGTATTCGACATGCTCCGTGTGCGAATACATTTAGGGTTTGGGCCCACCCTTATTGCTTATGCCAGGATCTGGGCGCGAGTGCATGTGGGTTCTACGTGATGAGATTTATGTGGATTGTCATGGAGGACAGCAACTTTGACATTTCGGATGTCGAGGTTCGCCATGCTCTTAAGATGTAAATCCAAGTTTCTAACACATAGTACGTTTTCATATCTTCAATCCTTCCATTTGCAGAAATTAAAGCTCCTGACAAGTAAATTGTTGTCACATGCTTGCTTGGGCCTCGCTGAACAACTATGTGGATTCATCTTCAATCATATCATCTTGTCGGATGGCGCGTACAACATTTCAAAAGCTCCTACTGGGCTAGTGGGTTTCATCGAGGCTGGTTGCCCTAGTGATACTTTAGATACCCGTTCAACAACCCAGGATAGGCAGGCTTAGAATTAGTTGGCATAACGTACCCTTTTAACATATTCTAAGTATTTTGTATATTAGTTATTTGGACTAATGTGTTCTTCATAATGTCTGAACCATGAATTTACTAAGATGGATGAAATATGTTTATCTATTTGCTTCCTTGGACACTTATCTACTCTAGGTACTGTGGTTGACTGTACATGGCATGAAAAACTTATATCTTTCTATATTGTCCCTCCAACACCGTCGCCCTCCAGCGTTGATGACGTCGGTCCATCCACTATGGTGAAAGGTGTGTTCCCCTCTCCTCTGCCCACCCCTGCCCTCTCTGCTCTAAAGAGAATATTATTACATAGACAGATTGCTAGCTTAACTAATTTCTACTCCCTACTTTAGTATTATTCTCCTTAAATTTTGTTGTCGATTCATGGAACCAACAATTTGACATAAGTACATTAATAAACCTTAATCCTTCTTATTGTAACAGAACTATGCAAATGGACTTTTTTTTTTGCTAACCTCATGGCATGTTGTGTGCATGTATTTGTGCTGTGAAAGCAAGAGTTTCCATGTTCAGTACCAACTGCAATTTATGTCATTTTTTTATCATGCTTTATCATCAATTATATTTTTAGCAAATGTATATTTCTCTCACGCTCTCTCTCCCTCTCATTCAGTCATAAAATTTCTAGAATCATGATTCTAGAATGGATAAAACTTGTGCACCCAGTGTTGGACATTCACACAAGATTAACAAGGTGATGGCTTGCTTCATTATTTCAACTTAAACTCTCTCTCAAGTTAACTTTGTATTGCCTTTGTTTGAAAGTGAATTAATGGTACACTTGCTTAACTTCAAATTAAAACATTTGGAGATGGAATTGATGATAACTTGAATGTGTGGAGATGGATTGCATTTATGTGTGTATGTTTGGAGATTTTGGATTTGGGCTGGTGATGTGAATCTGTGAATATATTGATGTTTCAACATGGATTACATATTTCCTGTGAATTGATGTGGGCTTTTTGTGTGTATGGTGCAATGATGTGAATGGACGCACTGATAGAACCGGCTATATTTTTTTTGCCTACAGGACTATAGGTGCTGGTTATTACCATAAATCGGCACCTATGTAGTACCTGAGAACCGGCACCTATTGTATATAGGTGCTGGTTGGGTTACAGACCGGTACCTATAAACCTGCGGGCCCAGCACACCTTGGACCATTATAGGTGCCGGTTATTTACTAAAACCGGCATCTATACAGTTACATAGGTGCTGGTAAAGAACCGGCACTAATGACTTTGATCATTAGTGCCGAGCAAATGGTACCGGGACCGAAACCGGCACCTAATAGCCCTTCCGAACCGGTACCAATAGCGTTTTCTGTAGTAGTGAATGTAAATATTATTTTATATATAGATCCTAATTCTCCTCCTTGCTCACTTGGCAAAGCACTTGACAAGGTAAGCGTCTGATCATGAGATTGAATCCTACCGCCCTGAGGTTTGGTGGTAAGCTGCCTTAGTTTTTTGAATGATGTTAGCATAAATCTAAACACAAATTTGAGGGTGGAAAAAATGAGTGATTTCCAAAGAAAAATCTGTCGACAAAGATTTAGAAAAACCATATGATAGTTTCACTACTGGAGAATCGATCTTTGCTCGAGTTTAAAAAACCGAAATAGTCCCGGTTCGAATAGGAACCGGGACTAACGGGTCCCGATAATCTTTAGTCCTAGTTCACACCTTCCCCGACCGTGTCAGACGCATGTCAGGGGGCCGAGGATCTTTAGTCCTGGTTGGTGTCACCAACCGGGACTATAGATCCTCACTTTAGTCCCGGTTGGTAACACCAACCGGGACTAATGATGATTTAGATCTCTAGTCCCGGTTGATGTTACCAACTAGGACTTAAAGTGATCTACCTTTTTATACTTCTTCTTTCTCCTCCAACCCGAGCCATTGCTGCCAAGAGGAGGAGGAAGAAGGGTGGTGCTGCCGAAATTTTTGATAAAATTGTTTTGGTGATAATATACAAACAGGAGAGATCGAAAAGGTTAGCAACTCCATTCTCTAATAATGTTTGCTTAGCATATTATATTATAGCTTTGTTTCCATAAAATATTGTCTCCAACAAGGTTTATGCAAAATGACGAGAGAGAAAATATGTGTTGGCAAAATTAGGTTGATTTTGAAATTAGAAAATTTGGATAAATATGTTATAAAAGAGATGACAGAGGGAAAATATAGAAAACTAAGATAAAAGAATTGAAAACTAAGTTAGTTTAATAAAATAGTTAGAAAAAAGTATAATACATTAAAGACATATTTACAACTTTACAAACAATAAAAAACAATAATATGTGGGATTATTGTAAAATTATTGTATGATTATTTATAAAAAATAGTAGAAAACTAAGTTAATTGGAAAAAATATGTAATATAGCTAGAAATAATTAAGTACAATAAAAAATATGTTTAGTACTTTAAGAAAAAATAAAAAATAATTGTAAACTTCTCTTCCTTCTCGTCGCCATCTTTGTAGCTCTTTTGTAGAAATTAATTTCAATTTGAATTATCATATTTTAAATTATTATATGATTATTTAATTAGTTTCAATTGTGTGGATTTCGTTAGTAACATTGGACTATTTAATGTATAGATGGATCGGCAATGGATGTACACCGCGGATCGACTGTTGAAAGAGTTTATTGAAGGCGTGCATTTTTCTTGAATGTGGCCAATGCTAACAAGCATAAGGGTTTTATGTGTTGTCCATGCAAAAAGTGCAGTAACCAGAAGGAGTATTCTACATCAAGAATTATTCATGCGCACTTGTTTGAGTCTGGATTCATGCCGGGATATAATTGTTGGACCTCGCATGGAGAGCTAGGGGTTACACCGGAAGAAGATGAAGTAGAAGACGAGAACATTCTGGACTGGGCTCATCAATACGGTGGATTTGAAGAAAATCTAGGAGGCGAGGCGAACGGAGCTGTTGAAGATAACGACGCTGTAGATGATCTTGGTCAGATGTTGCAGGACGTAAAGGATGGCTGCGAAAGTGAGAAGGAGGTCCAGAAATTGGACCGTATGTCAGCGGACCACAAAACTTCATTGTACCAAGATCAGGGGCACAAAAAGTTGGGTATGACGCTAGAATTCTTACAATGGAAGGCCAAAAATGGTGTGAGTGACAAGGCATTTGGCGAGTTATTGAAACTCGTCAAGAACATTCTTCCTGAGGGAAACGAATTGCCCGAAACAACGTACGAAGCTAAGACGATGGTGTGCCCTCTAGGACTAGAAGTACATAAGATACACACATGTACGAACCATTGTATCCTCTATTGCGATGAGGTGTACGAGAACCTAGAAGCATGCCCAGTTTGTAAAGCACTACGATACAAGATTAGACAAGATGATCCAGGTGATGTGGATGGACAACCTTCGAAGAAGAGAGTTCCTGCTAAGGTGATGTGGTATTTCCCTATAATACTACTTCTTAGGTATTTGTTCAGGAACAAGGAGCATGCTAGAATGATGCACTGGCACGCAGAATAACGTCAACAAGACGGGATGCTAAGACACCCCGCCGACGGGTCGCAGTGGCGAAACATCGACAGAACACTTCCAGACTTTGGAGAGGATGCCCAAAACGTAAGGTTCGGTTTAAGTATGGATGGCATGAATCCAATTGGAGAGATGAGCAGCGGCAATAACACTTGGCCTATGACCATGTGTATCTCAACCTCCCCCCTGGCTATGCATGAAACGGAAGTACATCATGATGCCAATTATCATTCAAGGCCCAAGGTAACCTGGTAACGACATTGATGTGTCCTAAGACCATTGGTTGAGGATTTGGTTCTGCTGTGGAATAAAGGTGTCCCTATGTGGGATGAGGATAAATAGGAGCAATTTAACCTATGAGCATTGTTGTTCGTGACCATTAACGATTGGCCTGCACTTAGCAACCTATCTGGACAGTCAAAGCACCCATTGTATGTATGAAACTGAAAGTACGTATCCGAAACACTATGGGAAGGTTGTGTACATGGGTCATCATCGATTCCTTGTTGCAACCCATCTTGTATGGAAGAAACGCAAGCATTTCGAACAGAAGGCAGACCACCGTACTAAGCCTAAACATCGCAACGGAAAAGCCGTGTTTGCTATGGTGAAAGATCTGAAAGTAGTATTTGGAAAGGGACATGGTAGCCAACCTATAAAGAGACACAATCTTCGTTTGTGGCTCCTTACATCGAGGAGCACCTGGCGATTGTTCGCTCAAAAAACATCAGCAAGTCCGATGCATGGATTACACTCCATCACATTGATACTCTCCCCGCTTGGCTACGACAACATCTAATGGGTAACGAAACCAATTACCGACAACTAGCCTTCTTGGCAAGGGGCCTTCTTGCTCGATATCGACATTACAAGCATATGAAATCAATGGGTATACATTTTACACAAGAGCACAAGACAGAAAGAGCACAAACCATAACTGTGCTATTCGTATCGATGCCGTGAGATACGATGGTGCAACTAGCACGTATTACGGTGTCATCAAGGACATATGGGAACTAAACTATGGACCCCTGAAGGTCCCTCTCTTTCGGTGACAATGGGTTAGGCTAACTGGTGGAGGCATAACGATTAATAATAGTGGGATGACAACGATTGACCTAACCAAGGTTGGATACTCAGATGAACCATTCGTCCTAGCCAATGATGTAACACAAGTTTTCTACATGAAGGAAATGTCTAGCAAACCAAAGAAGGGTAAAGGACCCGACGAGCCAAAGCGCCACATGGTTCTCCCAGGCAAACGGAAAATTATCGGAGTCGACGATAAGACTGACGAAGATTACAATCAGTTTGACGGGCAACCTCTGTTCATGGTGACGGTTGACCCGACCATCCTCCTATCAAAGGAGGACACCCCTTACTCACGCTATGATCATAGCGAAGGAACATTAGTGAGGAGAAAGTACATGAGGAAAACAGTGACGTAGGTTGTTGAATGGATGATGCAAATTATTTATAATGTATTGAAGGTCATGTAATGTTTGTGTTTTTTACTAATACAATTATATATGATTATTCATAATACTAGCAATTTTAAACTATTTAAATAGGTCATATGTTATGTACATATGATAATTACTATTTAAATAGTATTTAAATAGGTCATATATTAATTACATATCATTATTGAAATTTAATAGCAGATTTAAACAATTTAAATAGGTCATATGTTAATTATATACGATTTTTGAAATGTAATAGAAATTTTAAAATATTTAAATAGGTCATATGTTAATTATATACTTTTTTGAAATGTAATAGCAATTATAAACTATTTAAATAGGTCATATGTTAAATATATATTTTTTAAATGTAATAGCAATTTTCAACTATTTACATAGGTCATATGTTAATTATATGTGATTATTTATATTTAAATAGAATTTAAATAGGTCATCTGTTAATTATATATCATTATTGAAATGTAATAGCAGATTTAAACTATCTAAATAGGTCATATGTTAATTATATATATATATATTTTAAATATAATAGCAATTTTAAACAATTTAAATAGGTCATACGTTAATTATATGTGATTATTTATATTTAATAATAATTTTAAACTATTTAAATCGGGCATATACCATTTAAATATTTTAATCTTTAGTCCCAGTTGTTAACCATAGCCAGGACAAAAAGAAATATTGGAAACAGCAGGAAATTACCTTTAGTCCTGATTGGTAGCATCAACCGGGACTAAAGATATTCCCGGTTGGTAGCTACAACTGGGACTAAAGATAAGATCTTTAGTCCCAGTTGGTTCCATCAATCAGGACTTAAGATATCTTTAGTCCTAGTTGATGCCACCAACCGGGAATAAAATCCCGACTATAAATAGGTGTGCGCATCTTCTTCTCCCCCGATCCACACATAGCCGTTTCTCAACGCCAATCGTCCGCCTCTACCGCCACCGTCGTCTTCGTCTTCTCCACTGCCGTACGTCATGGCCAACCTCGCTGTTGCACTGCAGCTGAGGTTTGGCTTTCGTCCTCTCTCCTGTCTCTCTCTCCCTCGATCTCTCTCGTATTTGCGGCAGCCGCCACCATGCCACCGCAACCCCGCGCCACAGCCGGCACGCCGCTGCGGCGCCGCCACACCCTACGCCACCTCACGGCGCCGCCCGCACCCCGCGACGCAGCCGCCACCCCACGCCAGCCCGCGGCCCTACCGGTACCCCACGGCGCCACCCGCACTCCGCCTCGCAACTGCCACCCTGTGCAGTCGCTGCCACGCCGTACGTGGAACGAATGCAAATGAACACGAACAAACGCGAACGAACATGAACAAACGAATGTGAGCGAACGTGAACGATAGAATGATAGAATGAACGAACATGAACGAGCGTGAACGATAGAATGAAAGAACGCGAACGATAGAACGAACGTGACCACGAACGATAGAATGTGAACAAACGAACGTCAACGAACATGACCGGTAGAATGATAGAATGTGAACGATAGAACGAACGTGACCACGAACGATAGAACGTGGCTGAATGATAGAACGAACGAACATGATCGAATGAACGAGAACATGGTATATATATGTATATGTTTTCAATGTAGATATGCAAGCATGATGTGGAGATTAATCACAGATGAACCAAATTAAATCAGGTCGGACATTGTTAATGATATAATCTATCCTCCGTTTTGTTTGCAATAGTTGTCATGTTTTCACGTGGATACATTGAATATTATATTGCACATATTTTTTTGTTTTTTCAATAGTGATTTAATTTTTTTTATAGTTCCATCATAAAGAAAGGGCTGAATTATACTGATTCCATCATCTCCAAGCAAATGTTTTCACTTATGACTGTTGTACATATTTTAACTAAATTTTTATTTCTTCATCATACTTGGTGCAGCTGCTGAATGCCGCCGTCCTCAAGCTTAAGTGATCCCAATAGCTCCACGCAAAACTAAGGCAAGTTACATTAATTCCCTGGTATATATATGTACATGTAGGTGTCATACTTCTTAATTAACTATCAAGGTGAAATTTTATTATGTGTGTGTGTGTATATATATATAGATATACTATACCACGCACTGGTTGTGTTGTAACTAAAACAAGCATGGGTGTAATTTTTACTATAAGTGCAATCATCATCAAATATACCTATTAATTCTATTAGTAACTTTTTTACTATGACATATATATGGTGTCTATTAGTAAAATTTTTACAACAAGGTATCTCAGAACGATATCTCATAGTAAAAATTTAACTATGCGATGGGTGTGTTTTACTTATAACAAGCACTAGGCTTGTTTTAGCGCATCCGTGTATATATAAATATATGACATATGCACGTAGGTTGCATGTATAGCAATTAATTAACTGGTCATCATACGTATTTCTCAAGAATGTGAATATATGTATAACAATATACTCTTAGTTGATGTGTAATACTTAATGTTACGAACATATCCTCATGGGGCAGCAGCCAATATTGGGTGGATGAGGAGCAAGTGGAACCCAACCAATACCTAAACGAGGAGGGCAACGAGGGCATAAACCAAGAGGAAAGTGAAAGGCAACCGACCATTGGAGAGAAGAGGGCACGTAGACAACGAGGTGCCGCCAGGAACCTAGAGGGCAGACACATTATTAGTGAACTGGCCCCACTGGCCCCAGATGGCGAACCAGTAGCCCCAGCCGTATACTACGAAAGTTTGTGAGACACAGTGGTTGGGTCGTGAGGGATCACATGCCCATTAGCACAGTGCACTGGCGTCAATCAAGGTCAGGCGGGGATGACCAAAGTTATCTTCCAGATACGGAGAAAGATATGCTGTGGACTACCATGCTCGAGATCTTCACGGTCCCTGAGGTAGATCAGCCAAGACTGAAAGAATGGACTATGAAAAAAATGGCTGAACAGTTCTAGAAGTACAAGTCAGATATGTACAAGAAATACGTCCTGAAGGGTCTGACACCTGATTTCGACAAATTAACCAAGCTAAGCTATCATTGGGATGCGTTTTTCGCTTACAAGACCTCCCAGCACGGGCAAGCACCGATAGAAAAGAATAAAGCCAATACCGCTAAGAAGCAGTACCATCACTGGCTAGGGTCAGGTGGCTATAAGAAGGCAATCCCCAAGTGGGATAAACTGGAAGCCGGGTTGATAGAAAAGGGTATTGAGCCAGCCACAACGAACTGGCCTGAACGTTCTAGAAATTGGTACCATGCTCACGGTGGAACCCTCGAGCCCACTGATGGCTCCCTTGTATTCGACGATGCGGTACGTGAAGCAGCTAGCCGACTTACGGAAGCAGTGGAGGCGTCTGCTCAGATAACATTCAGGCCTGATAGAGAGAAGGACGAGCTTACGCTCGCACTACAGAATCCCGAGCATCCAGGACGAATACGATGAAAAAGTGTGGTTGCTTGGAAATATGGATTTCAAGAGGACAACCACACTTACAAGAGTCGCATGAGGAGCAAGAGGGATACCGAGGTGAAATTAAGATATCTCGAGGAGAGGGTCACCGTGTAGGACATAAGGTTGCAAGAGGAGGTGGAACGACAGGTGGACCAACGCTTGGTGGAAGGACAGGGCCAGCAGACGATGTAGCCGTATGTCCCTCCAGTCATGGTGAGCCCCTCAGGCAATTGCAGCAGCTGTGCTTCTACAGGACAAGTAGGAGAACAGGGCATAGAAGGTGTAGCAGGGCCAGCTCACGACAACCCATCGTACCCCGTAGATGAAATCACGCGGCCGACACCTTGCGCGCTGCACAGTCCCTTCAAGAACATATCACTCAAGGTATGCTCGTAGTTTTATGATATATGTCTTGTAAATTGCGAAAGGTGGTGCATGCATATGTTAATTACTTAGTAACCTTGATTCTCGTGAAGGTGGCGTCGGGCATGGCCATACCAGTGGACCCTTCAGGGATCTAGCATTACAGGCCAATTCCACCTGGGTACTCAAGGGTCGAAGTTGAATTGGTGGAACGAGGGTTCGAGGATCTCGAGCTGGACATCCCCGGAGGAGACGGAGAGATGAAACTAGGAGACACAACCCACACCATTATACTATGGTGCAAGCGGTACATCGTGTTTCTCGGGTGAGCAGCGGCGTCTTGTAAGGACCCCCGTTTTGCAACAGGAATCACTCGTGTAATCTGTGCCATTTCCCTGGATCAAGTAGTTTGACACACACGATACATAGTTGAATTACCAAAAGCGCATACATATCGTGTACGAATTATTACATCATAGGCCCGAAGGTGTAGTCTTAGAACAAAGGACCAAACGGTCCGGAATACAGTCCAAAAGCAGAATATAGATAAGTAGCGGAGCGAAGGCAGCGGCATCGCCATTGCCACAGGCAACGACCGTATCTAGACCTAGTGGGCACCCTCATCTTCCGCATCCTCTTCGTAGTAGGCGTATGGATCTTCCGCAGTGTCATCTTCGACTTCTGATGAAGATTATAATTGCAAGGGTGAGTACCAACCGTACTCAGCAAGTCACCACAGCAACGATGCATATGAAGGATTTTTATTCAAGGCAAGGCAATGGCTCATTTGCATCAAGCTGGTTTTGCAATCATTTTCACAAACCTAAGACCTAGCATAACTGGTCAAGTTTTAATACCAGAGTTTAATTTAAACAACGGCGGTTCTGTCTGCCATCCATTGTGATCCCAAGGATGGCTTCCTGCCGTTGGTCGTCATGGTTTTCTGTGGACGCCCACCTTCCCTGCTCTCAGGGAGTGGCTCCAACAGCATAAAATTCATCATGCAATAACCCATCCCACACAGGTTAAGAGTTTTAGAGTCTAGCCAAGTGTAATACATGTCCCGGTGCTCAATATCCGCGAGCACGGCTATTCAAATAGATTTGGTTTACTCACACTGCAGTGGATGTACACTTTACCCGTTCTCCGCGACTAAACAACACATGAGCCTCGTCCCAACACATGAAACGTGTCACGGCAAAGCCTTTCGATAACCTTGCATTGGCAGTACCCGCTCCATGAACTATCATCCTCGTGCACTCTAGGCGTATCTGTTTCTAGCAGTGAGAGGAGTTCTGGCACTCCCGGGAAAAGGAGTCTCACACACGCACAAATTTATATTTTAAGTTTTAGGTTCTCACTCTCACACACGTGGCAGTCCTACCGACGGCGACACCGATGTAGGGTACGCATCGCGTCCCTACCTCAACGGCTGCCCCGACGTAGCGAACCTGCCTCACACACTGGGGTGAACCATCTATGCAAGGATACTGCCACTGCTCAGCTATCTAGTCGGCTAGGTCTATACCCATCCGAGAAGTACGGTTGTATTGGGGTCGTTTCATGCTTAACTTCATGGCTCGGTCCTTAACTGACCGGGGACGGAACTAGCCTTTTCCGGATACCACCCAAATCCACCATCCGCCACAGTCGAAAATATTTGTTTGGTTTTATTCCTCTTTTCTTAAATCATATCATCATATCATGGCAATGTGGCGCTCATGTCTCCACATGCCGCATCTCAATTACCTTCCCCAAGGTAATTGCCCAAGCATAAAGCTTTTGATAAATATGAGTATGCATGTTTCTAGATTAGCATCACTAAGCATTTGTCATAATTGACTAGGGACTCATGTATAAGCGTGGTTACAAAGGAATGTAAGGATAAACAATAATCAAGGTATGGCATAATAACAAGTAGGGTATTCATCATTGCATGCAACTTTATTTGTAAAAAAATAATTTCGCAACTTGGGTTCAACATGCTCAAGGATAGTGATGACTTGCCTTGCTCGAAGTCCGGTTGTTCTTGGTCTTCGGTCGGACTTGTAGCTCCCTCGGTGTCTAAAATTACGTGCGAAAGAAATTGAATTCTTTTAGAATTCAATTAAAATCCAACAAAATCCAACTAAAGAGAAGATCGAGCGCGAGCGTTTGAATGTCGGTATCGATTCCATTTTAATCAAGGAAATAATCCTATTTTGATTTTTAACTCTATTGTCCTAAAAATATTAATGTTATCCAATTAGAATATTATTCCGCTTCAATTTTACGCGACGCGTATAAATTAGATTCCGATAATAGTACTTAACCCTTGGTGATAAATAGTTGATTAATTCATTGCGACGGCTAATTAAGCGGGTAACCTATTCAACGAGTATCCAATGGCAAGATTAAATAAACAGTGATTAAATGGATATTTTAATGAATATTAGATGGCCACGATTAATTTCTAGAAGTCTTAAAAAAAATAACCGGCGAATAAATCCTCCGGTCAATATATGCGCGAGTTGGCAAATCCTAATGGATGTAAAATCTAAATAAATAGGTTAAACATCCCGCAAAATAATCGTTAAACGAATAACCTAATTAAGTGAATATTTGCAATCCAAATATCCCGATTTAATCTTATGAGTTTCTAAAATAACATACGGCGACGGATCTATTGATTTTCTAATTAACATTTTATATTATTCTAGCACCTAAATTCGAGCTAACAAAAACTAAATTCCTAATCTCTTAATTTACCTCTCCCTATTTTATTACTTTTCTCCCTCTACTATTTTCTTTTCTTCTCTCTTTTTCTTTCTTTTCTTTTCTTTTCTCTCTCTTTTCTCTCTTTCTCCTCTGCTCTGCCTCCCTCTCTCTTCTTCTTCTTCCTCTGCCTCCTTCTTCCCTACCGATTCCCTCTCTCTCTCTTGAGCTCGGCGGCACGGCAGTGGGGGGGCGGAAGGACTCACCGGCGACGGCGGTGGCCGGTGAAGGGGGGGTGCCGGCGGGCGTGGAGCGCGGCGGCCCGGGACGCGGCGATGGCGCACGGCGACGGGGTGGAGAGGGGGAAAGAGAAGGGGAAACAGAGAGGTGCGGCGAGGGAGGAGGGGGAGGAGGGTTTATATAGGCGGTGAGGTGGCCGGGCGCGAGCGGGCGGCAACGGGTGGCGGCATGGGCGCGGTACCGGCGGTACGGCGGCGACGTGCGGGTGCACGGCGCGAGGGCGGCGCGCGGCGTGGGCGCGCGACGTGGGCGCTCGGATCGGGGCGGCAACGGGCGGCGGTATGGCGGTACGGGCGGGATGGCGCAGTGGTACAGCGGTACGGGCGCGGGATGGCGCGGCAGTACGGCGGTACAGGCGGCGGGATGGCGCGGCGGGCTCGTACGGCGGCGCGGCGCGGAGGCATGGCGCGCGCGGCGGGAGGCGGTGGCAGGCGGCGCGCGCGAGGCTCGTGCGGGGCGCGAGGGGCGCGGCGGCTGCGGCGGGCGGCACGCGCGGCGACAGGCGGCTGCGGACCAGTGCGGGGCGCGGGCGGGCGGCGTGCGCGCGTGCGGCGCGGGGCGGCGTCGTGCGCGCGTGCGGCGCGGGGCGGCGCGTGCGGCAGTGGCCCGGGGGCGGCGGCCGCGGGCGGTGCGCGTGGGCGGCGCGGGATGGTGCGAGGCATGGCGGGCACACGGCGCGGGGGCGCGCGTGAGGTGCGGCAGCGGCAGGCAGGCGGCGGGCGGCGCGCGAGCGCGTGGGCGCGAGCCGGGGCGAGGCGCGAGCGGGCGGCGCGCGCGGGCGGGCGGCGCGGCAGGGCGTGGGCGCGCGCGCGGCGCGGCAGACGGCGCGGGCGTGCGGCACGGCAGGGCAGCGCGCGGCACGGAGGCAGGCTCGGGGCGGCGCACGGACACGGCCGAACACCTGGCGCGCAATGAATAGTGCCGCCAGGGTGTTTTGGGCTATTTGGGTCCATTTCAACACTAAAAATCATCCTAAAAATCTTGTAATTATACTAAATGAATGTTGCCTAATATTTTTAGTGTTTCTAAACATTTCTCTCTAATTTTGCCATGTTTTGATAATTTTAGTATTATTATATTTTTCTTATACACCTTATTCTCACATATACGTATATATGTCTACGTACACATTCCCGTTTAGGATTTATATTTGTGCCTCCATATATATACATATATTTATGCAAAAATTGCCCACCTAAATTTGTGTCACCACATTTAATTATCTCTTTTTAGTACGTTATCGATTAATCCACCGTAAAATCCACTAAAACGTGTGTATAAGTTCGGCATGATGCAATTTGTTTTAAGAAAATTTTGAGGGTCTGTATTTTAGGGTTTCGATTTCGTTGGTTGAATTTTTAGGGCGTTACACGTCTTCTCCTCCGCCACCTCCGCCTACACCCCCTCCTTCGCTTGCACCAGCTCCTCCACCTCCATCTCCTCCATCTGCACCCTCTCCTTTGTCTGCATTGGCTCCTCCACCTCCTCCTCCTCCGCCTGCACCGTCATCGTCTGCTCCGCCTTCACGAGCTAAAAAGTCATGCCCACTTCATCCCGCGCCGTCAAAGTCCACAGAACAAATGAAGAAGCCAAGACTTAATGAGCCAAAACTCGCCACTCTCAAGAAAAGGGCGTATGACTTAACTCCCGAGGAGACTGAGGAGGTCGTACGAGCGGAAGTGAAGGCGTTCTTCAAACCACGTAGCAAACAAAAGAAGATTCCTATAGATTCGGCTGCTACGAAGTTCTTTCAGAAGATGAGCGAACTGGTCAAGAGGGCTTTACTTTTGGATTATGACCGATCGATGACGAAGTCGTTTAAGAAGCAAAGAGGAAAGACCAAAGAAGTGCATCAGCTCGTAAAGCAACCAAAACAATCGGTTGAGCCGTTGCTACCACCCAGTGAAGAGGAACTAAGGCAATGGATGAAAGAGATGGGTCTGAATAGGGAGCAATTGGTAGGAAACACACCAATAACCGTAGCGACAAAAGCCGATTTGAAATACAAATTTAAACTCGGTGAACCGCTTGTCAAGCTTGTTTAGGTGAACACCCTCTCTACACAAAGTACCGATTCCATCAATGGTACATGAAACGTTCATCCAAAGGTAGAACGATGGTGGGAGCGAGGATAACAAACACATATTACTATCAAGGAGATGATGTTCTGTGGATCAACTTCGAGGATGTATTCGATGTATGTCACGCCCTGAAATCACTCTAAAATTGTATCGTCTAAATTATTTCTAGAAGTTGTAAAAGCCAAAAATAGCCTTCAACAATTAAAAATGCCAACATTCAAATCAAACCAGCGTGTGGGGATTTTTGTTGAATTCCTCATTCTTCAAAATACCTAAACAATTTTTACTTGAATTTTCAGAGCACAATAAATAATTTTAATGCAACAATAACCTTGCTCAGTTTATACTAAATAAAAAAACTAAAATAACTCTCTCTCTTTTCTTGGGCCATTTTCGGCCCAACTATTCCTCTCTCTCTCCCTGGCCTGCTCTCCCTCTCCCTCCTTCTTTTGCCGTGGGCCGCACCCCCTCCTTCTTGGCCCAGCTGAGCCACCAGCCCACTAAACCAGGCTGAGCCGCCCCTCCTCAGCCAAGCCGACCTGCTGCTGCGCACACCGCGCACGTGAGCCACACGCGCGCACCATCGTGGGGCCCGCTTGTTGGAGGCGTCTTCTACCTACAGCCGCACGGTCTCTCTCTCCCATGAACTCATGCGCCGCCGCCCATCTCGATCTCCCTCCTCGGTGGATTTCCATCCAAATTAACTACAAAAATCGGTTTCTCTACTCCTCCTCATCAATTCCCCCCAACAAATCCCACTCAATCCCGCACTAAAATCGCACTCAATCGAAATATTTATCCGGTGGATTTTTATGGGAGTTTCACTGTCGCCGGCGCTGTTTCTCATCCTCGTGGTTGATCTCCTCCCCTCCGGCCTATATAAGGAGAAGCCTCGGGACCTTCTCCTCCCATTCCTCGAGCCGCTCGAGCGCCACGCTCGCTCCACCGCCGTCACGCTGCTTCATCTCATTTGCTGCCACCGCCGCGTGCTCCGGCCGCCGCTTGGCATCGGCCTGGACGTCACCGAGCCTCAGCAAGGCCACTGCCGGCTGCACCGTCTCCTCCTCTCCCTCGGCACTCCTTCTCCTCCCTCGGCAAGCCCCGAAGCTCCATCCCCGACGTCAACCCATGCCGACATCATTTTCTACCTCATCGCCGTCGCTGTTTCCTCGCAGTTCCAGCCGCTCCGGTGAGCCTCGCCTTGCCCTCGCCTCCCCCACACAGTGCACTACCATGCCAGAGCTCACCTCTCTTCCTCCCCTCTGCCATCTCTCTCCCTCCCCTCTGTTTCTTTCTCTTTTCTCTGTACACATGATTTTCTTTAGAAAAATTAATTCACAAATTCGCAAAACGACAATCAAACAGCACCTAAAATTCAAATAGCCATATCTTGACTATTTGAACTCGGAATTGATATGTTCAAATTGCTAATTTTGCCCTTAAACAGTAATTAACCCATTTTATGCTTTCTTTATGCATCTTATATGGTTTTTATTTTTGTTTGGCCCTTTTTCTTTACAATTGTCGTGTAGACGCTGCAGTTCCGGAAGAGCCGTTCTACCTCGAGGTTGATGTTGAAGATTTTGGTAGCGAGCAAGGCAAGTCATGCCATTTTGATCATATTGTTATCCCAATTTACAAAATTATGTAAATTCCGTACAACCACATGTCTAATGGGTAAGGCTTAACACATCACCTAGAATGGTCGTGAACGAGGAAGGCACGGATAGGGATGGATGAAACCCTTGGTGGGGTCGACGTCTCTGGCAGTACGCCCGGGGGCATAGACTGTCTGCTCGACCCAGGGCGCCTGGTGGGGGAAGTCTATGTCGGTCTTCTTTGTTTAGGACGGTACTAAGCGATGGGTTATGTCATGACTTCTGTCTATATATCGTGGTGGTATGTGGTACGTGGTAACGCGGGAGGAAGACGTGTCTTCTGGGTAAAGATGTACCCCTCTGATCAGAGTATAATCTATTCGAATAGCCGCACCCTCGGTTATGGGCAAGCTGAGCAATATACCCAAGTTAGAGTTTGATTCTGTAAAACTGAAACAACTAGATTTACCATTTGTTGCCTATGTTAAGGCAAGATCACGTTGGTGCGTGGATTGATTATAATTTGACTAGAGATAGGTTCGTGTTTTATTTAAATGCTTCTAAATATTTAAATGCTTCAAAATGCTGGTTCTATGCAAAATAGCCTCATAATTTATTTCCTTGTACTCCCCTGCATTATTTGCTTTTTTCCTGGCTTGGTTTGTTGAGTACGGTGGTTGTACTCAGCCTTGCTCCTTTTCCCCCTTCCAGCTGAGGAGTTCTTTGAAGATGAAGGTTTTGTTGTCTAGCTCATGCCAGCCGTCAAGCGCCTGTGGTGGCCCATCGTAGTTTCCTGCTTTTATTTGTTTATCTTTCAGTGCCGGGCCTTTGGCCGCTCATGTAATAAAGTACTCATTTCACGCTTCCGCTTATAATACTCTGTTATTTACCAACTTTGTAATGTGTACCTTGCCTCCTGGGACAAGGATCTATGCACTCACAAATGAAATATAGAGTTCTATATTCCGGGTGTGACAAGTTGGTATCAGAGCCTCCTTGACCCTAGGACGAGCCTGACCGTCTCAGCCTTTAGGAAATATTTTATTTAAAAAAAACTCTCTAACTACGAAAAATTATTCCGTCCTTATCCATTACTTCTTTTTAAAACTACTTTCCTCCTCGAATTTTTAAAAATTTGTAGATGTTTTTTTTCTTCCTATCTGTCACCGCTTGAAGATCACCAGCAGCAAGAGCCACTCCAGTCCTCATCCGCAGGTTACTTAAAGGAAGGTCCTTGAGACTGAAGCCTTCCCGTGTCAATGGAGTCTCGGTAGTAGACGAGTAGTTGCAGGATGCGTGTGTTTTTTCTCGTTTCTCTTACTGCTGCTTGGAATGTTTGCTTTTGCAACATAGTCTACACCATCCCTGGGTGGCATAACTATGCTGTGTCTTGGTGTCTAAAAACTTAAACCAATCCATCCACATGACTACACTAAAAATTTAAATAAGTTGGTTAATAGCCCGTCTTTAGTGTTCTTTTCTCTTATGCTTCCTTATCTCAATTTTCCTGGCTCTGTCAGATGGTGAACACCAGGAGGTCAGCTGGTAACGAAGAAAGGGTAGAGGGCAGTACACATAACCATGGGAATGCACCCCCTAACAATGCCATCCTCACCCAGATCCTAGCCCAGCAAACCAATATGATGGCTGCTCTACTCCAACATATCCAGAACCAGCCTGCTGGCGGTGCTAATGCTCCACCTCCACCACCGCAGTCCAAGCTTGCAGAGTTCCTACGCGTTCACCCACCCACCTTCTCCAGTACCTCCAACCCAGTCGATGCTATAGATTGGCTGCACGCCATCAACAAGAAGCTTGATTTAATCCAGTGCACTGATGCCGAAAAAGTTGCCTTCACTTCCCACCAGCTCCAAGGACCCGCTTCTGAATGGTGGGATCAATTCCAAGCCACCCAACCTGGAGATCAGCCTATCACTTGGGGTCGCTTCAACGCCGCGTTCAGGAGGTCTCATGTGCCAGCTGGTATTATGGCCTTGAAGAAGCGAGAATTCCGGGATCTGAAGCAAGGCAACCGTTCAGTGACGGAATATCTACAGGAATTCAACCGTCTTGCCAGATATGCTCCTGAGGAAGTTCGTGAGGATGAGGATAAGCAGGAAAAGTTTCTCTCGGGACTCAACCCCGAGCTGTCTATCTAGTTGATCTCCAGTGACTATGGCGACTTCCAGCGATTGGTAGACAAGAGTATCCATCAAGAAGCCAAACACAAGGAGCTTGATAGTCTCAAGCGTCGCATGGCAAATTTCAAGGTACAGCAGGGGCCAAATCAGAGACTCCGTTATACCACTCCTCATCATGGTGGTTCTTCCTCCAACTCACAGTTCCGCCTAGCTCCCCACATGCAGACAAGTCTTTGGGACCGATATTCTTAGAGAAGCAGAGGAAAAAGTTAAGATCATACAAAAGAACTTGAAGGTAGCCCAGTCTAGACAAAAGAGCTATGCAGATAACCGCCGCCAAGATCTTGCTTTCGAGGTCGGAGGTTATGTGTATTTGCGAGTCACTCCGCTCAAGGAAGTAAGAAGATTCCAGACGAAAGGGAAGCTTGCACCAAGATATGTTGGATCGTACAAGATCCTGAGCCGAAAGGAGAAGTTGTCTATCAGCTCGACTTGCCAGCTTCTTTAAGCAGTGTCCACGATGTATTCCATGTCTCCCAACTCAAGAAATGCCTGCGAGTGCCGACGGAGCAAGCAGATCATGCACAGATCGAGATCCAAGAAGATTTAACTTATGTGGAGAAGCCTATCAAAATTCTAGACACCTCAGTGAGACATACACGTAGCCGTGTCATCCGCTTTTGCAAGGTTCAGTGGAGCAACCACTCAGAAGAAGAAACCACTTGGGAGCGTGAAGACGAGTTGAAGTCGACCCATCCCCACCTCTTTGGCTGTGCTTCCGAATCTCGGGGTCGAGATTCTCCGTAAGGGGGTAGGTTTGTCACGCCCTGAAATCACTCTAAAATTGTATCGTCTAAATTATTTCTAGAAGTTGTAAAAGCCAAAAATAGCCTTCAACAATTAAAAATCGCCAACATTCAAATCAAACCAGCGTGTGGGGATTTTTCTTGAATTCTCATTCTTCAAAATACTTAAACAATTTTTACTTGAATTTTCAGAGCACAATAAATAATTTTAATGCAACAATAACCTTGCTCAGTTTATACTAAAGAAAAAAACTAAAATAACTCTCTCCCTTCCTTTTCTTGGGCCATTTTCGGCCCAACTCTTCCTCTCTCTCCCTGGCCTGCTCTCCCTCTCCCTCCTTCTTCTGCCGTGGGCCGCACCCCCTCCTTCTCGGCCCAGCTGAGCCACCAGCCCACTGAACCAGGCCGAGCCGCCCCTCCTCAGCCAAGCCGACCTGCTGCTGTGCACGCCGCGCACGTGAGCCACACGCGCGCGCCACCATGGGGCCCACCTATCGGAGGCGTCTTCTACCTCCAGCCGCACGGTCTCTCTCTCCCGTGAACTCATGCGCCGCTGCCCATCTCGATCTCCCTCCTCTGTGGATTTCCGTCCAAATTAACTACAAAAATCGGTTTCTCTACTCCTCCTCATCAATTGCCCCAACAAATCCCACTCAATCCCGCACTAAAATCGCACTCAATCGAAATATTTATCCGGTAGATTTTTATGGGAGTTTCACTGTCGCCGGTGTCGTTTCTCATCCTCATGGTTGATCTCCTCCCCTCCGGCCTATATAAGGAGAAGCCTCGGGACCTTCTCCTTTCATTCCTCGAGCCGCTCGAGCGCCACGCTCGCTCCACCGCCATCGCGCCGCTTCATCTCATTTGCTGCCACCGCCGCGTGCTCCGGCCACCGCTTGGCGTCGGCCTGGACGTCACCGAGCCTCGGCAAGGCCACTGCCGGCTGCGCCGTCTCCTCCTCTCCCTCGGCCACACCTTCTCCTCCCTCGGCAAGCCCCGAAGCTCCATCCCCGACATCAACCCAAGCCGACATCATTTTCTACCTCATCGCCGTTGATGTTTCCTCGCAGTTCCAGCCGCTCCGGTGAGCCTCGCCTTGCCCTCGCCTCCCCCACACCGTGCACTACCATGCCAGAGCTCAGCTCTCTTCCTCCCGTCTGCCATCTCTCTCCCTCCCCTCTGTTTCTTTCTCTTTTCTCTGTACACATGATTTTCTTTAGAAAAACTAATTCACAAATTCGCAAAACGACAATCAAACAGCACCTAAAATTCAAATAGCCATATCTTGACTATTTGAACTCGGAATTGATATGTTCAAATTCCTAATTTTGCCCTTAAACAGTAATTAACCCATTTTATGCTTTCTTTATGCATCTTATATGTTTTTTTTTGTTTGGCCCTTTTTCTTTATGATTGTCGTGTAGACACTGCAGTTCCGGAAGAGCCGTTCTATCTCGAGGTTGATGTTGAAGATTTTGGTAGCGAGCAAGGCAAGTCATGCCATTTTGATCATATTGTTATCCCAATTTACAAAATTATGTTTATTTAAATTATTGCATTTCGCTTTATTAATTTCCCGCGCTTATCACTGTTTTATTTAGCCCTACCAATTCTCCTTATTATAGCCTTATTATTTGTATTATTATTATCCTTGTTTAACCCTATGAAAAATAAAACTAGTGAGGACTTTATATATGTGATGCTTACTAGTAAATTTAGGAATATGCTTAGCCCTGCTTAAATAGAAACAATTAGATATTTTCCAATAATTAGACTTGGGCATAAATTGTAAATAATGGTAATTTTGGCTTAGTGACTGTTTAGCCATGCAACAATGTTTCCCCTTCAAAATTCCCCAAACATGATTTTCGGCTGGGCTCGGGGTGCTTGGTTTCGCTAGTCGCACCTCGGCCGTCATAAGGACCGGTCTTCGGGTCTCTGTTGCAAAGCATATTCCGTACAACCACATGTCTAATGGGTAAGGCTTAACACCTCGCCTAGAACAGTCATGAACGAGGAAGGCACGGATAGGGATGGATGAAACCCTTGGTGGGGTCGACGTCTCTGGCAGTACGCCCGGGGGCATAGACTGTCTGCTCGACCCAGGGCGCCTGGCGGGGGAAGTCTATGTCGGTGTTCTTTGTTTAGGGCGGTACTAAGCGATGGGTTATGTCATGGCTTCTGTCTATATACCGTGGTGGTATGTGGCACGTGGTAACGCGTGAGGAAGACGTGTCTTGTGGGTAAAGATGTACCCCTCTGATCAGAGTGTAATCTATTCGAATAGCCGCACCCTCGTTATGGGCAAGCTGAGCAATGTACCCAAGTTAGAGTTTGATTCTGTAAAACTGAAACAACTAGATTTATCATTTGTTGCCTAGGTTAAGGCAAGATCACGTTGGTGCGTGGCTTGATTCTAATTTGACTAGAGATAGGTTCATGTTTTATTTAAATGCTTTTAAATATTTAAATGCTTCGAAATTCTGGTTCTATGCAAAATAGCCTCATAATTTATTTCCTTGTACTCCCCTGCATTATTTGCATTTTTCCTGGCTTGGCTTGTTGAGTACGGTGGTTGTACTCAGCCTTGCTCCTTTTTCCCCCTTCCAGCTGAGGAGTTCTTTGAAGATGAAGGTTTTGTTGTCTAGCTCGTGCCTGCCATCAAGCGCATGTGGTGGCCCGTCGTAGTTTCCTGCTTTTATTTGTTTATCTTTCAGTGCTGGGCCTTTGGTCGCCCATGTAATAAAGTACTCGTTTGTAAGTATCGTTTAAGCAAAATTTATTTTATTTCTTAGCTCCTTCTATGTACCTTTCAATGGTTACATTGTGCGGATAGTTGATGCAAATTCCTTTATCCTTTGTAGAATGGAGATTCAATCATGCTGTAGGCATTACAATATTGGATGCATGGACCCTCGCAAAGTCAATGTTGAAATGATACGGGACTTTGAGGAAGCTATAGAGGACAATATTGTTCATTTCCTGGTGCAGCAGCATTATAAGACCTACATATTATTGCCCTACAACACAGAGTGAGTTTTAACTGTCTTTCAAATTCGTATCAACTTCCACCTCGTACTCATACGTGACATATATATCATCTCACGCAATTTGCAGATTCCACTGGGTCTTTTTCCTCTTCGACCTTTCACTATGCAAAGTCCATGTCTATGACTCAATGGATAAACCGGAGTCTACTTTCGTCAAGATTTTTGAAGTGATAGACAGGTAATGTCATCTATTCAACTGTCATTAATTATGACCACTACTATTGCTACTATGCAGATCTCTGATATTTAATCATAGCTTCGAACTATACATAGGGCATGGGCAAAGTTCCGTACATTGGTCCGCGGGGTTTGAAAAGAAAAACTTTGAAGGAGGTTTAATTTTCTGGTGAGTATATGCTCCAAAAACATATTAAATCATTAATTTGTACTAGAAAAAATTAGTATATTAAATCTCTCGTCGTTTCTCCTTAAGTGTGCAAAGCAGGAGTAGGGGAATAACTTGTGCAGCTTCTACGTCTGTGAATATACTCACTGCATTGTACACAAAATCAACAGTGACAAGGATCTGGAAGTACGTAAAAATCATTCTTACATTATGTCTCAATTTCTTATTGACTTCATATACTTATATCTCTATTTTTTTTCAAACCATAGATTATTTACATGAGGGAAAAACTATCCAACAAAGAATTTACAAAGGCTGTTTAAGAACAATTGATGGGATTTATCAATTAACAAATAATTGATCCCGCGAGATAATTTCACTACGATGGAAGACCTATTGATCGTCATCCCCATATATAACATATCTTTGGTTTCTTCGTAATACACAACAGAATATTAGAATTAACGAAGGATTGTAATATATATATATGTATTTAGATGTGTATACATGTACTTATGTGTGTGATTATATTTCAGTAATATAAGTATATATTTACTTGAGTGCATATATTTAGGGAATATATATGTGTAAAATATTTATTTATACATATATGCATATTGAATATATATGTATAAATACATATATCACATATATACACATATTTTATATATACGTATATTATGCATATATATGTATTTAATATAAACAAGCAGCTAGCAGAACCAACAATTTAAAAAAAAGAAAAAATAACTCTTGTCATGGTTGATAACACCAACCGGGACTAAAGATGGTTGCGCCAGCCACATGGTGCTACCATCTTTAGTCCCGATTGGTGTTACTAGCCAGGACTAAAGAGGGCTTTTTAGTCCCAGTTATTTCACCCGGGACTAAAGATGGGATTCGTGGTCCCGGTTGCATAACCGGGACTATAGGGTGTTACGAACTAGGGTTAAAAACCCTTCTCCACCGGTGGTTGTTGTCTTCATCGCTGCCACTTGGCTGACCTGCGATGCCTCCGAGGTTCCCGAGGTGGGGGTGGCTAGATCAGACTGTCGTTAGCTCCGAGGAGGTCAGATCCGGTGGCCTCTAACCTTGGAGTGTTGAGATATGGTGGTCTCTAACCGCGGGGAAGCCAGATCTGCCACCTCGAAGCTTTACCTATGACAAGGACGAGGAGATGGGCCCAGCGACGAGGACTACGAGCTCCTCCCAGTGACAAGGACTACGAGCTTGGCCCGATGGTTATAAGATAATTTAATGTTGCATTAGTAATTTATAAGATAAGTCATTTAATGTTGTACTAATAGAATTAAGTTAGTTTAGGTGGTTCACAAGATAGCTCTGTAATTATTCTAGAGAGCTTGATTGATAACAACTAGATGCACAACGTAGTGATTGCAAGGTGAAGATCTTCTAACTGGAAGCGTCATTTTGTCACTGTCCACACGTCGACAAATTGAACCTATTGAAAAATCAAGCACCTATTTGCATCAAAGCGGAGGATAGGTCGGATTAAAGGAAGGGTGAAGAAAGGAACATATATAATTTTTAATGGATGTGTATGTCGACCACACTACTAAAAAACAGTCTTTCGTGGCGGCTATTTTGAATCTACGCTGGTGGTATTTGGCGCCGCCACAAAGCAATGGCCAGTGAAGATCAAAGATCTTCGCTAGCGGTTACAGACCGCCAGCAAAGAAATATCATCACTGGCGGTCGCGTTATGTCGGTGGCTAGCAAAGCCATATCTTCACTGGCAGCTGGCTTAAGACAGCCGCCAGCGAAGATAATCTTCTCTAGCGGCTTACTCTCTTTTAGGACACGTGGTCCGCTAGCAAAAAAGCGATGTGCCCGCCAGGAACAATAGGATATCGTCCTATTTTTGACACGTGGCCCCCTGCGAAGATGCAATATTTATAAAAAAATTGAAACTATATATTTTTTTCTTACCTTTGTTCATGTATTTTAGTGGATGATATAACTAATCGAGCTATCGATAAAGTATGATCTCTTTCGTGCAGCCGCAATTGAGAATTAATATACATGCACACGGAAATAATATATGAAAATTAATATGTACAGATATACATATACAATTTTGAAGCACCTATATAGATAGAATTCGATCACCGACACCACATATACAAGTAGTTCAATGTCTTACAACCCGACCGATATACATACGCGTGAAACCTATCTATATTACAGTCCTGCTCCAGTTAGATAAACATTCGTTCTCCGGCAGGGCCAAAACTCCATCGTGGTCGAAAAACCTCCCAAGCTGATGTGCGCACTCACGGTGGATGAAGTAGCACATGTCACGTTGTATGTTCTCAATGGTTTTATCATCGAGCTCTCTTTCAAACTTGGGAACTTTTGGAAGCTGCATCGAGATCATGACAAATTAAGGAAATTGTTCACAGTAATGCAAGTTAGCGATTAACTTAACAAGAGTATTGACGGTTTGTACTTACATCATCATAATTCACGCAGTATCTCCCATTCACCCTAAGGTATTCGCAGGTGTAATATCCGCATAGTACGGTTCCCACCGGTTGCTTATGACACTTTCAACATCAATTATAAAGTATATTAGTTAATTAAATGGAAAAACACATGAAGTTATAAAAATTAAGTAGTATTGTTTGGCATCCAAATTTACTTACCGGCCACTTATTGCGGATGAGAATGCGTTGTCTTGAGTTTTTCCGTTGTCCGCCTTGCTGGTAATATCTTTTATATGCACAGTATGCAGAGATAATTAATTTAGATTCGTCAAAGATAACAACACGTTATGAGAATATATAAGAATAAGAAACATCCATGTATGTAACTTACAGATCGATAATTCTGAGCATTTCTTGATATGTATTGCTGTCTTTATCAAGAAAATCCAAGACGACGACTTCATTGTACTTTGGATAGAGAAGAAAAACTATCCAATGGTCGCTGCAAAGAAATGGTTAGTCCAGCCATGATTATATGTATATACTCGTAGTTGATATTTAAACTTACTCAAAGGCGTATGGCACGTAAACGCATTCCTTGTCCTGCGAAGATTCAAATGCTATAGCTACATAAGTAGCAACATCGAGAATCTTTTCCTGATGCCTTTGTTCTGTATATGCGTTCTTCTCTTGTCACGTCATCGCCTGAACATGTGCCGGTAGCTGCTTCTAGTCTAGCACGTAGGTGTGGTTCGACTGGCTTATCCGGCACGGGTTTAGGTAGCCGACAGGCTTTCTCATCGCTTCGGCTTCCACGTAATTCATCCTGCCAAAAAATAAGCTTAGGTCAAATTACGTACGCACATAGGTACAATGATTTATTGACACGTTCCAGTCATGCACTTATAGACACCAGATGCCGATCAAGCTGGCATCGAGCCTCTTCCGACCGTAGAGGGCATGCATATCAGAGAAGTTGACTTGGAATAGGCATGGCCTACTCCAGAAGATGTTCTCCTGCACGACAACTGTGAACGATGAAAGGCCTTTTATCGTGCTTGCCCTGATGTACCATTCATGCCACCTCCTTGGTTGCCACGGTCCTTCTATTAGTTGCCAGGCATGGATGAATGGTTGGCCATTCTGAAACTCATGCGGCACATCCGGTCAGTTGATATAATTGAGATAATCTTCCATGGTTTGCTTGAGGCCTGTTAATTTTCTATCATCAAAATCGGCATCTTTGATATCTTTGTCCCTTCCTCCGAATGCCGTTATCATATATCTTTTCTTCGATTCACTTTTCCCTTTATGCTTGTGTGTCCTTACCATCACTGGCACATCGGCACCCTTAGGTTTCTCCGGTTGCGATGGCTGTGGTTGCGATGGGTCTAGTTCATCGGGCATTTTCCGTTCAGGCTCTGATTGTGCAGGCTCTGATTGCTGTGCCGGAGTCACTTCCTGAATTTGTTTTTCTAATTGATCATTTTTCAAGCCCTGATTGTACTTCTGTCTGCTTTTTAGTTGGAGGTGACGCAAGAGCAGGCTCTGATCTTGGAGGTGATGCAACTAGATGATCTGTTTTCGGAGGTGATGAAACTGGAGGATCCCTCGGTTCTTGGTCCCTTGGTGGACGAGACGGTGACACCGGTATCCTTGGTGGACGATCCATTCCATCCGTTGACCCTAGTTGAATATCATTCTTGTGCCACAGTATAAACTAGTCAACGGCATCTCCAAGGTACACAATCCCCTCGGGTGTTGGAATGTCGATCTCGTGCATCCGGTGAGCCTCATTGACCGTCCGGACCTCTACCTTGGCATAGTCATCCGAAATGTCTTGACAATGGAATTGTCACGCCCTGAAATCACTCTAAAATTATATCGTCTAAATTATTTCTAGAAATTGTAAAACCAATAAAATAGCCTTCAACAATTAAAACTCACCAAGATTGATGTCAATTTGGCTTGTGGGTATTTTTAATAAATTCCCCATGCTTCAAAATGCTTAACCAATTTTTACTTTAATTTTCAGAGCACCCTACATAATTTTATAGCATCAAAAACAATTAAAAGAATTTTATAAAAAGCAAAAACCTAAAACAACTCTCTCCCTTTCCTTGGGCCACTTTTGGCCCATCTCTTCCTCTCTCTCTCCCTCTGGCCCGGCTTGGCCTGCTCTCCCTCCCTCTCTTTCTTTCTTCCTTGGGCCTTGCACTCCTTCCCGGCCCAAGCCACCCCCAGCCCAGCCGAGCAGTAGCCCTGTGCGCCACGCACGTGCGCTGGGGAGCGCGCTCCACCGTGGGGCCCATCTGTCAGGAGCGTCTTCAACCTCCAGCAGGCCGCCTCTCTCTCTCCCGTGAAAACACAAGCACCGCCGCCCATCCCGATCTCCCTCCTCGACGGTTTTCCTCCGAATTAAACTGCAAAAATGGGTTCGTCTCCTCTTCCTCATCAATTCCCCCAACAAATCCCACTCAATCCCGCTTTATTTCGCAGTGGATTTTGGTGGCGTTCATCAATGGCGAGCTCCACCATGGCCGGCGTCGATCTCCATCCCCGGCGACCCTCTCCCTCCCCTCCGGCCCATAAAAGGCAGCCCCGACCCCCTGCTCTCTCGCCACCCACCGCTGTCCACCCCCTCCTCTCTCCGTGGCTGCTGCGCCATTTTTTTTCTCGTACCGCCGCCGTCGTGCGCTCCAGCCACCCGTTGGCGTCGGCCTGGACGTCGCCGAGCCTCGGCAAGGCCGCTGCCGGCTGCGCCATCTCCTCCTTCCCCTCGGCCACGCCTTCTCCTCCCTCGGAAAGCCCCGGAGCTCCGTTCCCGATGTCCACCGATAGCCGGCCTCCACTGTTCCGCGTCGTCAAGCTTGTCGTCGTTGTCTCGTTGCTATACCGGTGAGCATTGCCGCTGCCATCTCTCTCCCTCCCCTCTGTTTCTTTCTCTTTTCTCTGTACACCTAATTTTCCTTAGAAAAACCAATTCACAAATTTGCAAAAAGACAATTAAACAGCACCTAAAATTCAAATAGCCATATCTTGACTATTTGAACACGGAATTGATATGTTCAAATTGCTAATTTTGCCCTTAAACAGTATTTAACCCATTTTATGCTTTCTTTATGCATCTTATATGGTTCTTATTTTTGTTTGGCCCTTTTTCTTTGCGATTGTCGTGTAGACGCTGCAGTTCCGGAAGAGCCGCTCTACCTCGAAGTTGACATTGAAGATTTTGGTAGCGAGCAAGGCAAGTCATGCCATTTTGATCATATTGTTATCCCAATTTACAAAATTATGTTTATTTAAATTATTGCATTTCGCTTTATTAAATTCCCGCGCTTATCACTGTTTTATTTAGCCCGAACGATTCTCCTTGTTATAGCCTTATTATTTGTATTATTATTATCCTTGTTTAACCCTAGGAAAAATAAAATTAGTGAGGACTTTATATATGTGGTGCTTACTAGTAAATTTAGGAATATGCTTAGCCCTGCTTAAATAGACACAATTAGATATTTTTCCAATAATTAGACTTGGACATAACTTGTAAATAATGGTAATTTTGGCTTAGTGGCTGTTTAGCCATGACACAATGTTTCCCCCTCAAAATTCCCCAAACATGATTTTCGGCTGGGCTCGGGGTGCTTGGTTTCGCTAGTCGCACCTCGGCCGTCATAAGGACCGGTCTTTGGGCCTCTGTTGCAAAGCATACTCCGTACAACCACATGTCTAATGGGTAAGGCTTAACACATCGCCTAGAACGGTCATGAACGAGGAAGGCACGGATAGGGATGAATGAAACCCTTGGTGGGGTCGACGTCTCTGGCAGTACGCCCGGGGGCATAGACTGTCTGCTCGACCCAGGGCGCCTGGCGCGGGAAGTCTATGTCGGTCTTCTTTGTTTAGGGCGGTACTAAGCGATGGGTTATGTCATGGCTTCTGTCTATATACCGTGGTGGTATGTGGCACGTGGTAGCGCGTGAGGAAGACGTGTCTTGTGGGTAAAGATGTACCCCTCTGATCAGAGTATAATCTATTCGAATAGTCGCGCCCTCGGTTATGGGCAAGCTGAGCAATGTACCCAAGTTAGAGTTTAATGCTACTAAAACTGGAATAACTGGAGTTAGGATTTGTTGCCTAGGTTAAGGCAAGATCACGTTGGTGCGTGGCTTGATTATAATTTGACTAGAGATAGGTTCGTATTTTATTTAAATGCTTTTAAATATTTAAATGCTTCGAAAATGCTAGTTTTCTACAAAATAGCCCTATAATGAATTCTTTGTACTCCTTGCATTATATTTGCATTTTTTCGGCCTGGCTTGCTGAGTACGGTGGTTGTACTCAGCCTTGCTCCTTTTTCCCCCTTCCAGCTGAGGAGTTCTTTGAAGATGAAGGTTTTGTTGTCTAGCTCGTGCCTGCCGTCAAGTGCCTGTGGTGGCCCGTCGTAGTTTTCCTGCTTTTATTTGTTTATCTTTCAGTGCTGGGCCTTTGGCCGCCCATGTAATAAAATACTCGTTTCACGCTTCCGCTTATATATACTCTGTTATTTACCAACTTTGTAATATGTACCTTGCCTGCTGGGACAAGGATTTATGCACTCACAAACGAAATATAGTGTTCTATATTCCGGGTGTGACAAGTTGGTATCAGAGCCTCCTTTGACCCTAGGACGAGCCAGTTAACCCCAAACCTTTAGGAGCTAATTTGATAAAAAACAAATTCCTATTTGTGAAAGTTTATACTCTGTCTTTCCCTGCTCTTCCATTTAAAAACTCATTTTTTGACCTTATTTGCTTTGTTGTTTAAAATGTTGTAGATGGCCCTCCCGTTGACTCGTCATGGACATGGATAGTTGGGCTTCGTCTTGGAGCTGCGTCACCTTTGCCTCGCCCTCGGCTACTCTGAGGAGGTGGAGTACACAGGGGTGAAGCTCCCGGCCACCGGTGACGATGACGCTCCCCAGGCAGCATGGGAGGTCACCGCCACGCTCCTCTCCAGCCACCCCAGCCGCTCCTCCATGACAGCCTCGGCTGGGGGAGACACGTTCGTGGACGCATGCCAGAGCGCGACACTCCTGTTCATCGGCATGCTGGGGATGACGTACAACGACGAGCTGCAGCACACCCCGTACCGCTACCACCCTCGCCGCATGGACCCGAACGACTACGCCAGCTTCCAGGGGACAAGCTTGGAGGACGACACCACCCTTCGCCATCTCGCGCGAATGGTGGAGGCCTACGACGTCGCCCGCGTCGACTTCCACCAGCTCGTGAAGCGTGGACAGGTGGAGAACAACTTGAGGATCGTGAGTCTACGCCAGGAGAACCTGAGTCTCAAGAAGGAGCTTGACAACTTGGAGGAGGAGCTGCGCCAGCTCAAGCTCGCCCAGGGCCAGGATGCTCCTCCCAAGCGTCGCCGCGTCTGTCACAGCTTGAAGATCACCGCCCGCAAGAGTACCTCCCGCCCGTCTCTCATCCGCAAGGCTCTAGCAGAAGGCAAGGTTATGGCTCCGAAGCCTCCTCCCGGCCCCGCCTCCGGCAGCGATAGCAGCCCGGCAGCAGACGAGTAGCCTTAGGGCGCGAGTGTTTTTCCTCGTTTGTCTTTTGGCTCTTGCGGTGTGCATGGGCGTGGACTATACCGGTTCGTTGTGGTATAGCTCCGCTCAGGTATCTTAAAAACTTGAAGTAACTCACCAACATTAGTCCAATAAAAATTTAAATAAGTTGGGTTATTAATTTGTCTTTAGTGTTCCTTTCTTTCTGCATTCTTATCATCCTTTCCTCATCTCCGTCAGATGGTGAACACTAGGAGATCAGCTGGTAATGAGAACAGGACAGAGGGCAGTGGACAAGGTCATGGGAATGCACCACCACCACCGCCACCGCCACCACCACCACCACCTAACCATGAGATCCTCACACCGATTCTAGCCCAGCAAACCAATATGATGGCTGCCCTACTCCATCATATCCAGAATCAGCCTGCTGTAGGCGCTAATGCTCCACCACCTCCCCCACCGCAGTCCAAGCTTGCAGAATTCTTGCGTGTTCGACCACCCACTTTCTCTAGCACCGCCAACCCCGTAGATGCTATAGATTGGCTGCACACCATCAACAAGAAGCTTGATCTAATCCAATGCACCGATGCCGAAAGAGTTGCCTTCGCTGCTCACCAGCTCCAAGGACCTGCTTCTGAATGGTGGGACCAGTTCCAAGCCACCCAACCCGCAGGTCATGCTATCACTTGGGCTCACTTCACGGCCGCATTCAAGAAGACTCACGTGCCGACTGGTATCATGGCCTTGAAGAAGCGGGAATTCCGAGAGCTAAAGCAAGGCAACCGCTCAGTGACAGAATATCTGCATGAATTCAACCGTCTTGCCAGATATGCTCCGGAGGAAGTGCGTGAAGATGAGGAGAAACAGGAGAAGTTCCTCTCAGGACTCAACCCCGAGCTGTCAGTGCAATTGATCTCTAACGACTATGTCGATTTTCAGCGTTTGGTGGACAAGTCTATCCGCCAGGAGGCCAAGAACAAGGAGCTCGACACTCTCAAGCGTCGCATGGTGAATTTCAAGGCGCAGCAGGGTCCAAGTCAGAAGATTCGTTATACCACTCCTCATCATGGTGGTTCTTCCTCCAACTCACAGTTCCGCCCAGCACCCCACATGCAGTATGTCAATAGGCCTCCCTCGCAGCAGCAGCAGAATCAGATGGCAAACCGTGCACCTCGCCCCACTCCAACAACAGCACCAGGTGGATCAGCTAGCAAGAATGGCAGTGGAAAGATCCTTCTCTACTTCAACTGCCATGAGCCGGGGCATTTTGCCAATAAATGCCCAAAGCCGAAGCACCCACAAGGTCAAGCACTGGTCCGCAACACTGGTGGCAGCAACAACATGATCAGGGGACGTGTAAACCACGTCACTGTGGAGGAATTGCAGGCAGCTCCCAAAGTTATCATCGGTACGTTCCTGGTTAATTCTATTCCTTCATCAGTCTTATTTGATTCTGGAGCTACACATTCATTCATATCAAGAAAATTTGTGGGGGAACATAACTTGAGGGTAGAAAGCCTTAGCAATGCTATGATAATTACTACCCCTGGTGGTCAGATGCCAGCTCGGCAGTTTAGTCCATCGGTGTCCATAGATATCCAAGGGATTCCTTTTCGGGCCAATCTCATCCTTCTGGACTCCAAAGATCTGGATGTCATCCTTGGAATGAACTTTCTTACTCGCCATCAAGTCGTCTTGGATTGTGCCCGCAGAACTGTCATGTTGCACAACGGTCCGGATCAGCCAGTTATCTTTTATGCTCCTCCCACCCTATCTTGCCAACAAGTTTTGCATCAGATTCATCTTGAAGAAGTTCCAATAGTCAAAGAATATCCCGATGTTTTCCCTGAAGACTTGCCAGGAATGTCTCCCAAAAGAGAGATCGAATTTCGGATTGATTTGGTACCTGGTACCGCACCTATCTCCAAAAGACCGTATCGGATGGGCGCCAATGAATTGGCTGAAGTAAAGAAGCAAGTAGAAGAATTGAAGGAGAAAGGGTACATTCGTCCCAGCGCATCTCCATGGGGAGCACCGATGATCTTCGTTGAAAAGAAAGACAAGACCAAGCGAATGTGCGTCGATTATCGTGGCCTCAATGAAGTCACCATCAAGAACAAATACCCTTTACCACGGATTGATGATTTGTTCGATCAATTGAAGGAAGCCGTTGTATTCTCCAAGATTGATCTCCGATCCGGCTATCACCAATTGCGGATCCGCGAAGAAGATATCCCCAAAACAGCCTTCACCACCAGATATGGTTTATATGAATATACAGTAATGTCATTCGGGTTGACGAATGCTCCTGCCTTTTTCATGAACCTGATGAACAAAGTATTCATGGATTATTTGGATAAGTTCGTTGTTGTGTTCATCGACGACATTTTGATTTATTCCAAGACGGAAGAAGAGCATGAAAAACATTTGCGTTTAACCCTGGAGAAACTCCGGGAGCATCAATTGTATGCCAAGTTCAGTAAATGTGAATTTTGGTTGTCAGAAGTAAAGTTTCTTGGCCATGTCATTTCAGCGAAAGGAGTGCAGTTGACCCCACCACTGTTGAATCAGTTACCAAGTGGAATCAACCCAAGTCCGTCACTCAAATCCGCAGTTTCCTCGAACTAGCAGGATATTATCGTCGGTTCATTGAAAACTTCTCAAAGATAGCTAGACCAATGACCCAACTGTTGAAGAAGGAAGAAAAGTTTGTGTGGACCCCACAGTGCGAGAAGGCATTTCAATTGCTCAAAAAAAAACTGGTATCCTCTCCAGTTTTGGTTCTACCGGATATTACCAAAGACTTCCAAGTATATTGCGATGCATCCCGTCAAGGTTTGGGTTGTGTTCTCATGCAAGAAGGACACGTGGTGGCTTATGCATCCCGGCAATTACATCCACATGAAAATAATTACCCCACTCATGATCTTGAGTTGACAGCCGTAGTGCATGCTCTAAAAATCTGGCGCCATTATCTCATTGGAAATCGTTGTGAGATATACACCGATCATAAGAGCTTGAAGTACATTTTCACTCAGCCGGATCTGAACCTTCGCCAAAGGAGATGGTTGGAATTAATCAAGGACTACGATGTGGGAATCCACTATCACCCCGGGAAAGCAAATGTTGTGGCTGATGCCTTGAGCAGAAAAAGCTTTTGTAACGCAGTTCATCTCGATCAGTGTTCTTCTGTTCTTTGTAAGGAGTTAGAATATCTGAATCTTGGTATCGTCAATCAAGGTTTTCTAGCGACTATAGAAGCTAAGCCTTTGCTTCTTGATCAAATTCGGGAAGCCCAGAAGAATGATGCTGACATTCAAGAACTCAGGAAGAATATGCGGAAGGGAAAAACAATTGGTTTTGTTGAAGACGAGTATGGAGCAGTTTGGAATGGAGATCGTATCTGCGTCCCGAATGTTCCAGAAATAAGGAAGCTCATCCTACAGGAAGCACATGAAAGCCAGTACTCCATCCATCCAGGCAGTACCAAGATGTATTTGGACTTAAAAGCCAAGTACTAGTGGGTCAGCATGAAGCGTGAGATAGCTGAATTTGTGGCTTTGTGTGATGTATGCCAAAGAATCAAAGCAGAACATCGGAGACCAGCAGGATTGCTTCAGCCGCTCCAAATTCCGGAATGGAAATGGGAGGAGATTGGAATGGATTTTATTACTAGTCTTCCTCGAACTCAAGGTGGTTACGACTCAATTTGGGTTGTTGTTGATAGACTAACTAAAGTGGCACATTTCATTCCCGTCAAAACCACATATTCAGGCAACAAGTTGGCAGAACTATATTTTGCTCGCATCGTCTGCCTTCGTGGTGTTCCCAAGAAGATTGTATCCGACCGAGGCAGCCAATTCGCCTCCAAGTTTTGGCAAAAATTGCAAGAGGAGTTGGGAAGGCGCCTGAATTTCAGTACTGCTTATCACCCGCAAACCGAAGGTCAGACACAACGAATCAATCAGATTCTTGAAGACATGCTTCAGGCTTGTGTTCTTGATTTTGGGAAATCTTGGGATAAAAGTCTCCCTTATGCAGAATTCTCATACAACAACAGTTATCAGTCTAGTCTACAGATGGCACCGTACGAGGTTTTGTATGGCCGAAAGTGCAGAACCCCGCTCCTTTGGGATCAGACAGGGGAACGATAGGTTTTTGGGACTGATATTCTTAAAGAAGCAAAGGAAAAAGTTAAGGTTATACAGAAGAACTTGAAAGTGGCCCAGTCTAGGCAGAAGAGCTATGCAGACAACCGGCGTCGAGATCTTGCTTTCGAAGTCGGAGATTATGTGTATTTGCGAGTCACTCCGCTAAGGGGAGTAAGAAGATTCCTCACGAAAGGGAAGCTTGCACCAAGATATGTTGGACCGTATATGATCCTGAGCCGAAAAGGGGAAGTTGCCTATCAGCTCGACTTGCCAGCTTCTTTAGGCAGTGTCCACAATGTTTTCCATGTCTCCCAACTCAAGAAATGCCTACGAGTGCCGACAAAGTAAGCAGATCATGCATAGATCGAGATCCAAGAAGATTTAACTTATGTGGAGAAGCCTATCAAAATTCTAGACACCTCAGAGAGACATACACGTAGCCGTGTCATCCACTTTTGCAAGGTTCAGTGGAGCAACCACTCAGAAGAAGAAGCCACTTGGGAGCGCGAAGACGAGTTGAAGTCGGCCCATCCCAATCTCTTCGTCAGTGCTTCCGAATCTCGGGGTCGAGATTCTCTGTAAGGGGGGTAGGTTTGTCACGCCCTGAAATCACTCTAAAATTATATCGTCTAAATTATTTCTAGAAATTGTAAAACCAATAAAATAGCCTTCAACAATTAAAACTCACCAAGATTGATGTCAATTTGGCTTGTGGGTATTTTTAATAAATTCCCCATGCTTCAAAATGCTTAACCAATTTTTACTTTAATTTTCAGAGCACCCTACATAATTTTATAGCATCAAAAACAATTAAAAGAATTTTATAAAAAGCAAAAACCTAAAACAACTCTCTCCCTTTCCTTGGGCCACTTTTGGCCCATCTCTTCCTCTCTCTCCCTCTGGCCCGGCCTGGCCTGCTCTCCCTCCCTCTCTTTCTTTCTTCCTTGGGCCTTGCACTCCTTCCCGGCCCAAGCCGCCCCCGGCCCAGCCGAGCAGCAGCCCTGTGCGCCACGCACGTGCGCTGGGGAGCGCGCTCCACCGTGGGGCCCATCTGTCAGGAGCGTCTTCAACCTCCAGCCGGCCGCCTCTCTCTCTCCCGTGAAAACACAAGCGCCGCCGCCCATCCCGATCTCCCTCCTCGACGGTTTTCCTCCGAATTAAACTACAAAAATGGGTTCGTCTCCTCTTCCTCATCAATTCCCCCAACAAATCCCACTCAATCCCGCGTTATTTCGCAGTGGATTTTGGTGGCGTTCATCAATGGCGAGCTCCACCATGGCCGGCGTCGATCTCCATCCCCGGCGACCCTCTCCCTCCCCTCCGGCCTATAAAAGGAAGCCCCGACCCCCTGCTCTCTCCCCACACACCGCTGTCCACCCCCTCCTCTCTCCCTGGCCGCTGCGCCATTTTTTTTTCTCGTACCGCCGCCGTCGTGCGCTCCAGCCACCCGTTGGCGTCGGCCTGGACGTCGCCGAGCCTCGGCAAGGCCGCTGCCGGCTGCGCCATCTCCTCCTTCCCCTCGGCCACGCCTTCCCCTCCCTCGGAAAGCCCCGGAGCTCCGTTCCCGACATCCACCGATAGCCGGCCTCCACTGTTCCGCGTCGTCAAGCTTGTCGTCGTTGTCTCGTTGCTATACCGGTGAGCATTGCCGCTGCCATCTCTCTCCCTCCCCTCTGTTTCTTTCTCTTTTCTCTGTACACCTAATTTTCCTTAGAAAAAACAATTCACAAATTTGCAAAAAGACAATTAAACAGCACCTAAAATTCAAATAGCCATATCTTGACTATTTGAACTCGGAATTGATATGTTCAAATTGCTAATTTTGCCCTTAAACAGTATTTAACCCATTGTATGCTTTCTTTATGCATCTTATATGGTTCTTATTTTTGTTTGGCCCTTTTTGTTTGCGATTGTCGTGTAGACGCTGTAGTTCCGGAAGAGCCGCTCTACCTCGAAGTTGACATTGAAGATTTTGGTAGCGAGCAAGGCAAGTCATGCCATTTTGATCATATTGTTATCCCAATTTACAAAATTATGTTTATTTAAATTATTGCATTTCGCTTTATTAAATTCCCGCACTTATCACTGTTTTATTTAGCCCGACCGATTCTCCTTGTTATAGCCTTATTATTTGTATTATTATTATCCTTGTTTAACCCTAGGAAAAATAAAACTAGTGAGGACTTTATATATGTGGTGCTTACTAGTAAATTTAGGAATATGCTTAGCCCTGCTTAAATAGACACAATTAGATATTTTTCCAATAATTAGACTTGGACATAACTTGTAAATAATGGTAATTTTGGCTTAGTGGCTGTTTAGCCATGACACAATGTTTCCCCCTCAAAATTCCCCAAACATGATTTTCGGCTGGGCTCGGGGTGCTTGGTTTCGCTAGCCGCACCTCGGCCGTCATAAGGACCGGTCTTCGGGCCTCTGTTGCAAAGCATACTCCGTACAACCACATGTCTAATGGGTAAGGCTTAACACATCGCCTAGAACGGTCATGAACGAGGAAGGCACGGATAGGGATGAATGAAACCCTTGGTGGGGTCGACGTCTCTGGCAGTACGCCCGGGGGCATAGACTGTCTGCTCGACCCAGGGCGCCTGGCGGGGGAAGTCTATGTCGGTCTTCTTTGTTTAGGGCGGTACTAAGCGATGGGTTATGTCATGGCTTCTGTCTATATACCGTGGTGGTATGTGGCACGTGGTAGCGCGTGAGGAAGACGTGTCTTGTGGGTAAAGATGTACCCCTCTGATCAGAGTATAATCTATTCGAATAGCCGCGCCCTCGGTTATGGGCAAGCTGAGCAATGTACCCAAGTTAGAGTTTAATGCTACTAAAACTGGAATAACTGGAGTTAGGATTTGTTGCCTAGGTTAAGGCAAGATCACGTTGGTGCGTGGCTTGATTATAATTTGACTAGAGATAGATTCGTATTTTATTTAAATGCTTTTAAATATTTAAATGCTTCGAAAATGCTAGTTTTCTACAAAATAGCCCTATAATGAATTCTTTGTACTCCTTGCATTATATTTGCATTTTTTCGGCCTGGCTTGCTGAGTACGGTGGTTGTACTCAGCCTTGCTCCTTTTTCCCCCTTCCAGCTGAGGAGTTCTTTGAAGATGAAGGTTTTGTTGTCTAGCTCGTGCCTGCCGTCAAGTGCCTGTGGTGGCCCGTCGTAGTTTTCCTGCTTTTATTTGTTTATCTTTCAGTGCTGGGCCTTTGGCCGCCCATGTAATAAAATACTCGTTTCACGCTTCCGCTTATATATACTCTGTTATTTACCAACTTTGTAATATGTACCTTGCCTGCTGGGACAAGGATTTATGCACTCACAAACGAAATATAGTGTTCTATATTCCGGGTGTGACAGGAATCTGTGGCCCGGTATGAACCTCCTAGTTGCAACCTGTATTTTCTTTCCTGCCCTGCCGACCGAAATCAAGAGCCTGCAAGGAGTATCCTCCGTTACATCGTCCATCGGAGGGGACGGATCAGGCTGCGAAACAGCACCACCGTGCATCATATTCTGGCTCCAATATCTATGGCATTCCTCACGAGCTGCAGCCTTAGCCTGGGATTCTATCTCTTCCTTATAGCGATCACGCTTCTTGTAGGTATGAGCATCCTCTTTGAATCCATCATTCCAGCTAGTTTTTGAGGATACTCCCTGGACACGGCCAGAGTGCTCTGGGTTGCCCAACGCATAGGTCAGCTCGTCCCGGTCTCTATCTGGCACGAACATCCCAGCCTCCTTCTGCGTGACAATGTTCTTCATCTTGACAGCTACCTCCTGGAGCTTTGGATCCTTGAAGACTACATCCCCCTCCGGGGTGAAGGCCGGTGTTCTTGCACGCACCCAGTTCCTGGTTCGTGGGTTGTGATTTTTCATAGGAACCGGTTTCCCAGCCTTTTCCATCTCTTCATCTTGTTTTGACCATTTCTTAACCGCTTGACGGTAACCGGTCGATCCCAAACGATGAGGATATTCATTCCTTCTTGCTAGTTCAGACATCCTCTGGCTCTTCTCCTTTTCCTCCACCGATGTCTTCACCGCAACGAACTCATCCCACTGGGCTGGTGTTATCTTTCCGTACTCCGTAAACGGCGTGCGTCCCTTCTGAAAATATTTCTTGTTAAGGTCTGTTTTCCAGTTTCACCACAGCTTGCCCATGGTCTTGAGTGCATAGTCCTTCGCTGCGGAGTCGTCTGTCCCTTGCGGATACTCAAACTTGCTTTGCAGCGACGTCCAACAGCTGTTCTTTCTAGTGTCAGGAACTTTCTTCCAATCCTTCCAGGTGATCTCAACGATATCACAAACTATCGCCCCGTATTGGTTGCTATACTTGGAACATGAATCTTCGGGTGATAGGGGTTCCCCTTTCTCACTGATCCGCGTCAGCACGCTGACTTCTTTCAACAGCATGTTCTTCCCTCGCTCGCCCCTTCTTTTCTTGGGTTTACTTGAAGCTGAGAGGCGCACGACAGCTCCAGCTTCGGCTTCCGCTTCGGGTGCGGCTTGGGCTTTCCTTTTAGATCGGCGTGGAGCATTCTTCTATATTTGCATTTCACGTGACATCGGTTATAATCCATAATGTACTTAATAGGATCGGAACTAATCATATATAATATGTTACGTACCACCGATTCACGGGGGATGTAGTCGGAGTCGACTTCTTCACTGTCGCTCCCACCCTTTTTCTTCCTTGTAGGAGAAGGATGTGGGTCACTCGGCGAGTGATATGATCCACTCCCTTCCTCACCTGATCTTGACGACTACTTGTGTGCAAAAGTCCTCCTCGACCATCGGTGGAGTTTCCTTGCCCTTATCACCCGAGGGTTGCGCTTCGGTCGGTTTTTCCTTTGATATCCTTTTAAGGTGAGTTTATATTAGATGCGGAATGGAATCGTTTTACTGTCCTAAGTGTATAGGATGGAGTAGAGGAGTGCATAGAGGATGGTATGGTGCAATTAAATAACCTCGAATGTACTTTGATGGTTTATGAAAATATAATAAATGGTTTCTTCTCATTGCTAATTTTTCATTGTTTCATTCACTTGTCTCTGGCTTGAGCTGTAGCCCCCCCACCCCAAAAAATACTACTTTAACTCGGTCGGCTTGGCTCGGCAAACCAGCTGGATGTTAACAAGCTATAGGCATGTAATCATGTACAATTAATGCAAGTATATTTATTAATGTACCACATGAAGTAATTTTAAGCCCTCATTACCAATTAACAAACACTTAAGTAAAGAAATAGATCGAATGTCTTGTCCAACAAATACTAGCTCGCGAAATTGAGTTATTATCTACCCATCGATATTATACACCAAGCAGTTTGGATCTTTTTTAGAGAGAGGAGCAATTTGGGTTCTAAAAGCATTTACACACGTATAATTGTAATGTTACATACATATATTTATAAAAGGTAATATCTTCCTTCCTGCTCATCTCCAATGTATATGATGCAAAATACGTAAATATTCGCTCAAATAGAAAAAAATACACAACACTCACAAAGTTATGTTCATAATAATTGTTCATAATACACAAGACACTACAAATACTGTTCATAGTAATAATTAAAAAAATATATTTGACATAATCAGACTGCATTCATCAATATATGCATATTTGTGCTGCTGCTGCCCACAAAACTGCGGACAATCAATCCATCCATCCATCCAATCAAAATAACAAACTTCATACAAAATTCCATCATACAAAATTTCATCAAAAATTTCATCCAAAATTCCATCTACTGCTGCTGCTACTAAATTTTCCACTGCAACAATCATCCATCATTCTATGATCATTCATTCATCCATTCCATTCATCGGAAAAAAGAACATATATACGCGTGCGAGAGGGGTACCTTCCGGCGGCGGCGAGCAGAGGAAGAAGAGCCGGCGGTGGTGGTGAGGAGGCTGCCGGCGGCGGCGGTGAGGAGGCGGCCGGCGGCGGTGGTGAGGAGGCTGCTGGTGGCGGCCGTGAGGAGGCTGCCGACGGCGGCGGTGAGGAGGCGGCCGACGGCGGCAGTGAGGAGGCGGCCGGCGGTGGCGGTGAGGACTCCTGGCGTGAAAAGGAGGCGCGAAAAGGAGGCGGCGGCACTAGGTTTTTGCTGGCGGCGGCGGCTCAAAATTTCAATAGCCTAGCAGTGGCTCTAGGGTTTTCGCGCCTTCGGGACTTAGGAAAATTTGGGACTCCCGCGAAGCCATACTTATAGCCAAGTCATTTTCGCTGGCGGCCGGCTTAAGTGGCCGCTAGCGAAAACCATTTTCGCTGGCGGACGGCTTAAGTGGTTGCTAGTGAAAACCTTTTTCGCTGGCAGACGGCTTATGCGACCGCTAGCGAAAACAATTTTTGCTAGCGGCCACTTAAGCCGTCCGCTAGCGAAAATGGTTTTCACTAGCGGCCACTTAAGCCGTCCGCCAGCGAAAACGGTTTTCGCTAGCAGAGAGATGACATCGACCGCCAGCGAAAATCTTTTAGCATTCCTGTCAGAATTTATTTTTTTACACCACTAACTGTACAAATAAATGTATAACATAAATATGCACATAAATTTATTTAATAAATTTATGTGCATATTTATTTTCTAAATTTATTTGTACATTTAGTTGTATAAATTTATAAATTTATAAAGTAAATGTATTTTATTTCTCTTCCGCTTGTTTGTTTCCTTCTTTTTAGCCTTCCCAAAAACAACCTTGAGCTTATTGAGAACACTTTATCACCCTTCGATGGTTTTGGTGGATCACCATCCTCAATAGTGTTGTCGAAATATTCTACTTTGGAGCGGTACGGGTGATTCTTTCTTAAGTAACGTCGGTGCCGCATGTACACTAGCTTTTTCGATCTCTGAAGATACCTGTACACTATACCATCAACACAAATAACGCAGCCTGTCTTCCCCTTGAGCTGTCCTGATAGTGAGAACAGTGCGGGCAAGTCATTGATGGTGACAAAGATAATTTCATGAAGCGTGAAGTAATTATGCATGAATTCGTCCCAAACCCGGACCCCGTGATTCCACAGATTAGCCATATCCTCCAGCAAAGGCTCCAAAAACACATCCATGTCATTGCCAGGTTATCGTGGTCCCTGTATAAGGATCGTCAACAAAATATACTTCCTTTCCTGACACAGCCACGTAGGGAGGTTGTACATGGTTAGGAGTACTGGCCACGTGTTGTGTGAGCTGCTCAAGTCACCAAATGGATTCATTCCATCGGTGCTCAATGCATACCTTACATTTCTTGGGTCCTCTACAAACTCATGATACTTTGTGTCAAATTCCTTCCACTGTCGAGCATCTGCCGGATGTCGAATCATCCCATCCTTTTTCCGCTTTTCACGATGCCAGCGCATCAGTTCAGCATCCCTCGGGTTCGAGAACAAACGCTTCAATCGATCTTTCACCGGAAGGTACCACATGACCAACTGGGGGATCTTCTTGTTGTTGTTGTCTTCTGTCTCGTCTTGGGTAACATCCTGACCCTCGGACTGGCTACGGCTTGTTTTATATCGACTAGTGTTGCACGTTGGGCATCTGTCCAAATCCTCGTACTCTTTACGAAACAGTATGCAGTGGTTAACACACGCGTGTATCTTTCGCACACCCAGAGATAAAGGGCAAATAAGCTTCTTCACTTCATATGTGCTGGTTGGCAGGGAGTTGGGTTCCGGAAACAGTTTCTTCACCAGAACCAACAAATCGTTGAAACTACTATCCGACCAACCATTTCTGGCCTTCAATCTCATAAGTTCAAGTACCGTCAGCGGACAATGTGAAATCCTTCTTGCAACCATTTGCCTCATCGTACAAAAGATCCTAAGTTGCCTTTTGTAATGATTCGAAGTTCTCCAACCCACGAGCGGACCCAGCTACAACCTCAGGTTTAGCATGACGCAACATCTCTTCCAAATCAAAATTACCATCATCTACGCACACATTACCATCATCGACCTCATCAACTATACTGTGCTGACCATCATCGCCACCAACATCATCATCAACATTAATGGGCTCTACTTCCTCTTCTCCTTCTTCTGCTATTACCATCAAATCCTTGTCCCAGTTGAACACTTCATCCTGTACTATCGCCCGGTTGGGAACTTGTTTGCTTGGGATCTCTCCATGATGTGACCAATTTGTGTAGCCTGCAACAAATCCATGCGTCACCAAGTGCTGCTCGATTATAGATGGGTCGATCCAAATTTTCTGATTCTTGCAGTGTAAGCATGGACATCTAATTTCCTTCGTCTTCTTATATGCAACATTCTTCTTAGCAGCTTTCATGAATATGTCAACTCCTTCAATGTATGAGGCACGATATCTCTCTCTATACATCCATACTCTGTCCGCCATCTATGCATTATTTGTGAAAAATATATGTACAACTTCGTCACTTTATATTTTTTGATAATATGTCACATATTAAAATTATACTAATTAATATTTATAACCACTAAAATCTACACAAGATATTTAAAGCTAGCCAAAAATCTACAAACTACAAACAACTAGAAAAAATAAAAAACTAGCTCTTTTTCTCTTCTTCTCTTCGTTCTCTGCAGTTAACTAAAATATAGATCTGCTACAAAATAAACATATCAAAACTAGATATATATATGGAACATCGATCATGCACAATATTTCTTACAAAGTTTGCCCATTTTAAGCTCCAAATAGCAAATAAATAATACTTTTCTTCCCCCATGTCACATATTTTTTGCTATGCAAAATCTCAACAAACAACCAATAAAAATGATAAAAAAAACTTGACAAATAGATTTGGAGAAAGTATATGTAACCTCTAGTGCAGTATATCTTTCAAAAGATTGAAGATCCAAACCTTCCCCTCTATTTATTTCTTCATAAGAGAGAGAAAATCGTGCTCAAATACCATGGCTGCTAGCTGTACAGGTGATATAGGTGATGGTATCTTCCCTGGCGGTCAACATATGTCAGTTGAGTAGAACCGCCATAGAAAATATTTAGGGGTGGCGGTGGCTTATGCGGCCCGCCAGCGAAGATGTAGGGATCTTCGCAAGCGGGCCACGTCACCTTACCGCCAGCGAAGATGTGACATTTTCGCTGGCGGCCATCTTTAGATGCCGCCAGAGAAAATATCACATCTTCGCTAGCGGCCAGCTTTAGTAGGCTGTCAGCGAAGACGTGTTTTCGCTGGCGGCCCGTGACCCAGCACCCCCAGTATTATTTGAGCTGGCGGTTTCACCTCGTAGCCGCCAGAGAATTTTTTTTCCAAACGCCATGAAAAACTGATTCCGTAGTAGTGCCAGGGTTTTAATTTATAATGTATATATAATCCTAATAGAATATTTAGGATAACTTCCAAATTATTTTTTTATTCCCCAAAGAGTTCAAGTTTGTTTTTGTTAGCTTGCTTAAGTGGATGGTTTAAGGTGGATCATTACTAGTCATTTTAAATATTACATCCATTCTTTATACTTATCCTTTTGGACTTTGACACAGTTTCCAATACATGTGTCTAATCATTATTTTTTTCTACTAATAAATTTCTAAAACTTATTAAAATTATAACCACATGAAACTTACTAAAGCAATGTATCAATTTCACAGAATAAATCTTAATATTTTTTAATTTATAAACAATTCAAGAACTCAATTTTAACTGCACGTACTTTAGGACGTCATCTTTTGAGAAAAGGGTGGTAGACAATTAAAGTTGAGTTCCAATTAGGTGTTTGAGTTGAGTCAGTTAGGTTCAACAATGAATGGCTGCATGCCCCAAGATAGTTAGGCCTAGGTCCGGCCGTTTAAATGGATTGGTTTGAAGTTCATGTTTATCAAGGTTTCCTGCACCGAACAAAGAACAGAAGGCGGTCTGCTCATCTACCCTGTTTCTGATTCATTTTGGGTTGTGAAGACCGTGATCAAGTCTCTTGGCTTGGGCTTAGTCATTCCATCAAAGAGTTCATCAATTTTGACAGTGGGCGCCATTTCTCATGGGTGAATGAAATTTGCTTAGGGTTTGGTCATCATGGCATATAAGCCGTGTGAAACAAAGTCTAGAGATATGTTCTGCACATGTGATAATAGCCAATTCGGTTAGTAATAGATAGAGTTTCCTATCTGTTAGGTAGATGGTTGTTATTATAAAAGTAAACTCTCCTAAGATCTAGTAGACTAAAGCTGATCTCGAGGAGCTTATGTAACGCCATGGTCAGGGGCTCTTCCGGCCATATATAACACGAAAGCGGCGCACAGTGTGAGTGCGATCGTTTCTGCCAAATCCACTTGGTATCAGAGCCCTCATCCAATCTAGTGACGTTAACAATGGCCTCGTCATCCAACAACACAGCCAATTCCTTTCAGGGTCATCCTGTTAGTGAAAATTAAGCTGGGGAAGAACAATCAGATGCGCTATGGAAAGTGCAAGTCAGCGCTGCCGTGTGCGGAGCGCGCCTCCAGGATCACCTGACTGGCACAACAAAGAAACCTCAAGCGGAGATCATCATCACCAGCGACGGCAAGTCAGAGAAGAAAAACAATCCGGCCTATGAAGACTGGGAGGCCTCGGACCAACAGGTTCTGGGCTACCTAGTGTCGTCCCTCTCAAGGGACGTTCTCGTGCAAGTCACGACTTGCGAAAAAGCGGGCAGAAGCATGGACAGTAATCGAGCAGATGTACTCGACTCATACAAGGGTGGGATCCATCAATATCAGGATTGCACTCTCCAACACCAAGAAGGCAAATCTTACCCTTCCAGAGTTCTTTGCGCACATAAAGGCACTAGGAGATGAGGTGTCGGTCGCAACAGACTGGCCGATCGAGGAAGAAGATTTGATCAAGTATATCATCATTGGATTGAGCGAGGACTAGAACGAAGTGATTTTGGCTGTGTGCGCAAGGCCGGAACCCATGACTATGGGGGAATTATACTCCCAAGTCCTCAATTTTGAAGCTCGCGTGTCTCGCTACATGGGGGCTCAGGAGAATGTCCCCAACGCTGCCAACAAAGGAGGCGGCACCAATGGAGGAGGATGCGGCAGTGGCTACACTGGTCGCGGCAGCAGAGCTCCGGGTGGCCATGGCCGTGGTTACAACACGGGTGGTCCCAGCCGTGGACGAGCACCAGGAGCAGCCGATCGCCATCCAACGTGTCAAGTATGCTTCAAGCGTGGCCACACAGCCACGGACTGCTGGTACAGGTATGATGATGATGACTATGTTCCAGATAACAAGCATGTTGCAGTAGCAGCGGTGAATTCCTCCTATGGTGTTGATACCAACTGGTATATTGACAGGGTTACCATCGACCACATCACAGGAGAGTTGGAAAAGCTCACACTGCTAGTGAAGCAGGTATGGACATAAGCCATATTGGTAATATTATAGTTCATACCCCTAGTAATCGTAATATTCATCTTAAAGATGTTCTATATGTTCCTCAAGCTAAAAAGAATCTTGTTTTTAACTTTAAAGGGAGATCACACCGTAGGCTTTATCCTCTTCAGTACATCCTTGAAGCAAGCCTGCAGTGTCGCAAAGCTGTCCTTGGCCTGGTGGCACAAGAGTCCAGGACACCCTTCTTCTTCTTTATTTGTTAGACAAGTAGTCAATTAAAATAATCTCCCATGTCTAGATTATACCAATGAGTCGGTCTGTAATGCTTGCCAACAAGCAAAAAGTCATTAATTACCTTTTCCTGTTTCATCAAGTGTCTCCCAACATCTGTTAGAACTTGTCTTCTTTGATGTGTGGGGTCCTGCTCTAGAGTCTGTAGGAAGAAAGAAATATTGTGTTAGCTTTATTGATGATTTTAGTAAATTCACTTGGATCTATCGTTCACAATACAAGTCCCAAGTCTTTGAAAAATTTAAAGAATTTCAGGTGATGGTAGAACACCTGTTTGATAAAAAAATCTTAGCCATGAAAACCAACTGAGGAGGGGAGTATCAAACCCTCAAATCCTTCTCAAAAATTAGCATTGTGCATCATGTGTCATGTCCTCACACTCACCAACAAAATGGGTCTTCGGAAAGAAAACATAGGCACATTGTGGAAGTGGGACTTTCCCTTTTATGTCATGCTACAATGCCATTAAAATTTTGGGACGAAGACTTTCAAGCTGCTAGCTATCTAATTAATTGTGTTCCTAGCAGAGTTATTCAAAATACCAGTCCTTTGGAAAAATTATTCCAAATAAACCTGATTATGCTTCTTTGTGTGTATTTGGTTGTGCATGTTGGCTCAACCTACGCCCCTATAACAAGCACGAACTTCAGTTTCGATCTAAACGATGTGTTTTCCTTGGCTTGAGGTTTACGTGCTTACATATCTCTTCAGGTTGAGTGTATACTTCTAGAGATGTTGTCTTTGATGAAACAATATTTCCTTTTTCCAAACTCCATGCTAATGCAGGTGCTCGGCTTGGATCTGAACTGCTCCTTCTGCCGACTGAAAATACTAGTGGGGATGAACACGTATTAAATATTTTGGCTAATCCATCAAATCCTGCAAATTTATCTCATGCTACTAGTGATATTTCTGAAGCTGTTACAATTGATCCGGTGGCCACAGAAAATCTAACCGGCTCTAACTTTGATTAATATGTTGTGCAACAACTGTTAGCTTTTGCGCCTGATGCCGCGCACTCTCCTAGGTGTCATGACCAGATTTTCGCTCGGTATTAAAAATCATTAAATAATGCATTTCTAGAGTTTATATTAAAATTTAAAATCAATTTATCAAGTGAATTTAACGTGGGAAATAAAATTTCCTTTAAAAATCAAGGTTGAAAATATTTTAGTAATATTCTCCATGCGTAATTTACACTCTGGAATTTCCCGTGAATTTTCGGAGCTTAAGAAGTAATTTTAATAATACAAAGTTAATTTAAAAAATTAAATAAATAGAAAAATAAATTAAAATCCGTTCGTTTCCAGCCGAAGTCCAGCTTCCCTCCATCGGCCCACTTTGCTCTTCCTTCCTTTCCTTCTCCCTTTCGGGTCGGTCTCCCTCTCCCTCTCGAAGTCCACCTCCTCGTCCTGGTTTCCTCTCCCTCTCTCCGATAGTTGGGACCAGCGGCTCCACCTATTATCTTCATCTGCTTCCTGTGGACAGAGTAGGAAACCGCTGATCCCGCTCACGTCACGCCTTCCCCACGCGCCTGCCCGCTCCCGCACATGCGTGGACGTGGTCGTCACCTAGCTCCTCCACGTCCCGTGCCCGTTTCCCCCACTTCCTCACAAAAGCCGGTGCTAGCTCAAGCCCCCTCACCCACATCGACCAATTCATCCTCCCTCCAAATCCGCACCTCCCTGGCCTCCTCGCCACCTAACGAGCCTATTTAAAGCACCCTCGTGCTCCCCTCTACCGTTTCCCCATTTTCCCAAGCTCGCCGCACCCCCTCCACCAACTCCACCTCCTTCCCCATTGTCACACCCAAAAATTCAGCTAAATTTCCATACTATTTTGTGTATAAACCGTTGTCCAGGAATCAAGCCAGGGTACACAAAACAAGAAGTAAATATACAGATCCAAACGTAAATAAAGCATAAATACTTACATAAGAGGTACTTCGTCCTCACATCGAAAAGAAAGCAACAGTAGCAGAAAAGGGATGATCCTAGAGGGGCTTCAGCTCTAGTCCACATGCAAAAACTCAACTGGGGTATAAGCCTTGGTCCTCTAACTTCATCTTCAGCTCAGAAGGACTACACTTCTGAAAAGGGGAATAATAGCAGTACAACCACCTATTGGCACCTTTTTCGGTCCCAACACATAGACTTAGGGAAAGAAAACGCACAGAGAAACCTCACAAACCCCTTCCAGCGTCGAATCGATCAGGTAATTGGTTTTTAGGGTTTTGAGTCGAGACTTTTTAGCATCCCATCTGCCTCTCCTCATCTTTATTTTATATGTGATGCTGGTGGGCTCGGGGGTGAATCTCTAGATTAGAAAACAAATTTGTTTTTGTACCGATCACACAGAAACAAATTATCTCTTATTTTGTTTCTTTCTTGTTAGGATAGGAAACCATTGGGATTTTAATCTTATCCTAACTAACCGGCATTAGCTAATAAAATTAACCAACAATACTAACTCGACAAGGAGATGTACGCGTCGACAGTGATCGACTGCTGTAAATTGATTCCGCTACGCAACGTCCCCGCTGAATAATAGATTAATTTGGTGCGAATACGAACATGACAGCAATGGTGTATAGAGTGATTTCGGCGGGTTAGATGGCCGAAAACTTGACGTTCCTAGCGGACTTATCAATTCGTGTTGGTGCCTTTCTCGGTGCCAACACGAGACTCACCTAAGGATTTGCGGTGTTAACGGAGTCGCCAACCACCTCGATGTAGAACATTCTAAATCAAGATGGGTTTTGAAGATTAAATTGGCTAGTGGAGCCGATTTAGAGATATAATCAGTCTTGAGGCCGATTTAGATTGATTTGATGATAATCACCCGTCTCGTGGGTGAATGGAAGGTTTACGGGACAAGCCTACAAAGTGATAATCGCACTCTCGCGGCGAAGACGGATGATTTGCAACACAAATCGACAAAGATGGATGAAACTAGGGTAAAGTAAAATACATGGCTGAAAAGTAAAGGTAAAAGAATGATTCGATTATGTAGGGATTGAGATTGTGAGAGAGGGGGTTTAATCGAACTGACCTTGGCTCTTATAAAGGGGTTGGTCTTCCCTTCTACAAATCATCCTCCATGTCCAACTCGGGGTAGAAATCAATGGAAACTCGAAACATACCTTCGCAAGCAAGGAAACCCGAGACCCGATGAAAATCAGCTCGAAATCGGACTCTGCCAGTCTGACCGGTGGCATTTTTGGTCCCAACACAAGAGTCCCCTAAAGATTTGCGGTGTTAACGGAGTCGCCAATGTCACGCCCAGAAATTCGCTAACCCGAATTTCCAAACAGAATATGTATTAAAATCCCTGTCCAGGACCGGCCAGGGTACACAAACGACAAAGTCGATACACAGATCCACGTCTTACAAACACCATAAAAGTATCTTACATAAATGCAGCAGAAAAGGTAAATAAATAAACTAGACTAGATAACTAGACACTCGTAACTTGGCGACTCCAGTCCACAGGCATCCTCGACGGCAGCGACAGGCCTACTCCTCCGAGAAACCATCCTCTGACGCGCAATCCAACTCTGGTGTGGGGAATGATAAAGCAAGACTGAGTACTACCCACTGTACTCAACAAGTCATACCGGAATAGAAGAAAATGATGCAAGTAATCCCAAAGGAAGGCTAAGAGGCTAAATTGCATAAATCAGGCATTTAAAAACAATAGTTAAAAGCGGTAAAACAATTGAGTAAATTAAGCAAATTTAAATCATCACTGTATAACGCTACACCACGTTGCAACAGGCCCAACCCATTCCACCTAAACTAAACCTGTTTCATTAAATCAAATTATTAAGGTTATGATGGGCACGGCTATTCGAATAGTTTTACTCTGATCAGAGGTGTACAACTGTACCCACAAGACAGCCCCACAACACGTTACCGTGCGCCAGCATACCACCATGGTATACCGGAAAGGAAACTGTCACAAGACCCTTCGCATAACCTTCCCTAACAAGCGCACCACACCTCAGGTTTTGCCCCCACCTTTTACCCAAGGCAGGCAGCCCCCTCTCGTGCCTAGGTGAATCCGGCAGCTGATCAATGGGTAAAGCCCCCGCCGACCTGTCAGATTATGATAGTCATCGGCTGTCAACTCATCCTGTAAAGAAATCCTCCTAGTGCCGATGTTGGTTTTCCATGGTAACACAGCTTCATGCCCATAAACCAGTTGATAAGGAGGTACTTGAATTGCACCATGACAAGCCATTCGATAGGACCACAATGCTTCGGCTAAAATGGTATGCCATTTCTTAGGATATTCTGCAATTTTTCTCTTAACCAACTTGATCAAGCTTTTATTGGATGCCTCGGCTTGCCCATTTGCTTGTGCATAATATGGTGAAGAATTCAACAACTTGATCCCCATGCTATCGGCAAACTGAACAAACTCATCGGACACAAAGATTGAACCTTAATCAGTTGTAATTGTTTCTAGCAAACCAAATCGGTATATAATGTATTCCTTGACAAATGCAATAGCATCTTTGCTGTCAACTTTTTTCAACGGAATTGTCTCAACCCACTTAGTAAAATAATCAGGTGCAACCAATATGAATTTATACCCTTTACTCGATGGTGGATTGATCTGGCCGATCATATCAATGCCCCAACCTCTGAACGGCCACGGCTTGATAATAGGATTCATAGCCGATGCTGGTGCTCTCTGAATTGCTCCAAACTTCTGACAATCTTGACACCCTTTGTAATATCTGAAACAATCCTCCAGCATTGTCGGCCAAAAATACCCAACTCTTTTAATCAACCATCTCATCTTGTGAGCCGATTGATGTGTCCCACAGATACCCCAATCAACTTCACACATGACAACTTTTGCTTCTTCCAAGCTCAAACATTTCAAAAGAACTCCATCAATCGTCCGATAGTATAATGTATCATCCAATATGACATATTTGAGAGCTTTATATCGTAATTTCCTTGAAAACGATTTGGAAGGATTTTTCAAATACTCAAAAACATCAAACCTCCAATCATCGGTTGGTATGCAAGCCACTTCTACTTCAATCCCTTGTAACATCGGCTTGTAGCCTGACACACCTTGAGCTAAGTCATTGGCCTCAACATTTTGCTCCCTAGGGATATGTTTTAAAGTAACCAATTTGAACGTCTTCATCAGTTCTTGGCATTTCTCATTATAGACCATCAAAATATCATTTTTGCACTCATATTCCCAAGATAATTGACTTATCACTAATAATGAATCACCCATGATTTCAACAACATCGGCTTCAACCTCTCTCGGTAATTGCAATCCTTTGAGAACAGCTTCATATTCTGCTTGATTATTTGTAGAGTAAGGCTTGATAGTAAAAGCAAACTGAAAACTTGCCCCCCTAGGCGATATGATCACTAAGTCGATACCACAACCATGAGTGCAAATAGATCCATCAAAGAACAAAGTCCATGGCATAATATCAACATTACCAATACTGGTATCCCTGTGTTCGACTATGAAATCGGCTATCGCTTGCCCTTTAACTGCCTTAGCCGATTCATACCTGAGATCAAATTCTGATAAAGCAAAGATCCACTTCCCAACTTGCCCCTTCAAAACTGGAGCCAATAGCATGTAACGTACTACATCGGCTTTACACACTATGATGCACTCATTGGAAAGCAAATAATGCCTCAATTTTGTACAAGAAAAATATAAACACAGGCATAATTTCTCCACAGGTGAATATCTTGTTTCTGCATCCAAAAGTCTTCTGCTGAGATAAAGTATGACTCTTTCCTTCCCCTCAACCACTTGGATCAAAACTGAGCCGATAAAGTTCTGATCAGCTGACAAATATAGTTTAAATGGAAGCCCTTTCTGTGGTGGTATAAGAACTGGAGTACTCAAATATTCCTTGATATTGTTCAATGCTTGCTGCTGTTTTTCTCCCCAGACAAACTCTTGATCGGCTTTAAACCTCAACAACGGAGTAAATGGTTCTATTCGGCCAGACAAATTTGATATAAATCGCCGAACAAAGTTTATCTTGCCGATCAATGATTGGAACTTGGTTTTGTCTTCTGGAGGTTTTATGTCTTTGATTGCCTCAATACTCTTATGAGGAATTTCAATCCCACGCTCATGTACCAAAAATCCAAGAAATTGCCCAGCCGATACACTTAAAGCACAGTTAGTAGGATTCACCTTCAACCCATACTTCCTTGCTCTTTTCAGCACTTGTCTTAAATCGGCTATATGTTCATCAACTTCCTTCGATTTAACCACCACATCATCAATATATATTTCTACCAACATGCCGATGAGATCATGAAATATATAGTTCATTGCTCTTTGATATGTAGCACCAACACTTCTTAATCTGAAAGTCATAAGCACCCACTCATACAAGCCGATTGCACCAGGACATCTGAAAGCGGACTTGTGAATATGTTCTTCAGCCATGAAAATCTGATTGTAACCAGCATTGCCATCCATGAAGCTAATAATTTTGTGTCCAGACGCTGCATCAACCAATTGATCGGCTACTGGCACCGGGTATTCATCTTTCGGTGTAGCCTTATTTAAATCTCTGAAGTCAATGCAAACCCTAAGCTTGTAATTCTTCTTGATGATTGGTACTATATTAGAGATCCACTCAGCATATCGGCATGGTCTGATGAAATTAGCATCATAGAGACTTGTAAATTCGGCCTTGATAGCGTCATACATATCAGCTTTACAACGTCTTGGAGGTTGTTTATATGGCCAATAGCCTAGTTTTATAGGGAGCCGATGTTCAACTATCGATCGGCTAAGTCCTGGCATTTCATAATATTCCCAGGCAAAACAATCTCTATATTCTTTCAAAAGTGCTATTAATTTACATTTAAACTCTTTTGATAAACTCTTACTAATATATGTTGGCCTAGGCCTGTCACCTGGTCCAATGTCGATTTCTTCTCATTCATCGGCCAACATAAAACCTTGTCCTAGCTTGCCGTCGAGATCATCAACAGTGTCCTTTGTGTAGAAATTGGAACCCTCCACGGCGCCCTCAAAACAAGAATTGGGGCTCTCCATCTCCTGTTAGCTGTATGGCATAATCAGAAACTTTTAAGTAATCTCCTTGCCAAACCTTTCCAGATAAACAATCAATTTCTTCCATCTCCCAAACAGATAAATTGACACTTTCAATTTTGTCTCCTTGCCATTGAATCAAACATTGGTGTATTGTTGAGGGAATACAAAAATTAGCATGGATCCAATCTCTTTCCAGCAACAGACTGTAGGGACCCTTCCCATCAATAACAAAGAACGTAGTAGGAATTGTTTTACTGCCGATAGTCAGCTCCACATTCAAAACTCCTTTGGTTTCAGATGGATTCCCGCCAAAATCTTTTAGAACCATATTGGTCTTGATCAAATCCTCTGAATTCTTCCCAAGTTGCCTGAATGTTGAAGATGACATTAAATTCATGGCTGCTCCTCCATCGACTAGCATCTTTGACATTGGCTTGGCGTTGACAAATCATTTAACATATAGTGGCTTAAGATGCCGATGATCAGTTCCTTCAGGCTTCTCAAAAACAGCTTGCTGTGGAGATAGCATCAACTTAGCCGATGGCAGAATTTCTTCTTGCTCGATGACTTGCTCAACTGCATATTTGGCTGGCAACATGAAAACCATGTATATGGCAGATGACATCACTTCTTTTCCCTTTTGTTGTTGATTCTTGTTACGATAGGCTTTGACCTCATCGGCTGGTACTACTTTGCTCTTCACACGCCAGACTTTCTTTGTCGTCTGTCTCAATCGATGCTCAATTTCTCCTTCAACCTCCTAGAATTGCTCTCTGTTCCTCATCCTTTGAACTCTTCTCTTTTTATTCTTAATAAAAATTCCAGAAGGGCACCATTGTGGTTGCATTTGTTTGGACTCTGTTGGTGAATCATCTCCATCATTGTTCTGTTGGATCGGCCCAAGCCTCTCGTGAACCGGCAACCTTGTCTGAATCGGCCGATGCGCGCTTGCACTCTGTTGGCTCGGTCTTTGGATAAATTGTGCATCAGAATCGCTGCACCCAGGACAATCCTCAATGGATGGCAATCTCATACCTTCATTCCTGCAGAATCTAAAAAATTCACAACTCCAATTGGGGTCAAAATATCTTTCATCATCGTGAAAACGTGACTCCTCTTCCCTCTGGCGTCTTTTTTGGTATTTGTTGATCATGCCAGCCGATCTGATGTTTTTGGTATAACTTTTACTTCCATCGGCTGTATTCCGGTTAAATCTAGAGTGCACCATATTGACTGGAAAATGATGTCCATCTATCTTCATCGGCCTCATGGATTCATCTATCTTGATCTTGCCTTGTTCAATAGCCGACTGGATCTGTTGTCTGAAGATTTTGCAATTGTTAGTGTTGTGAGATCCTTTATTATGCCACTTGCAATACTTCCTCTTCAATTCCTCAGTCGATGGGATGACATGTCCTGCCGGCAGTTGAATCTGTTTTTGTTGAAGAAGAAGATCAAAAATCTCGTCGGCCTTGGTGATATCAAAATCAAATCTTTCTTCTTTTCCTGAATTCTTGACCCATTGACAAACTACTGTCTTCTTATTTCTGGCCCATTCGGCTGCATTGATTTCTGGGTCATCATCTTCAGAGTCAGAATCATAACTGTAGACATTATTGACGTTGTTTGCCTTCTTGATGAATTTTCCAGCTTCTTGAAATCTTGTCTCATGAGCCGATACCTTCTGAGCTAGATGAGCCAAACTCTCAAAGTCTTGAGCCGAAAATCTTTCCCTTATCGGCGCCAACAAACCCTGGAAGGCCAAATCGGCTAATTGAGAATCTGTCAAGGCTAGACTATAGCACTTATTCCTCACATCTCTGAATCGTTGGATATAGTCTGGAACTGACTCATCTGATTTCTGCTTGATTGCTGTGAGGTCTAATAATTTCATCTCTTGAACACCACTGAAAAAGTACTTATGAAATTGCTTCTCCAGATCGGCCCGACTTCTGATAGAGTTGTACGGCAGAGATGAAAACCAAGTAAATGCCGATCCAGATAAAGAGAGTGGGAACAATCTAACTCTGAGAGGCTCTGTAGCCGATGCTTCACCACATTGAGCAAAAAATCGGCTAACATGCTCGTAAGTAGATACATTGTCTTGCCCTGAGAATTTGGAAAAATCTGGAACCTTGTATCGGTTTGGCAATGGTACCCGATCGAAGTATTCTGGATATGGGTGCCGATACATGTTGTCATTGTCCTTCGGCTTGAGTCCAAATTGCTCCCTCATGATGTCAGCGATCATATCGGCCCAGGGTTGATGTGGTGTTGCTCCACCATATTGCTGTTGAACTGGATCCATCTGGCTATATTGGATCGGCTGAGGTCGTGGAGAATGAGGTTGATAGACCTGATTGAAACTAGCCGATATGCTATGAGGTGGTACGTATGGAAGTTGTTTTGTGCTGTATTGCTGGCTTATCGGCTGAGTGATTCCGATCGGCTGTTGTGGAACCGAAGGAACTTGGTACGATGTGTCGACAACTGGCGGTTTTGGATTAAGAATACTCATTAATTGTTCTGGTGTTAACTGAGTTGATGCTTGCCCCCCAGTGATCAGCTGTGACCTTGTCAAGATCGTTGGAATATTTGTGCTAGAGTAAGGAGCCGATGGAACCTGGGTTTGAAGTAGTTGCTGACTCCGTTGATTCCCGCCAATGTCAGTCTTGACGGTTCTGTAACCTGGGAATGTGCCGTCTGGTAAATATATAGGTCCTTTAGCCTTTTCCTCGGCTATCATCCCATCGACTACCGACTTGATCATGTTTGTCAAAGTTTTTACAAGTACTCCGGACTGGTTGACTAACGCATGGTGCATAGCCGAATCAATGCGATCTTGTAATGTATGGAGCTCTTCATCACCTGATTCAACCTTAGTTTGCTTGTCTTTTTCTTCTCTCGACCTAGATGTACTTGGATCTTGTTTCACGATTGTCGGCAACTTGACTTTAGTTCTTTGAACAACTGTGCCTTGTCGAGTGACCGTGAACGAGTGCAGATATATTGATTTGGAAGCTGATCCAGCATCTATCTCATCTCTTCTCTCTGCTCATCACTCAATTGTTCGATCGTGATTGGCAAGATGTTCTCTTCTGAAACATCGGTGATATTTGAAGACATGATGACACTTGGTCCCACTGGGCGTGCCAAAAGCGTGTTGATGTAAAAAACACACACTGGCCTCAGAGATTTGCTTTACTCTAGTGCAGGTCCAAAATTAGCTCCTTAGGTTCGAGGGCGTGCCAGTTGATTTGATCCTGCAATCAACAAAAAGAAATATGCAAAGAATGTTAGTAAACGATAGTCCATCGGCTAGATAGCCGATTTTGTATCGTACATGACCTAGCCAATGCAATAAAGTATGAATCGGCTGTAAGGTATAATCCAATATGAATATAACCCTAAAACTAGTATATCGGCTGTAGATACCAGTGTTATGTGATCAAAGAATCAATATTACTTTAAAAATAAGCAATTGGTATAGATCGGACTGAACCGAGATAGTATAAATTACTCAAGTCTATCGTAAAATGAAATAATGACTACATAAAACTCATGTCATAGCCGATATCTCGATTTAGATACGTATCGGCTATAGCTCCGATACAATCTTATGATGAAGCATGAAAATTAGATATAGAACATTAAACAAAGTATAAAACCATGTAAAATATTCTAATTAGATAAGATCGGCTGAAACCCCGATACTATCCCTATTAGCAACCGTAAAGCAAGCTAGAGGTCATGATTCTAAAACAACTTAATAGGTTCGACTTAACCAATGCAGCATTAAGCATAAAAGAAGCATATCACCTAGAAAAACAAGCCAATAGTCGCCTTTTCGAGATGGTGGATACATCATATAACCTAAATCAACAAAGTAAACTAGCCGATACCGACAAAACTCTAAAAAGAATCCAGCCGATGCAAGAAGATATCATTGTTGATCTAAATTATATTACATATATGATAATTCGGAAGTTTACAAGATAGAGTTAGAGTGTCATAAAGATGTAAGCACTAACTCCAATGATGCAAACCACCATGACAAGATATACCTTTTCGTCGAAGATCAAACTGATGCAGCACGACTCGAAAGCACAAGCTTGTCGAAAAGTAGAAAACAAAGGTGGCGATGCGCCGAGATTGATTGAACTTCTGTTGTCATTATTTACAAGACCTCGGGACTATATTTATACCTGAAAATACAAACATTGTCCATCACGGACACACCTCATATCAACCTAATACAAATCCAACTAGCGAACAAGTCCCTTAGGCGGACTCTTACCAGGAGTATCTATAAGGAAATCACATAAAATAACCTAATTAATAGATACAATTGCCTCCTCAGGACTCTATCCGTGCATGGCAATCCGTATGAAGCACCCTAACTCAACCCGATGACGTGCACCGAGTTGTATTTCCAAAATCGGCTCAATCGGCTAACCCTGTCCGACTCTGATTCTGCCGATCTTGTCCGCAGCCGATTCGGACTATAGCCGATTCTCACTCTGTTTCCGATATGATCTAATCTCTTCGATTCTCTTTGATTCTATCTTCATGTCCGACACTTGAATTACCAAATTTGGTCGTCAACACCAGTTTCAAGTGAACACACACCATCAGCTGCAGGTAGTCATCATATAGAAGAAACAGCTGCCATAATTCCTGTTCCTCCAGTCCCTATAAGAACAGATCTAACTACCTCTTATATCGGCCATACTTGAATTTATTACTTATGACAATTCCCCTTACAGACCTTAGCCGATATGTTTTCCTTTGACATAAGGCAATTTCTAGACGAAGAAGATGAGGACATAAGTAGCAAGACCAAATCTCCAGTGCCTGATGATTTAAGAGCAAGGCTAGCGGATATTGCTGATCGACTAGGAGCTTCACTAGATGCGTTAGTTATAGACTGCGGCTCAATCAGATCAAGATTCCAAGAAATCCAAGACCAACTCCCTGAAGATCTTATTGATGCCATATCTCCTATAGTATTCCTTGAGCAACACAAATTCAAGATTGAGAGGGCAAAGCAAAGACTTGCAGATCGGCTAGAGCGTATAGATCTTGAAGTGACAATTCAAACCAGCCAAGAACAAGTTAACGAAGAAAAATCCAAATTGGACAAACTATCAGCTAGCCTAGAATCAACTCAGCAAGAATTGGACAGATGAAAACAAGAAGAATCTGAACACTTGTTTCAAATAAGACAATGCCGAGTGAAGATTTCTGAAGCAGAAAAGAAGTTAGCCGATCTCCCTCAGGCTATTGAAGATCAAAAGTCCAAACTTAAATCTTAAATCAAACACTTGGCTTCCCTCAGCAAATCACTCAAACCAATCCCAGAGACTGATGCTGCAGATGCCCAAATTATAGATGAAGTAGAACAAATTCGCCTGCGTGCGGATTTCAGCAATCCAAAATTACTTGGGTTGATGTAACAAACCAATGTTTTTTAACAACTATCTTTGTTGTAATATTTCTGTATCGGCCATCGAACCAATTGATCATGCTCTTAATCTGTGTTAAAATTTTGCTTTTCAAATCTCAATTTCAATCAATTCCAACTTTATTCTCCATACCCCCAAGTTCGTAGTAGGGAACAACATGCTGCAAACTTACAAAAGCATCTAAGGGTGATAATTCAGATCGGCCATCTAAAGGTGATGCAACTACATTGGTTGTACATCATGCATCGGCACAGCACAACCGATTATGAACCAATCCAAACACTTGGGTGATACTTCTTCAAATATTTTCCATTGAGAGCCCATCCAAAAACTTCTCCATCAAGTCCTTTTATCACATAAGCCCCTTTGGAAACACAATTACGAATCCGAAAAGGTCCTTTCCAATTCGGTGACCATTTACCAAACTTATTATCCCTTGTTCCTATTAGCAAAGCCAACTTCCATACAAATTCTTCCTCCTCAATAGATTTCGGTACAATCTTTTTATTATAATACCTGGCAACCCTTTCTTTATCTTAATTAACCTTCTCTAGGGCACGCAATCTTGATTGAACCCACTCTTCCGATTCATCTATCATCAAATTATGATAATCTTCGGCTGTCAACACATCTTGTAAAGAAATCCTCCTTGAGCCGATGTTAGTTTTCCATGGCAAAACAGCTTCATGTCCATAAACCAATTGATATGGTGGAACTTGTATAGCACCATGACATGCCATCCGAGAGGACCACAATGCTTCTGCTCATATGGTATGCCATCTCTAAAGATATTCAGAAATCTTTCTCTTAACCAACTTGCTCAAACTCTTATTAGATGCCTCAGCCTGCCCATTAGCTTATGCATAATATGGTGCAGAATTCAACAATTTAATCCCCATGCTATCAGCAAACTAACCAAACTCATCGAATACGAAAATAGATCCTTGATCAGTTGTTATCATCTCTAGCAAGCCAAATCTACATATGATATGTTCTTTGACAAACTCAATCATATCTTTAGTATCAACCTTCTTGAGAGGAATAGCTTCAACTCACTTGGTAAAATAATCCATAGCAACCAATATAAACTTATGTTCTTTACTTGACGGTGGATTGATTTGGCCGATCATATCAATTCCCCAACCTCTAAATGGCCATGGCTTGATAATTGGATTCATAGCTGACACTGGTGCTCTTTGAATAGCTACAAATTTCTAACAATTTTGGCAACCTTCATAATATCTAAAATAATCTGAAACATCGTCGGCCAAAACATAACCAACCCTACTAATCAGCTACTTCATCTTATGAGCCGATTGATGAGTACCACATATCCCCTCATGCACTTCACACATGACAACCTTGGCCTCTTCAAGATTTAAACACTTTAACAGAAATCCATCAATTGTCCGCTGATACAAATCATCATCCAACAAACCATATTTGAGGGCCTTATACTTCAACTTCCTCGACACCGATCTAGAGGGATCCTTCAAACACTCAATTATCTCAAACCTCCAGTCTTCGGCTTGTAGATATGCAACTTCTACTTCCACATCTTTTAACATGGCTAATATCCCAATGCACCCAGAGCTACGTCATTGGCCTCAACATTTTGTTCCCGAGGAATATGCTTCAAAGTAACTACCCTGAAAGTTTTCATCAACTCTTGACACCTCTCATTGTAAACCATTAAGATATCATTCTTACATTCATATTTTCCGAACAACTGACTGATCACCAATAGTGAATCACCCATGATTTCAATAGCATCGGCTTCAACCTCTTTTAGTAATTGCAAACCCTTCAGAACCGCCTCATATTGAGCCTGATTGTTGGTGTAATAAGGTTTGATAGTCAAAACAAAATGAAAACTTGCCCCCTAGGCGATATGATTACTAAGTCGAGACCACATCCATGAGTACAAAATGATCCATCAAAAAATAATGTCCAAGGCACAATCTCAACATGATTAACTGAATCATCCCGATGTTCAACTATGAAATCGGCTATTGCTTGTCCCTTAACCGCCTTGGCCGATATATATCTCATATCAAACTCTGTTAAAGCAAAAATCCACTTCTCAATCATTCCCTTCAAAACTGGAGCCGACGACATGTATCTTACCACATCGGCTTTACAAACTATTGTGCACTCATTGAAAAGAAAATAATGTCTTAACTTTGTACAAGAAAAATATAAACACAAACATAACTTTTCCACCGGCGAATATCTGGTCTCAACATCCAAAAGTCTTCTACTCAGATAACATATAACTCTTTCCTTACATTCAACTTCCTAGATCAAGACAGAGCTGATACTGTTCTGGTCGGCTAATAGATACAACATAAAAGGAATACCTTTCTATGGTGGAATAAGGACCGGATGAGTACTTAAATATTCCTTTATACTATCTGAAGCCTGTTGTTGCTTCTTCCCCCAAACGAATTCTTGACCGGCCTTCAATCTGAGTAACGGAGTAAATGATTCTATCCTACCAGATAAATTAGAAATAAACCGTCTTACAAAGTTGATCTTGCCAATCAAATACTGTAATTTCATCTTATCTTCTGGAGGTTTTATATCTTTGATAACATCGATACTCCTTTGAGGTATCTCAATTCCTCTCTCATGCACCAGAAATCCAAGAAATTGTCTACCTTAATTCATACTTTCTTGCTCTTAACAAAACCCTTCTTAAATCAGCTATATGCTCATCAACCTCGTTTGATTTGACAACCACATCATTAATATAAATTTCAACCAATAGGCCGATAAGATCATGAAAACTATAATTCATTTCCCTTTGATACGTCGCACTGGCACTCCTTAATCTAAAAGTCATAACAACTCATTCATACAAGTCGATTGCACCAGGACATCAAAAAGCAGTCTTATGAATATCTTTCTCAACCAACAAAATCTGATTATATCCTGCATTGCCATCCATGAAACTGATAATTTTTATGTCCGGATACTGCATCAACCAATAGATCGGTAATCAGCATTGGGTATTCATCTTTAGGAGTGGCTTTATTCAAATCTCTGAAATCAATACTGTAGGAACCCTTTCCATCAATGACAAAGAAATTAGTAGGAATTGTCTTGCTGCCAATAGTTAACTCTACATTTAAAACTCCTTTAGTCTCGGATGGATTCCCCCTAAAATCTTTCAGAATCATGTTGGTCTTGATCAAATCTTCTAATTCTTGCCCAATTTTCTAAATGAGGCATATGGCATCAAATTAACAGCCGCTACTCCATCGACCAACATTTTCGACATCGGCTTACCATTGACAAACCCCTTGACATACACAGGTGTCGATGCTCAGTTCCCTCTGGCTTCTCAAAAATAGCTTGTTGTGGTGATAACATCAACCTAGCCGATGATGCTTCGCATATCTCTTCCATAGCTTGTTTTGCACCATACTCGGCTGGTAGTACGAATACCATGTTTATCGAAGACGAGGCAACTACCTTTCCGTTGACTACAACAAGATTATTGCCTTTTATCGGCCTTGACTTCATCGGCTGGCACAACATTACTCTTAACGCGCCACACCTTTCTTGTGCGTTTCAGCCGATGCTCAATCTCATCTCCCACTTCTTGCAGCTGCTCTCTATTCCTCATCCTCTGAACACGTCTTTTCTGACTTTTAGTGAAAATGCCAGATGGGCACCATTGTGGTTTCATAGTCCTTGACTATCCCTAAGGCTCATCTTCAATGTAATCTTGATAAATCGGCCCAAGCCTCTGATGAACGGGTAACTGTTGCTGAATCAGCCGACTCATTATTAACTTGTTTGCTTGATCTTCCAATATATCTCACATCATGATCATTGCAACCAGGATAATCCTCAATAGACGGTAGCCACATTCCTTCATTCCAACAAAACCTTAGGAACTCACAACTCCAATGAGGATCGAAGCAACATTCATCATTGTACTGATACATTTCTTCTCCCCTTTAACGTCTAGTCTGATATTTGTTAATCATACTGGATGATTTAAAACTCCTTGCCTGATATTTGTTTCTATCGGCTTGATTCCTTTTCGCTCCAGTGTGAACCATCTCCTGTTGGCTGTATATCATAATTAGATACTTTTACATGATCTCCTTGCCAAACCTTACAAGACAAACAATCAATCTCTTCCATCTACCAAATAGATAAATTGGCACTAGCTACATTAACTAACCTGTCAGCTGGCATGATTTCTATTTGGTCTCCCTGCCACTGGATCAAACTTTGATGCATAGTTGAAGGAATACAACAATTGGCATGGATCCAATCTCTTCCCAGCAATAGACTATAGGAACCCTTCCCATCAATGACAAAGAAAGTAGTAGGAATTGTCTTGCTGCCAATAGTTAACTCTACATTTAAAACTCCTTTAGTCTCGGATGGATTCCCCCTAAAATCTTTCAGAATCATGTTGGTCTTGATCAAATCTTCTAATTTTTGCCTAATTTTCTAAATGAGGCATATGGCATCAAATTAACAGCCGCTACTCCATCGACCAACATTTTCGACATCGGCTTACCATTGACAAACCCCTTGACATACACAGGTGTCGATGCTCAGTTCCCTCTGGCTTCTCAAAAATAGCTTGTTGTGGTGATAACATCAACCTAGCCGATGATGCTTCGCATATCTCTTCCATAGCTTGTTTTGCACCATACTCGGCTGGTAGTACGAATACCATGTTTATCGAAGATGAGGCAACTACCTTTCCGTTGACTACAACAAGATTATTGCCTTTTATCGGCCTTGACTTCATCGGCTGGCACAACATTACTCTTAACGCGCCACACCTTTCTTATGCGTTTCAGCCGATGCTCAATCTCATCTCCCACTTCTTGCAGTTGCTCTCTATTCCTCATCCTCTGAACACGTCTTTTCTGACTTTTAGTGAAAATGCCAGATGGGCACCATTGTGGTTTCATAGTCCTTGACTATCCCTCAGGCTCATCTTCAATGTAATCTTGATAAATCGGCCCAAGCCTCTGATGAACGGGTAACTTTTGCTGAATCAGCCGACTCATTATTAACTTGTTTGCTTGATCTTCCAATATATCTCACGTCATGATCATTGCAACCAGGATAATCCTCAATAGACGGTAGCCACATTCCTTCATTCCAACAAAACCTTAGGAACTCACAACTCCAATGAGGATCGAAGCAACATTCATCATTGTACTGATACATTTCTTCTCCCCTTTAACGTCTAGTCTGATATTTGTTAATCATACTGGATGATTTAAAACTCCTTGCGTGATATTTGTTTCTATCGGCTTGATTCCTATTCGCTCCAGTGTGAACCATCTCCTGTTGGCTGTATATCATAATTAGATACTTTTAGATGATCTCCTTGCCAAACCTTACAAGACAAACAATCAATCTCTTCCATCTACCAAATAGATAAATTGGCACTAGCTACATTAACTAACCTGTCAGCTGGCATGATTTCTATTTGGTCTCCCTGCCACTGGATCAAACTTTGATGCATAGTTGAAGGAATACAACAATTGACATGGATCCAATCTCTTCCCAGCAATAGACTATAGGAACCCTTCCCATCAATGACAAAGAAAGTAGTAGGATTTGTCTTGCTGCCAATAGTTAACTCTACATTTAAAACTCCTTTAGTCTCAGATGGATTCCCCCCGAAATTTTTCAGAATCATGTTGGTCTTGATCGAATCTCCTAAATTCTTGCCCAATTTTCTGAAAGTGGCATACGACATCAAATTAACAACCACCCCTCCATCAACCAACATCTTTGACATCGGCTTGCCATTGACAAACCCCTTGACATACAAAGGCTTAAGGTGTCGATGCCCAGTTCCTTCTAGTTTCTCAAAGATAGCTTGTTGCGGTGATAACATCAACCTAGCCAATGGTGCTTCGCATATCTCTTCCATAGCTTGTTTTGCACCATACTCGGCTGGTAGTACGAAGACCATGTTTATCGAAGACGAGGCTACTGCCTTTCCCTTGACTACAGCAAGATCCTTGCCATTATCGGCCTCGACTTAATGGGTTGGCACAACCTTGCTCTTAATGCGCCTAACCTTTCTTGTGCATTTCAGCTGATGCTCAATCTCGTCTTCCACTTCTTGCGGCTGCTCTCTATTCCTCATCCTCTAAACACGTCTTTTCTAACTCTTAGTGAAAATGCCAGACGGGGACCACTGTGGTTTCATAATCCTTAATAATCTTGATAAATCTGTCCAAGCCTCTGATGAACGGGTAACTTTTGCTGAATTGGCCGATACTTCTCATTAACTTGTCTCCTTGATGTTCCAATATATCTCACATCAGGATCATTGCAACTAGGACAATCCTTCATAGAGGGTCATCCCTTCATTCCAACAAAATCTAAAGAACTCACAACCCCAATGAGGGTCGAAACAACCTTCATCATTGTACTAATACATCTCTTCTTCTCTTTGATATCTAGTCTGATATTTGATAATCATAGTAGCCGATTTAAATCTCCTTGCCTGATATTTGTTTCCATCAGCTTGATTCCTATCGGGTCCAGTGTGAACCATATTTTTACTGGAAAAGGATGACCATCTATTTTCATTGGCTTCTTGGCCTCGTCAAACTTTATCCTCCCTTGCTCTATAGCCGATTGGATCTATTGCCTGAAAATTTTGCGGTCATTAGTACTGTGCGATCCTGTGTTATGCTATTTACAGTATTTTCTTCTCTTCAACTCTTCAGTCGTCGGTATCACGTGTCCTACCGGCAACTGAATCTGTTTTTCTTGAAGAAGTAAATCATATATCCTATCGGCCTTAGTAATGTCAAAATCAAATCTTTCCTCTTTCCCAGAATTCTTAACCCATTGACACACCACTGCTTTGTTATTTCTAGCCCAGTTGGATGCATTGATTTCTTGGTCTTCGTCTTCGGAGTCCGAATCATAACTGTAGATATTATTGACATTATTGGCCTTCTTGGCAAACTTCCTAGCCTCCTGGAATCATGTCTCGTGAGCCGATACCTTTTGAGCTAAGTGTACTAAGCTCTCAAAGTCCTGAGCGGAAAACCTCTCCATTATCGGCGCCAACAATCCGTAGAAAGCTAAATCTGCTAATTGCGAGTCAGTTAATGCCAAGCTATAACACTTGTTCCTTATATCTCTGAATCTCTGGATATAATCTGGCACTGTCTCGTCCGATTTTTTACTTAATGGATGTAAGATCTGACAACTTCATCTCTTGAATTCAACTAAACAAATATTTATGAAATTGCTTCTCTAGATCGACCAAACTCTTGATGGAATTGCAGGGTGTCGGATGGAAAACTCCAAAGCGGGGGACTGTGCAGACCCCCTTTTTGAGTTCGGCCCAGGGGCGCGTGAAAGAGGCCTCCTCAGGCCCGGCTCCGGTGAGGCCGGTGAGGATCGAGATCGCCTATCAGAGAACGGAGACACACGAGCAAGTATACAGGTTCGGGCCGTCGGTGAGGCATAATACCCTACTCCTATGTGGTGGATTATGTGTATGAGGATTCTAGCTCTCCGGGGTTGGCCTCAGCTAGTTGCCACCCAGCGAGAAGAAGTGGAAAGAAGAATCCAACCCCCTTCCTCTAGGCCTGGGCCTCCTTTTATATCTCAAGGGGACACCACAGGGCCAGACAGGCGGTTTTCTAGAGAGAAAGGAGAAAACTATTTTACAGATGAAGTCTATACCGTGGCTTGGAGCGGAAGCCTTCCGCTCCTGTAGTGCTGGTATGGTGTCGATCAGACCGCCCATCATGATAGTCGGCCCAGCACGTCGATCTCCATTAAACGGCTGGAATCCGACAGCCCACCGTAAACCGTGCGATGCGCCAGGTGATTGGACCTGACGCACCAACCTTGACGTGGCGCGAGAGCCGGATCGGCCCTCGCGATCTTGGCGCAGCTTCATTGGGAAGCGTATCATACCTACCACGCATGCGTCGGCACGCGTGGCGCTGTACGCCGTCCCATCGGTCATTTGCACCGGTCTCACACCGGTCAGTCGACGGTGACCGGTTGTCAGACGCGTGCGCGTCATTTCGCAATAGATGCGGCACGCGCGCGCGCGGCGCAGGCGCACTACGCCTGCCCTGCTATTAATACGGGTAGGTGAGCGCTGGGAGCGCTCATCCACTTTATTACGCGTGACAGCGGCCCGAGGGGGTCGGGAGCCCAACCCCGAGGGGGCAGTGCATCATGGGAGGACGGCCGCCACGTTGTCCTCCGGCCATCTCGCCCCTCGGGGGATGGCCACGTGGACGGACGGGGCCGCCTCAAGCCCATAGTCAACATACCCCTGGGCCCAGGACACCGACATAGGGTAAAGAAGAGAACCATATAAATGTCGATCCAGATAGTGAGAGTGGAAATAACCTAACCCTGAGAGCTTCTGTAGCCGATGCCTCCCCACATTGTGCTAGAAAACGGCTAACGTGTTCGTATGTTGATACATTGTCTTGTCCTGGGAACTTTGAAAAATATGGCACTTTTTATTGGTTTGGCAGTGGCACTCGATCAAAATATTCAGGATATGGATGCTGATACATGTTACCATTGTCCTTAGGTTTGAGTCCAAACTGCTCATTCATCACGTCGGCAATTATATCAGCCCACAGATGCTGTTGCACCCTTCCTCCATATTGTTGCTGCAATTGATCATGCTGACTGAACTAGGTTGGATATTGAAATCGTGGTGATCCCTCGGGCTGATATTGGATTTGTGGAGAGTGAGTTTGATACTGGTGATTGAAATTGGCTCCCAAACCTTGTGGTGGTAGATATAATGGTGGTTTTGGTATATACTGTTGGCCGATTGGCTGAGTTATCCCTATCAGCTGTTGCGAAGATGGCTGGGATGCAACTAGTTGCGACACTGAAGGGATGTGATATGTTGGCTCAGTGATTGGCGGCTTTATCTTCAACATGTTGATTAGCTGTTCTGGTATAAACTGAGTTGAACTCTGCCCCCCAAGCATCATCTACTTCCTTATCAATATTGTCGGAATAGATCCGCTGGACATGGGGGCCGATGTGACTTGAGTCAAAGTTGTTTGCTGTTTCCCGCCAATTTCAGTTTTCACAGCCCTATAACCGGGAAAGCATCTCCTGGAAGCTAAATGAGTCCTTTTGCTTTCTCCTTGGCTATAGTGTCATCTACCACCGTCTTGATCATGTTAGTTAATGTATTGACAAGTACGCGGGATTGATTGATCAAAGCATGATGAACTGTCGAATCGATGCGATCTTGTAATGTGTGGAGTTCTTCATCGCCTAACTCAGCCTTGACCTCTTTGTCTCTATCATCGTTTACTCCAGATGTACTTGTCTTTGTGTTTTCAACTGGTCGCAACTCGATTTTAGTCTTTTGAATCACCATACCTTGCCGAGTCATCGCGAACGAGTGCAAATACTAGTTTTGGAGTTGATCCAGTAACTTTTTCATCTCTTCTCTCTACTCCTCACTCAGTTGTTCGACTGTGATGGGCAGAACATTATCCTCAGTAACTTCAGTAATGTTTGGCATCATAATGATGCAGGTCCCACTGGGCGTGCCAGACGCGTGTTGAGGCAAAAAACACACACTCGCCTGAGAGATTTGCTTTACGCTAGTGTAGGTCCAAAGTTTACCGGTTCAAGGGCATGCCAGTTGATAAAACATGCAAAACATTATTAGTAAATGATAATCGATTGGCTAGAAAGCCGATGTCATATCGTGGTGTAACCTAGCCGATACATTGTGACGTGAATCGGCTATAAGGTTTGTTTAATCAATAAATAAACCCTAAATTTGATCCATCGGCTATAAACATCAACGTTATATAATCGATAGCTCAATATTACTTTAGAAATCAACTATTGGGATAGATCAGGTTTAACCGAAACAGTATAAATTGCCTAGATCTAAAATAACATGAAATAACGATTATGTATGTTTATGTCATAGCCGATGTCCGAATTTAAGCATTTATTGCCTTTAGCTCTGATGCTACCTTATATTAGGATATCATCTTGCAATAAATATATTAAATTATTGTCAATTAGATTGACAGTAAATTCAATATATTTATATTAGTTGAGATCCTGATATAAGGGGCAGATATAGTATATTAAACAAGACATAAGACTATGTAAAACAACTATACCAGGTAAGAGCTGAAACCCCGATACTATCCTTATTAATAACCATTAAGCATGCTAGAGATTATGATTCTAAGAACTAGACGGCAAAGCACTGTGTACAAGAACTTTGCTGTCTAGTTCTTGCGAATTCTCATATGGAGCTAGCTCCTTGTAGTCATCCTACAAATCAATGGAACGTACATTGGAAGAAAATGAATTGAAATTGACATAATATAATTACAGCAGGCTAATATATTTATTTATTCTGGATCGACCACAGATTTTTCCTACAAACAAATTAATAAATTTACAATTACAAACATGTGTCATTTGGAGCAATACAAAAATTAGATGTACATTGCTTCTCAATGATTATAAACGCATTCACATTCGAATATCAATAATTGTTATCTTAATCTACTAATGTGGTTTCAATTCCATATTTTGCATCCTAATTATCGAAACAAGAATTCGGCAATATGAAAAGGGGGTAGCGCACGAGACCTAAAAGTGGATGGATGCAGAGATAAGGATTTAGATAGGTTCAGGCCCTCTCAATGAGAGGTAATACCCTACTCCTGTTTGGGGATTGTATCCGCTAGGTGTTGTATTGATCTGACGATCTAGTTGTGCTCATGCCCGCGAGGGGCACCCTGTCCTCCTTATATAGCTAGAGGATAGGGGTTTACAAGATAGAGATTTAACTCCTGACGGTTTAAATCTCTTATAACTAATCTACAATCTTAACAAACCAGGACTACAGGTCGTGCCTTGGTACATAAGTCAACATAATACCCAAGTCCTAGTTTTATACATATTCTATATACATAGTATATCCCCTATAACTAGTCGGATAACTAGATCTGTGGGTACGTGGTACCCATAATCTCCACAGTAGCCCCTGAGACCTTCACAGTCGACAAGATAATCTTCTCTGGAATTAAAACAATAACCACCGAGTGCTTCAATCATCTCTGCCATAGTCTCCTGAGTGCTTTTACCAAATCATAAGGCTGTGAAGGGCTGGAAAAATTTCAAAAATATACCTAGGTGCATCGACTAGATGCACCTAATTAGGTGTAACCCCCGACTATGTGATTAGTTGAACAAACTAAACATATAGTCAAGGTCAATAATATTCATCCGAGTGGTTTTAAGCTACCTAAGTAGCATAATAATAGCAAATACGATATGAACCCCCAAACCCCAAGTAAATAAGACTCAAGCGATAGACCGACTATTTTATGAAGTATGATGCATGCAACCCAAAGTTACCACATCTTTGAAAACTCACATATCAAAAACAACTATAAAATAGCTTGTATGTCGTGAATAAAGAAATTTCCAAAGCACTAGGCATACACCATGCACACACTGCTTTAACAGATGTGCTTAAGTCCCTAAAAGACGCACAGCTTTACCATAATTGGAAGCATAAGGCATATGTGGCATAAAATCCGAGTAAATAAAACTCATAAAGGATTTACCAACCGCCAAAGAATGACCAAATTATTTAATAAGCCTAAGCCATAATACTTGGTCTTTAAATAAAAATGCACACTTACGTGGTAGAAAAGCAACGATATTATATCTAATCGGTTGCTTTATAAACCCAAACAGTGCCTTGACTTATAGATATATAAAAAGTCAACGGGGCAGCTATATAAACCTTCACTGTTTGTTACCTTTTAAAGTGCATTGTACCAACTCCTAAAAAGTTGAGTAACAGAGATATAAAAGGATTTTAAGGTATTGGGCACTCGATCATGCGCACTTTTGCCTAAGCAAAAGATGTCTAAGTCCCTAAAAGAACGAGACTGGCCACACCTGAAATATGGGCTGCAGACACATTAGGCCTAGACCCAAAAATATGCCCAATGATACTCTCGAAATATGATGTGTAAAGCACGCCAATTAATATGCTCCTGAATAATAAATTTCCCGGACGATGTAGATCAAGCGTATCTCATCTAAGTAACTTCTGATTCGGATGGTTCTCCCTCATGGGATGTACCAAAGTAGATGTAATAATCAAATCCCAACTGGCACAAGTACTCGGCTGATGATTCTTGTGGAGAATAATGATTGATCCAGACCTTGAGCATAGGGGATAAGCTCACGGCCATGAATATGTATCCGGAACAAAGCCAAATTAAAGGTATGATCCTTATGCCTGAGCTGATAAGCCCCTGAGCGTAAAGCTTGTCCTTCTGTTGTAGACAAAATTGTCCATTGGTAGTAGCTGATGCAGTCGGCATGGAGGCAAAAAAGACCAACATAGAGATGATATCGTCCATCAAAAGTGATGGAGATGTTAGTAGTGGAGACGAAGTTGCCCACCTGTAGCGATAGTGAAATCCATCGATCATGAAGATGAAGAAACCGGTCGACGACAACTGATGTGACCAACGGTCATGACAACTGGTGATAGCAGCAATAGTCGTATGTGAAGACGAAGAAACTAGTCGGTAATGCCAAACATGATTGGTAGTGAAGAGGAAATTGCTCATCCATGGCAATAGAGTAGGTGCGACCGAAGAGGCTTAGCATGATGAAGATGGTGATGTTGGTGATCCAGTCAATCACGGTGTAACAGCCGATGACAATGACGAGGTCACCCATCAGCGATAGCGTAGTAGCCCAACCGTGCAGGCAAAATAACAAGTTGGCGATGACAGAGGCAACCGAAGGCGAAGACATAGTCATCCATTAGTGACTGCGGAGACATCAGGGCCAATGAAGTAGAAGCGATGCCAAGGAGGCACATCAAGAAGTTAATGAAAATGATCCAGTCGGATATTCAGCGTTGACTAAGCATGGACCCTTGAAGCAAACAACTTGGTTGACGGTAATTGACCGGAGATCACGATAGTGTCGATGAAGAAGGTGCTGGTGATGATTTCAGTAACGATAATCCATCAAATTGTTTAGAATATGTCGAAGCTCGAGTAGTTTTCTTGACGCTAACGCTTGCATGACGAAGATTGATGCAATGCCCGTTGATTTATGATGATGGCAATAGAACTTTGTGTTGTAACTGTTGCAGATGCTTCACTTGGAGGAAAGTAGATGTTGTTGTCCAACTCATTGAATTTGAATTGATTGGTTAACAACTCCAAATTCCTAGACATATAAATTAAATCTTGAACTTGATACTCGAGAAATTTGGAATAAATTATGGCAGCATCAAGAAACCAAAATAGTCAGTGAAATAATTGGAGTTGCTGAAGTAGAACGACTGCTCTGAAGCGAAATCGAAGATAACAACTCCTAGAATTAACTCATTGGCTGGTTAATTGATTTATTCATCTTGACATAATGTCTATCGAATTTTGAGTCTTGTATTTGTGTAGCCCCCGACTCTATACTTAGTTGGGGAACAACTAAACATAGAGTCAAGAACTATAGCTTGTCATCAAGTAGCCATTGCTTGAGTGAAGATATGCATTGAGGATGTCCGAGTAAAAATCTTGAAGATTGGAACACCACTTGTTGTAGTAGATCAGCAGGGCATCGTATTTGGTGGCACATGCCAAGATGTCGAGGCTCTTGGAGATGTTTTGGTTGCATGACACTAACGCTTGGTGGAGATGTCTTGGTTGGTGAAGTAGCGAAGCTTGCGAAGTAGTGGCAATAGAATTTGCCGGTGCCGAAAATAATGAAGATGAAGTCGCCCCACAATGGTGATAGAGTTGCACTTCCGTGATGACGTGGACACGAGTCGGTGGCAAGAAAGGCAAACCGGTGGAAAAGACGTGTAGTCGTGAAGATAAAAACACCAGTCGGCGATGGTAAAACCAGTCGAGGACTGAAGAAGGTAAATGATGGTGAAAACGAAGACGTCCATCAACAGCGACATAATAGGCTAGCCGCAAGGGTGGAGATGCCAATCGGCAGCAACAGAGATAAGCCGGTGGTGAAGACGTAGATGCCCATCAACGGTAGTATAACCAGCCAACCGTGTAGGCGGAGACACCAGTCGACGGTGACGAAGGCAAGCTGGCAGTGAAGTCATAGATGCCCAGCAATGGTGGTGTAACCAACCAGCCGTGTAGGCAAGGACACAAGTTAGTGGCGGCGAAGGTAGGCCGGTGGTGAAGATGTAGATGCCCGGCAACGGTGGTGTGACCAACCAACCGTATAGGCGAAGACACCAATCGGCGGCGGCGAAGGCAGGCCAACAGTGAAGAGGTAGATGCCAAACAACGGCAGTGTGACTAACCAACCGTGTAGGCAAGGACACAAGTCGGCGGCGACGAAGGCAAGCCGGCGGTGAAGACATAGACGCCTAACAACGGTGGTATGACCAACCAACCGTATAGGCGAGAACACAAGTCGGCGACGATAAAGGCGAGCCGGCAGTGAAGACGTAGGCACCAAACAACGGTGGTGTGACCAACCAACCATGTAGGCGAGAACACCAGTCGGCGGCGACGAAGGCAAGCTGGCGGGGAAGATGTAGACACCCAATAACGGTGGTGTGACCAACCAACTGTATAGGCGAGAACACCAGTCGGCGGCGACGAAAGCAAGTCGGCTGTGAAGATGTAGACACCCAAAAATGGTGGTGTGACCAACCAACCGTATAGGCGAGAACACCAGTAGGCGATGATAAAGGCGAGCCGACGGTGAAGACGTAGGCGCCCAATAATGGCGATGTGACCAACCAACCGTGTAGGCGGGAACACCAGTCGGCGACGATGAAGGTGAGCCGGTGGTGAAGACGTAGACGCCCAACAATGGTGGTGTGACCGACCAACCATGTAGGCGAGAACACCAGTCGGCGGCAACGAAGGCAAGCCGACGGTGAAGATGTAGACACCCAATAATGGTGGTGTGACCAACCAACCGTACAGACGAGAACACCAGTCGGCGGCGACGAAGGCAAGCCGGCGGTGAAGATGTAGACACCCAATACGGTGGTGTGACCAACCAACCGTATAGGCGAGAACACCAGTCGGTGACGATAAAGGCGAGCCTACAGTGAAGACGTAGGCGCCCAACAACGGCGGTGTGACCAACCAACCGTGTAGGCGAGAACACCAATCGGCGATGATGAAGGTGAGCTGGTGGTGAAGACGTAGACGCCCAATAACGGTGGTGTGACCAACCAACCGTATAGGCGAGAACACGGTGGTGTGAATCCCTACTATGCATATCTGGATCTGGATCCTGCAGTATAAACATATAAGATGAGTAGCATCTGATGAAAATATAATACTCGAGAAAAATTCAAGCATTTTAAAATATTTATAAATATGTTTTTCTCCTCTTGTCGATTTGGATTTCTCCGAGCAGATGACTCCTCACGTTTAAACACTCTGTCCAACTAGTCATTGACATGAGTTCGTTAATGAAGGAACAAAGTTTCATGGATCGGAATTTACTACTCGGGTACTTTTGCAATTGTTAAGAGTAGAAAACAAATTATCTTATCTATATGCTTTTGATTTTTTCCGAGTAATACTTAGCACCTTGCGTTATACACTCCATCCAACGAGCCCCCGGGTGCTACGAATTGGCCCAAAGGAAACTATCCATCGACAAACCAAACGGAAAGCATAGGGAAATAGAGCTCCATAACTCGATCGGTACTTTTTTACTCGGATTATCAAGCAATCAAGATAAATATTATAAAAGTTGTTGTACAAATATGATATAACATCTGTAGCCCCGACTCACTACTCAATGGAGAACCAATTGATGTAGTGAGGCAAAGGAAAAGGAAAATATCATATAAAGAATAAAATAATAATGACTTAGCTTTTTGGTATTTCCCTCGGTGACGATAAAGGTGACCGATGTAGAAGCAAGGTCGTCCATCAATGATGATGAAAATACCAGTAGGCGACGGCGGAAGGTGAGCCGGCGGTGAAAACGATATCGCCATCAGTAACGGCTGCGGCAAAAGCAACCGGTGGTGAAGATGATATCGCCATCAACAACGGTGAAATAAAAATCCAACCGTGAAGGCGAGGATGCCAGTAGGCGACATATGAGACGGCGTGGATGCGAAGAAACGAGTCGGCGGTGATGACGGTGACCGGTGGTGAAGATGATGTCACCATGAGCAACGGTGACGGAGTACACCAACCGTGGAGACGAAAAAACCAGTTGACGGTGGTGATGGTGGCCGAGTCCACCAACAGATGCAGCAATGGAATATAGCTTTATAAATTTAGGTACGCATGCATGTTGCGAGCATGCAAGCTGGTCTTGCTTCCTGCAGTCCTATGGAAGCTATGCATATAGATGCATTTGTATATGGACGTCAGCACTCCTTGCCCAAGCAAGTGGGTTGTCATCGTGGGATGTTAGCTCGCCGCCATGGGTTCATGCAGAAGAGAGAAAGACCAACAGATCAAACTGGTTAAAAGGACGAGAGCATATATGTAATTGATTGTATATGCATATGTGAATAAGGTTAATTGCGTTGATCGATGCTTGTGCCATGAGCATTTATTTAGATTGCATCGTGCACATAGGCTCCTTCTTGCTAGTTGATCTGCTCCAGGTCATGCAAGTCCGCATGGCTAGCTGATCCGGCAAGTCCGCTCGCAGAGCGGCACAACGTGGTTGGGATCCGGGGGAAGAAGCAGTCGGGGTCAGTAGCGTAAGGGCGACGATGACTCCGTCTCTCATTCACCCAGAACATGGAAGCAACCAAAAACGAGGAAGGCAATCCATAATTTAAAATTTATCTAATAATAATGTTAGAATGATTGGAACGACAAACCCGATATCTCTTACGATTGATTTAATCAGGAGATGATTCTGGTGGAGATGATTCTGGTGATCGAAGATGATTCCATCACACTTCTTGATGGGTAATTTTACGCAACCCCTACCTAGCGTGTCAACTGTCGAAACAAGAATTCGGCAATATGAAAAGGGGTAGCGCACGAGACCTAAAAGTGGATGGATGCGGAGACAATGATTTAGACAGGTTTAGGCCCTCTCAATGAAAGGTAATACCCTACTCTGTTTGGGGATTGTATCCGCCAGGTGTTGTATTGATCTAACGATCTAGTTGTACTCATGCCCGTGAGGGGCACCCTGTCCTCCTTATATAGCTAGAGGATAGGGGTTTACAAGATAGAGATTTAACTCCTTACAGTTTAAATCTCTTATAACTAATCTACAATTTTAACAAACCAGGACTACAGGCCGTGCCTTGATACATAAGTCAACGTAATACCCAAGTCCTAGTTTTATACATATTCTATATACATAGTATATCCCCTATAACCAATCAGATAACTAGATCTGTGGGTATGTGGTATCCATAATCTCCACACTAATTAAACAAGCATTGCAACCCCATCACATACTAGTAATTTGGAATATAACATTTCGTATTATTAATAAGAAATTACAAGTATACGGTCTTAATGTCTATATATATATCTATACCATATTAAAAAGACACTAGGCGTGGTGTCCGTTCCCACTGACACTATTGAATTTCGCGCTCTCTCTCTCCTCGTCGTCTTTCTCCCGTGTGCGTCGTCTCCCATCTGCCTCCGCCTTCGCGCAGCGCCACCGCCGCCCGCCGCCCCTCTCGGCCGTCGCGCCAGCCATCTCCCACTCTACCTCCGTCGCCGCCCATCGCGGCAAGGTAGCCGCGCCACCACCTCATCCGCCTCTCTCCACCGTCGTGCCGCGCCGCCGCCGCCCCTCTCCGCCGTCGCGCCGGCCATCTCCCGCTCTGCCTCCGCCATCGCGCCGTGCCGCCGCCTCATCCGCCTCTCTCCACCGTCGTGCCGGCCATCTCCCGTTCTGCCTCCGCCGTCGCGCCGCGCCGCCACTGCCCATCGCGGTGAGGTAGCCGCGCCGCCGCCGCCCATCCCGGCAGGTAGCCGCGCCGCCGCCACCTATCACGGCGTTGTAGCCGTGCCGCCGCCGCCCATCGCAGCGAGAGGGGAGAGGACACCGGATCCACCCACGAGCCGCGCGTAGGGGCGGAGAGGCGGCGGGATTCGGGTGGCCTGTGCGGGAGGTGGAGAGGCGGCGGGTTCCGCGCGGCATGGCATCGCCAGTCGACCTCATCGACGCACCGCCACTGGGGAGAGGAGAGGGAGAGGGAGTGGGAGAAAATGGGGGAGGAGTGGGAGAGAGAGAGGAGGGGAGAAAGGGATCCACATGTCAGTGTTGGCCTTCTTTTTCTTTTTACTACAAAATATTTTTATGAAGTAGTTTTCTAAAGTAACATTTCAACTTCACAGCAGTAATTAATACATTCATTTATATCCTTAAGATTAATTGATTTTTAATGTACATAACGAAATAGGTATTAACGTGTGATTAATTGATTTTTAATTTTTATGAAGTAGTTTTCTAAAGTAACATTTCAACTTCACAGCAGTAATTAATACATTCATTTATATCCTTAAGATTAATTGATTTTTAATGTACATAACGAAATAGGTATTAACGTGTGATTAATTGATTTTTAATTATCATAAATTTGAAATTTTGGTTTATTTAATATTTTAAAGCAACATCTATATAGAATGTTTTTGCACAACAAGCTAGCATTTACTCTGTATCATTTGACAACCCATATTTGGATGAAATGATAATTCGTTTTTAGGAAAAAATAAAATGAATTAAATTGGTTTTTGTTCTTTTTTTAGGAATTAAATTGATAAAATGACAAGCTAGCATCTAACAAGCACTCATTTTTACTATTGCTTGCACAATAGAATATAATTGTTGGGTGTGGACTGAAAGAATATTGTAATTGGACGGGATACGCCATGTCTTCAATCCATTGCAATGCAATGCCTGAATTCTGGTGCTTCATCCGCGGGAACCATCTCAAATTACCCCCACACAGTCTGCTTAAACTAGCATGACGTGTTTGCGTGTTCTATCCAAAGCCATGTCGGAAACACCACAAGAAGGATGGTACGACATTGAAGACACGCACCGACCACAGGACAATTCGAAACGAACCCCACAGATCCAGAATCCCAGAAAATCCGGACTCACCCCTTCCCAAGCAGTTTGACCACAGGACGATTCGAAACGAACGCCACAGATCCAGAATCCCAGAAAATCCGGACTCGCCCCTTCCCAAGAAATGTCAATGGAAACCCAACTGATGGGATACAGGAACCACCGACAAAATGGTGCCTATAAAAGAAACCCATTGCAACTTCGAAAAGGGCACACCCCCCTCTTGAACTCAGATAGTCAAAAAAAAAAACCCTTGGCCCATGGAAAACCCTAACGGGTATGCCCAACAGTTGAACTACCTACTCCAACAACTAGGGTACATCGAGGAGCCAGTCTATTATTGTGAGCGGATCATGCGGGGATCCCTCGAGAGTTGGAAGGTGAAAATCTTCCTCCGCTTCCAGGGAGATGGAGATGAAGTGCTCGCGTTCCAGATTCGCCATCCCCGGTTCACCCTTGCAGCTGCCGTTCGGGACGCGTTCCGTGAAGCCCTTCTGCAGCTTTGCGGGATTAGCATCCCCTTGGGTGTAGCCAACAACTTTGGCATGCACCCGTACCGTGAAGGAGACGACAACCGGTGCCGCCTCCGCCTGACTGGAGAGCCCGAAGGGAGTAGGTGCACCCTTCTCTCCGAGCTAGCCCATACCACCGAGAATGCCTACGAGCAAGCTCTTGAAGAACTTGACAAACTCCGGGATCGATACGCCGATCTGGAATCCTGCTATCAGCGCCTAGCTCTAGAGCACACAACCTTGCAGCTCTTACAGGTATCGACGATAGCCCGCAGCATCCAGAGCGGGAGGGCGGGCATGGTCCGTTGTAAGCCTCCGATGGAAGTTGATCCTCTCCCACCCCAACCATCACCATGAGAAGGGATGTGCTTAGGCCCTATTAGGTACTACCCAATCCAGTAATATTAGATCCCTTTCCCTTTCCAGAGATGTATTACCTGGTACCTTGTAAAAGAAAATTGATTATGGAGTAATGCAATCTCTTGCCCACATGACTTAATGGTTTAGAAATGACTGTCCATAATGACCCTTAGGCCGAAGTGCCGTTCTAATAGGAAGTCATTTATCGATTAAGAATGGATTATCCCGCCGAATAAAGATGATGCCCAAACCTAAAAGGGACTAAGTATATTGAGAAAAATCAGAAATCCCACATGCACAAGCAACACAAGTCAGGCACATGTATCAGTTAGAGGTGACCATACTTACGACACATAGGCAGAAAGATTAAAGTAGAGATCATGCAAGTTCATACATAAGGGATACACGCCAAGACTTGGCAACAATTTCATCAATTATCTACTCCAGCAGTGCTATCAGAGTAGAAACAAAAACGATCTGCGCAAACACAATGAGGAGACAAACTACCACGCATAAGAAATCAGAGTGGTCATACTCGATCAGATCTTGCCACCATTCCCAGAGCAAGACCACCGGGCGAACCATCCAAGCTAAGATGGTGAAGATGGTTGCCCCGACAAATCGTAGAGTAGAGCATACCTAGCACAAAACAGTGGCCACCCCTACCAGTAAGGTTTCCCCTTGACGGGAATGCTTAGGCACCACCTTCCCAGCGCCCCCGCCAACGGCAGCGCCACCCGTCGCCTGCGCCAGTGGAATAGCTCGCTGCTGCACCTCCGGTCCCAACCGCCGGCGATGTAGGCCCCCGCCAGCAGCCCCTTGTCCCACATAGCCTTTGGCCCCTCGACTGCCAGCACCTCGCTCGCCACCATTGCCGCAACCACCAGTGTCGGTCCTCCTCTCCATTTTTTCCCCTCACCCAAGCTACACCACCTCCACTCACCCTCTCCACTCTCTTGCCCGCGTGCTCCACAAAAGCAGGCCAAGGAAAACGTGCCTGGACCCCCCACCTCTCCCCCTCAATTTAAAGGACGTGTCCGATGAGACGGGTACACGAGGCAAACAGAAAGTGTGTAGAAAACCAGTATAACGGCTGAGTAACCACCCTCAACCAGGTTGATTGCCATAGATAACTGTCGTAACCACTGATTGCAACCATTATTGGACCACATTTAACAGGAGCAGGACCGATCAACTCCAGTATCGACGCCAAATAATCTATTCAGTAGGCGGCACCTAAGTTCAAACATTTTAAGCGCCAAACAAGGCGGACAAGGAATTTTCGATTTGGTATACTTTTGCAAATGTACATTGAGCTACACAGTTGCACGTAGTGATGAACAATTGATATAAATTATTCACAGTTGTTTATAGGGATGAACAATCTATTTATCTATCTATATATTATATATGATTAAGGCAACTAAAAAAGAAGCCACCACGCTCGATATAGAGGCTAGAAATACAATATAGAAATTAACTAAAACTCAAAATTTAAAATTGAAAAATATTTTAAGAAAAGTTCAAATAGAACCCCATGTAAGATTAATTAAAATTTAAAACAAAAAATAAATTAAATTTCCAAAATTAGAAAAAAAAGATTTGAAATAAAAATCCAATTACAAATGAATGAAATTCTAAATTAAAAATAAGTATTAATGAAAGAAGAGTCCATATAGTACCCATTACGAGATTAATTAATATTCAAAATTACAAATATAATATATTCCAGCCTTAGAAAAGAAAATTGAGAGCCCATAATTGAACTGAATTGCATACGTACAAATACGGTGAAATCACTCCATGGTTACAAATTACACGCGCCAACAAATTACAATGATGCTTGCTAGAAGTAGATGGAAATCTTATGCTCGGGATACTTCTAACTAGCATGCTTGCTAGATGATGGTTCTCTATGTAATTTGTTATAGTAAGACTTTGAACGTCTATTGTATTGGTATTGTAACCGTCTTATGGTCAATGCTCTGTTGCATTGGTGATGTAACCGTATTATGGGACTATCTCAGTAGATTTCCAAACTTTGATCCTCTGGCTGCCCTTGGAATTATTATGTATTGTTTTATCAGATATAGTAATATTTCACTATTTATGTTGCTGAATATGTAAAGATCATTAACATCATATGTAATTGTTTATGCTAAAAGAATATTTTCTGTTACAATAAACTAATTATTTGTTATTATCCCATCAAGATTTAAAGTTGGTCTATTATTTTTCCCATTGCAACGCATGGGCATCTAACTAGTATATATATATATGTGTACACTTCACCATCTACATGCATGTGTGCATGCTGTCCTCTTCAACTGCTGCTGTGGAATTTACGACAGGATGAACACAAGCACACAGACACTTTGTGCCATTATATTAAGATAGACCTGTCGTATTTGCTAGCTAGGTCTATGAGTAAGCCACGTAGCTAAGCTAGCAGCAGATTTCGTAATCAAGCGTGTGGCAACAATATATATATATATATATAGCACAGTGGCTGATTTCGTCAAAAACCTATCTAACACAAAAACGTGGGATGAAATTAAAGTGGAAGACAGAGGAGTACGTAGTAAATTCTGCTACACATATCATTTTTGTATCGTTTTTGTACTTTCTCACCGTGAATTGGACCACTCCTTCCAGTGCTATCCACATTTTTTATTCCAGATTTCATTACAGCATATGTGTTTAAAATGTCACTCTTATCTGCTGCTCCATAAGTATATGCCTGAATAATCACACACCACACAACACGCAAGTTCTATAAACACAGCTATATATGACTCTCTTGTGTAATATGCAGTCATGTAAGTACTACACCGTATACATGGTACTAATTATGTCATTATTTAGATTGACATTTTTATATTTTGTCAATATTAAATGACTGCAACGTGACCTAAATATATATTAGAACAAATTAAGGATGTTCTCGGAACACTCATCTTGCTCTTCCTCACATTGCTGGGGGTGTTTTGGCACTAATGCATGTCGAACGCTATATGTTTCAGAATAACTCGTCAGTTCTACCTGCATGATGGAGCCGTAGAAACCCACAGGCCAGATCATCTTCTGCAATTTTTGTAAGGATGCATTTCTCCAGATAATGAGGTATTGTCTCTTTCTGTAGTCCCTCTATATTTAACAAACTGTAACTGGGTGTATAATTTTCATGTCAGTTGGTTGAATGATTGGATGATGGAAACAATAAAAAGGAAGGTAGGGTGTGGGTTAAAGTGATGATGTGGAAGCTCCCTAGTTTGCTACAAAAGAAAATTAACAGGCAAATTAGAACACAGGGATGATTAATTAGTACATATAGGGATGATTAATTAGTACATATAGTTTGTACGTATATCTCTAGCTTGATGGTTTGGGACGTAACAGCCAAGAAAATTTCATATTTCCTCGTAGGTTTGCTATGGAACTGCTAAGAAAAATACATATTTCCTTGTAGGTTAGGAAAACTCTGAAGGAAATCTTTCTAACCTTGGTATTTGTTAATAACCGCTAAGAAAATATGTATATCGTGGCGGCTAGGTTTTACTGCTAAAAAATGAGTAAAACATGGCGGCATATTTTTGACCGCCAAAGAAATCTTGTGGCCACCAAGAAAATTACAGATTCTTGTAGTGTGTGTTGAAACGGACCGTTTTGATTGCTGAATTGGCACAAGTCGTTGACAACACATAGATGCTATCTGCATCAACAATTGGCTATAAAATGATGAAAACCATTCTTCGAAAAAGAGAGAAAAGTTATTGTAACCCTATCGATCATGATACTAGTTCATGTCAATAATCCAATCATGCTAAGCGTCAGCGTAGATTAATAGAAGCTACCAAAACGAAGTGCAGCAAAACAGCTCTCCTAGGAATAGCTAAACAAAAGTGTTACCCATGCATTGCATGTCTAGGTGTCACTAACTAGTTTACCGTATTTGAATCTAATAAGACTAAGCCATTAAGATCCACATCCCCTATAATGTGCAAAACGATACAACTTTGTTTCAGACATGAAATCTTCTTTGTCAGTGACCTGTGAAAATATGATAACAAAATAAATTCTGTTAGACTGATAAGCATCAGACTTGATGAAACTCATAATTGATACATCTCACATGTCATTTGATGATAAAATTGCGCCATTTTTTCCTCAAGGAAACACATGTAATAAGTGCATTGACTTAATTTTAATGAGTTGAAGAAAAAAATCAATATACAGGCAGGGAAAGTTACATTCTTGGGATAATGCTCCATTTCAATAATCTGCAAGTGAATTCAGCATACTATGCACATTGAAGCATGTGCCATGTAACATATTATTACACACACATGTTATGTGTTCATATTAGGATATAGTTGTTATAGACTTGAAGTGTCTAATCATGTATAGACAAGTCCATAGAGTTTTCCAAGTTCAATTTCCTTAAGAAAAAGGTAGATGCTGCATGCTTTTATTTTTTAGTTTTAGTTCAGGAATCTGCTCAGCTTAATCTCCATAAATAAGTATGCTTTAGAATAGATGTTCAATATAGAAGAGTGAATCTTGAAAACCTTTATAAGCTAGAAATTAGCATCAGGAGAACTTAATAAATGCATGAATAATTTCATCTCTACAAAATTACTGGATTTTAACTCTTGAATGATGTTGAGCATATAAATAAATCTAGCAAGAAGCATCAATGTAGGGCTGCAGTGCAACATTACTTAAAGGGTCTAGTCTCTCACCCAGCTATCCTAAAGATCTCCATATTCTAAAGGCAAGGTCCTAAAGATGATCAACAGGGAAACACTAATCAACTATCTGATTACAAGTAACTATATGACTACTCTTTAAGGCACAATTTTAACATCACTTATATGCACAAATTATGGTAAAAGCCAATGACTGTCACTTAATACCTGGATGAGATGGTAGGCCAGGTTTTACTGGGTCACCATTGTTACACCATTGAATCTACGAAGAAAATGTTTACATTTCTTAACTATCCAGAATATATTATAGAAACATAATCAAGAAAAGGAGTTTTAAGTTATTACTTGTGCACATGGCCATGCAATGATACTTTTAAGTGCCTCAGCCATCTTCATCCCAGGTGGGCGTAGCAACAGAGCCTCTGGTTTCAAAACATCATTCACAAACACCTGATACCATTCTGATCCAAGTGGCATGCCCCCAACAATTTTGGATCCAGAACTTGTTTGAAGAGTAGCCTTGGCTACTGGAATATGTGGCCAAGTAGTTGAAAGCAACAAAACCTCTTTCCCACCCTAAAATGAAGGTAAATGGATGCTTATTCAACTACCCCAGCTACAAGTATGAAGGACAAACGTAAAAATCTTTTGTGGCAAAATAACATAAAATGACCTCATTATTCGTATGTTCTTGTTGTCCATGCATAGTTACCCTCCTTAACTCCACCTGCGCATGAAATAAGGATAATGTAACAAGTTCAAATTTATATGCTTATACAAGCATAAACATAACAAAAGAAAAGGAAGGCGAACATTGCGCTTAATCTGACTTCCAGCATCATTCCTTTTCCTACCATAAGGAATTTTCCTGTGTCCATACATCGTCTTTTGTATTTCCTGTTTCAAAATTAAGCAAAATATGAAAATTTCTGTGGATTAAATGTGGGGGACATATGTACTAGAAATGATTACTTTTGTAGATTTTGAGATAGCAGCTAGGCTCTCAAGTATTACATCACCATTTAAGAGTCAAAATTAAATTCAAAGGAAGTTAAGAGAAATGGAAAAGGCAACGTTGTCCACGGGGCATACAAAATTTGAGGCTACAATTAAAAAGTAAAGCATGACGCAATGCTCCAAAGTTTACCTCTTAATCCTTTCCCCAGAAAAAATGATGATTTCTAGATCTCACTACATATGTCCCCTTAATTGTTACTATATCACATAATAGAGTATCAAAAAGGAAAGACAACCAGGTTCTGAGGATGTCGATGCTTAGAGGTAACCTCCTTGGTCTTCCCGCAAGACAATTTCTGTTGTACTGCCATCTCCTTTTGCAATGTCTACCAAGAAAAGGATATGTGACATGTCAAGAAGAGTATGAAACAGAATAATTCAAAAAAGGAAAAAATAAAAAAGGAGAAAGACCATCACATTGCAAAAAATCTGATTGTCAGCTACATTTGAACGAAGACCACTCTCAGAAGATTCACATATTATACCCTTCAAAAATATGTAAACAAGTTATGAATATTACCATTTTTTAGGTAATGAATACTAGAAGATACTAAACAATAAGGGGGTAGAGATGTAACCTTTGCTGATGACTTGTCTTGTTGCTTGCTATAAGCGATTTGCTGAGACTGAAAAGCTAAAAAAATTTGCTTCAGTTCTAATATTTCTTGTTCCATTCTTGCCAATTTCACTTGGGTTCCTTTCATTTCATCCAAATGCTCTTGCTGAAAGTTCTTCTCAGTTTCTGCTCCAAACTCTGGTTGAAGCTTGGTGGGTGGACAGCACGGTATTTTAGGACTTTCTGTGCTTTGAATCGTTGCCTAAATCAGTTTGAAGGCATGTTTAAATCATGTCAAGAATTGATGGTTGTTACATTGAACAAAATCATGAGATTAAATTAAATAAAAATCTTGCTTTGTAAAATCAAGTAAAAAAATGCAATAAGCTTGATGTGTAGCAAGTAATTTCTTTACAGACAATGAGATGATATTTTATTAATTACTAGCCATAGGCTGAATAGCATGGGTCTCAGAACTGTATATTACTCTGATCAGAATCAATTTTTTATAGCAGAAAAAGGCACTTTCTAATAAATATTGACTAGGTTGTAAAAAATGTGTTCATATAGCAAGTGAGCCCTGTGGATTTCATCCAATACAAGCATAATCTGGAAGAACAAAGTAACAAGAAATTAAATCCACGAGCATAAGAAGAACTAAACCTAGAAATACCGCCTGTTGCATGGAGCGACACTCTGCAACATGCATAAACAAGAGGTGGGCATTGGCTAGACCAGATTGGATATACATATGTGAAATATATATTCATAACAGGCGGATAGCGTGATAAGCATGTGGGTTGGTGAGGCATGGTGGAAGGCTTTACAATAGTTGGGAAAGAATTCTAGTAGGGAATAAAATAAAAGGTCTGCATGCACTTGTCATTTCTGACAGACTATAGGAGCTAGTTTTCTTGTTCTGAAAAATGAAGCCACCAAACAAATTCTTCCCCATGTAGGTACCATTTGGAACAGAGAAATTCTTCCAGTTCCTTTGGGGATCATTTCATGTAAAATTGTAGTAAGTTTCTCGTCAGAACGTTAAAGGCAATACTCTTAATCATCTTGTGTGGTTGTAGAGCTGGCTGGTGTTTTTCTAACGACTTCATCTGTTTACTTCAATTGTAAATACCATACAAGCACCAGAAATCCTCCAGGCAACAATGCTCTGAGAAAGCAAAACATGAACAAAACAGCCCAACTTTTTCCAACTCAACTGACAAAACCATTAAAAAGAGCTAGAAAACAGTAAAACTCGGAACTAGAGCTTGCAGTCCATCACCCCAAGTAGCTGTACAAACAAAAACAGACAATACCAGTTTGAGAAGTAAGCAGTTTGTCCACATCTTCATGTAGTTTTCAATCGGTGATTTCCTCATCCTCCAATTCATTCAGTGGCGGATTTACCTCCCGGGCAGTACGGGCGACTGCCAGGGCTTCACGCGGTGGAGCGATGGAAGCAGAGCGATATTCACGTTAGATTTGGTTAGTTCCCAGGCAAGCATCGAGGCTATGCACTGACGGCTAGCAGCTTAGCATCCTGCCGCTGCCACTGCCGCACGCAGTCATGCATTTGGGCCTAGCTCTGTTGCTTGCTTTCGTGTTGATGTGAGCCCATACGTAGCAACTGCGGACGCTGGCCATCGAAATCATCTAACCTCTCTCTGTTGCTCCAAGAAATATTACGGAGTACTAAAGTAATACTTTCATGTTCTTCAAATGCTTAGTACTGAATCTTAATTCAGTTAGGTAATTCAATTTAATTATTGGTCCTAGCGTTCCAGGAACAAGAAAATATTTAGTTTGTCATTAGGACTTTGTTGGTAAATCATTGAACCGTTGATAGTTAAACTAAGTACTTCGATTTTCTTTTTCGTATTTCCATTTTTTAATCTATATCATGACATACTTGTTGAACCCGATACATTTATAATCAGTGTTTTGCAGGTGACAATATAGCGTATAGACACGTTTGTGTATTACGTGTGTTTTAAACGTGTACGATGGCTTTAGGATGCGTTCTGAACGGCTATTCGGAATGGCTACTTCCTTGTTCTTCATAAGCATGCTTCCCGAACGGTTAAATGGTGTGTCTCGTCTAAAATAACTCTATTTTTTAGTTAGTAATAATTAATACTCAATTAATTATACACTAATAGTTTGTATTGTTGCGTGCACCGCTAAAAATATCAGCTTAACCGCTGATTTGAACGAAGCTTTGTTAGACTCACCCAGGCTTCATAAAATTTATGACTCCGCCACTGAATTCATTCTTTTAAAAAAGAAAAAAAAGGCACACACAAAAACGATGTAGCAGTTCAAGTCCACTGCCAATGTCCTAAATAAAATGGGAATCAGAATGAAAACAAAGCACTAGTTTGATGGCGGTGGCCAAGATAAACTACTTAATCATTGTGATTCTTCTTGTACTTTCCTCTATTTTTCTATATGATTTTGTTTCTGCTTAATCATGATGGCTATAAAGGAAACCATAGCCGTATGCATCACAGTAAAAACTCATGAGAACATGGCCACTGTCCCGTAAGACAAGATGGAACCGTAATTATTGAACATAATTCTTACGGCACTAAAGGCTATGTACCTAACTAGAACAGAGTTAAAAAAAAAAACTAGAACAACCCCCAGCCAGCTAACTGCAAGCAGACAAAATAAAAGGAAGCACCTACTGCATGAGGCCATCAGGGGGAAACATCAGCAACTATTAAGAAGCAGAGTTATTAGGTAGCAGAAATCTTAAGAGTTTCAAGGGCGAAGATGGTATACCGATTCCATGACAGCCTCAGACAGCTCCTCCTTGAGCCTGCTGACCTTCAAGTCCAGCGCCTGGGCCTTGGTTTCGTCAATGGCCGTGAGCGCTGTCTCCAAGTCCGCACCCACAAGAAGCAAGAGCGCTTGGGTTAGGTTGGGGTATGACTTACGCATTTTGTCGAACGGCTTGCCTGCGCTAGGCACACCATCGTGGTGATTGGGTTGCCCGCCCGCGATGTTTGAATTGGCGTTGGCGCTTGGGTTTGGCGGTTGAGTTTGACACGTCCAGACATTCCTGGAGAGGTCGTAGAGGCGGCGGTCGTGCGGTTGGGTGGGCGCGCCATTTTTGGCGTCTCTGTCATGGCGGCGCATGAAGGTGCGCAACTTATCTGCGAGCTTCTTTTTGGTGAGCCGCTTCCTGTCGAGGCGTCCGTTGAGGACGGCGAAGAGCTCCGCGGCGGTAGGTACCTTGTCGTGCTCCTGGCGATGCGCCGCCATGGCCTCAAGGATGAGGACCTCGTCGTTGGGGGTCCACGTGCGCTGGAAGGGGAGCGGTCTTTTCTGCTTCTTGGCCAATGGCGGCTGCTGTTGCTCGTGGGGCGTCGCCGTCTTCTTCTTCTTCTTGGCCCTCTCCGGCGAGTTGACCGGCTCCGATGCCTTCTTCCTCTTGCGATCCGGTGGCGGCAGGGCCTCCTCCTGCGAAGGCTTGAGCGGCGGCTTCTTCTTCTTGTCCTCCCCGTGGCCATGGGCGGCGACGACGGGGAGAGTGGGCGCCATCACCTCTCCCTCCACTCAGCTTGCTACCTAATGGATGGACTTACTAGTCCCAGGTCACGGCCTCCCGACTCCCCCCTCTTGCGCGCCAATTTTACCCTCGGCCTCCCGCCTCCCGCGCTCGAGCCAAACAATTTTGTTCGGGTCTATTCTGATTAATATTTAACTGAGTTCAGAATATATTTATTTATTTCCATCCCAATTTCCTAATTTTGCGGATCAACGGATGAAACTGCTCTTATAAGGCTATGTTTGAGAGGGGAGAAACAAGAAATTGATAAAATACGGAAAACGATATAAGTCATTAGCGCGTTGTTAATTGAGTATTAATTATTTTAAATAAAAAAACATTTTTTTATAGATTTTTCTTAAAAAATACCATTTAGCCGTTTCAAAAATGTGCATGTAGATATTCTACTATGTAAGGAATGTCGCTGATTTGGCTAACGTGCATGTGCGCCAACACAATCTCCATATATCACTGATTTGGCTATCGTGCATGTGCGCCAACACAATCTCCATATATCACTGATTTGTCTAACGTTCATCTAAGTGTGCACGGAAAAAACCAGCATTGGAAGCCCACATGCACAAAAGTTATTTCAAGCCTACTTGTTTCCAAAATCTATTTTAGGTTGCGAAGTGAGCGACTGGTTAGGTTTCTCGTGGTAAAACTGTTTGCATTTACGGTTAATTATTCTTTAAGTGATAGACAATGTACCCGTTGATGGCGAGACGCCCTTGGTAACTTCGTCAATATCAAGATATGTCGGCTCAGTCTTTCGGAGGTGCTCATATGGGTAGGTTGTGCATCGTGTTTTTGACTAATTGTTCCTTTTCAAAAACTTATTTCAAAACTAGTGCATACCAAAATATGTTATGGGCTCAGCGCCAAGCGCTGAGGTTTGAAGGATCAGCGCCATACCCGTTGGCGCTGAACCACTGCCAGCGTGGTGCTGAGCTTTGATACTTAAGATTTTGAGAACATGGTGTCTAAGGCCCTGTTTGAGTGAGCTTAAGATTCTAAGAAGCAGCTGATTGGTAGTCAGCTTATGAGAATATGGAGAAGCTGATTTTTCCAGTTCTGGCTTCTAGTTCATTTTCTGGATTCTATAATTACAGATTCTCAGAATCTGGGGGAGAATCTGGACTGTTTGGGGGAGCTGGAGCTTCTGGGAGAAGTTGCAGTAGCTAGAAGCTCCCCCAAACAGGACCTTAGTGGCTAGGCCGAGGCCGCCCCACCCTCTCCTCTTCTTTCTCTCTTCTCCTTGTCTCCCCTAGGGCTCGTGCGATGGTACCGAGTTCTCTCTCCTCTCCCCAAATCTCCCCAAATCGATGGCAAATCGGAGGGGATTTTGTGACGATTGAGTTGGGGATCGATTTGAAAGGTAAACTCCTCAAAAAACCCTAATTTTCCTAATGTTTTAATGTATTTTTTGGATTTTTTTGGTTGTAACCGTGATTTGAGAATAGTTTGCTCGTGATGTATTGTTAATTGGGTAGTGTGGGTGGGGATGTAGTGTGGAATTGCCATATTCATGTTGCTCCGGTTGGTTAATGTTAATTTGTAAATTTTTGGACCTATAGTTAGATGTATGGTGATGGCTAGATTTGTGGTTGTAACCCAAATGAAAGATTAGTTTTAGGTAATTTGTAGGAGTTTGAAAGTTAAGTTGTATGATTCATGTGTAGTTTTTTGGAAAACATTAGGACTTTAGTTTTGGAAAACTTTAACCTATTTTTAGGGTTGTTAATTTTGGGATTGGCGTGACAATTATGGGTTATTTTGAAATACTTTATTTTTATTTATTGGTTACCGATTGTAGATGAATAGATTGGTCCGGAGGAAGAGAGGAATGTGTTCGAAAAAATAGTTGGTTGAAATCCTGAAATAACTCAATTCGAAGATCTTAGCTGTTCTGGGCTAGCAATTGCCGACAGGGATCCACAATACGATGGAACCTTCGATGCAATGGGGGAGGAACTAAGGGGTTGGAGTTTCGATCTATGGAAGACATGAAAATATGGCTGCAGAGCTACTCTATTCATGTGCACCGCCCGTTCCATGTGAAGGAGTCCAATGTATCCGTTAAGTATACCGTGGCTTACCTCAAAGAAAGAGTGTTGGAGATAGGTGGAGGATATCTAGTGTAGGCAAAGACCAAACGTGATGTAGTACGAAAGCAACTAGCAAGCATTTGCAACTCACTTCGAGGTTTATGGTAACATGTTACAAGCATTTGTCTGAGCTGATACAACATTGTCTCCTGCAGCTTTTGTCGAGGTAGTTAAACACATATGGCACTATCGGCTTACGTATGGCAAAGCTTGGCGTGCTAAGCAAGTTGCTATGAAGGTCATATGGGGAGATTGGGATGAGGCATATGTTCGCTTGCCTACACTCCTAAATGCCATCAAATCAAAGAACCCTAGCATTCAATTCCGTGTTGAGACTCACCCTGAGAAGTCAAGAATAGTGGAAGGAGTCCAACGGTGTGTGTTTGGCCGTGCATATTAGATTTTCGGGTAGTCAGTGGGGGCCTTCAAGAACTTGAGACCGGTGTTACCAATTGATTGGATCTTCCTGACCGGAAAATTCAGGGGTTCATTGCTCATAGCAATAGGGATTGACACAAGGTTACATCTTGTTCCCTTGGCGTTTGCCCTACTAGAGAAGGAGAATACATCGAACTAGGAGTGGTTAATTAACATGGTGAGACATGGTCTGATCGGTCCTAATAGAGAAGTTTGTGTAATATCTGATAGGCACCTAGGCATCTTGAACTCCATCAACAACACATACTAGGGCACTGACCTATTCACCATAGATGGTGCATGAGGCACTTCTACGCTAACTTCTATACCGCGGGAGCTACCCAGGATCAGATGAAAGAACTCGAGCGCATATGTCAAATAAATGAGAAAGTTGTGTTCCTGGATGAGGTGAAGCGCCGGTTGGGTTTGGTTGGGGAGCAACCAAAGAAGTGGCTAGAGGACAATATGTCACTTAAGGTTAAATGGGCTCGATCATTTGATACCAATAGACGTCGGTACAACATCATGACTAGCAATATGGCTAAGAGTTTCAACAATATCTTGCAAGGTATTCGTAAGCTGCCCGTGACAGCTATTGTGGCGTACACATTCTAGAAGTGCAATAGTTGGTTCGTAGACAGACATAAAGCGGCCACCATGGATATCCAAAATAGGCACAAGTGGCCAAAAGAAATTAAGGAAACCCTGAGAATGAACTTTGGGTCAACGAAAAATATGTTATGATTTTACTTCCATAAAGTATGAGGTTACAGAGTAAGGCTGTGTCATGCCGGCCGGTGTGCAATGGGTGAACGTCACTACGTCGTGGTTGCAAGAGATAACACATGTGCTTGCCAATTCCCTCTGCTCCACCACTTGCCATGCTCCCACATGATAACCGTTTGTAGGCTTTGAGGTTTGGATGTGGAGGTGACCGCAAGGATGTATTACGAAGCTTCCAATGAGGCTATGCAGCACACATACTCCCCGAGGTTTAAGCCGTACTTAGATCTCTCTCAGTGACCAAATTATGATAGTGAGTTTTTTGTTCCCGACTTGTCGTTGAAGCACGCACTCGAGGAAGATGATGGACAAAGAGGTTTAAAAACAACATGGATAAAGGCTACAAAGGTACAAGTACATGACGGACACAAGCCAAACAATACAATTCTGAGGCAGTCATGCAAAACAGATGTTCCATACTCCATCGACTAGGCCATAAGAAAAGTCGGTGCCCGAATCGAGACAAATCCAAGGATCGACCTGAAAGGACCTTGATGTTGCCTAAAGGTTGTGAATAGGCGATTTAAAAATAAATACGGAAGGTAAAACAAAATAGGGTCGGATTATCTGATACCGGGTCGAATAGTCCTATGTAGATCGGGTTGTCTGAACTGAGATCGGACTATCTGACCGGGTCAGATTGTGCTATGTAGATCGGATTGTCTGAACTGAGATCGGACTATTTGACCTATACAACAACAATCAAACAAGCAACAACCTAAAAGCTCTAGATCCAATCCACAAGCAAGGAGGAAAGCTCAACCAACAACAAGATTAGCGTGGCACAATGCAAAGCAACAAGAAGGTAAATAGAGTGAGGATATCACCGAGGTTTACGCGATGATGTATTTCCCGGAGTTCAAATCTTTCAGGGATTCTAGGCTCCGTTAAGGAGCTCACAAAGAGCCGGGCTTTTTCAACTCTATCCTCGTGGGGTTGTACAAATGCACTCCTCCTTCCACTAAGGGTATCTCTTTCCTTGCGGAGGCGAGATCCGGCCTTCACAAACTTCTCTTGGCCAACCACAAATAGATCGGTGACCCACGAGCGACACCTAGCTGTCTAGGAGTCCTTAATCTCCAAGAGTAATAAACACCACACAACTCTTGGACAAATCCTAGTGCTCAAGATTGAGAGAAAAACACACTAGTCTCCCAAACACCAAATCCACAACCACAAGATCTGAGTCACAAAGAATAAGGGGGATTTGAGAGAGAGAGCTCAAAGATCCAAAGCACTTAGCACAAAGCTCAAAACCACAAGCCACAAAGATTGGAATGAAAGGACTAACCCTAGAAAAGGGTTGGTGGGGGGTTTATATAGATCCCCCAAAAATATGGCCGTTGGAGGGGAATCTTTTCATCCCACCTCGGATAGTCCGATGGTTTTGACCCCAAGCGAGCCACAGAGAGAGAATAAAGTTCTGAAGAATTTTGGATAGTTTGATCAATAGAATAGTCTGAAGTCATGTCGGATAGTCCAATATTTTTGAACAAGAAATTCATCCTCCCATAGAGACTCAGGTTCCATTGAACTTCGGAGTTTCTGAACATCGGATAGTCTGATTTCAAATCGGATAGTCTGATGTTGCTCAAGTAAAAAAGCAATAACTTTTTACTCCGGAGTCCCATTTCGAAGATCTTGGACTCTATGGAAAGCTTGTTTCATAGGCTATCAAATCCACCATAAAACATGAGCCAAAACCTTCAAGAGATGTTAGAAAACTTGCAAATAAACCCAGTGTAAGTGTTGTGACATGTGAAACAACCCAAAGTTCAAATTTGGCTGAGGTTTTTCAACTCACACAAAGATGAATTATTTTTAGCACTAGTATTCGACCACTTATATGTAAGAGGTATCCCTCTTAATAGTACGACATGCTAAACTCTAATGTAAAAGGGAAAGTTATACCAATAGGAATACCTTCAAATGGCCTTGTACGATCCATCACGATAAAGTCTTCACTCGCCCTTCACCATTGGTTTCGGTTCGTCGGCGCCAAGCCCCTTGCTTGCCCTTCACCACCGCATGGTCCATTGCAGCTGAGCCCTGCTTGTGCTTCACCATCTTTCCATAGGTAGTCACTTCATACCCCGTATCTTCAACTTCTTGCCTTTAATTCTCATCCATCGGTAAAGGACATCTTCTAGCTTCTCACACCATCTTCATTTCTAACAATCTTGAATCATGGTGTATATTCTTCAACATGTCCATCAACTCATGATGGGATCTCATCAAGCATTCTCATCATCAATATTTAACTCTTGTTGATTCCCGATATGTGAGTGTTGATGTAAAAAGCACACACTGGCCTGAGAGATTTGCTTTACTCTAGTGCAGGTCCAAAATAATAGTGAGATGCGGGCATGCCAGTTGATTTGATCCTGCAATCAACAAGATAAAACATGCAAATATTATCAGTAAATAATAATCGATCGGCTAGAAAGCAAATACCATATCGTGGTATAACCTAGCCGATGCATTGTGAGATGAATCGGCTGTGAGGTATATTTAATCAATAAATAAACCCTAAATTTGATCCATCGGCTGTAAATATTAACACTATGTAATCTATAAATCAATATTACTTTAGAAGATAGAAATTGGGATAGATCAGACTTAACCGAGATAGAACAAATTGCTTAGATCTAAACTAACATGAAACAAAGATTATATATGTTTATATCATAGCCGATGTCCAAATTTAAGTATCTATCGGCTATAGCTCCAATATTACCTTATATTAGGATATCCTCTTGCAACAAATATGTTAAGCTACCATCAACTAGATTGACAGTAAATTCAATATATTTATATTAGTTGAGATCCTGATATAAAGGGCAGATATAGTATATTGAACAAAACATAAGACTACGTAAAACAACTATACCAGGTAATATTGGCTGAAACCTCGATACTATCCTTATTAACAACTATAAAACGTGCTAGAGATTATGATTCTAAGCACGACTTAGTAGATCAGACTTAACTGATGCAGCATTAAGTATGAAAAGAAGCATAATATCTAAATAATCAAGCCGATGATTCTCTATTCGGGATGGTAGATACATTATATAATCTAAGCCGACAGGATAATCTAGTCGATATCGACAAAACCCTTAATGGAGAACGGCCGATACAAATAGAAAACATTGTAAATCTAGAATATATAATGTATACGATAACTCGGTGATTCACAAAAGCAAGATTAGAGTGTAATAAAGATGTAAGCACTAATCCCGATAATGCAAACCGCCATAACAAGCTTTACGCCTTTGTCAAAGATCAAAACTGATGCAGCCGACTCGAAAACAAGAACTCATCGAAAATAAAGTAATAGAAAAGGGTTGGCGATGCGCCGAAATTGGATTGAACTGATGTTAATTATTTACAAGACCTCGGGTTTATATTATGCCCGAATACACAAACTTATTCATAACAGACACAACTCATACTTTCCTAATACAATTCTAACCGACGAACAAGTCCCTTAGGCGGACTCTTACCAAAAATATCTATAAGGAAAGTACATAAAATCCTAATTAATAGATACAATTGCCTATCTTCGAAGCCCTTCTTTTGAATCCGACATTGATCACGTAACCAATTTAACCAATATCGGCTGTATCGGCTAACCATATCAAACTCGGTATCGGCCGATACAGACTTCCAGCCGATGCGCACTCTGTTTTCGAGACTTCCGCCTATCTTCAAATCCGCTTTGGATTGGATCTCGAATCCGATTTATATGCTTACCAAATTGTATCGTCAACACATGCCCCCAATTCCGAAGTATTATATAATGCAACAAAATTATCTCATCAATCCCGTAAAAATCTAGGATTACCTCTCCCGACCGTTACGCACCTACTTTCGTAAATACCAACCACTTTTTGGGAAATTTCACGGTGTTAACTCTGTGTTCCCCGCTCAAGCCAAAAAAGTTTCCCCACAGAGCTCTGGCGATTTTCTCATCTCTTCCAACAGTTCCCACAATACTCCATCGATATGTTCATCTTTCGTGATAATTCTCTTGCTCAATGGTGACGATCACACACGTCCCCCAGGTAAGCCCCTCATCGTTCTCATCTCTGCTCATATCGGTCACATCTTTTCTTCATTGAATTTCACTTTCCTTGACCTACTTTGATTGATTTGATTCTCTTTTATATATCTTTACAGCAGTTGAGAAACCAGATCGCTATCCCAATCTCTGAAGAATCATCCAACTATTTCCTTGGGCCGATGGGCGATGAAGACCCAACCTCTTTCATCAACGCCGAAACCAACCATATCCCATTCAAAGAAACCAAGCTAGATTCGACTCACTAGTCAAACATCTTCAGATCTTGCCCATCTTCTATGGATGGATGGAAAGCATGGTACAAACTGATAGCCGCAAGCAAGCAAGCCCACTGGGATGAAGTAGGTATATCTCAATGCCTCTCTCGTTCTCTGACCGATATGAAGAAGAATGAACCCATGCTATCGGCTGCCTCTTATTTCTGTTCAGATACACTCAACGCTTTTTAATTTAGCCATGGACCCACAACCCCCACCCTGTTAGACATTCAGATGTTGACAGGCTTGGACATTACTTTATCAGCTAATCCTATTAGTCTGAAGATAAAATGTGAGCATCAATTCAGGACTAAGAACGTTGGAGGCCGATCAGGATACATAGCCGACAACATGTGCACAGGTCCTGTTTCTCCTAGGGAATGCGTTGCTTTTTTGATGATGTGGATGGACAAATTACTTTTTTGTGGTTCAACTTGTGGTCCAACTGCTAATTGGCAACACCTAGTTGAGGCTATAGTGTCCAAGAAAACGGTCCCTCTGGGCAAGTATCTTTTGGAGGCAATATACCAAAACTATGAGTCAGACATCGGCTAAATTGCTTCTGAACACATCGGCTAATGATGGAGGTCCTTGGTGGTTTATCCAGATATGGTTAAATTTGTACACAATCAAAGTCACTAATAGAACACCACTGAGTGAATCAAAATTCCCATCCTTAGCCGATCCTGATGATGAGGAAGCAACACGCCGATGCATGTCATTTGGAGAAACAGTCTCAACCTACCCTGTATCAGGAGCATCAGCTGAACCATTCTGTGAATGGTTCAATCACTTTTACAACGGCTGGCAAATCTTCTCCCCCAAACAAAAGTAAAAGTGGAAAAGACATCCATTATGCATCAGCTAAGATATCATTAGGTAGAGACTTAGCACCTTCTTCTATCGGCTTCAACGCTCCTGCCATCAAAGATTTGCTTCAAGGCCAAATTAGGCAGCCGATCACTACTATGGGCAAATGCAAAAGGACGAAGAAAGCTGCTACCAAGCCTATCGTGGCCAAGAAGAAAGTTCCTGTCAAGAAGCAAAAATCTTCAGCCGATGACCTCCCTTCTGTTGATCCCGACGTAGAAGAATATCTCAAGGAGGCAGAGATGGAAGAAGAGGTTGATGAGGGCGCTGCACAAATTAGTGAAGCCGAACAAGCTGTTAGCCCAAGATCACGAGCCGATACACCTACAGCCGATCCATCAAGCCCGGCCAAAACTCCAAGCCCACCTAAACGCCATCCTCACAAAGTTTAGGTACTCATTCCTTCAACTTCTCCCTTTTAACCTTATCAATACTCTTCTAATATTTAACAATACCATAGCCATCTTGAACTTCATCACCTCCTCATCAGCCAGCTTCAAGTGAACACACACCATCGGCCGCAGGTAGTCACCATATAGAAGAAATAGCTACCATAATCCCAGTTCCTCTAGTCCCTGTAACAACATATCTAACTACCTCTTATATCAACCATACTTGAATTTATTACTTATGACAATTTCCCCTTGCAGACCTTAGCCGATATGTTTTCCTTTGACATAAGGCAATTTCTAGATGAAGAAGATAAAGACATAAATAGTAAGATCAAATCTAGGAGCTTCACTGGATGCCTTAGTTGTAGACTGCGGTTCAATCAAATCAAGATTCCAAGAAATACAAGACCAACTCCCTGAATATCTCATTGATGCCATATCTCCTACAGTATTCCTTGAGCAACACAAATTCAAGCTTGAGAGAGCAAAGCAAAGACTTGCAGATCGGCTAGAGTGTACAGCTCTTGAAACGACAATTCAAACCAGCCGACAACAAGTTAACAAAGAAAAATCCAAATTGGACGAACTATCGGCTAGCCCAGAATCAACTCGGCAAGAATTGGATAGATTAAAGCAAGAAGAATCTGAATTCTTGGTTCAACTAAGACAATGCCGAGTGAAGATTTCTGAAGTAGAAAAGAAGTTAGCCGATCTCCCTTAGGCTATTGAAGATAAAAAGTCCAAACTTAAATCTTCAATCAAACACTTGGCTTCCCTCAGCAAATCACTCAAACCAATCCCAGGGACTGATGCTACAAATGCCTAAATTATAGATGAAGTAGAAGAAATTCGCCTGCGTGCGATTTCAGCAATCCAAAATTACTTGGGTTGATGTAACAAACTAATGCTTTTTTAACAACTATCTTTGTTGTAATATATCTGTATCGGCCATTGAGCCGATTGATCATGCTCTTAATCTGCGTTAAAATTTTTCTTTTCAAATTTTAATTTCAATCAATTTAAATTTTATCCTCCATACCCCCCAAGTTTGTTGTAGGGAACAACATGTTGCAAACTTACAAAAGTATTTAAGGGCGACAATTCAGATCGGCCATTTAAAGGCGATGCAACTACATCGGCTATACATCATGCATCGGCACAGCACAGCCGATTATGAACCAATCCAAACACTTGGGTAATACTTCTTCAAATATTTTCCATTGAAAGCCCGTCCAAAAACATCTCCATCAAGTCTTTTTAACATATAAGCCCCTTTGCAAACACATTTATGAATCTGAAAAGGTTCTTCTCAATTCAGTGACCGTTTACCAAATTTATTATCCCTTGCTCCTATTGACAACACCAACTTCCACACAAGTTCTTCCTCAAAAGATTTTGTACAACCTTTTTATTATAATGCCTAGCAACCCTTTCTTTCTCTCGTTTAACCTTCTCTAGGGCTCGCAATCTTGATTGAACCAACTCTTCTAACTCATCCACCATTGAATTATGATAATCATTGGCTGTCAACTCATCTTGTAAAGAAATTCTTCTCGAGCTGATGTTAGTTTCCCATGGTAAAATTGCTTCATGTCCATTAACCAGCTGATAATGTGGAACTTGCATAGCACCATGACATGTCATCCGATAAGACCATAACGCCTCAACTAATATAGTATGCCACTTCTTCAGATATTCAACAATCTTTCTCTTAACCAACTTGATCAAACTCTTGTTGGATGCCTCAGCCTGTCCATTAGCTTGTGTATAATATGCTGAAGAATTCAACAATTCAATCCCCATGCTAACAGCAAACTGAACTAACTCATCGTCTATGGCAAACTAAATCTATATATGATATGTTCTTTGACAAACTCAATCACATCTCTAGCATCCACCTTGTTAAGAGGAATAGTTTCAACCCACTTGGTAAAATAATCCGTAGCAATCAATATAAACTTATGTCCTTTACTTGACGGTGGATTGATTTGGCTGATCATATCAATTCCCCAACCTCTAAACGGTCATGGTTGTATAATTGCATTCATAGCCGATGCTGGTGCCCTTTGAATAGCTCCAAATTTCTAAAAATCTTAGCAACCTTTATAGTATCTAAAACAATCTTCCAGTATCGTCGGCAAAAAATAATCAACCCTCCTAATCAGCCACTTCATCTTATGAGCTGACTGATGAGTACCAGATATCCCCTCATGCACTTCACACATGACAACCTTGGCCTCTTCAAGATTTAAACACTTTAACAGAACTCCATCAATTGTCCGATGATACAAATCATCATCCAACAAAACATATTTGAGGGCCTTATACTTCAACTTCCTCGACATCGATCTAGAGGGATCCTTCAAATACTCAATTATCTAAAACCTCTAGTCATCGGATTGAAGACATGCAACTTCTACTTCCACATCTTTTAACATCGGCTATCCCGACATCCTGAGCGAAATCATTGGCCTCAACATTTTGTTCCCGAGGAATATGCTTCAAAGTAACTACCCTAAAAGTTTTCATCAACTCTTGACACTTCTCAATGTAAACCATGAAGATATCATTCTTACATTCATGTTGTCCGAATAGCTGACTGATCACCAATAATGAATCACCCATGATCTCAATAGCATCGGCTTCAACCTCTTTTAGTAATTGCAAACCTTTCAGAACCGCCTCATACTCAGCCTGATTGTTAGTAAAATAAGGTTTGATAGCAAAAGCAAACTGAAAACTTGCCCCCCTAGGCGATATGATTACTAAGCCGATACCACATCCTTGAGTGCAAACTGATCCATCAAAAAATAATATCCAAGGCATAATCTCAACATGATCAACTGAATCATCCTGATGTTCAACTACGAAATCGACTATCGCTTGCCCCTTAACTGCCTTAGCCGATTCATATCTTAGCTCAAACTCTGTTAAGGCAAAAATCCACTTCCCAATCCTCCCATTCAAAACTGGAGCCGATAACGTATATCTTACCACATCGGCTAACAAACTATTGTGCACTCTTTGGAAAGTAAATAATGTCTTAACTTTGTACAAGAAAAATATAAAAACAAACATAACTTTTCCAACAGCGAATATCTAGTCTCAGCATCCAAAAGTCTTCTACTCAAATAAAATATAATTCGCTCTTTGGCTTCGACTTCCTGGATTAAAACTGAGTCGATTGCGCTTTGATCGGCTGATAGATACAACATAAAAGGAATACCTTTGTGCGGTGGAATAAGAACTGGAGGGGTACTTAAATACTCCTTTATACTATCCAAAGCCTGCTGTTCCTTCTCCCGCAAAACGAATTCTTGATCGGCCTTCAACCTCAACAAAGGAGTAAATGGTTCTATCCTACCAGATAAATTAGAAATAAACCATCTTACAAAATTGATATTGTTGATCAAGGACTGTAATTTCGTCTTATCTTCTAGCGGTTTAATATTCTTAATAGCATTAATACGCCAAAAGCAATTCCTCAATTCCTCTCTCATGCACAAAAAATACAAGAAATTATCCAACTGATACGCCAAAAGCACACTTGGTAGGGTTCATACTCAACCCATATTTCCTTACTCTTTCCAAAACCCTTCGTAAATCGGCTATATGCTCATCAACATCCTTTGATTTAACAACAACATCATCAATATAAATTTCAACCAATAAGCCGATAAGATCATGAAAAACATAATTCATTGCTCTTTGATATGTAGCACAGGCACTTCTTAATCCAAAAGTCATAACAACCCATTCATATAAACCGATTGCACCAGGACATCTGAAAACAGTCTTATGAATATCTTCCCCAGCCATAAAAATCTGATTATATCCTGCATAGACATCCATGAAACTGATAATTTTATGTCTAGATGCTGTATCAACCAATAGATCGGCAATCGGCATTGGGTATTCATCCTTAGGAGTAGCTTTATTCAAATCTCTAAAATCAATACAAACTCTATGCTTGCCGTTCATCTTGATCACCGATACTATGCTTGAAATCCACTCAGCATACCGGCATGGTCTGATGAAATTAGGATCATAGAGACTTGTAATCTCGGCCTTAATAGCATCACACATTTCACCTTTACAACGTCTTGGAGGTTTCTTATATGGCTGATAGCCAGGTTTGATAGGGAGCCATTGTTCAACAATCGATTGACTAAGTCCTAGCATCTCATAGTACTCCTAGGCAAAACAATCTCTATACTCCTTTAACAACTCTATTAATTTACATTTAAATTCTTTTGACAAATCCTTACTAATATATGTCGGCCTAGGTTTATCGCTTGCCATCGAGATCATCTACAGTATCCTTTGTATAAAAATTTGGACTCTCCATGGCGCCTTCAAAGTAATAATTGAGGCTCTCCATCTCCTATTGGCTGTATATCATAATCAGATACTTTTAGATGATCTCCTAGCCAAACTTTACTAGACAAACAATCAATCTCTTCCATCTCCCAAATAGATAAATCGGCACTAGCTACATTAACTGACCTATCAGCTGGCACGATTTCTATTTGGTCTCCCTGCCACAGGATCAAACTTTGATGCATAGTTGAGGGAATACAACAATTGACATGGATCCAATCTCTTCCCAGTAACAGACTGTAGGAACTCTTCCCATCAATGTAGTAGGAATTGTCTTGCTGCCAATAGTTAACTCTACATTTAAAACTCCTTTAGTCTCAGATGGATTCACCCCGAAATTTTTCAGAATCATGTTGGTCTTGATCAAATCTTCTAAATTCTTGCCCAATTTTCTGAAAGTGGCATACGACATCAAATTAACAACCACCCCTCCAGCAACCAACATCTTTGACATCGGCTTGCCATTGACAAACCCCTTGACATACAAAGGCTTAAGGTTTCGATGCCCAGTTCCTTCTAGTTTCTCAAAGATATCTTGTTGTGGTGATAACATCAACCTAGCCAATGGTGCTTCGCATATCTCTTCCATAGCTTGTTATGCACCATACTCGGATGGTAGTAGGAAGACCATGTTTATCTAAGACGAGGCTGCTGCCTTTCCCTTGACTATAGCAAGATTCTTGCCTTTATCGGCCTCGACTTCATGGGCTGGCACAATCTTGCTCTTAATGCGCCTAACCTTTCTTGTGCGTTTCAGCCGATGCTCAATCTCGTCTTCCACTTCTTGCGGCTGCTCTCTATTCCTCATCCTCTAAACACGTCTTTTCTAACTCTTAGTGAAAATGCCAGACGGGCACCACTGTGGTTTCATAGTCCTTAAAAATCTTGATAAATCAGCCGAAGCCTCTGATGAACGGGTAACTTTTGCTGAATCGGCCGATACTCATTATTAACTTATCTCCTTGATCTTCCAATATATCTCACGTCAGGATCATTGCAATCAGGATAATCCTCCATAGAGGGTAGCCTCATCCCTTCATTCCAACAAAATCTAAAGAACACACAACCCTAATGAGGGTCGAAACAACCATCATCATTGTACTGATACATCTCATCTTCTCTTTGATGTCTAGTCTGATATTTGTTAATCATACTGGCCGATTTAAATCTCCTTGCCTGATATTTGTTTCCATCAGCTTGATTCCTATCGGGTCCAGTGTGAACCATATTTACTAGAAAAGGATGACCATCTATCTTCATTGGCTTCTTGGCCTCGTCAAACTTTATCCTCCCTTGCTCTATAGCCAATTGGATATGTTGCTTGAAAATTTTGCAGTCATTGGTACTGTGCGATCCTGTATTATGCCATTTATAGTATTTCCTTCTCTTCAACTCTTCAGCCGTCGGTATCACGTGTCCTACCAGCAACTGAATCTGTTTTTCTTGAAGAAGTAAATCAAATATCCTCTTTTCCAGAATTCTTAACCCATTGACATACCACTGTTTTCTTATTTCTAGCCCACACGGCTGTATTAATTTCCGGGTCTTTGTCTTCGGAGTCAGAATCATAATTGTAGATATTATTGACATTATTGGCAAACTTCCTAGCCTCCTGGAATCATGTCTCGTGGGCCGATACCTTTTGAGCTAAGTGTGCTAAGCTCTCAAAGTCCTGAGCAGAAAATCTCTCCCTTATCAGCGCCAACATTCCTTGGAAAGCTAAATTGGCTGATTGCAAGTCAGTTAATGCTAAGTTATAACACCTGTTCCTTATATCTCTGAATCTCTGGATATAATCTGGCACTGTCTCGTCCGATTTTTGATTATTGGATGTAAGATCTAACAATGTCATCTCTTGAGTTCCATTAAAGAAATATTTATGAAACTGCTTCTCTAAATCAGCCCAACTCTTGATAAAATTGTAGGGTAAAGAAGAGAACCATGTAAATGTTGATCCAGATAGTGAGAGTGGACATAATCTAACCCTCAGAGCTTCTGTAGCCGATGTCTCCCCACATTGTGCTAGAAAACGGTTGACGTGTTCGTATGCTGACACATTGTCTTGTCTTGAGAACTTTGAAAAATCTGGCACTTTATGTCGGTTCGACAGCGGCACTCAATCAAAATATTCAGGATATGGATCCCGATAGATGTTACCATTATCCTTAGGTTTGTGTCCAAACTGCTCCCTCAGCACATCGACAATCATATCAGCCCACGACTGCTGTTGTACACCTCTTCCATACTCTTGCTACAATTGATCATGCTGACCGAACTGAGTTGGGTATTGAAACCGTGGCGATCCCTCAGGCCGATATTGGATTTTTGGATAGTGAGGTTGATACTGGTAATTGAAATTGGCTCCCAAACCTTGTGGCGGTACATATAACGGTGGTTCTGGTATATACTGCTATCGGCTGCTGCGAGGATGGTTGGGGCGCAACTAGTTGCGACACTGAAGGGATGTGAGATGTTGGCTCAATGATTGGCGGCTTCATCTTCAACGCGTTGATTAACTGTTCCGATGTGAACTGAGTTGAAGTTTGCCCCCTAAGCATCGGCTGCTGCCTTGTCAATATTGTCGGAATAGGTCCGCTAGAAATGGGGCTGATGAGACTTGAGTTGAAGTTGTCTGCTGTTTTCTGCCAATTTTAGTCTTCACAGCCGAATAACTTGGGAAAGCATCTCCTGGAAGATAAATGGGTCCTTTGGCTTTTTCTTCAGGTATAGTGCCATCTACCATCATCTTGATCATGTTAGTTAATGTATTAACAAGTACGCCGGATTGATTGATCAAAGCATGATGAACTGCCGAGTCGATACGATCTTGTAATGTGTGGAGTTCTTCATCACCGGACTCGGCCTTAACCTCTTTGCCTTTGTCATCGTTCGCTCCAAATGTATCGGCCTCTGTGTTTTCAACTGGTGGCAACTCGATTTTAGTCTTTTCAATCACGGTACCTTGCCGAGTCACCGCGAACGATTGTAGATATTTGTTTTGGATTTGGTCCAGTAACTTCTTCATCTCTTCTCCCTGCTCCTTGCTCAGTTGTTCAATTGTGATGGGCAGAATATTATCCTCTGTAACTTCAGTAATGTTGGGTGTCATAGTCCCACTGGGCATGCCAAAAGCATGTTGATGTAAAAACACACACTTGCTTGAGAGTTTTGCTTTACTCTAGTGCAGGTTCAAAATAATAATGAGATGCGAGCGTGCCAGTTGATTTGATCCAGCAATGAACAAGATAAAACATGCAAATATTATTAGTAAATGATAATCGATCGGCTAGAAAGCCAATGTCATATCATGGTATAACCTAGCCGATGCATTGTGTGATGAATCGGCTGTGAGGTATATTTAATCAATAAATAAACCCTAATTTTGATCCATCGGCTGTAAATATTGACATTATGTAATCTATAAATCAATATTACTTTAGAAGATAGCAATTGAGATCGATCGGACTTATCTAAAATAACATGAAACGATGATTATATATGTTTATATCATAGCCGATATCCAAATTTAAGCATGTATAAGCAATAGCTCCGATACTGCCTTATACTAGGATATCCTCTTGCAACAAATATGTTGAGCTACCATAACCTAGATTGACAGTAAATTCAATATATTTATATTAGTTGAGATCCTGATATAAGGGGTAGATATAGTATATTGAACAAGACATAAGACTATGTAAAACAACTATACCTGGTAAAATCGGCTGAAACCCTGATACTAACCTTATTAACAACCATAAAACAGGCTAGAGATTATGATTCTAAGCAAGACTTAGTAGATCAAACTTAACTGATGCAGCATTAAGTATGAAAAGAAGCATAATATCTAAACAATCAAGCCGATGGTTATCTTTTCAGGATGGTAGATACATTATATAATCTTAGCTAACAAGATAATCTAGTCGATATTGACCAAAACCTTAATGCAGAATGACCGAGACAAATAGAAAACATTGTAAATCTAGATTATATAATCTATATGATAACTCGGTGATTCACAAAAGCAAGATTAGAGTGTCATAAAGATTGTTGGCAGTATGCCATGAGACCTTTCGACCGGACCTGCCAAAACTAACCAAGCAGCGAGGATTCGGACTCAAGGCGCCCAAGACCCATCGGGGCGAAGCCCCATGGCGAAGACAACGGGGCGAAGGGGGCAAAGGGCGAAGAGTCGCACCGGGTCCCTGCCAGTCTGGGCGAAGGCTGCATGGCGAGGGCGTACGCCGAAGGAGGATGACTTCGCCAGGCTGGGCCCGATCCAAGAAGGCCCAGTGGGCCAGCCCAATCGCCCCGGCCTACTGGCCAGTGGGCCAATAGTCACCAGATGGCCCATTAAAGGCCCACATACCTTAATTACATTGAATACCCATGTAAGTGTCCCTTTCGCAAGGGTGACCATGTAAATTCACCTGTAATAGCCCTAAACCCTAATAGGGGGATCTGTAATGGGATTATAAATAGCCCCCTAGGGCCATATAAAAGGGGGATCCCAAGAAAATCCTGAATTTAATACACTTTACTTTTCCCAACAACCGTTGAGTGACCACGTCCTTCGACGTATGCAGTTGTCGCTTCGGCAACAAAGATGTAAGCACTAATCTCAATAATGCAAACCACCATAATTAGCTTTACCTCTTTGTCAAAGATCGAAACCGATGTAGCCCGACTCGAAAGCAAGAACTTGTAGAAAATAAAGTAATAGAAAAAGGTTGGCGATGCGCCGAAATTGGATTGAACTAATGTTAATTATTTACAAGATCTTGGGTTTATATTTATACCTGAATACCCAAATTTGTTTATAACGGACACTACTCATACTTTCCTAAAACAATTCTAACCGACGAACAAGTCCATTAGGTGGACTCTTACCAAAAATATATATAAGGAAATTAAATAAAATCCTAATTACTAGATACAATTGCCTATCTTGGACTCTATCCTTGTCTGACAATATCATCAAAGCCCTTCTTTTGAATCCAACATTGATCACGTAACCAATTTAACCAATATCGGCTGTATCGGCGAACCATATCAAACTCGGTATCGGCCGATACAGACTTCCAGCCGATGCGCACTCTGTTTCCGAGAATTCTGCATATCTTCAAATCTGCTTCGGATTGGATCTAAATTCCGATTTATATGCTTACCAAATTCTATCGTCAACAGTGAGGTATCATCTTTTTTTGTCATGAATCGACAATTCTATCACTTGATTCTCACATATGAGCCGTCAACCTTTTTGCTTGATGTTGGAATATAACCTATCATCATAAACTTATAGCAAAGGTTAATTCCAACAACCGTTGTAATTAATCACCAAAACTCCTCCTAACACAATGTTAGAGAACTTGATCTTTCTTGACCAAAAAAATGCTATAGGACGAGGGGAGGTGGTGGGTCTAGTACACATGTTGTTTTTTTCTGTTGTACATTTTTTGTCGTTGTAAAATCATGATTTATTATAATTGTTTCCTTGACATGTTTTCGTAATTTTGTATATTATAATTGTATCATTTACTTATAACTTCTTCTTTAATTGCAGGATGGTGCAGTTTCCAGGTCTGGAGGATTCTACGAGGAGAAACACGAGGCTCCCAAGATAGCGAGTGGAGAGGTTATCCTCGAAATGCAATAGCCTTTATGTTTTGCACAATTTATGTATATTGCATTGATTTACTTACACTAGCATATTTTTTGTGTCTATTGATGCAGCGCCTCAAGACCCTTCGAGTCAGAGGACACACAACACAGTTGGATGAAGCTATTGGCGTTCATGACCACGGCGTAGTGGCCCATGCCTCTGTACAACGCCGCTGCACTCACGGTGCTAGTGGACCATTGGAGGCCAGAGACACACACCTTCCACTTACCCAGCGGGGAGTTCACGGCCACACTGGAGGATGTTGCCATGATCCTAGCTCTTCCTATACAGGGCTAGACAGTCATAAATGACACGAAATCAAGGAACTGGAGGTAGCGTGTGGACGAGTATCTCAGTGTGGAGCCTCCAGTGGCACTGAGGGTCAGAGGCTGATGAAGACCTTCGGTGTGCAACTGAGGTGGTTGCGTGCCAACTTCTCCCACTATCCCATCGATGTTGACGAGGACACGGTGCAGTGTTGCTGCAGGGCCTATGTGTTGTACATATTTGGTAGTATTATGTTCCCTGACTTTGGAGGAGACATGGCTTCGTGGATGTGGCTGTCGTTACGAGCGGACTGAGATGACGCGGGTACGTTCAGCTGGGTGTCTGTTGCCCTAGTGTTGACGATGAAATTTGGCAAGCATATGAATCGGAAACGAAGTCCAATTCGAAGTGATTTTGGAGATATGCGGGATTCTCGGAAACAGTGTGCGCATCGGCTGATGCACCATTCGATACGGTTAGCCGATACAGCCGATATTGGATATATGATCAGTGTCGGGTTCGAAAGAAGGATTCTGATGATGTTGCCATGAAAGGATGGAGTCTAGGATTGGCAATTGTATCTATTAATTAGGATTTTATGTAATTTTCTTATAGATATTTTCGGTAAGAGTCCGCCTGAGGGACTTGTTTGCTAGTTGGAGATGCATTAGGACAATATGAGTCATGTCCATAACGAACAAGTTTGTATTTTTGGGTATAAGTATAAGCCCGAAATCTTATGAATAAGAACAACACCAGTTCAATCAATCTTGACGCATCACCAACCTTTTACTTTTACTTTTGACGAGTTCTTGCTTTCGAGTCGAGCTGCATCGGTTTCGATCTTCGGCGAAGAGGTAAAACTTGTTATGGCGGTTTGCATTATCGGAATTAGTGCTTACATCTTTATGACACTGTAATTCTATCTTGTGAATCTCCGAGTTATCATATGTGTTATATAATCTAGATTGACAATGTTTGCTACTTTCATCGGCCGATCTCTATCTAGGGTTTTGTCGATAACGGCTAGATTGACTTGTTGGTTTAAATTATATAATGTATCCACCATCCCGAAAAGGCAACCATCGGCTTGATTGTGTAGATATTATGTTTCTCTTCATACTTAATGTTGCATCAGCTAAGTTTGATCTATTAAATCATGTTGAGAATTATGAACTCTAGCCTACTTTATGGTTATTAATAAGGATAGTATCGGGGTTTCAGCCGATCCTACCTGGTATAGTTATTTTACATAGTTCTTTGCTTTGTTTAATAAGGTCTATCTACCCCTTATATTAGGATCTAATCCAATATAAATATATTGGACTTACTGTCAATCTGATTGGCGATAGTTAGATATATTTGTTGCAAGAGAATATCCTAGTATAGGGTTGTATCGGAGCTATAGCCGATACATGCTTAAATCTGGACATCGGCTATGACATGAGTACATATAATCGTTATTTCGTGTTATTTTAGACTTGAGCAATTTATACTGTCTCGGTTAAGTCCGATCTATCCCAATTGCTAATTTCTATAAAAATTTTGATTTACAGATTATGTAATACTCATATTTACAGCCGATGTTCCAAGTTTAAGGTTAGCTTATCATCGAATATGTATTGCAGCCGATTCATGCTATACTGCATCGGCTAGGTTACATCTTGATATGACATCGGCTTACTGGCCGATCGATTATCGTTTATAATAAAACTCGCATGTTTCATCTTGTTGATTGCAGGATCAAATCAACTGGCACACCCTTGAACCCGAAAGCAAGTTTTGGACCTACACTGGAGTTAAGCAGATCTCCCAGGCTAGTGTGTGTTTTTTGCATCAGCACGCTTTTGGCACACCCAGTGGGAAGTTTGTCATCATGACACGCAACATTACTGAAGTCATGGAAGACAATGTCCTCCCTATCACGATAGAGCAGCTGAACAACGAACAGAAAGAGGAGATGAAGAAATTGTTGGATCAACTCCAAAGCCAATACCTTCATTCATTCACGGTGACTTGCCAGGGTACAATAATTCAAAAAACCAAAGTCGAGTTGCCACCGGTCGTAAACACGGAACCGAGTACATCTGGAGCAAACGACGATAAAGGCAAAGGGATCAAGACTGAGTCAAGCGATGAGGAACTCCACACATTGCAAGATCATATTGATTTGGCAGTCCATCATGCCCTCATCAATCAAACCAGTGTGCTCGTGAATACGTTGACAAATATGATCAAGACGGTGGTGGATAGTACCATAGCCGAGGAGAAAGCAAAAGGACCCATCTATATTCCAAGAGATGCTTTCCCAAGTTACAGGACTATGGAATCGGAAATTGGCAGGAAACACCACTCAGTTCAAACCCAGGCTCCATCGGCTCACATATCCAGTGGGAACATCCCAATGATATTAACAAGACAGCAGCCAATCCCTAGGGGTAGAGTTTGACTCAATTGGCGCCGGATCAGTTAATCAATATACTCAACGCAAAGATGCCAGTCGTCAAAATTGCATATCATATTCCTTCAGCGCCTCAGCAGTCGATTGAGATAACTCTGCCATTTGGCCAGCAATATATGTCAGAACCGCCACCATACGTCCCGTTACTGGGTTTAGGAGCCTATCTTATAACCATAAATATCAGCCTCATTCTCCACGAGTCCAGTATCGGCCTGAGGGATCTTCACGATTCCAACACCCAACCCAATTTGGTTAGTATGATCAACCACAACAACAATATGGCGAAGGGTTTCACAGCAACTGTGGGCCGATATGATTGCCGATGTGATGAGAGAGTAATTTGGACTCAAGCCTAAGGACAATGGTAACATGTATCGGCATCTATACCCTAAATATTTTGATTGAGTGCTGTTGCCGAACCGTTACAAGGTATCAGACTTTTCAAAATTCTCAGGGTAGGATAACGTGTCAACTTACAAGCACGTTAGCCGTTTCTTAGCGTAGTGTGGAGAAGCATCGACTACAGAAGCTCTCAGAGTTAGATTATTCTCACTGTCATTGTCTGAATCGGTATTTACATGGTTTTCTTCCTTGTCTTACAATTCCATCAAGAGTTGGGCTGATTTAGAAAAGCAGTTTCATAAATACTTTTTCAGTGGAATCCAAGAGATGAAGCTACAAGATCTCACGTCCATCAAGCAAAAATCAGATGAAACAGTGCCAGATTATATATAGAGATTTAGAGATGTAAGAAACAGGTGTTATAGTTTGGCATTAACCGATTCACAGCTAGCCGATCTGGCTTTCCAGGGACTGTTATCACTGATAAGAGAGAGATTTTCTGCTCAGGAAATTGAAAGTCTAGCACATTTAGGTCAGAAGGTATCGGCTCATGAGACATGGTTCCAGGAGGCCAGAAAGTTTGCTAAAAAGGGTAATAATGTCAACAATATCTATAGTTATGATTTTGACTCCGAAGACGAAGACCTAGACGTCAATGTAGCTGAGTGGGCTAGGAATAAGAAGACAGCGGTGTGCCAATGGGTCAAGAATTTGGGGAAGGAGGAAAGATTTGATTTTGATATTACTAAAGCCGATAATATATTTGATCTTCTTCAAGAAAAGCAGATTCAATTGCTGATAGGACATGTGATACCATCGGCTGAAGAATTGAAGAGGTGGAAGTATTGTAAGTTGCATAATACAGGATCATACAGTACCAATGATTGCAAGATCTTTTGGCAGCAGATTCAATCAGCTATAGAGCAAGGAAGGATAAAGTTCGATAAAGCCAAGAGGCCGATAAAGATAGATGGTCATCCTTTTCTAGTAAACATGGTTCATACTGGAGCCAATAGGAGCCAAGCCGATAGGAGAAAATATCAGGCAAAAGGTTTCAAGTCGGCTAGTATGATCAGCAAGTACCAGAACAGACGCCAAAGGGAGGAAGATGTGTATCACTACAATAATGAGGGTTGTTTTGATCCTCATTGGGGTTGTGGATTCTATAGATTTTGCTGGAACGAAGGAATGAGACTACCTTCTATCGAGGATGCAGCGATCCTGATGTACAATATGTTGGGAGACCAAGCCGACAAAGTAATAGTGTGCATCGACCGATTCAGCGAAAGTTACCGGTTCATCAGAGGCTTGGGCCGATTCGATGAGATTACTTTGAAGACAAACCACAAGCAAGAGCTGAGACAATGGAACCTCAATGGTGTCCTTCTGAAATTTTTACCAAGAGTCAGAAAAGACGTATCTAGAGGATGAGGAACAGAGAGCAGTTTCAAGAAGTTGAAGATGAGATTTAACATTGACTGAAGCGTACAAAGAAAGTTTGGCGTATTAAAATTAAAGTCGTTCCAGCCGATGAAGTCAGAGCCGACAAAATTCTTTCTAAGAACTTGGGAAAAGAGGTTGCATCATCCTCAGTAAACATGGTCTTTATGCTACCAGGTGAATATAGTTTAGAACAAGTTGTAGAGGAAGCATGCGAACCACCATCGACTAAATTGATGTTGTCCCCACAATAAGCTATTTTTGAGAAGCTAGAAGGAACCGAGAATCGGCACCTCAAGCCTTTGTATGTCAAGGGGTTTATGAATGGGAAGCCGATGTCGAAAATGTTGGTTGAAGGTGGAGCAGCTGTTAACCTAATGCCATATGCTACTTTCAGAAAGTTGGGTAAGAATTCAGAAGACTTGATCAAGACTAACATGATTTTGAAAGATTTTGGAGGAAATCCATCTGAGACCAAAAGAGTTTTAAATGTGGAGTTGACCATCGGCAGCAAGACGATTCCTACTACATTCTTTGTCATTGATGGGAAGGATTCCTATAGTCTGTTGCTGGGAAGAGATTGGATCACGGCCAATTGTTGTATTCCTTCAACTATGCATCAAAGTTTGATTCAGTGGCAAGGAGACCAGATAGAGATTGTGCCAGCCGACAGGTCAATCAATGTAGCTAGTGCCGACTTATCTGTTTGGAAGATAGAAGGAATTGATTGTTTGTCTGGTAAAGTTTGGCAAGGGGATTATCTAAGAGTTTCTGATTATGACATACAGCCAACAGGAGATAGAGAGCCTCAATTTTTACATTGAGGGTGCCGTGGAGGGTTCAAATTTTTACACAAAAGATACAGTAGATGATCTCGACGGCAAGCTTGGACAAGGGTTTATTTCGGCCGATGAATTAGAAGAAGTGGATATTAGACCAGGCGATAGATCTAGGCCGACATACATTAGTAAGGGTTTGTTAAAAGAATTTAAGTATAAATTAATAGAACTCTTAAAAGATTACAAAGATTGTTTTGCCTGGGAATACTAGTAGATGCCAGGACTTAGCCGATCGATTGTTAAACATCGGCTCCCTATTAAACCTGGCTATCGGCCATACAAGAAACCTCCAATACGTTGTAAAGCTGAGATGTATGGTGCTATCAAGGCCAACATTACAAGACTTTATGATGCTAATTTTATCAAACCATGCCGGTATGCTGAGTGGATTTCAAATATAGTACCGGTGATCAAGAAAAATGGAAAGCTTAGTGTTTGCATCGACTTTAGAGATTTGAACAAAGCTACTCCCAAAGATGAATACCCAATGCCAGTTGCCGATTAGTTGGTTGATGCAGCATCTGGGTAGAAGATTATCAGTTTTATGGATGGCAATGCAGGATATAATCAAATTTTTGTGGCCGAAGAAGATATTCATAAGAGTGCTTTTCGATGTCCTGGTGCATTCGGCTTGTACGAGTGGGTTGTCATGACTTTTGGATTAAGGAGTGTTGGCGCCACATATCAAAGAGTAATGAATTATATATTTCATGATCTTATCGGCTTATTGATTGAGATGTATATTGATGATGTGGTGGTTAAGTCAAAGGAGATTGATGAGCATATAGCTGATTTGAAGAGAATCTTGGAAAGGGCACGAAAATACGGATTAAGGATGAACACAACCAAGTGTGCTTTTGGTGTATCGGCTGGATAGTTCCTTGGATTTTTAGTGCACAAAAGGGGAATTGAGATACCTCAGAGGAGTATCAATGCTATCAAAGATATAAAACCTCTAGAAGACAAGACAAAGTTGCAATCATTGATCGGTAAGATAAATTTTGTCAGATGGTTTATATTGAATTTATCCGGTAGAATAGAGCCGTTTACTCCATTACTCAGGTTGAAAGCCGATCAGGAATTTGTTTGGGGGGAGAATTAACAAAAAGCTTTAGATAATATAAAGGAATATTTGAGTACTCCTCCAGTCCTTATTCCACCACAGAAAGGGATTCCTTTTAAGTTGTATCTGTCAGCCGATCAGAACACTATCGGCTCTGTCCTTATCCAAGAGGTTGAAGGTAAAGAACGAGTTATATTTTATCTGAGTAGAAGGCTTTTGGATGCAGAAACAAGATATTCACCGGTGGAAAAGTTGTGCTTATGCTTGTATTTTTCCTATACAAAGTTAAGACATTATTTGATTTCCAATGAGTGTACAATAGTCTATAAAGCCGATGTAGTACGATATATGCTATCAGCTCACAGTTTTGAAGAGAAGGATTGGAAAGTGGATTTTTGCTTTAACAGAATTTGATCTAAGATATTAATCAGCTAAGGCAGTCAAGGGGCAAGTGATAGCCGATTTCATAGTTGAGCACAAGGATAGCTCGATTGATCATGTTGAGATTATGTCTTGGACATTATTCTTTGATGGATCAGTTTGCACTCATGGATGTGGTATCGGCTTAGTGATCATATCACCTAGGGGGCAAGTTTCCAATTTGCCTTCACTATTAAACCTTATTCTACTAATAATCAAGCTGAGTATAAAGCGGTTCTGAAAGGTTTACAATTGTTGAGAGAGGTTGAAGTCGATGCTGTCGAAATCATGGGTGATTCATTGTTGGTGATTAGCCAATTATCTGAGAATACGAGTACAAGAATGATATCTTGATGGTTTACAATGAGAAGTGCCAAGAGTTAATGAAAACTTTTAGGATAGTTCCTTTGAAGCATATTCCTAGAGAACAAAATGTTGAAACCAATGATTTAGCTCAAGGAGCATCGGGTTACAAGCCGATATTGAAAGACGTTGAGGTAGAAGTTGCATGCTTGCCAGCCGATGACTGGAGGTCTGAGATACTTGAGTATTTAAAGGATCCTTCTAGATCGATTTCAAGGAAATTGAGATATAAAACCCTTAAATATCTTTTATTGGATGATACATTGTACCGTTGGACTATTGATGGAGTTTTGTTAAAATGTTTTGAGTCTGAAAGAGGCAAAAGTTGTCATGTGTGAGGTGCATGAGGGAATATGTGGTACTCACCAATCAGCTCATAAGATGAAGTGGCTGATTAGGAGAGTGAGTTATTTTTTGCCGACAACGCTGGAAGATTTCTTTAGATATTATAAAGGATGTCAAGACTGTTAGAAGTTTGGAGCTATCCAAAGGGCAACAGCATTGGCTAGGAATCCAATTATCAAGCCATGGTCGTTCAGAGGTTGGGGCATTGACATGATCGGCCAAATCAATCCACCATCGAGTAAAGGTCATAAATTCATATTGGTTGCTACTGATTATTTTACTAAGTGGGTTGAGGCTATTCCCCTCAAGAAAGTTGATACCAAGGATGCAATAGAGTTCCATATATAGATTTGGTTTGCCACAGATGGTAACAACTGATCAAGAATCTATCTTTGTGTCTGATGAGTTTGTTCAGTTTGCCGATTGCATGGGGATTAAGTTGTTAAATTCTTCACCATATTATGCACAAGCTAATGGGCAGGCTGAAGCATCCAACAAGAGTTTGATCAAGTTGGTTAAGAGGAAAATTGTAGAATATCTGAAGAAGTGGCATCTTTTATTGGCTGAGGCATTATGGTCCTATCGGATGGCTTGTTATGGTGCTATTCAAGTTCCACCATATCAGTTAGTTTATGGTCATGAAGCTCTATTACCATGAGAAACAAACATCGGCTCAAGAAGGGTTTCTTTACAAGATGAGTTGACAGTCAATGATTACCATAACTTGATGCTTGATGAGTCAGAAGAGTTGGTTCAATCTAGATTGCGTGCTCTCAAAAAAGTTAGGAGGGATGAAGAGAGAGTTGCTGGGCATTATAATAAGAAGGTTGTACCAAAATCTTTTGAGGAGGAGGAACTTGTATGGAAATTGGTGTTGCCGATAGGAGCAAGAGATAGTAAATTTGGAAAGTGGTCACCGAATTGGGAAGGATCTTTTTGGATTCATAAATATGTTTCCAAGGGAGCTTATATGTTGAAAGGACTTGATGGAGAAGTTTTTGGAAGGGTTCTTAATGGAAAATATTTGAAGAAATACTATCCAAGTGTTTGGATTGGTTCATGATCAGCTGCGTTATGCTGATGCATGGTTGACAGCCGATGTTTTGCATCGCCTTTAGATGGCCGATATAAGTTTGCAGTATTGTGTTCCTTACTACAAACTTTGGTGGCATGGGAAGATAAAAATTTGGAGAATTTTGAAGCAAATTAGTTAAAATTAGCTCGATGGCCGATGGCAGTATAATTACATCAAAGCAAAAGTTTACAAGTATTAAAGATTGTTTGGAATTCTTACATAACAACAGATATTTTTGGAAGGCCGATATTGCATGATACCTAATATGCTCTACTTAATCTATCGCTTGAGCATCGGCTGCATTTGTTCCGGGGATCGGCTTGAGGGCCTTGCTCAGGGAGGATAGATGCTTGCTGGAATTCTTCAATTTTGACTACTGATCTTCGATGGCTTTAGGCAGATCGGCTAGCTTTTGTTCTTCGGATGCTATTTCAAATCTGCACTCGTTGAGTTGTGCTAGCAAATTGGCTTCTTTCTTCTTCAGTCTATCAATGTTCAATTGAGTTGGGTTTGGACCAGCTTCCAATTCATCTTGTTTTGCCTTCTCATCATTTACTTGTTACCGGCTGGTTTGTTTGGTGGCTTCAAGGGATGAACATTCCAGCCAATCAGCAATTCTCTGCCTAGCTCTCTCAAGTTTGAAACAGTGTTGCTCAAGGAAGACAGCTGGGGAGATTATATCAATTAGTTCATCAGGGATTTGGTCTTAAATTTCTTGGAATCTTGTCCTGCTTGGTCCACAGTCTGCGACTAGTGCATCCAAAGAAGCACCTAGCTGATTGGCAATGTCGGGTAGTTTGATCTTTAGGTCTGCAGGTAATGGAGATGTGGCCTTACTTGTTGTATCTTCTTCTTCTTCGCCTAGAAATTGCTTGATGTCAAAGGAGAACATATCGGCTAAGAACTGCAGATGAAAAAAGAAGTGCTATGAGCAATGAATTTAGATAAGCCGATATGAGGTAATTTGATATGAACTTACAGGAACTTGAGGAGTTGGAATGATTGCCTCATCTTCATGATGACTTGTAGCAGCCAATGGGGTATGTTTACTTAACTGCTGCTGAGGAGGTGATGGAGGTTGTGGAGGCTGAAATAATAATAAGTGTTATTTAGTATCGGCTAAAGAGAATCAAAATTAGAATTGGTAAAGAGATTACTGATGCTAGTGGTAGAGTTGGTTTCTTCCTGGTAGCAATTTGCTTCTTCTTCGAATGAAAAGGATAGTTGACTTATAATGTATAGAGCATGAAAGAGGATAAAGATGTTGACAAATTCGTACTTGTGTTTGTTGAGGTTGACATTTTGGAGGACTTGGAGTTTTGATTGGCCTTGATTGGACAGCTGGTGGGGTATCGGCTTTGGATGTTGTAGCTTCTACCATTTCACTGATTTGAGCAGCTGCATCATTGATAGCCTCTTCCATTTCTAATTCCTTCAAGTGCTCTTCCACCTCCTTATCCAAGGGAAGATCTTCATCGGCTGATTTCTTTTGTTTCTTGGTGGGTTTTTTCTAAGCGATAGATGGCTTGATGGCAACTTGCTTAGTTCTTTTTCGCTTATCACCAGCTTGTACCAGCTCTCTAATTTGACCTTGGAGTACGCGAGGCACCCTAGGAGTGTTGAAGCTGATGACAGAGGGAGCTGGGTTGCAGCCGTTTTGGAGGTTTGCAACAGCATACTCTATCGGCTTGCCACTTCGGCTGATGAGAGGAGGAGGTGATTCAGAAATCTACAAGAATATAATAGGGATTAGTAAATATTATGAGGATGTTAAGACATAATGAAAATGAGGAAAAGTAACTTACTTGACGGACCAAATCAGGTGATATTCTTGTATGGTATGTCTGAGCCGATCGATGGAATATGTGCGTTTTCCACTCAGACCACCATGTATCAAAAAGGATGCTCCTCATTAGGATGACATTGAATCTGTCAATACTGCCAAGGGGAGTGCCAGGTATGTTCAGGAGTTTGTCCATCATTAGGGCCGATGCAATCTCTCCTCTGATTTGGATTTTGTCAGAGAAATACAAGCCGATGAGAAGTTGTCCCATGCCAAGTTATCTAGCAGCAACCATCGGATGATAGAACTCGTATGATGGCTGTATGTTCCTGCCTTGGGATATGCCGGTGGGAAGAATGCAGGGGGAGATTGCTGCAGTTAGGATTTCTCTTGGCTTCTCAAATCTTTCATTATTGATTTCATCAAGTCTGAAATCGGCTGGCAGTTCATATTTTGAAAAGGTTGCATAGGCAAACCAAATTCTATTATCTCTTGGGAATCCATTACAAAAATTGCCGAACCAGTTCTGAAAATGTTTAGCCGATGGACCTGAACCAGTATGACTAGTGGCTACCTCTCCAAATGATATGCATCGGCGTGTTGAGTTAGAGTCATCATCATCATCATTGTTATCTTTTGGATCGGCTAAGGAAGGGAACTCAGCCTCATGAAGTGTTGGCCTCAATGCTACTTTTAAAGTGTGTAGATTAAGCCAGAGCTGCACAAACCACCAAGGGCCACCTGTGCTGACATTGGAATCTGTGATGAGTTTAGCCGATGACAAGCATAAGGTTTGGTACACAGCGCCTAGCAGATATTTGCCCAAGGGGAATTGTTTCTTTGACACTATGGCTTCGGCTAAATGCTACCAGTTGGCTGTTGGACCACAGGTAGAGCCATAGAAGAGGAATTTGTCCAACCACATGAGGAGAAAGGTTGTGTGCTCTCTAGCCGATACTAGGCCTGTTCCCATGTTCTCTGTGATGAACCCTGACCAACCTCCAATGTTCTTAGTTTTGAATCTGTGGGTCCACTTAGTCTTCAAGCTAATAGGATTGGCTGATGTGGTGATGTCCAGACCGGTGATCATGACAATGTCGAGCAGGGTGGGGGGCATCGGCCCATGTTAAACATAAAGGCATTCAGGGTACCAGACCAGAAATATGTAGCAGCCGATAGCATTGGCTCATCCTTCTTCATATCGGCTACTGACAAAGATAAGCACTGGGCTATTCCCATTTCGTCCCAGTGATCTTGTTTGCTCGCGGCAATTCTTTTATACCAATTAATCCATCCATCAATTGGGATGGCCAAGACCTGAAGGTGGCAGTCCAATGAGTTATGGCTGGGTTTGTTTGTCTAAATGGGATCCTTTCTGTCTCTGCGTTGATCATAGTGATTGGATCTATATCGCCTATCGGACCCAGGAAGAAGTGGTTGGGATCTTTCAGGCTTGGGATAGTTACTTGGTGGACTAAATGCTACAGATTGAAAAAAAGAGAGATTGAGAACAGGAAAAAGGCGAGAAAGCGGGAAACGAGTTTTGAGCCGATGGAACTTACCTCGGGGAATTTCGTGGCAGGAGTGCTCGATGGGCTTGATGAGGATGCCATTAGTTTGCGAGGGATCGTCGTCGGGAGTAAGGTTCGCTGAGCTGGTTGCCGAGAGGTTTGGGGAAATTGTCAGAGTTGGTGAGGAAGGCTTGGTGGCTTGACCGGTGAGAACGGAGTTAACGCCGTGAAATTCTCGGAAAGGCGGTTGCTATTTATGAAAGTAGATGTGTAACGGTCGGACATAACCCTAGGATTTTACGGGATCGACAAGATAATTCCGTTGTATTATATAATACTTCGGAATTGGGGGGCATGTGTTGACGATGAAATTTGGCAAGCATATGAATCGGAAACGAAGTCCAATTCGAAGTGGATTTGGAGATATGCGGGATTCTCGGAGATAGTGCGCATCGGCTGGAAGACTGCATCGGCTGATTCCAAGTTCGATACGGTTAGCCGATAAAGCCGATATTGGTTATATCATTAGTGTCAGGTTCGAAAGAAGGATTGTGATGATGTTGCTAGGCAAGGATGGAGTTCAGAATTGGTAATTGTATCTATTAATTAGGATTTCATGTAATTTCCTTATAGATATTTTCGGTAAGAGTCCGCCTGAGGGACTTGTTTGCTAGTTGGAGATATATTAGGACAACATGAGTCGTGTCCATAACGGATAAGTTTGTATTTTCAGGTATAAATATAAGCCCGAAATCTTATGTATAAGAACAACGCCAGTTCAATCAATCTCGGCGCATCACCAACCTTTTAATTTTACTTTTGACGAGTTCTTACTTTCGAGTCGAGCTGCATCGGTTTCAATCTTCGGCCAAGAGGTAAAACTTGTTATGGCGGTTTGCATTATCGGAATTAGTGCTTACATCTTTATGACACTCTAATTCTATCTTGTGAATCTCCGAGTTATATATGTGTTATATAATCTAGATTGACAATGCTTTCTACTTTCATCGGCCGATCTAGATTGATTTGTTGGTTTAAGTTATATAATGTATGCACCATCTCGAAAAGGCAACCATTGGCTTGATTGTCTAGATATTATGTTTCTCTTTATACTTAATGCTGCATCAGTTAAGTTTGATCTATTAAGTCGTGTTGAGAGATATGAATTCTAGCCTGCTTTATGGTTGTTAATAAGGATTGTATCAGGGTTTCAACCGATCTTACCTGGTATAGTTGTTTTATATAGTTCTTTGCTTTGTTTAATAAGCTATATCTACCCCTTATATCAGGATCTAATCTAACATAAATATATTGGACTTACTATAAATCTGATTGGTGATAGTTAAATATATTTGTTGCAAGAGAATATCCTAGCATAGGGTTGTATCGGAGCTATAGCCGATACATGCTTAAATCTGGGCATCGGCTATGACATGAGTACATATAATCGTTATTTCATGTTATTTTAGACTTTATTTTAGACTTGAGCAATTTATACTGTCTCGGTTAAGTACGATCTATCCTAATTGCTAATTTCTAAAATAATATTGATTTACAGATTATGTAATACTGATATTTACAGCCGATGTACCAAGTTTAAGGTTAGCTTTCATCGAATATGCCTTACAACCGATTCATGCTATACTACATCGGCTAGGTTACATCACGATATGACATCGGTTTACTGGCTGATCGATTATCATCTACTAATAAAACTTGCATGTTTCATCTTGTTGATTGTAGGATCAAATCAACTGGCACGTCCTTGAATCCGAAAGCAAGTTTTGGACCTGCACCGGAGTTAAGCAGATCTCCCAGGCCAGTGTGTGTTTTTTGCATCAACACCTAGCCTGGCTCTACAGGCAGCTCTGCAACACCTGCCAAAGAACAATCGTAAACGCTAACCTAGCAGGCTATGTTTGGTTGCTATAGGTGCGTGTGGTTAATATTTGTGTATCATTTTCCTTATGTTCACAACTTTTACGTGGTAATGTGTGACTTGCAGATTTGGATGTGGATGCGCCTACTTGTTGTTCGTCCTACATGGAGGACTCTTCCGGCTTGGTCCCATCAGGATCCCGCGGCCCACATTTGCTTTCCTGTGGGAATCTATTCCATCGCCGGTAATAGGCCGTAGGAATTTTGCCTACTACCACTACATAAACGAGATGGACTACCATCAGCCAGATCATGTGAGTACTAAACCTTTCTATCATAGTTGAAAAATACTATTTAGTATCTCATATGAAATCTGACTCAACTTTTTTTATTGCGTGCAGGTGGAGTGGAGGCTGTATAAGGCACTCGAGGTGGTTGATCTAGGGATCAATCCCATATGCCAAATAGAATTTGAGTTGCGCACCAGGAGCAGCACCACAATCTGCACCAGCAACTCATCAGACTATCGTCAGGGGACGTGTGAACCATGTCACTGCAGAGGAAGCTCAGACTTCTACGGACGTTGTTCTAGGTAAGTTCCTGGTTAACTCCATACCTGCAACAATTTTATTGGATTCTGGAGTTTCGCATTCGTTTGTTTCTCCGTCTTTTGCTTCTCAACATAAGTTTCCTACTATTCCTCTTGAGTGTTCTTTGCTTATTCAAACACCGGGGTCAAAGATGAGAACCCAGACTGGTTGTCCTAGAGTGAAGATTGAAATAGAGGGTGTAGAATTCTTTGCCAACCTGATTATGTTAGATACAGCTCAGCTTGATGTTATCCTAGGGATGGATTGGTTGCACAGCAGCAAGGCAGTGCTAGATTGTGGAAGTAGATCTATTACCTTAGAAAACTATAAAGGAGAGAAAGTCAAATTCAAAGCCGTAATTAATCCCCCTTGGAAAGGAGCCCTAGTGCACCACATGAAAGTTTCTGAGCTACAGAAAATGTACCTATTGTTAGAGAGTATCCAGATGTCTTACCGGAAAAGTTACCAGGCATGCCACCACATAGGGATATTGAGTTTGTCATTGATCTAGTCCCAGGGACATCACCTATATGCAAGCGACCATATCGTATGGCAGCAAATGAGCTAGCTGAAATGAAGAAGCAGATACAGTAGTTGCAAGAGAAAGGTTATGTCAGAGCCAGTTCATCACCCTGGGGAGCTCCAGTTATTTTCATCGAGAAGAAAGATGGAACCAAGAGAATGTGTATTAATTACAGAAGCTTAAATGATGTGACCATTAAGAACAAGTATCCTTTGCCGTGGATTGATGATCTCTTTGACCAGATGAAAGGAGCAGGAGTTTTCTCCAAGATTGATCTCAGATCCGGGTATCATCAGCTTAGGATCAGGTCAGAGGATATCCCGAAGACGGCATTTTCTACCAGATATGGACTCTATGAGTTTACAGTTATGTCCTTTGGATTGACAAATGCCCCTGCTTATTTCATGAACATGATGAATAAGGTATTCATGGAGTATTTGGATAAGTTTACTGTTGTTTTCATTGACGACATTCTCATCTACTCCAAGAATGAAAAAGAGCATGAGACTCATTTAAGGCTTGTGTTAGAAAAGCTGAGGGAGCATCAGTTATATGCCAAGTTCAGCAAGTGTGAGGTTTGGATGAAAGAGGTTGAATTCCTTGGACATGTTGTGACTGCCGCTGGAGTTGCAGTCGATCCAAAGAAGGTGAGTACAGTTATCAATTGGCATCCGCTCAAGACCGTGACACAAGTTCGCAGTTTCCTTGGTATGTCAGGATATTACAGAAGATTCATAGAAGGTTTCTCCAAAGTTGCTCGTCCATTGACACAATTGTTGAAGAAGGAGAAGAAATTTATGTGGACATTAGAGTGCCAACGTAGCTTTGAAGCCTTGAAGAAGAGTTTGACATCAGCACCAGTGTTAGTTTTGTAAGATATCCACAAGGGATTTGATATCTACTGTGATGTCTCTCGTACAGGACTTGGTTGTGTTCTGATGCAGGAAGGCAAGGTTGTTGCCTATGCATCAAGACAGTTACGCCCCCATGAGGAGAACTATCCGACTCATGATTTGGAGCTTGCCGCAGTGGTACATGCATTGAAGATTTGGAGACATTACCTTGTAGGCAATCGATGTGAGGTGTACACTGATCACAAAAGTCTGAAATATATTTTCACTCAGCATGATTTGAACTTAAGACAAAGAAGATGGTTAGAGTTGATAAAGGATTATGACATGAGGATCCACTATCATCCAGGCAAGGCTAATGTTGTTGCCGACGCCTTGAGTAGGAAGGTTTATTACAACAGCTTGGAACTCAGGGATAATCAGTTGCCTCTCTACCGTGAGTTTGAAAGGTTGAGTTTGGAGATACTACCTGAAGGGTATGTGGCTAGTCTAGAAGTGAAACCCACATTGGAAGATCAAATCAAGGAAGCTCAGAAAGGTGATGCTAACATCAAAGAGATCAAGCTTAACATGAAGAAAAGAAAAGCCATAGGATTCACGGAGGATGAGAATGGTGTTATATGGTTACATGAGAAGTTGGTTGTACTAGATCTGCCAGAACTCAAGAAGCTTATATTGTCAGAGGCACATGAATCTCGTTATTCTATTCATCCTGGGAGTACCAAGATGTATCAGGATCTCAAGAACAGAATATGGTGGCCCAGTATGAGACGTGAGATCGCAGAGTATATGGCATTTTGTGATGTTTGCCAACAGGTTAAGGCAGAGCATCAACGACCAGCAGGACTTCTACAGCCGTTGAAGGTACCGAAATGGAAGTGGGATGAGGTTGGCATGGATTTCATCACAGGTTTGCCCAAGACCCAGTCAGGGTATGATTCTATCTGGGTTATAGTGGACCGTCTCACTAAAGTGGCTCACTTTATTCCAGTCAAGATAACCTACTCGGGTGACAATTTAGCAGAACTTTATGTGAATCGGATAGTATGTTTACATGGAGTACCACGGAAGATAGTCTCAGCTCGAGGAAGCCAGTTTACCTCGCGTTTCTGGCAGGCTCTTCATGAAGCGATGGGTACTCGCCTTAATTTCAGTACAGCGTATCATCCACAGACGGATGGACAGATAGAAAGAGTTAATCAGATCTTGGAGGACATGCTTCAGGCTTGTGCTTTAGCCTATACTTCAAATTGGGACAAGAATTTACCCTATGCCGAGTTCTCCTACAACAATAGTTACCAAGCAAGTTTGCAGATGTCACCGTTTGAAGCTTTGTATGGACGATCTTGCAGGACACCTTTGAATTGGAATGAGATTGGAGAAAAAATGGTTTTTGGACCGGATGTAATCCGTGAAGCCGAAGAAAAGGTTGATCTAATCAGGGACAGATTAAAGGTAGCCCAATCTCGTCAAAAGAGCTATGCAGATAATCGCCGAAGGGATTTAACCTTTGGAAAGGAAGACAATGTGTATTTAAAGGTGACCTCAATGAGAGGAACCCAGAGATTTCAGGTGAAAGGAAAGCTAGCGCCCAGATATGTTGGCCCATTTTGGATCATTGCTCGTTGAGGAGAAGTTGCATATCAGTTAGAGCTGCCGCCCTCAATGTCCGGTATTCATGATGTATTTCACGTGTCTCAGTTGAAGAAATGCCTTCGTGTGCCAGAAGAGGAGACACTGCTACAGTTCAGTGGAGTTACAGCCAGATTTGACCTATCGTGAGGTTCCAATCAAAATGCTTGAGACTGCAGAGCGAACTACGAGGAGTAAGACCATCCATTTCTGCAAGGTGCAGTGGAGTCATCATACCGAAGCTGAAGCTACATGGGAGCGTGAGGATGATCTGAAGGCAGAGTTTCCGGAGTTGTTTCCAAGCCAGTCCGAATCTCGGGGTCGAGATTCTGTTTAAGGGTGGTAGGTTTGTCACGTCCTGATTTTTCGCTTCCGTTCTTTTCGTCTAATTGCGAAAATTCACATTGGTTTAGCTATCTAAAATAGCTTAATGAAAAATTTCGTTAAATAAAAAGGTTTTAATGTAATTAATTAATTAATTACATCATTGGCTTTGTCATATTTTAATTGGAGTTTATTTGGATTTAATTGGAATTTCGGAAGTGGAGCTCATTTCTTTAACTAAATTTGTGCCCAAATTCAAATTCTTATTCAATTCCTAATATCCTAAATCCTCCAAAAATTCCAAATACTTTATATTTGGAATTTTCCAGAAAAGTCCATATCCATTTCTCTTTTTCCTTCCTCTCTATTCTCTATTCTGTTTTTTTTTGCAGATAGCCCCCTTCCTTTCTTTCTTTTTCTTCCTCCCTCCACCTTCTTCTACCTCTAGCTCTCTCTCTCCTCCTCACAGGTTGCAGGCCGGTGAGGCCACATCCTGGCCCAGGCATGCTACCCTCGGCCCGGCCCTCTCCCCCCTCGCATCGCCGGCCCACGCTGCCGCCCCAACCCACGCCGGTCCGCGCCGCAGCTGCCACCGCTCTGTGCGCCGCCTTTGCCGCACGCTGTGCTGCCTTGCCGCAAGCCGCCGCCGCCTCCCTCTCCTTAAACCGGCGCCTCGCGTTGCCCTAACCCTAACTCCTCCCTCCCCTATAAAAGCTGCTGCCGCCGCCCTTCTTTTTCTTTTCTCCGAAGCCGCCGCTGCCCAACCTTGTGCCGACACCGCCGTTTCTGCCACCGCAAGCCGCCGCTGCCGCCAGGAGCCGAGCGCTGCCGTCGTCGCCGCCTCTTCCTCTCACACCGTGCCACTGCCGGTGAGCCCCGAGGCCAAGCGCTCCTCTTATTGCGCCGCCGTGCTACTTTTCTCTCTCCTCTCCAACTCCGGCCGACGTCGCCGTCGTCGATGCGCCGACCTCCTCCTTCAGCCGCCACTTGCCGCAGTCACCGTGCGCCATCGCCCGAGAACGCCGCCGCCACGCCGCCACGGTCCGGCCATTGCCGTGCGCTGGAGCAGGGAGCAGCAGCTCCCTGTCTTTCTTCTTTTGTTTTCCCTTCTTTTCTTTTTCTTTTCTCTTGTGTCAATGCCATGTGGGTCCCGCTGCCACAAACACAAACCAATCTGAGCCATTCAATTTCTAGATCCAATCTCCACCCTTGGATGTACATAATTCCACCCCATGCCATGTCAGCCCTAGATCTATCCACGTCATCGCCACATCATTCTTTTTGTCCACGTGTCGACATGTGTCCATCCACGTCATCGAGTCCACATGCACCGAGTCCATCATATTCCATGTCACTGACCAGTGGGTTCCACCTTATTTTCCTAATAAAAATAATTCAATTCTCAGAATTAAATATTCAGAGAATATTCTCGGAATATTCATTTTTCTTTTATCCTCGGATTTTCTTTTAATTCAAACATCCGGAGATCATAACTTCTCCGTTTGAACTCCGATTCGATCCGTTCTTTTTCCTAAATTTCACTAAAATCAAGCTCTACCTCCTGGTTCAGTTGGTTATTTTATTTGGTGTTATTTAGTTAGCTTTTTCTTTTGTTTATTTGTTTCTCGTTTGCGATCGTGTAGACGTCGGAGCAGAGGAGCAGTTCGTTTCCGAAGACGCAGTGCAAGGACAGTGCTGGGAGCAAGGCAAGTGCACTCTTTGAATATATTGATCCCATTTTATAAAATATTTTATTTTCAATTCATGCATTATTTTATTTATAAACTATCGATGGGTAGTGTGACCTAATTGTTTTTATATCCTACCTTTGATAATTCTTGATTACCTATGATACCTTGTCACCCAAGTCTTTGTGAGTTGAATTTTTGGCTCAACTCAAGGTAGAGTAGTCATGCTTAGCCCCGCTCAAGGTTGTTTTACAAGTAAAATATAATTTTGATTAATCTTATACTTATAACAGATTTGGTAAGAAATGTGTGGCTTTGTGCTATCTTTCCAGTAGCATGTGTTGCACCGTGTAGTAAACAACGGGCGGATAAAATGATTTGGACTGGGGTGATGGGTGGTTCTGTGTGAACCTAGTTAGGCGGTAATGTATCTGTGTGATCATTATCGGGTATGGTCTCTGTGTGAGCCTACTGCTGGGCTGTGTGCTAATGTAGTTGGTAAGTTGCCCTGGTCAATTAAGGACTTCACTTCATAAGTCATTGAACCGAGCCTAACGTGCAACGTCATGTTCTAATGGGAAGAACCTGGCCTAGTAGGATTCCGAGTCTTGGCACTGTCGGCCCAGGTGGCTAGATGATAGGTGTTAAGGTTGGCCATGGGTACTTTCTTATCTGTGTGAGGGAAAGTTGTCTCATGGGCGAAGACAGTGTTGGGGCGGAGTTTCTAAAAAGCCTTGTTACAGACTCCTTGGCCGCACACAACCTGAAGTGTGACACTTGCGCATAGCCGTTAAAAGGACGATGTATCTTGTGGGTCAAGTTGTACAACCTCTGCAGAGAGTTAATTAATCTATTTGAATAGCCGCGTCCTCGGTCATGGACATGCTCGGTGATATCTCATGAGGGGTAGTTTGCGAAAACTGGGAATGATCTGTGTGCAGGTTGATGAATATAGCTAAGTGGTTCTGTGTGGACAGATCCTTTGTGGATGGTTGGTTGGTAACACCCGTTATTTATAAATGTTGTTTTAAACTTCTATTTCCAAATTGGTTATAACTATGTGTTATGCAAAATAACCATTGCCTTTATTGACAGCTGTGCATATGCATATTTCCGTGTACTTGCTGAGTATTCCATGTACTCACCTTGCAATTCCCCCAATTCCAGAAGAAAGGTTCCCGCTGTTTCCTAAGGAGTTTGCTGCTGAAGACGAGGAATAGGCCGCGTGTCCCAGTTGACTGCCTATGGCAAGTTGAATGGAACTACTACGCGTTTATCTTATTTTCCGCTGCTATTTTTTTATTTTCCTTAGGCCCTTCGTGGCATAAATAAATGTAAACTCTGGTCATAAGGCTTATCACAGTCACTTTATTAATGAATGTTAGGTTTCCTGCGTGATGTTGGCTGTGATATTATCTTTGTGTCTGTGTGTGCTAGCTTGATCCTGGACTAGCATTTATACACAGGAGGTCCTATTTTGGGTCCTCACAAGTTCCTTCTCTCTCCGTCGCCGGCCTCACCTCCGGTCACCTTTTCCCATCTTCTCGGTCGACGCCGTCCAGCACCACCATCTCCCCCAGCTTCGCAAGGCCAAGCTCTACCCCGGCCACCCCTTCTCCTCCACCAAAACCCGCCGGTTTCCATTGTCACCGTGTAGGCCGAGTTCACCGTCGTTTTTTTTATCTCCGGTGAAGCCCTGTTGCTTCTCACGTCGCCGCCTTCGGTCGACGCCGCCTCCATTGGAGAACGCTATCCACCCCTCCATTGCCACCGAAGTTTGCGGGAACGCTGTCGTCACCGTCAACCCGACGTCGCCGCCGCATCTACCTCGACGCCGGTCGAATGTCCGTCGTTGTCCGTCGTCGTGCCGCCCCTCGGTGAGCACCTCTCATCGTGCTCTCTCTCCCGATGTCCCCTGTGTCCGTCGTCGCATTGCTGTCCACTCTAGGTCAAAATCCGGTCAACCGATCTCTGCCATCCAAATCAGTATAGATTATTTCCCCTCTATTTTCAATGATATATTAGTCTTTCTACTATATATCATCTACCAAATTTGATCCAATCTTTGTACTGGACGATGTTTTTAATCTTTTCTCCCAGTTATAAATCACTTGTAAATTGTTTAATTAATTTGGAATAGTCTTTTCTTTAATAGGTTTAACTGGATTAAATGTGGTAAAATTCATAACTAATTCATATGAAGTCGGAATGAGGCCGTTCAAGTCTCTAAATTCATCTAAAATCATGGTCTACATGTTTGTTTACTTTTTATGTACTGTTGTTTATTTGGAGTTTCTTAGTCTTTTTCCTCGTTTTATGTGTTAGCTTATCGTTTCCGTCGTTCCGGAGGTTCGTGAGGGCGTCGGAAGTGTTCCAGAAGACTAATTGAAGACTGATTATTGCAACGCAAGTCACAAAGATCCCAAACACAATCCTTTGAGCATGTTGATCCTATATTTAAATTATCTATTTATTTCAAATGTGCATTTATTTTCAAATGTCATCGGGTGATGTGAACCTATTCCTTTGTTTATGGCCATTTTGTATTGATTACCCTATTTCTTGATATCTTGGGTCATAAATTTGACTAGTTGGATTTTATATATTGGTTCAACTAGATATTAGATATAATTGCTTAGCCATGCTTAGAAACTTCAGTACCATTTTATATGGGATAACTAATGTTTCACTTATATTTTAATGATCGATATTTAATGGTAGCTCACGATGGTCAATCGTGAATGATGAGTTCATTAACTTACCAACTAAAACCTGACTAATGGTGGGTTGTGAGCACATGGTTGGAGATGATATTTGTGTTGGGATACGCGTAGGCTATGATAGTAGAAAACAAAATTTTTCTACCGCATAAACCAAGAACCATGCAAGTATGAGATCGTAGATCATTACCACTCGACGCGCTGCGCAGTGGAAGTATGCGCTAAGGAGCCGAAGGAATCCTCGCGATGTAGCGCGCGCCGATGTAGAGGAAGTAGTCAATCGCAGCGGCTCGACCTTCTCCTCCTCGTGCGTTCTCCTCGCCGTGCTCCCACGCCGATCAGCACCGCAAGACAGCGGCGCCTCCACTGGTATCCACACGTCCAGGGAAGGAACACCACGCGCAGATGTGCAAGCACCCGCGCGCGGCTAGGGTTTGCTCGTGGAGGGGAGTGGCGGCTAGGGTTTCACGTGGCATGATGTGTTAATACCATCGGCCACACCCCCTCACGTATATATAGGAACCACGTCCAGGCCTCAAAGGCCCATAGGAGTCCTACTCGGATCCCTATCCGAATTGAGTGCATATTGGATCTTCATCCAATCCCTTTATTCCGGCCCTTTAAACGTGCGACCCTGTAGGTTCATGCACACTCGGGTGGAACCCGAAAACTCCTTTTCGGTCCACGTGTCAACAGCGGCCCCTAGCAGAACGTATTGACCCACTGAGCATACATAAAGATCATATCGGCTGAACCTTTAGTGTTTACTTGTATGAATCCCTTTGTCTCACGATATCGATTAAGCTAGAGGCTAGATATGTGCCATCCTCTAATAGCTCAATCATTCACTCGATCCTGTGATAGATTATATAACCTGCGATTGACTCCTCAATCACTTTTGGCATGGCCATGCACTTCCATAATCTATAACATCGAGAGGCCCAGAGATATCTCTCCATAGGAGGGACAAATCCCATCTTGATTATTCATATCCCACTACATGTTTCATAACACACCCGAAGACTACTTTTATAACTACCCAGTTACGAAATAGCATTTAGCAGTCCCTAAGTAAGTCACTACACATGTTGGAAACCATGATAATCTCAGGTCTAAGAATTCTATACCAACACTAATCGAGACCACTGATGGCACTACCAAATAGTTCTTGCAGTGTCTCACGTCGGGTCTATCCAACAACATGTTCCCCAACATGTGTCCACATTATCAATTTGGTATCTCCATACCATGATCCATGATACATGATCATCAATCAATACATGTGCTGATCATTTAACCATATTTGTTCCACATATGATATTTGATCAGGGATCCTTTAGAAATAGCAACATATAACATAAAGAGTCTCATAAATGAATCACATATTCATTAGCCAACAATGAGTTATCTATTTCAAGGAACAATATCAGATAGATATGTAAACATAGTATGTGATACAATCATCTCTATGATTGCCTCTAGGGCATATCACTAACAATTTGGATGGTTGTGCTCATGACAATTAAGGACCGGTTCGCGAGCTACTGTTGGGAAATATTAACGTGCCAACCACAAGCCAGCGTGGGCAACGACTTGACATTTGATGTAGCACGATTCAATGTGGAGTGCCAGACTGTGAAGTGGAGGAGATAAGCCCACGGGGGTTCGCTGGGGAGTCCATACCTTGGCCAAAAGGGGGTGACTATGATCCGGGAGCGGTGCACTGCATTGAGTTGGGTTATGTTGGGTATCCTGTCACAGTCCCGTTTGGAGGCACCGTGGTGGTACTAAGGGCATGGTAACATGTTATGGGCTGTGTCTTGTGGGTACAGTGGTACACCTCTGGCCAGAGTAAAACTATACGAATAGCCGTGCCCGCGGTTATGGGTGGGTTTCACAATGTTTTTCGTAATTAGTCCCACACTACTCATTAATAATAATAATGTGATAAGTGATGACACTTCAGTTTAACTCCTGGTTTGGAATGGTTAATTCTTGGTTTGGAGGTTTGATCTGTACGATCGGGGTTGGTTGTTCAGGTTTGGTTGGGCTTGTGCAGCATTGGTGTGCTGTTTAGTATTGGTTAATATTGATGATTATAATTACTCTACTGTTTTACAATTCTCAAATGGTTGCTAAATGCTATTTTTGCAAATTAGCCTATATATTATGCCATCCTTTGGTATCTTTGTGCATTTGCATATTTGTTGTGCGGTTTGCTGAGTATTCCTTGTACTTACCCTTGCAATAATCAATCAAACCTCAGTTGAAGAAAGTTGCGAAGAAGAAGACGTTTGGCATATACCCTAGTTGAGCTGCCTGTGGGAGTGGAGCTAAAGCCATCGCTAGATTTTGTTTTTCGCTGCAGTTTTCTTTATGGTGAGGACTAAGTGCCTTTTTTGTAAGTATTTAACATTATTATAATGATGGATTTGTATATTAAATTGTTGATTTGTGTACCTCGGCTGATTCGTATGCACAAATTAGTTCGGAAATTATTAGTGAATTTCCGGGCGTGACAGTTATTCAGGAAGTATCGTCTCGTCCTATGTCCATCTTGGATGCTAGAGGACATAGCGGATGACCCCGAAGATGTGGAGGAGCAAAAACAAGTACGAGACACGTACCCGTGTAGGTACCACGGTCGAGACGAGACTTGTTCGTGACAGAGTGGTGATACTGCTACTTTTACGTGATATGCACGTTGTCGCTTTTATGTTACGACTTATTGCATTTTTTCATCTATAGGCACAAGAGCTCGTGAGGACCGTGAACAAAATGGAAGTGGCGCTTGGCATGCCTCCTGGGTCGGAAGGAGAGAGCGGCATCCTGTGCAACACGCTACAGGTACTCCTTCAAACAACAAGCATACTACGCCTGTGTTGACCTCCGTGCTAACTCAAACTTCTAGTTGCAAAGTTTACGGCAACGATGTCGGAAGTTGGTAGCACGACTGATATGTAGGTACAATGATGACGTCGAACCACCTTAAGTCCACGAGGAGGAAGAGGGAGGGGAGGAAGCCGAGGAGGAGGGAGAGGAGGCAGAAGACGATGAGGAAGAAGAGCAGGCAGTTGAGCTCGATCCCTCCCAATTGGAGGACTCACCACAGCCATCGCAGGCGGGCCCATCGCAAGCGGTGCCATCTTGACCACGGCACAGGTGATCTCCTTCCTAGTACTGGAGGTTCACTTCCGATGAACCTCGTCCTCGTACTAGAGGTAAGAAGAGGTAAGTAGTAGTGACGATTAAGTTGCTTGGAACGTTCATGACTAGATGAAGTGGATGTGGACCCATATTAGAACTACGACTTGTGTGTGGACACCCCGAGTATTATACCATCCAGTGTCGAACGCGACCACCACATACAATTGGAGGAGTGGGATCCAAACACGCATAAATAGCCACTCGTCCCAATGTGCCCATGGTCGCGGATGACACCTTTTGCTATAATAACCGGAATGCCGAGGAGTGAGTGCAAGAGATAACCGTAAGATAGCTTGCCAGTCCACTCCGTCATATGCTCGTCAAACCACACGAAGGCGGTGACCAAAAACATACCCCAGTGACTCGATCCAAAAGCACTATCCCCAATTATCTCAAGCGATCAAAACCCGTTACTCATGCTTAGCTAGTCCCCAGGAATGCGACTAGCCTCACACTTTCATCGCAAGCAATTAATAAACATAGCAAGTACCATAATAGGGTTAAAGTGCAGCGAGGTACATGACACATAATAGGGTCCGAGGTCCCAACATACAACACATAAATATAGCAGCGGAAGTCTCAAATAGAGCTCATAAGCAAAAGATAAAACCGGTGGTGCCACAACCCCACTAGGGCAAACCAACCGGGCAAGAGCCAAGCTGCAAGAGATCACTCATCGCCCTCACCGCCCTCGGCAGAGCAATGACCACACAAGAAGCATAACTCATAACCGGTATCCTCACCTGAAACAGCGGTGCCGGGTTAAGTACAAGATTGTACTTGCAAGTCTTACCCAAAATTATATATACATAAGGGAGAGAGAAATATGCAAGCTTTCTAGCCTATAGTGGGTCTCTAGGTTCAACATTTGCATAAAGCTAATTTTATTGAGCAATTAATGAGTAAAATAAGCAAGGACGAGCAAAGCTAGCATCATTTTAATTTATGGACAGCAAGTATATAATTCTGAAATGTATAAGCAAATGAGCCCAAATGGCGCTCTCATCATCAACCATGGACTACCAAAGTCCATACCAACATGGCACAACATGCCAACCCCACCATCAAACATAATCCCATCCATAATATTCCACATTTGATGCTAACATAACTGACTAACACATCAAGCATTGTCCATAACCGAGGACGTGGCTATTCGAATAGATTATACTCTGATCAGAGGTGTACAACTGGACCCACACGAAATGAACAAGGATCAAATGCTACACACCCCGTCGAGTGCGGTACACAAGTGATCCAAGCTCATTACATGCCCTTCCTTAGCCCCACCCCAACCACCTATACCACGCTGTGGTTCTCGACGACTCAGTCACGTGCGTGCATGATGTGACCAAGGCGGGCGCACCACGCGGGAGGCACCCCCGGCCAAACCTAGGCACCCGAGGCCCTCCAAAGGCTACCTGCCTCACGACTCTCCAACATGGTATAAATGATCACAATAGAACTAGTAAGAACAAGCTGGTCCCAAATAAGGCATGTGGAAAGTACGTAGGGTGCTTGATTTGATGTCAAAATATTCGGTCCTTAACGACCTAGATGTGGCTACTTGCATCAGGGGGAACCAACCTCCCATCATCGCACTATCACCCGTCCAAGACCAACATATTTCATCAACCATTATTTAGTGTAAGTGCTCAAGTTTTATGCCTAATAATGCAAGTTGTCTATATACCACAATTAATAGCATTGTCCATCCCTATAGTTCTATTAGCACTAAGCATGCTAAGCATTAATGAATAAGACATCCCAAGTAATCCCAACCAGTGGTAATAGGGTATAAGGACAGCAATATCACATGAACTAAATGCATAAATAGGTTCTACCCATACACCACAAACCGACAATATTAATATCTAGGCAATGCATGCATATATATACGTATAGATTGTAACCAAATCATTTTTAGAGAAAGCATAGGACCTATATGCTTAGGTGCTTGCCTTGCTGCTGAGAGTAGTCACTATCCTCCTCTGGATATGGCTCGTTACTCTCCGGAATCTCCGAATCTATCGAAAAGAAGCAATATGCGAATAAGAGCCAAATAAACATGCACATGCAAAATGATCAATAAATTATGAAATAAATACAGTGGGTAAATAATATTTTAAATTGAATTTAGGTGAAAGAATCACCAGATTATCACTTATGGTTTGGGAGATATGAAAAAGACAAACTCTCAGGTGCTGAAAATGGCAGTTCTGTAAATATTAATGTTTCCTTTAGCACAATACAAGTAACATGCATTTCAAACCAAGATTTCATAATAATGATTATTTTTGGAGTAAAGTAAATCACTCACAGGTCCTAAGAAAAATTATTTCACAGCTATATGTGTTGCCATTATCTATATATGGGTTTTACAAGTTAAAAACATAGGAATGCTAAATAAACTCCTAAACATGATTTAAGAGGTAGTTTTGTCAAAAACAACACCACAACAGCAAAGAGTACTAAAATATAAGATCAACAAAAATGGTTTCACAATTTTAGCTTTTACCAATAATTTCTTACGAATTTATTAAGAGCTAGACCACACAAGGGATACATATAGCTATTTATATTTTTACTGGGAAAACCAGTACAAAAGTTGGTCATTTTTATTTTAGGATATTGAAGAGATCTGTTTTATGAATCTACAGGAATTTTGTTCACTGAATTCGGAGTTCATATGAATTAGTTATGGATTTTTGAAAGTTCATACCTCTTTCAGCGCGATAGCTGTTTTAGAAATCGATTCCTATCTTCACTCCCCTTTTCTCCAACTTCCACCGGACTTGGCTCACATGGCAGCAACCTGGACGTAGGGTCGTGCAAGGCTAAGGCCTTGGGCTGATGGCAAGGGACGGAGCAAGGCCTCGGGTTGATGGCAAGAGACGTTGCCTAGGGCTGCTTCAACCGAAATCAAAAGAGATGAACTCGGGGTGAGTTGCAGCCACCTTCTAGCTGCAGCAATGGAGTGGACAACCTATAGAACGTTGCTATAGATGTTCAACATGGAGGGAATTCAAAAGAGGCACCATGGATGAAAAGGAAGGTCACCAAATGGAGGAAAACAAAATGCTGCTGGTGCAGCCCTGTAGGCTAAAACCACCACTTCTTATTCCTTCTCGATCTCTCTCAACTCTCCATGCATGTGCAAGATGTTGGGATGGATGGAAAGCTTGGATGATGGAGATTGTTATGGTCTAACATGCAGGGATTGATCTTGGGCTATTGGATGAGATTTGGGGAGGAGAAGTGAGATCAGAGCTCAGCTTGAGGAAGAAAAGAAAGAACAAGCAGTGAAGATTAAAGGGGAGGAAGAAGAAGGGGTTTTCTCTGCCCCCCCTTAAGTCCTGAGGTGGGAGCACGCCCATGGGTGTGTTGTGGGGCTAAAGAGGCACCCAAGGTCGGTGACAAGTGGGCCCAAGTCGTGGCTGTTTATGAGGGTGAGAGATGTGGGTGAAAAACTGAGTATAAATTCGTTCTTGCAATTTTTCAGGATTTATTTTCTTTCCCTCTCTTGGGAAATTCGATTTGACTAGGTAAAACTTGTTCAAAAATTCAGGAATTTGGTGTGGTGATAGGTGCTGGTTTATAGGTTCCATTTTTCAAAGTTTCACACATAAATTCCAAGTATTTTAAATCTGGTGAAAAGATGAAATTGGTTAGACTGAGGTTAGTTTGAATTTTTAGGAGGCCAAAACAGAGAGTAGAAATTCCACAAAAATTATATTTAGTGATGAAAAATAAACTAATATTTTAATAAAACATTAAACATGTATACTTCTGTTCAAGCTATTGCTCAAATAGAAGTGGTTCCAATTTTGCCGATTAGAGTTAATTTTGTTATCGCATATGATCAAATTGCCATATAGTAAATATGAAATATAAAGGACAACAAATGCACTTCTAAATACCTGGTTATGAGCCTAGGGCTGTTACAGCTCTCCCCCCCCTTAAAAATAATCTTGTCCTCGAGATTGCGACGCGTCGGTGAAGAAGGAAGGATAGCTATTTCGGAGGTGATCCTCACGTTCCCATGTGGCTTCGTCCTCGGTGTGGTTACTCCACTGAACTTTGAGGAATGGAATAGAGCGATTGTGAGTGACACGCTCCATTTGGTCGAGGATGCGAATTGGATACTCGCTATAAGAAAGATCGGGTTGTAGGTCAAGATTTTCAACCTTTGTTTCTTCGGTTGGAACCCGGAGGCATTGCTTCAGTTGTGAGACATGGAAATCATTGTGAAAAGCTTGTAAGCAACGGCTCCACGCTTGGTGAGAATTCGGAATGGTCCAATATAGCGAGGTGCTAATTTTCCCTTCACTCCGAATCGGTGTGTGGACTTGAATGTTGTGACTTTGAGATACACATGATCGCCAAAATTGAAGGCAAGCTCACGTCGACGATGGTCGGCATAGCTCTTTTTCCTAGATTGATCGGTTTGCAAGCGCTCCCGAATTAATCGCACTTGCACTTCGGCTTCCTTGACTAAGTCCGGACCAAAGAATGGTCTCTCTCCGCTCTCGGACCAGTTGAGAGGTGTCCTACATCTTCTTCCATACAAGGCTTCAAAAGGAGACATTTGAAGGCTAGGTTGGTAGCTATTGTTGTAGGAGAATTCGGCGTACGGAAGGCATTTTTCCCACTTTATTCCATAATCGAGGACACATGCCCTCAACATATCTTCCAATATTTGATTTACTCTTTCAGTTTGGCCTCCGGTTTGTGGGTGGTATGCGGTGCTAAAAGAGAGTTTGGTTCCCATAGCTTTGTGGAGGCACTTCCAAAAATGAGAGGTGAATTGTGGTCCACGGTCCGATATAATTTTTGTTGGGGTTCCATGAAGGCATACAATGCGAGTGAGATACAACTCCGCCAAATTACTAACTTTTGATGTGGAATGAACGGGTAGAAATTGAGCCGATTTTGTGAGTCGATCGACAATTACCCAAATGCAGTCGTTGCCTTTCTGGGAGGTGGGTAGACCGGTGATAAAATCCATTCCAATTTCTTCCCACTTCCATATGGGAATAGGGAGTGGTTGGAGAGTGCCCGTTGGTCTTAGATGCTCGGCTTTCACCCTTCGGCAAGTGTCGCACTCGGCAACATACCGTGCAACCTCCCGCTTCATATGGGTCCACCATAATTTTTGCTTTAGTTCTTGGTACATCTTGGTACTACCCGGATGGATCGAGAAAGGAGAGTTGTGGGCTTCACTAAGGATTAGTTGTTTCATTTTGCGATGGTTAGGCACAACCAAGCGCTTCTCGAACCATAAAACACCATCCGAATCTTGGATAAAACATTGAGCCTTGCCTTTGGCCATTTTAGCTCGGATTCGAGCCATACCTTTGTCATCTTTTTGGGCCTCTTTGATCTGGTCATAGAGAGTAGGTTTCACTTCTAGGGAAGCAAGGGAACCATGTGGTACCATTTCTAAACCAAGTTTATGAATTTCCAAACATAAGGTCTCCGATCGGGGTTTTACCGACAAGCAATTGCATTGCGGTTTTTGGCTCAACGCATCGGCAACAACATTGGCCTTCCCCGGGTGATAATGTAGACCCATGTCATAATCCTTGACGAGTTCTAACCACCTTCTTTGCCTTAGGTTCAGATCTGATTGGGAGAAGATATATTTCAAACTTTTGTGGTCGGTATAGATTTCGCAACGGTTACCGATAAGATAGTGCCGCCATATTTTTAGTGCATGAACAACAGCGGCTAATTCAAGGTCATGGGTTGGATAGTTCACTTCATGAGGTCTCAATTGACTAGATTCATATGCAACAACTCGGCATTCTTGCATAAGAACACAACCGAGTCCTTGACGAGAGGCATCACAATAGATATCGAAGCTTTTGTGGATATCGGGTAGAACAAGAACGGGAGTGGTGGTTAACTTTTCTTTCATAGTTTGGAAACTTGCTTCACGCTCAGCTGACCACACATACTTCTCATTCTTCTTCAATAATTGGGTCATAGGCTTAGCAATTTTGGAGAAATTCTCGATAACCCGACGGTAGTAGCCGGCTAGACCAAGAAAACTCCGGATGTCGGATGGATTTTTGGGTTGTCCCCAATCTAACACCTTTTGAACATTACTTGGATCTACAGCAACTCCACCTTCAGATAATACATGGCCAAGAAATCCAACTTCTTTTAACCAAAACTAACATTTGCTAAACTTGGCATACAAACGGTGTTCGCGTAATTTTTCCAACACAAGACGGAGGTGCTTCTCATGTTCTTCTTCAGATTTGGAGTAGATGAGGATGTCATCAATAAAAATGACCACAAACTGATCAAGATACTCCATGAAAACCGAATTCATCAAGCTCATGAAGTACGCCGGAGCATTGGTCAAACCAAAAGACATGACGGTGTACTCATTTAGACCGTAACGGGTAGAGAAGGCCGTTTTTGGTATATCTTCAGATCTGATTTTTATTTGATGGTAACCCAATCTTAAATCAATTTTGGAGAACACATGAGCACCGGTCAGTTGGTCAAAGAGATCATCAATTCGGGGCAATGGTGTGAGGACCCAAAATAGGACCTCCTGTGTATAAGTGCTAGTCCAGGATCAAGCTAGCACACACAGACACAAAGATAATATCACAGCCAACATCATGCAGGAAACCTAACATTCATTAATAAAGAGACTGTGATAAGCCTTATGGCTAGAGTTTAGATTTATTTATGCCACGAAGAGCCTAAGGAAAAATGATAAAATAGCAGCGGATAATAAGATAAACGCGTAGTAGATCCATTCAACTTGTCACAGGCAGTCAACTGGGACACACGACCTATTCCTCGTCTTCAGCAGCAAACTCCTCAGGAAACAGCGGAAACCTTTCTTCTAGAATTGGGGGAATTGCAAGGTGAGTGCATGGAATACTCAGCAAGTACACAGAATTATGCATATGCATGGCTGTCAATAAAGGCAATAGCTATTTTGCATAACACAATGATTTGCAGTTATAAACAATTTAGGAATAGAAGTTTAAAACAACATTTATAAATAATGGGTGTTACCAACCAACCATCCACACAGGATTTGTCCACACAGGACCACTTAGCTATATTCATCAACCTTCACACAGATCATTCCCAGTTTTTGCAAACTACCCCTCAGGAGATATCACCGAGCATGTTCATGACCGAGGACGCGGCTATTCGAATAGATTAATTAAACACTCTGCAGAGGTTGTACAGCTTGACCCACAAGATACATCGTCCTTTTAACGACCATGCGTAGGTGTCACACTTCAAGTTGTGTGCGGCCAAGGAGTCTGTAACAAGGCTTTTTAGAAACTCCGCCCCAACACTGTCTTCCCCCATGAGACAACTTTCCCTTACACAGACAAGAAAGTACCCATGGCCAACCTTAACACCTATCACCTAGCCACCTGGGCCGACAGTGCCAAGACTCGGAATCCTACTAGGCCAGGTTCTTCCCATGAGAGCATGTGGTTGCACGTTAGGCTCAGTTCAATGACTTATGAAGTGAAGTCCTTAATTGACCAGGGCAACTTACCAACTATATTAGCACACAGCATCATCAGTAGGCTCACACAGAGACCATACCCGATAATGATCACATAGATACGTTACCGCCTAACTAGGTTCACACAGAACCACCCATCACCCCAGTCCAAATCATTTTATCCGTCCGTTGTTTACTACACGGTGCAACACATGCTACCGGAAAGATCGCACACAGCCACACAGTTCTTATCAAATCAGTTATAAGTATAAGATTAATCAAAATTATATTTTTCTTGTAAAACAACCTTGAGCGGGGCTAAGCATAACTACTCTACCTTGAGTTGAGCCCAAAATTCAACTCACAAAGACTAGGGTGACAAGGTCATAGGTAATTAACAATTATCAAAGGTAGGATATAAAAACAATTAGGTCACGCTACCCATCGATAGTTTATAAATAAAATAATGCATGAATTGAAAATAAAATATTTTATAAAATGGGATCAATATGTTCAAAGAGTGCACTTGCCTTGCTCCCAATACTGTCCCTGCACTGCGTCTTCGGAAACGAACTGTTCCTCTGCTCCGACGTCTACACGTTCGCAAACGAGAAACAAATAAACAAAAGAAAAAGCTAAATAAATAACATCAAATAAAATAATCAACTGAACCAGGAGGTAGAGCTCGATTTTAGAGAAATTTAGGAAAAATAACGGATCGAATCGGAGTTCAAACGGAGAAGTTATGACCTCCGAAAGTTTGAATTTAGAGAAAATCCGAGGATAAAAGGAAAGGAATATTCCGAGAATATTCTCTGAATATTTAGTTTCGAAATTGAATTATTTTTATTAGGAAAATAAGGTGGGACCCACTGGTCAGTGACATGGAATATTTGGTGGACTCGGTGTATGTGGACTCGATGACATGGACTGCCACGTGGCGACACATGGGCAAAAGAGGGTGATGTGGCGATGACGTGGATAGATCTAGGGCTGACGTGGCGATGTTTAGGTTTATGTAGATCCAACGGCCTAGATTGGATCTAAAGGATGGATGGCTGTGATTTGGTTTGAGTGTGTTTGTGGCTGCGGGACCCACTCGTCATTGGCACAAAAGAAAAGAGAAAGGGAAAAAGAAAGGAAGCAGCAGCAGCAGCCTGCCCACCGCAGGCGGCGTTCCCGGGCGATGGCGCACGGCGACTGCGGCAAGTGGCGGCGCTGGAAGGAGGAGGTCGGGGCAGCTCCGGTGGCGCGGCACAAGGCCCCGGGGACGGCGAGGAGGTGGCGCACCGGTGATGAGCGGCTGAAGCATCTAGGCCCCCACGGTTAATTTTGGTAATTAATGACAAGCGCTAATTGTGAACTAACGATTCTTTTGAGTTAAGCATATTGAAGTTAGAATCATACAACATGAATGCATGGATGATCACCGAGGACTTTTTTCGATGGTGCAAAGCAAAAGGATTGAATACGGTAAAACTAGCGGTTTCTATTTTCAATTGATCGAGGAGTTTGGGCGATCATATTTACTAGATTTTATTTATAAATTTGCCGTACAATCAAGAGGGGAAATGACCTAGTCAAAGAGATGATCAAAATGCCACATTAGGTCATTCGCACTTAAATCTTGGTTTGCATATACTAAGTTCTGTTGTTGGTTGTCCAAAGCCGGTCTGACCGGCCTTACCAGGCGGTCTGACCGGAGTACACCTGGCGGTCTGACCGGCCAGGCTTGGCGGTCTGACCAGCCGACTACCTCCGGTCTGACCGGTCGGCTGGAGGCTGGTTTGTCGCCTCTGGCCTGGCGATCCCGAGCCGCCAGAGCCGCAATCGGTCAGACCGAGCCGATGGCGATCTGACCGAGCCGTGGCCGGTCTGGCCGGGTTTTTGGCTGCCGGTCTGACCGGACCCCCTCCTGTCTGTACATTTAATGCACTGTAACGGCTAGTTTTCTAGCCGTTACATTTGAGGCCGGTCTGACCGGCCACCCTTCGCCGGTCTGACCGGCAGGCAGCAGGGTTGGAGGATTTCGCCTATAACGGTGTTGATGCAAAAAACACACACTGGCCTAAGAGGTTTGCTTTACTCTAGTGCAGGTCCAAAATTAGGGTTTCAGATTCAAGGGCGTGCCAGTTGATTTGATCCTGCAATCAACAAGAAAACATACAAAGAATATCAATAAACGATAGACAATCGGCCATAGGGCCGATTTCATATCTTATGTGACCTAGCCGATGCAATAAAGCATGAATCGGCTGTGAGGTATAGTCAATGATAGAACTAACCCTAAAACTAGTATATCGGCTGTAAAGATCAATGTTACATAATCAATAGATCAATATTATTTTAGAAATAAGCAATTGGGATAGATCGGACTGAACTGAGACAGTATAAATTGTCCATATCCAAAGATAACATGAAATAATGACTATGCAGATTGATGTCATAGCCGATATCTAGGTTTAAGTATGTATCGGCTATAGCTCCGATACAACCTTATACTAGGATATTCTCTAGTGATAAATATATCAAACTATAACCAATTAGATTGATATCAAGCTTAATATATTTATATTATATTAGATCCTGATATAAAGGGCAGATATAGAATATTAAACAAGGCATAGAACAATGTAAAACATCTATATCAGGTAAGATCGGCTGAAACCCCGATACTATCCTTATTAACAACCATAAAGCAGGTTAGATATCATGATTCTAAATACGACTTAATAGGTTGGACTGAACCAATAGGTTGGACTGAACCAATGCAGCATTAAGTATAAATAGAAGCAAGAGATCTAAAGAATCAAGCCGATGGTTGCCTTTTCGGGATGATGGATACATTATATAATCTAGATTAACAAAGTAATCTAGCCGATACCGATGAAACCCTAAAAAGGATCTAGTCGATACAAGTAGATTGTATTGTCGATCTAAATTATATAACATATATGATAACTCGGAGAATCACAACAAAGAACTAGAGTGTCATAAAGATGTAAGCACTAGCCCTAATGATGTAACTCGCCATGACAAGATATACCTTTTTGCCGAAGATCAAATTGATGCAGCATGACTCGAAAGCACAAACTTGTCGAGAATAAGCAACGAAGGTGGCGATGCGCCGAGATTGATTGAACGTGTGTTATCCTTATTTACAAGACCTCGGGATTATATTTATACCCGAAAATACAAACATTGACCATCATGGACACGACTCATATTAACCTAATACAAATCCAACTAACGAACAAGCTCCTTAGGCGGACTCTTACCGAGAATATCTATAAGGAAATTACATAAAATATCCTAATTAATAGATACAATTGCCTCCTCAGGACTTTATCCATGCACGGCAATCCATACGAATCACATTAACATAACCCGATGACGTGTACCGACTCTGCCGATCAGCCCACAGCCGATTCGGACTCCAGCCTATGCGCACTCTGTTTCCGATATCCTTGCACATTTTCAAATCTGCTTCGGACCATGTCGTGTTTCCGATCTTTGTAGATAGATTTGCTTACCAAATTTCATCGTCAACACATGCCCCCCAATTCCGAAGTATTTATAATGCAACGGAATTATCTCTTCTCAACCGCAAAATTCTAGGGTTACCCCCGTGACCGTTACGCACCTAATTCTTTAAATACCAACGGCTCCTCCGGATATTTCACGGCGTTAACTCCGCTTTCACCGCCTAAATCACCAAACTTTCCCGTGAACTCCGGCGAACACCTTCTCTTCCCACTCCGGCGACCAGAGCAACAAATCCCTTCCAGTGACGACCTCCGCGCAACAATGGCCACTTCATCAAATCCACCACAATCCGCCGCCCTGGAATATGCCGAGGTAAGTTCCCCATTGACTCCAATCTTTTCCTTACATTTCTTCATTTTTACTCTGCCTTTATCCACCTTTTTCTTCTTCAATCTGTAGCATCTAAGTCACCAAGTAGCCGTCCCAAAACTCAATGAACCCAACCACTTCTTCTTGGGTCCGATAGGCGATTTAGATCCTACCAATATCATCAACGCAGAGACAAACAGAATGTCTTTCAGACAAGCCAACCCATCTCTTTCCCACTGGACCACAACTTTTAGGTCTTGGCCCTCTCAAGTCGATAAGTGGACAGATTGGTATAAAAGGATGGCAGCTAGCAAACAAGATCACTGGGACGAAATAGGAATAGCCCAATGTCTATCCTTGTCAATAGCCGACATGAAGAAAGATGAGCCGATGCTGTCTTCGGCTGCATATTTTTGGTCAGATACCTTCAACTGCTTTATGTTCAACCAAGGGCCGATGACTCCCACCTTGCTGGACATAATCATGATCACTGGCCTAGATATAACCACATCCGCCAACCCCATCAGCATGAAGACCAAGTGCACTTATAAGTTCAAAACAAAAAATATTGGTGGCTGGTCTGGTTTTATCTCTGAAAACATGGGTACAGGACCTGTATCGGCTAGGGAACACGCCGCCTTCTTGATGATGTGGCTAGACAAGTTTGTATTCTGTGGATCCACCTGCGGCCCAACAGCCAATTGGCAACACCTAGCCGAAGCCCTAGTCTTGAAAAGAGAATTCCCCTTGGGAAAATATTTGCTAGGAGCAGCATATCAGATGCTAAGCCAATCATCCGCCAAACTGATAATGGATTCCAATGTTAACACGGGTGGCCCATGGTGGTTCATCCAACTTTGGTTAACCCTGCATACTTTGAAGGTTGCAAAAAGGCCATCACTTTTAGAAGCAGAATCCCCTCCACAGCCGATTCTGAAAATGATGAAGAATCAGACCAAATGCGCCGATGCATATCATTTGGAGAAGCAGCCATCAGTTATGCTGGGCATGGACCATCGGCTGAGCACTTCCATAACTGGTTCGGCAACTTTTATGATGGATTCCTCAGAGACAACCAAATCTGGTTTGCCTATGACTCCTACCAAAGCTTTGAACTGCCAACTGATTTCAGGCTCAATGAAATCAATGATGAAAGATTTGAGAAACCCAGAGAAATCCTAACTGCTGCAATCTCACCATGCATACTCCCAGTTGGCATATCTCAAGGCAGAAATGTTCAACCCTCCTATGAGTTTTACTATCCAGCATCGGCAGCAAGACAACTTGGCATGGGAACACTACCCATCGGTTTGTACTATGCTGACAAGATTCAGACCAGAGGTGATATTGTATCGGCTCTGATGATGGACAAATTGCTCAACATCCCTAGTCCCCCTCTCGGCAGCATCGACAGATTCAACATCATCTTGATGAGGAGCATCCAATTCGACAGATGGTGGTCAGAAATAAAAAGTCACATATTCCATCTGTCAATTGACTCATATCTTACTCGAATTGTACCAAACTTGGTTCCTCAGGTAAATTTCTCCTCTCAAGCTATTGTACTTTATTACTATCAACTGCTTAATACTCACAGTTTAACAATTTTCCTTGCAGACAACAAATTCTCCTCCTCCTCCAATTAGCCGAAGTGGCAAGCCCATAGCATATGCCATAGCCAAACTCCCAAACGGCAGTGGACCAGCTCCATCCATCATTGGCTTCAATGCCCCAAAAACTGCCACCTTACTTCAAAGCCAACTCAGAGAGCCGATGCAAACTGGAGATAAAAGAAGAAGGACAAAACATGCTGCTGTAAAGCCAACACCACTGAAGAAACCAACCAAGAGGCAGAAGAAGACAGCCGATACAGAAACTGCCCAAGCCCAAAAGGTAGATGACATCCTTAAGGACATTGAGATGGACGAGGCAATCAACGAGGCTGCTGCCCAAATCAGTGATACAGCCGAAATCGCTACACTCCAAGCCGATACACCTCCTGCAGTACAATCTCAGACTGCAAAAACTCCAAGTCCTTCGAAACCTCCTCAAAAACACAAGTAAGATATTTCAACTCATTATCATTCATTCCCATGTTTCAAATTCTCTTAACTCATCCATCTTTTCAGCCAAAGAAGAAACAAGTTGCTACGAGGAAGAAACCAATCTCACCACCAGTATCGGTAATTTCAACTCACTCCAACTTTAATTTCATCCTCAGCCGACACTGACTATTTATTATCTTTACAACCTCCCCAGGCATCACCTCCTCAACAAGCATCTAGTGAACATACTCAATCGGCCGCAGCTAGCCGACACGATGAAGAGATTGCCACTACAATTCCAGCTCCCCAAATTCCTGTAAGTATTCTCCATATTTATATCTATCGGCTCACACCCAATTGTATTACTTACCAACCTTTCCCTATTTCAGTTATTAGCCGATATGTTCTCCTTCGATATAAATCAATTCCTGGATGAAGAGGAAGAAACAACTAGCAAAGCCATCTCCCCAATTTCTGAAGACTTAAGAAGGAACTTAGCTGACATAGCAGATCGGCTAAATGCTTCACTTGATGCGCTGGTTGTAAACTGTGGGCCGATCAGGGCATGGTTTGAAGAAATCCAAAATCAAATCCCTGATGAACTTATAGAGATGATCTCTCCTGCAGTCTTTCTCGAGTAGCATCGTTTCAAATTAGAAAGGGCAACGCAAAGAATCTCAGATCGGCTAGAGCGTGCTGCTCTTGAAGCCAACATCCAATCCAGCCGTCAACAAATCACTGAGGAAAAATCCAAGCTGGATGAACTAGAAGTTGGACCATCCTCAACACAAGAGAAGATTGAAGATTTGAAAAGGAAAGAAGCCGATCTTCTGCAGCAACTTGAGGCTTGCAGAGCTGAAATCACCACTGAAGAACAGAAGTTAGCCGATTTGCCCAAGGCTATCGAAGTACAAAAACTCAAGCTCAAAAAATCTGTGAGACACCTTGCTGCCTTAAACAAAGCCTTGAAACCAATCCCAGGAACTGATGCAGCCGATGCTCAAGCCATTGAAGAAGTAGAACAAATTAGGCAGAGAGCTATATCGGCTATTCAAAAATATTTGGCCTGATGTAACTCAAACTACAAATTGTATTGAAACATTTTTGCTGTAATATATGTTTCGGCCATCGAGCCGATTTTATACTTAGCCAAATACTGGAACACCTTTTGCTATCAGCCGTTGAGCTGATTGTATAAAATTTTGCTCAAAAATTTCCAACTTTAAATTGTCCCCTCCATGCCCCCCAAGTTTGTAGTAGGGAACACAATGCTGCAAACTTAGATGTCTAAGGGCGATAAAAATATCGGCCATCTAAAGGCGATGTAAACACATCGGCTATCAATCATAAACCGGCAAACCATAGCCGATCATGAACCGATCCAAACACTTGGGTAGTATTTCTTCAAATATTTTCCATTAAGTGCTCTTCCGAATACTTCTCCATCAAGCCCTTTTACCATGTATGCCCCTTTAGAGACACATTTGTGAACTTGAAACGGTCCTTCCCAATTCGGTGACCACTTGCCGAATTTATTATCTCTAGCTCCTATTGGCAACACCAATTTCCAAACCAGCTCACCTTCCTCAAAAGATTTGGGTACAACCTTCTTATTATAATGCCTTGCAACTCTCTCCTTATCTTTTCTAACTTTCTCAAGAGCTGGCAATCTTGCTTGAACCAAATCCTCTGACTCATCAACCATCAAATTGTGATAATCATCGGCTGTTAACTCATCTTGCAAAGAAATCCTCCGAGAGCCGATGTTGGTTTCCCATGGTAATACAGCCTCATGCCCATAAACCAGTTGATAAGGAGGTACCTGAATCGCACCATGGCAAGCCATCCGATAGGACCACAATGATTCAGCCAGAATAGTATGCCACTTCTTGGGATATTCGGCTATTTTTCTTTTAACCAACTTAATCAAACTCTTGTTAGATGCTTCAGCTTGTCCATTGGCTTGTGCATAATATGGTGATGAATTAACCAACTTAATTCCCATGCTATCAGCAAACTGAACAAACTCATCCGATATAAATATAGAACCTTGATCAGTTGTAATCGTCTGTGGTAAACCAAATCTGTAAATAATATGCTCCTTGATAAAATTGATTGCATCTTGACTATCAACCTTCTTCAAAGGAATAGCCTCAACCCACTTTGTAAAATAATCAGTTGCAACCAATATAAACTTATGCCCTTTGCTCGATGGTGGATTAATCTGGCCGATCATATCAATACCCCAACCTCTGAATGGCCACGGCTTGATAATAGGGTTCATAGCCGATGCTGGTGCTCTCTGAATTGCTCCAAATTTCTGACAATCTTGACATCCCTTGTAATATCTGAAACAATCTTCCAGCATTGTTGACCAAATATATCCAACTCTTCAAAGTAACCACTTCATTTTATGAGCCGATTGATGTGTCCCACAAATACCTTCATGAACCTCACACATGACAAATTTAGCTTCTTCCATACTCAAGCATTTCAACAGAACTCCATCAATCGTCCGATAGTATAATGCATCATCCAACAAAACATACTTGAGAGGTTTATATCACAATTTCCTGGAAACTGATCTTGAAGGATTCTTGAGATACTCAAAAACATCAAACCTCCAATCATCGGCTGGAATACAGGCCACTTCTACTTCAATCCCTTGTAACATCGGCCTATATCCTGAGGCACCTTGGGCCAAATCATTGGCTTCAACGTTCTGCTCCCTAGGAATATGTTTCAAAGTAATCATCTTGAATGTCTTCATCAGCTCTTTGCATTTCTCATTATAAATCATCAGGGTATCATTTTTGCATTCATACTCACAGATAACTTACTTATAACCAATAAGGAATCACCCATGATCTCAACAGCATCGGCTTCAACCTCTCTTAATAACTGTAGTCCCTTGAGAACAGCTTCATATTCTGCTTGATTATTTGTAGAGTATGGTTTAATAGTAAAAGCAAACTGGAAACTTGCCCCCCTAGGCGATATGATTACCAAGCCGATACCACAACCATGAGTACAAACTGATCCATCAAAGAATAAAGTCCATGGCATGATGTCAATATTATCAACACTTGTATCCATGTGTTCAACTATGCAATCGGCTATCGCTTGCCCTTTAACTGCCTTAGCCGATTCATACCTGAGATCAAACTCTGACAAAGCAAAGATCCACTTCCCAATGCGCCTTTTCAAAACTGGAGCCGATAGCATGTATCGTACTACATCGGCCTTGCAAACTATGATACACTCATTGGATAGTAGATAATGCCTCAACTTTGTGCAAGAAAAATATAAGCATAAGCATAACTTCTCCACGGGTGAATACCTAGTTTCTGCATCCAACAAACGTCTGCTGAGATAGAATATGACTCTCTCTTTTCCTTCAACCTCCTGAATCAACACTGAGGCGATAGAGTTTTGATCGGCTGACAAATATAGCTTGAATGGAATCCCTTTCTGTGGTGGTATAAGAACTGGAGGAGTACTCAAATATTCCTTGATGTTATCCAGAGCTTGTTGCTGCTTCTCTCCCCAGACAAACTCTTGATCAACTTTCAACCTTAACAAAGAGGTAAACGGTTCTATTCGGCCAGACAGATTTGATATAAAACGCCGAACAAAGTTAATCTTGCCGATCAATGATTGTAGCTTGGTCTTATGTTCCGGGGGTTTGATATCTTTGATTGCCTCAATACTCCTCTGAGGAATTTCAATCCCTCTCTCATGAACCAGAAATCCAAGAAATTGACCAGCCGATACACCAAAAGCACACTTGGTAGGATTCATCTTCAACCCATATTTCCTTGCTCTTTCTAAAACCTGTTTCAAATCGGCTATATGATCATCAACTTCCTTAGATTTAACCACCACATCATCTATATATATCTCCACCAATGCACTGATGAGATCGTGAAAAATATAGTTCATGGCTCGATGATATGTAGCACCAGCGCTCCTTAAGCCGAAAGTCATAACTACCCACTCGTATAAGCCAATAGCACCAGGACATCTAAAAGCAGTCTTATGAATGTCTTCCTCAGCCATATAAATATGATTATAACCAGCATTGCTATCCATGAAGCTGGTAATCTTATGTCCAGATGCTGCATCTACAAGTTGATCGGCTACCGGCATTGGGTATTCATCTTTCGGTGTAGCTTTGTTTAAATCTCTGAAATCGATACAAACCCTGAGCTTGCTGTTTTTCTTGATAACTGGTACTATATTGGAAATCCTCTCAGCATATCGGCATGGTCTGATGAAGCCAGCATCATAAAGTCTTGTAATTTCGGCTTTAATGGCATCATACCTTGCAGCTTTACAACGTCTTGGAGGCTGTTTATATGGCCGATATCCAGGTTTGATAGGGAGCCGATGTTCAACTATCGATCGGCTAAGTCCTGGCATCTCATAGTATTGCCAGGAAAAACAATCTCTATACTCCTTTAAGAGTGCAATTAATTTACATTTAAGTTCTTCTGGTAAACCCTTACTAATATATGTCGGCCTAGGCCTATCACCTGGTCCAATGTCGATTTCGTCTAGTTCGTCGGCCGACATAAAACCTTGCCCAAGCTTGCCGTCGAGATCATCAATAGTATCTTCTGTGTGTAAGTTGGAACCCTTCACGGTGCCCTCAAAACAAGAATTGGGGCTCTCCATCTCCTGTTGTCTGTATGGCATCATCAGAAATCTTTAGGTAATCTCCTTGCCAAACTTTGCCGGATAAACAATCAATTCCTTCCATCTCCCAAATAGATAAATCGGCACAAGCTACGGTGACTGACCTGTCGGCTGGCACGATTTCGATCTGGTCTCCTTGCCATTGAATCAAACTTTGGTGCATTGTTGAAGGGATACAACAGTTGGCATGGATCCAATCTCTTCCCAACAACAGACTTTAGGAACCCTTCCCGTCAATAACAAAGAACGTGGTTGTAATTGTTTTACTGCCGATGGTTAACTCTACGTTCAAAACTCCCTTGGTCCCCGATGGATTCCCACCAAAATCCTTCAGAACCATGGTTGTCTTGATCAAGTCCTCTGAGTTCTTCCCAAGCTTTCTGAATGTTGTATATGGCATCAAATTCACAGCTGCTCCTCCATCGACTAGCATCTTGGATATCGGCTTACCATTGACAAATCCCTTAACATAGAGTGGCTTGAGGTGCCGATGATCTGTTCCCTCAGGTTTCTCAAAAACGGCTTGTTGTAGAGATAATGTCAGTTTAACCGATGGCAAATCTTCCTCTTGCTCGATGACTTGCTCGACTGCATATTCAGCTCGCAGCATAAAGACCATATTTATCTCAGATAACATCACCTCTTTGCCCGTGCGTTGTTGATTCTTGTTGTGATCGGCTCTGACCACTTTGCTCTTCACGTGCCATACTTTCTTCGTTTTCTGCCGCGGCCGATGCTCAATCGCCCCCTCAACCTCCTGGAATTGTTCCCTGCTCCTCATCCTTTGAACTCTTCTTTTCTGATTTTTAGTGAATATCCCAGAAGGACACCATTGGGGATGCATTGGCTTGGATTCTCTATGTGAGTCATCTTCATCATTGTCTTGTCGCATCGGCCCAAGTCTTTCATGTACTGACAACCGTGGTCGACTTGGCCGATGTGTAATTGCATGTAGTCGGCTTGGTTTTTGGATGAACTGGACATCAGGATCACCGCAGCCAGGACAATTCTCAATAGATGGTAGCCTCATACCTTCGTTCCAGCAGAACCTGAAGAATTCGCAACTCCAATAGGGGTCAAAATATCTTTCTTCTTCCTCAGGATATGACTCCTCCTCCCGTCGGCTCCTGTTTTGATACCTGCCGATCGTGCCAGCCGATCTGATACTCCTGGTGTAGTTTTTATTTCCATCGGTTGTATTCCGGTTGTATCCAGGATGCACCATGTTAACTGGAAAAGGGTGTCCATCTATCTTCATCGGCCTCTTCACCATGTTAGACCCATCAATCTTAATTTTACCTTGTTCAATAGCCGACTGGATCTGTTGTCTGAAAATCTTGCAATCATTGGTACTATGAGATCATGTATTATGCCATTTGCAGTACTTCCTTTTCTTCAACTCTTCAGCCGGTGGGATGACATGTCCTGCCGGCAGTTGAATCTGTTTTTCTTGGAGAAGGAGATCAAAAATCTTGTCAGCTTTAGTAATATCGAAATCAAACCTTTCCTCCATTCCTGAATTCTTGGCCCATTGGCAGACAACCGTCTTCTTGTTCCTAGCCCACTCGGCTGCATTGATCTCAGGATCATCATCTTCAGAATCGGAGTTATAACTATAGACATTATTGACATTGTTTGCCTTTTTGATGAATTTCCTAGCTTCTTGAAATCTTGTCTCGTGAGCCGATATCTTCTGGGCCAAATGTGCTAAATTGTCAAAGTCCTGAGCCGAGAACCTTTCCCTGATCGGCGCCAGCAAACCTTGAAAGGCTAGATCGGCTAGTTGAGAATCTGATAAAGATAGGCTGTAACACCTGTTTCTTACGTCTCTGAATCGTTGAATATAATCTGGAACCGATTCATCTGATTTCTGCCTAATAGCTGTGAGATCCGATAGCTTCATCTCTTGAACTCCGCTGAAAAAATACTTATGAAACTGTTTCTCTAAATCGGCCCAACTCCTGATTGAATTATATGGCAACGATGAGAACCATGTAAATGCTGATCCAGATAGTGATAGTGGGAACAGACGAACTCTGAGAGCTTCTGTAGCCGATGCCTCACCAGACTGAGCTAAAAATCGGCTAATGTGCTCGTAAGTTGATATATTGTCTTGCCCTAAGAACTTAGAGAAATCTGGCACCTTGTATCGGTTTGGCAATGGAACTCGATCGAAATATTCTGGATACGGATGCCGATACATGCTACCATTATCTTTTGGCTTAAGCCCGAATTGCTCCCTCATGACGTCAGCGATCATATCGGCCCAGGGCTGATGAGGTGTTGCTCCACCATGCTGCTGCTGTAGTGGATCCATCTGGCTGTATTGGATCGGCTGCGGTCGTGGTGAGTGAGGCTGATAAAGATTGTTGAAGCCAGCCGAGATGCCTTGAGGTAGCACATATGGAAGTTGCTCTGTACTGTATTGCTGGCTTATCGGCTGAGGAATTCCAGTCGGCTGTTGTGGAACCGAAGGGATTTGGTATGATGTGTCGACAGCTGGCGGTTTTGGGTGAAGAATACTCATCAATTGCTCCGGTGTTAACTGAGTTGATGCTTGCCCCCCAGTGATCGGCTGTGATCTGGTTAGAATTGATGGAATATTTGAACTTGAGAAAGGAGCCGATGGAGCCTAGGTTTGAAGTATTTGCTGACCTCCTTGATTTCCACCGATCTCTGTCTTCACGGTTCCATATGCTGGGAACGTGCCGTCTGGTAGATAAATAGGTCCTTTAGCCTTTTCCTCGGCTATTGTTCCATCGACTACCGACTTGATCATGTTTGTCAACGTATTGACAAGTACTCCGGACTGGTTGACTAACGCATGATGTACAGCCGAATCGATGCGATCTTGTAATGTGTGCAATTCTTCGTTACTTGATTCGGCTTTCACTTGTTTATCCTTTTCTTCTCCTGATCCAGAAGTACTTGGGTCTTGCTTCACGATCGTCGGTACTTGGACTTTAGCTCTTTGGACAACCGTACCTTACCGGGTGACTGTGAAGGAGGGCAAATACTGGGTTTGGAGTTGATTCAGCATTTGTTGCAATTCTTCCTTTTGTTCGTCATTCAGCTGCTCGGGTGTAACCGCGATGATGTTGTCCTCAGCAACTTCAGTGATGTTTGGAGACATGACACGTGGTCCCACTGGGCGTGCCAAAAGCGTGTTGATGCAAAAAACACACACTGGCCTGAGAGGTTTGCTTTACTCTAGTGCAGGTCCAAAATTAGGGTTTCAGATTCAAGGGCGTGCTAGTTGATTTGATCCTGCAATCAACAAGAAAACATACAAAGAATATCAGTAAACGATAGACAATCGGCCATAGGGCCGATTTCATATCGTATGTGACCTAGCCGATGCAATAAAGCATGAATCAGCTGTGAGGTATAGTCAATGATAAAACTAACCCTAAAACTAGTATATCGGCTGTAAAGATCAGTGTTACATAATCAATAGATCAATATTATTTTAGAAATAAGCAATTGGGATAGATCGGACTGAACTGAGACAGTATAAATTGTCCATATCCAAAGATAACATGAAATAATGACTATGCAGATTGATGTCATAGCCGATATCTAGGTTTAAGTATGTATCGGCTATAGCTCCGATACAACCTTATACTAGGATATTCTCTAGTGATAAATATATCAAACTATAACCAATTAGATTGATATCAAGCTTAATATATTTACATTAGATTAGATCCTGATATAAAGGGCAGATATAGAATATTAAACAAGGCATAGAACAATGTAAAACATCTATATCAGGTAAGATCGGCTGAAACCCCAATACTATCCTTATTAACAACCATAAAGCAGGTTAGATATCATGATTCTAAATACGACTTAATAGGTTGGACTGAACCAATGCAGCATTAAGTATAAATATAAGCATGAGATCTAAAGAATCAAGCCAATGGTTGCCTTTTCGGGATGGTGGATACATTATATAATCTAGATTAATAAAGTAATCTAGCCGATACCGATGAAACCCTAAAAAGGATCTAGTCGATACAAGTAGATTGTATTGTCCATCTAAATTATATAACATATATGATAACTCGGAGAATCACAACAAAGAACTAGAGTGTCATAAAGATGTAAGCACTAGCCCTAATGATGTAACTCGCCATGACAAGATATACCTTTTTGCCGAAGATCAAATTGATGCAGCACGACTCAAAAGCACAAACTTGTCGAGAATAAGAAACAAAGGTGGCGATGCGCCGAGATTGATTGAACATGTGTTATCCTTATTTACAAGACCTCGGAATTATATTTATACCCGAAAATACAAACATTGTCCATCACGGACACGACTCATATTAACCTAATACAAATCCAACTAACGAACAAGCCCCTTAGGCGGACTCTTACCGAGAATATCTATAAGGAAATTACATAAAATATCCTAATTAATAGATACAATTGCCTCCTCAGGACTTTATCCATGCACGGCAATCCATACGAATCACATTAACATAACCCGATGACGTGTACCGAGTCATATTACCGACATCGGCTCCATCGGCTAACCTTGTCCAACTCTGACTCTGCCGATCAGCCCACAGCCGATTCGGACTCCAGCCGATGCGCACTCTGTTTCCGATATCCTTGCACATTTTGAAATCTGCTTCGGACCATGTCGTGTTTCCGATCTTTGTAGATAGATTTGCTTACCAAATTTCATCGTCAACAAACGGCTAGTTTTCCTTGTGTGGGGTATAAATACCCCCCCATTGGCAGCAAGGGGACTCTCTTGGCACCCCTTACAATTGCATACACCCCTTGCATCTCCTCTCACACACATTTGAGCTAGTGTTCATCCATTAGGTGTGTTTGAGTGTTGATTAGCCAACAGTCAAGTGCATTTGCTTCCTTGTTGGATTAGTGTGGCACTTGATCATCTCCAAGTCGGGTTATTACTTGTTACTCTTGGAGGTTGTCGCCTCCTAGACGGCTTGTGGAGGTGCTTGCCCGGTGACCTCTCCGTGGAGATTGTGGAGAAGGCCCGGTGCGGTTTGTGAGTGGTTTGGAGTTCACCACCTTCGGAGTGAAGGAAGAACTACCCCGAGTGATCGAGGCTTGGGTAGTCCTCTCCGTGGGCCGGCTCCCATCTTGCCCACCCCTTGACGAAGGGGGCGTGCGGTGGCTTCGTGGTTGAGTGGTGGAGTTGGGCTCGCCTCAACGGGGACGTAGGAAACCGACAAGTTTCCGAACCTCGGTGAAAAAATCTTTGTCTCATTGTCTCATTTACTTATTGCATTTACATTTGTGCAATTTACTTTATTAGAGACATACTTAAGCCACTTTCACCCTAGGATTGCAAAACATAACTTAGTTGCTTAGTTAGAAATATCCTACACCGAGCCTAGCAACTTAGGTTAGTTTTGATTAAGTGCAAATAGTTTAAAATCGCCTATTCACCCCCCTCTAGTCGACATCCTTGATCCTACAAGTGGTATCAGAGCTTGGTCTCTGTTGATTGGGATTTACCGCCTAGAGAGAAGATGTCGAACGAGGTGAACCATGTAGGTAGAGCTCCTATGTTTAATGGCACTAACTATTCAACTTGGAAGATTAAGATGGCTACTCACCTTAAGGCCATGAGCTTCCAAATTTGGAGTATTGTTGATGTAGGTTTTGCGATCACCGGAAATGATTTGACGGATGTTGATCAACGCAACCTACAACTTAATGCCCAAGCCATGAATGCCTTGTTCAACTCCTTGAGCCAAGAAGAGTTTGATAGAGTGAGTAACCTTGAGACGACTTATGAGATATGAAACAAGTTGAGTGAAATTCACAAGGGCACTAGTGAGTATAAGGATGCCAAGCTTCACTTTCTCAAGATCCAATATGAGACTTTTACTTGTTGCCTCATGAGAGTGTCAATGACATGTATGGAAGATTAAATGTGATAGTGAATGATCTCAAGGGGCTTGGGGCAATTTACACCGATCTTGAGGTGGCACAAAAGATGCTAAGGGCTCTACCGGACAAGTATGAGAACTTAGTCACCTTCCTCATCAACTCCGACATGTCAAGGATGACACCCGCTAGCCTTTTGGGCAAGATCAACACAAATGACATGTACAAGTTGAAGAAGAAGGAGATGGAGGAAGCCTCACCATCAAGGAAGACAAGCATTGCTCTCCAAGCCGAGGTGGAAGATAAGGCAAAGCCAAAGTGAGTGAAGGCCATGATGATTTGGAGAAGAGATTGCACTCCTTGCTAGAAGATTCAATGATCTTTTAGGAAGAAGGAAGGAGAAGGCAAAGGGCTCTAACTCAAATAGAAGAAGAAATAGAAGACCCAACAAGACTCTCTCCAACTTGAGGTGTTTTGAGTGTGGAGAGAAAGGGCACTTTGCTTCTAAGTGCCCTTCAAAGGGTGATGATGGAGACAAGACATCCAAGAAGAAGAGTGGAGGCTACAAGCTTATGAAGAAGCTTAAGAAAGAAGCGAAGAAGATTGAAGCCTTCATTGGGCAATGGGACTCAAATGTTGAGAGCTCCGAGTCTCAATCCGAGTCCGACAATGATAGTGATGATGATGGAGGCTTCAAGAAGAAGAACATGGCCGGAGTTGCTATCAAGGAGGCTTCATCACTCTTCTCTCCACTTTGCCTCATGGCAAAGGGCTCCACCAAGGTAACATCTAGTAGTGATAGTGAAAGTGATGATGATGTTGATCATGTTTCCTATGATGAGCTTGTGAGTATGTTTGAGGAGCTCCATGCTTATAATGAGAAGGAGATTGTCAAGTTCAAGGCTCTAAAGAAGGATCATGCTTCTTTGGAGACCTTGTATGAGGAGCTAAAGACTTCTCATGAGAGGCTCAAAATTTCTCATGAGAAGCTTAAGGAAGCTCATGACACTCTCCTTACCACTACACAACATGGAGCTCAAATTGATGTTGGCATATCATGTGATTTGCTTGATGATAGTATTTCTTGTCATAGTGCTCATGTTGCATCATCTAGCATAGCTACTTCTTGTGATGATCTTATGGATATGCCTAGCTCTAGCTCTAGTGCTTCTACTTGTGATATTTCTCTTGTTGAGGAGAACAATGAGCTCAAGGAGCAAGTGGCCAAGCTTAACAAAAGCTTGGAAAGGTGCTTCAAGGGTAAGAACACTCTTGACAAAATCTTGAGTGAGCCACGGTGCATCCTTAACAAGGAGGGACTTGGATTCATTCCAAAGAAGGGTAAGAAACCTTCTCACCGTGCTCCTAGTTTTGTCAAGAGCAATGGTAAGTATTGTCATAGGTGCCGTGAAGTTGGGATATGGCAAATGATTGCTCCGGTGGTAAGCCTTCTAAGACTTGCATGTTTGATTCTCATTATATGCTTAGGAAGGCTCATGATGGCTCCATTTATGCTAGATATGTGGGTTCCCCTATACTTGGTGGCAAAAAGAATGTCATTTGGGTGCCCAAAGCTTTGATCTCTAACCTTCAAGGACCCAAACAAATTTGGGTACCTAAAAGAGCTTAATCTTGTTTTGTAGGTGAACTACCACACCAATGGAAGTCATTGGGTGCTAGATAGTGGATGCACTCAACACATGACCGGTGATAGGAAGATGTTCACCACATTTGAAATAGGAGGCAAAGATCAAGAGAGAGTCACTTTTGGTGATAATAGCAAAGGAAAGGTAATTGGGTAAGGTAAAGTTGCTATCACAAATGGTCTATCAATTACAAATGTCTTTCTTGTGGAATCACTCAATTTCAATTTGCTATCGGTTGCACAAATTTGTGATCTTGGTTTGTCATGTACTTTTAATCCTCAACATGTGATAGTTACTAGCCTTCATGACAAATCTTGCATATTCAAAGGCTTTCGTTATGGAAATCTTTATTTGGTTGATTTCAACTCTAGTGAAGCAAATTTGAAAATCTGTTTAGTTGCCAAAACTTCATTGGGTTGGCTTTGGCGTAGAAGGCTAGCTCATGTTGGTATGCATCAATTGAGTAAACTTTCAAAACGTGATCTAGTTGTGGGCTTGAAAGATGTGAAGTTTGAGAAAGATAAACTTTGTAGTGCTTGTCAAGCCGGCAAGCAAGTTGCATGTTCTCATCCTTCTAAAAGTATCATGTCCACATCTAGACCATTGGAGCTCTTACACATGGATTTGTTTGGCCCAACAACCTATAAGAGCATTGGTGGAAATAGTCATTGTCTTGTCATTGTTGATGATTTTTCTCGTTATACTTGGGTGTTATTTTTGTATGACAAGTCTATTGTTGCCGAGCTTTTCAAAAAGTTTGCAAAAAGGGCCCAAAATGAATTTAGTTGCACTCTTGTGAAAATAAGAAGTGACAATGGTTCGGAGTTTAAAAATACCAATATCGAGAACTATTGTGATGATCTTGGTATCAAACATGAGTTTTTCGCTACCTACTCACCTCAACAAAATGGTGTAGTGGAGAGGAAAAATCGCACATTGATTGAGATGGCAAGGACTATGCTAGATGAATATGGTGTTTCCGATTCCTTTTGGACGGAAGCCATAAACACCGCTTGTCATGCAACCAATAGACTTTATTTGCATCGTCTCTTAAAAAAGACTTCCTATGAGCTAATTGTTGGGAGGAAGCCAAATGTTGCCTATTTTCGAGTTTTTGGTTGCAAATGCTACATTTATCGTAAGGGTGTTAGACTAACCAAATTTGAAGTCGGTGTGATGAAGGGTTTCTTCTAGGTTATGCCTCAAATAGCAAGGCATACCGAGTCTACAACAAGAACAAAGGTATTGTAGAAGAAGCCGCCGATGTTCAATTTGATGAGACTAATGGCTCCCAAGAGGGGCACGAGAATTTGGATGATGTAGGTGATGAAGGCTTGATGAGGGCGATGAAAAACATGTCTATTGGAGACATCAAGCCGGTTGAAGTGGAAGACAAGCCTTCCACCTCTACTCAAGTTGAGGAAACTACTTCCGCTATGTAAATTCAAGCTCAACTTGATGTGGAGGAGGACAAGGCACATGATGCACCTATGCCACCAAGAATTCACAACACTCTCTCCAAGGATCACCCAATTGATCAAGTTTTGGGTGACATTAGTAAGGGTGTTCAAACTCGATCTCGTGTCGCTTCGATTTGTGAGCATTACTCTTTTGTTTCTTGTCTTGAGCCAAAACATGTAGATGAAGCTCTTGGTGATCCAGATTGGATGAATTCTATGCATGAAGAGCTCAACAACTTTGCAAGAAACAAAGTATGGACTTTGGTTGAAAGGCCTAAAGACCACAATGTCATAGGGACAAAGTGGGTTTTTGGGAACAAGCAAGATGAGAACGGGTTGGTGGTAAAAAACAAGGCAAGATTGGTGGCTCAAGATTTCACACAAGTTGAAGGTTTGGATTTTGGTGAAACTTTTACCCCCGTGGCAAGGCTTGAAGCTATTCGCATCCTACTTGCATTTGCATCATGCTTTGATATAAAGCTTTTTCAAATGGATGTGAAAAGTGCATTTCTAAATGGTGAAATTGCCGAACTTGTCTTTGTTGAGCAACCACCCGGTTTTGAGGATCCTAAAAATCCTAATCATGTTTACAAACTCTCAAAAGCTCTCTATGGTTTAAAACAAGCTCCTAGAGCTTGGTATGAAAGATTGAGAGATTTTCTTTTATCAAAAGGTTTCAAAATTGGTAAAGTTGACACGACTCTTTTCACTAAAATCATTGGTGATGATTTCTTTGTGTGTCAAATTTATGTTGATGATATTATATTCGGTTCTACTAATGAGGATTTTTGCAAGGAGTTTGGTGATATGATGTCTAGGGAATTTCAGATGTCCATGATCGGAGAGTTGAGCTTCTTTCTTGGACTTCAAATCAAGCAACTCAAGGATGGGACATTTGTGAGCCAAACCAAGTATATCAAAGATCTACTCAAGAGGTTTGGCTTGGAAGATGCAAAGCCTATCAAGACTCCAATGGCAACCAATGGCCACCTCGACCTTGATGAGGGAGGTAAACCCGTAGATTTAAAGCTTTATCGTTCTATGATTGGTAGCTTGCTTTATCTTACCGCATCTAGGCCGGATATCATGTTTAGTGTTTGCATGTGTGCACGGTTTCAAGCCGCTCCTAAGGAGTGTCACCTTGTGGCCGTAAAAAGAATTCTAAGATATTTAAAGCATTCCTCAACAATTGGCTTATGGTACCCAAAAGGTGCTAAATTCAAGCTAGTTGGCTATTCCGATTCGGACTATGCCGGTTGCAAAGTGGATAGAAAGAGCACTTCCGGTAGTTGCCAATTGCTTGGTAGATCCCTTGTGTCATGGTCATCCAAGAAACAGAACTCCGTAGCCCTCTCTACCGCCGAGGCGGAATATGTTTCGGCGGGTAGTTGTTGTGCCCAATTGCTTTGGATGAAACAAACTGTGTTGGACTATGGCATAACCTTCACCAAAACCCCAATTCTATGTGACAATGATAGTGCCATAAAAATAGCCAACAATCCCGTCCAACACTCAAGAACCAAGCATATTGACATTCGTCACCACTTCCTAAGAGATCATGTTTCCAAGTGTGACATTGTCATAGCCACATAAGAACCGAAGATCAACTTGCCGATATCTTTACCAAGCCTCTTGATGAAACCCGCTTTTGCAAGTTGAGGAATGAGTTAAATGTCATAGATTTCTCAAATGTTGCTTGATATTATGCACCATGATTACTACTTGTTCATATTGCCTATTTGATTGCTCTTTGCTCTTTTTGTTTGGGTTTAATTGCTACTTGGCTCTTCTTTGCAAAAATGGAGCTTATCACATTAAGGGGGAGTATTGTACTTCTATATGTGCTCTACTACTCACTATATGTGAATCAATCAAATAATTATATGTGAATCAATCAAATACAAGTGCTAGTGGAGTTTTCAAAATGCCCAAGTCAACATAAGTCAAAATTCTTGGAAAATCAAAGTAATTTCAAAACTATCTCTTTGAAAAGGTTTAAAAGAGTCTCCTAAATGTTTTCCAAGTCTCTTATTGCATGAAAAATGGAGTTTGATTTAAAAATGCCATTTTGGCCCTCTCTTGAAGAAACTAGATTCTTAGTTTTGCCAAAAATGAGATTTATCTCCAAAATGAGTTTGAGAAGGATTTTGAGAAAAGTGTCAAAACAAAGTTGGTAGAGATGACATTCTCAAATATTTTGGTATTCAAATTAAGTTCAACAGCTAAATCTTTCAAAAGTTGTTTGAATTTCAAATTGGCCCAAAAACCCCTATAGACCATAAAAGGTCATCCAATAGCACTTAAGTGAGTTAAGTTGCAAATCATCTTGATTTCTCAATATTATGGATGGTTAGAAATATTTAAAACTCATACATTTCAAAACTGCTCCAGAAATTAAAATTTTTCATTGGATTTTATTGTAATGGGGGTTGCCGGCCTGTGCAAGGGCTGTGCACAGCCGGCAGGGGGCCTGGCGGTCTGACCGGCACTATATGCGCGGTCTGACCGGCCATTAGCCTCCAGTCTGACCGGCCAGCCAGGTGGGCCCAAAACTTTTACCCCTCTTCTTCTACCCGACTCCTTCTCTCTTCTTTTCTTCTCCTCACTTCTCCAACCCGAGAAATCACTCTCTCTCTCTTCCCTCAAACCCTAACACCTCTCCCCATCAAATCCCTCCGGTTTGACCGCGGATTTCACTCCGGTTACACCGTAAGTGAGTCCCCTCTTCTTCCTCTCTAAAATCCATGGATTATTTTGTGTTTTTATTGTGTTTTGATCCATGATTTGAAACCCTAGGTGAAGGAAGGAGTGACTTTGATTTGGCACACTTTAGGGGTTGTACTTCGTGCAAATCATCTCCTATAACCGGTAATCTCCCCTTCCCTCGCTTGTGCTCATCGAAATCGGTCTATTTCAATTTCTAGGGTTAAGGGTAGTTTCTCCCTCTAAAATCAAATCTGTTGATGAAATCGACCTATCCCTTTGCTATAAATGTTCTTCATCTTGTGCACATCCTTTATCCTTAGCAAATTTAGATGCAATTGTGAACGTGAAGTTTTGGAGGATTGTACTCCCTGTCCAGAGGCGGTCTGACCGGCCACACACAGGCGGTCTGACCGGCCAAGTGCCTGCGGTCTTACCGGCCATGTGCTAGCGGTCTGACCGGCCGGGTGCCGTCGGTCTGACCGGCCATGGCCTGCGGTCTGACCGCCCCTGACAGGCAGAACTTGTCACCATTCCTTCACAACTACAATTGGTCTCTAAATAATTGCAAATTCTCACATCTCTTGCTCCCTTATATTCAGAGATGCCTCCTCGCACTCGCCGCGGTCGTCAAGCTCAAGTGCAAGAATCGGAGAGTGAACATGAAGAGTCTAGCGGAGGACAATATGCTCAGAGTGAAGAAAAAGAGCAAGAAATATCTGATGAACAGCAAGGAGAGGATGACGAAAGTGGAGATGGAAGTGATGGTGAGGAAGAAGACAGTGAGGATGACATGGAGATAGATCCATCTATTCAATTCGTGCTCAATATCAGAAATCCCACTCAATACACCTTGCTCCGTCATCATGATCAGTTCAGGAGGCCTAGAGACACTACAGATGCCCGTTTTCGCACCGCTTTCCAGAAGACGGTGTATGAGCAGATTTACAAGAATAAGGCCTTTGCTGAGCACAAGTGGATTTCTTGGAGGAATATCAATGAGACTCAGGAGTTTGAGGGGCTGCAGGATCTGTTCAGGGCTATGGGGATTGATAGGATTGTCACTCTCAAGCAAGATTACGATGAACAGCTCATTCGTCAGTTCTATGCCACCGTGTGGGTCTCTAGTGACTTGGATTGTTTGAAGTGGATGTTAGGGACACTTGAGTGCACTATCAACAGAAGGGACTTCCAGCTTCTGCTCAACATTCGGTTTGACAGTGGTGATGACCTTCATGAGGAGCATGCTCACAATCCTTTCTCCATTGATGACCTAGAGCAGTTTTATGAAGATGGAGGACGGCACTCCTATGGCAAGGTTGCCAGTTTGAGGACCATCCCGAGTGTCGTCAACCGGATTGTGAGAGTCACAATTCTTCCTCGGTGTGGCAATAATGATGACATTCGGGGTGTGGCATGGCATGTGATTGATGCTATTATGCAAGGGCGGCACTTTGATGTTATCAACCTCATGATGCAGGAGATTGCTATCTCAAAGGGGACTATTGGACAAGGCATCTATTATGCCCCTTACATCATGAGGATCATCCAAGCCAAGCAAGGAGGTGTTGGAACAAATCTCAAAGAACACAAGCAATACAAGCCTCACCTTCAGCTTAGCACCCCCCGTGCTCCTAGGATGGCTCAACCGCGCTTTGATCATGGAGCAAGTTCAAGTGCGGCACCTCCACCACCTCCTCCTCCTCAAGGTATCCATGAGTACTTCACTCCACAATATGCATATTTTGGGATGCCTCCACAAGATTATTTCAACCCGGTGCTAGGGGCTATCAATACCCTAAATGAGAACATGGCAAGGTTGAGCACCGGGCAAGAGGCTATGTATGCGGATGTTAGGGAGTTGAGGACCGATATGGGGCATTTGAATGCCAATGTGGGAAGGTTGTCAACCCAAGTGACCTCTTTGGAACGGCGCATGTCTTCGTTGGAGAGCTCTCATGCTTATGTCTATTCTCGTCGCCGTGATTCCTCCGGTCCATCTCACTATCCTATTCCTCGCCCTCCTTCACCTCCTCAAGAGTGAAGCTTTTTGGTCCTTGATGCCAAAAGGGGGAGAAGATAGTCTCTTGTCTTAGGTGGGATGGGAGTAGATTTAGTGAGGTTAGCCCTCATATCTAATAGGTTAAGATGGTTGGACTATACTTTATAATGGGCTATTATTATCTATCTTGTGTGTTTTTATCGCTTTGTTAAACCCTTGTGAGTTCTTAGACCCTTCGTGGTCTTGTAATAGCTTAATGAAGTTGGATGTGAACTCTATGTGCTTTAATGCTCTATGGATATTTTGAGTTCTCTATGTTTTTTATGGATGATTTATGTCTATGTGAATTTCTATTGTGATCATCCTATGCTTGTATGAGACTTATGAGTGATGATTATCAAATCCTTGCTATATGTGTGATATGATTGTTGAAATAAGCAAAGTATAGTGTAAACTTCCTAAGTCATTTGTTTGACTCTTGTGATTGTTATGCATATGTTTAGGGGGAGCTTACACTATCTTTAGTTCTTCGTATCTATGCAATTCATGCCTATCATGTTATTTGTGGTATTTGTCATCAATTACCAAAAAGGGGGAGATTGAAGCATCTAGACCCCCACGGTTAATTTTGGTAATTAATGACAAGCGCTAATTGTGGACTAACGATTCTTTTGAGTTAAGCATATTGAAGTTAGAATCACACAACATGAATGCATGGATGATCACCGAGGACTTTTTTCGATGGTGCAAAGCAAAAGGATTGAAGACGGTAAAACTAGCGGTTTCTATTTTCAATTGATCGAGGAGTTTGGGCGATCATATTTGCTAGATTTTATTTATAAATTTGCCGTACTATCAAGAGGGGAAATGACCTACTCAAAGAGATGATCAAAATGCCACATTAGGTCATTCGCACTTAAATCTTGGTTTGCATATACTAAGTTATGTTGTTGGTTGTCCAAAGCCGGTCTGACCGGAGTGCCTCAGTAGGTCTGACCGGCCTTACCAGGCGGTCTGACCGGAGTACACCTGGCGGTCTGACCGGCCAGGCTTGGCGGTCTGACCGGCCGACTACCTCCGGTCTGACCGGCCGGCTGGAGGCTGGTTTGTCGCCTTTGGCCTGGCGATCCCGAGCCGCCAGAGCCGCAATCGGTCAGACCGAGCCGATGGCGGTCTGACCGAGCCGTGGCCGGTCTGACCGGGGTTTTGGCCGCCGGTCTGACCGGACCCCCTGCTGTCAGTACATTTAATGCACTGTAACGGCTAGTTTTCTAGCCGTTACATTTGAGGCCGGTCTGACCAGCCACCCTTCGCCGGTCTGACCGGCAGGCAGCAGGGTTGGAGGATTTCACCTATAACGGCTAGTTTTCCTTGTGTGGGGTATAAATACCCCCCCATTGGTAGCAAGGGGACTCTCTTGGCACCCCTTACAATTGCGTACACCCCTTGCATCTCCTCTCACACACATTTGAGCTAGTGTTCATCCATTAGGTGTGTTTGAGTGTTGATTAGCCAAGAGTCAAGTGCATTTGCTTCCTTGTTGGATTAGTGTGGCACTTGATCATCTCCAAGCCGGGTTATTACTTGTTACTCTTGGAGGTTGTCGCCTCCTAGACGGCTTGTGGAGGTGCTTGCCCGGTGACCTCTCCGTGGAGATTGTGGAGAAGGCCCGGTGCGGTTTGTGAGTGGTTTGGAGTTCACCACCTTCGGAGTGAAGGAAGAACTACCCCGAGTGATCGAGGCTTGGGTAGTCCTCTCCGTGGGCCGGCTCCCATCTTGCCCACCCCTTGACGAAGGGGGCGTGCGGTGGCTTCGTGGTTGAGCGGTGGAGTTGGGCTCGCCTCAACGGGGACGTAGGAAACCGACAAGTTTCCGAACCTCGGTGAAAAAATCTTTGTCTCATTGTCTCATTTACTTATTGCATTTACATTTGTGCAATTTACTTTATTAGTGACATACTTGAGCCACTTTCACCCTAGGATTGCAAAACATAACTTAGTTGCTTAGTTAGAAATATCCTACACCGAGCCTAGCAACTTAGGTTAGTTTTGATTAAGTGCAAATAGTTTAAAATCGCCTATTCACCCCCCCTCTAGTCGACATCCTTGATCCTACAGCGGCGTCGGCCAGAGTTGGAGAGGAGGGAGAAACGGCAGCGCACGAGGGTGGAGGGCTCGGCCCCAAGCTCACCAGCGTTGGCGGCGTGGGAGGAAGGGCGGCGACGATGGCGGCGCTACTCCCGGCGGCGACGGCGGCTCGCAGCGGCGGCGCAACGGCGACGGCGGCTCATGGTGGCTGGCAGCGGCGGCTTGGGAAAAAAAAGAAAAGAGGGCGGCGGCTGCAGTATTTATAGGGGAGAGGGAAGCTAGGGTTAGGGCGATGCGTGCGGCGACGGTTTAAGGAGAGGGAGGCGGCGGCGTTAGCGGCAAGGCGGCGCAGCGGGCAGCAAAGGCAGCGCACGGCGCGGTGGCGGCTGCGGCGCGGGCCAGCGTGGGTTGGGGCGGCAGCGTGGGCCGGCGACGCGAGGGGGGAGAGGGCCGGGCCGAGGAAGCGCGCGTGGGTGCAGGGTCGGCCTCCCTGGGCCTGCTGCACAAGAGGAGGAGAGAGAGAGAGCTAGAGGAAGAAGAGGGTAGAGGGAGGAGGAAAAGGGAAAAACAAGAGGGGCCTAACTGCAAAAGAAGCATAATAGAGAATAGAGAGGAAGGAAAAAGAGAAAAAAATAGGGTCTTTTCTGGAAAATTCCAAATGAAAAATATTTGGAATTTTGGGAGGATTTGGAATAATCGGAATTGAATAGGAATTTGAATTTGGGCACAAATTTAATTATAGAATTGAGCTCCACTTCCGAAACTCCAATTAAATCCGAATAAACTCCAATTAAAATACGACAAAGCCAACGATGTAATTAATTAAATAAATATATTAAAAACTTTTTATTTAACAAAAATTTTCATTAAGCTATTTTAGACAGCTAAACCAATGTGAATTTTCGCAATTAGACGAAAAGAACGGAAGCGAAAAATCAGGACGTGACAAACCTACCCCCCTTAAACAGAATCTCGACCCCAAGATTCGGACTGGCTTGGAAACAACTCCGGAAACTCTGCCTTCAGGTCATCCTCACGCTCCGATGTAGCTTCAGCTTCAGTATGATGACTCCACTGCACCTTACAGAAATGGATAGTCTTACTCCTCGTAGTTCGCTCTGCAGTCTCAAGAATTTTGATTGGAACCTCACGATAGGTCAAATCTGGCTGTAACTCCACTGACTGCAGCGGTGTCTCCTCTTCTAGCACACGAAGACATTTCTTCAACTGAGACACGTAGAATACGTCATGAATACCGGACATTGAGGGCGGCAGCTCTAACTAATATGCAACTTCTCCTTGACGAGCAATGATCCGAAATGGGCCAACATATCTGGGGGCTAGCTTTCCTTTCACATGAAATAAATCTCTTGGTCCCTCTCATTGGGGTCACCTTTAAATACACAAAATCTTCCTTTTCAAAGGTTAAATCCCTTCGGCAATTATCTGCATAGCTCTTTTGACGAGATTGGGCTACCTTTAATCTGTCCCTGATTAGGGCAACCTTTTCTTCGGCTTCATGGATTACATCCGGTCCAAAAACCATTCTTTCTCCAGTCTCATTCCAATTCAAAGGTGTCCTACAAGATCGTCCATACAAAGATTCAAACGGTGACATCTGCAAACTTGTTTGGTAACTATTGTTGTAGGAGAACTCGGCATCAGGTAAATTCTTGTCCCAATTTGAAGTATAGGCTAAAGTACAAGCCCGAAGCATGTCCTCCAGGATATGATTAACTCTTTCTGTCTGTCCATCCGTCTGTGGATGATAGGCTGTACTGAAATTAAGGCGAGTACCCATCGCTTCATGAAGAGCCTGCTAGAAACGTGAGGTAAACTGGCTTCCTCGATCTGAGACTATCTTCCGTGGTACTCCATGTAAACATAAAGTTCTGCTAACTTGTCACCCGAGTAGGTTATCTTGACTGGGATAAAGTGAGCCACTTTAGTGAGACGGTCCGCTATAACCCAGATAGAATCATATCCTGACTGAGTCTTGGGCAAACCTGTGATGAAATCCATGCCAACCTCATCCCACTTCCATTCCGGTACCTTCAATGGCTGTAGAAGTCCTACTGGTCATTGGTGTTCTGCCTTAACTCGTTGGCAAACATCACAAAGTGCCACATACTCTGCGATCTCGCATCTCATACGGGGCTCACCATATTCTGTTCTTGAGATCCTGATACATCTTGGTACTCCCAGGATGAATAGAATAACGAGATTCATGTGTCTCTGACAATATAAGCTTCTTGAGTTCCGGCTGATCTGGTACAACCAACTTCTCATGTAACCATATAACACCATTCTCATCCTCAATGAATCCTATGGCTTTTCCTTTCTTCATGTTAAGCTTGATCCCTTTGATGTTAGCATCACCTTTCTGAGCTTCCTTGATTTGATCTTCCAACGTGGGTTTCACTTCTAAACTAGCCACATACCCTTCAGGTACTATCTCCAAACTCAACCTTTCAAACTCACGGTAAAGGGATAACTGATTCTCTTTGACTTCCATACTGTTGTAATAAACCTTCCTGCTCAAGGCGTCGGCAACAACATTAGCCTTGCCTGGATGGTAGTGGATCCCCATGTCATAATCCTTTATCAACTCTAACCATCTTCTTTCTCTTAAGTTCAAATCATGCTGAGTGAAAATATACTTCAGACTTTTGTGATCAGTGTACACCTCACATCGATTGCCTACAAGGTAATGTCTCCATATCTTCAATGCATGTACCACTGCGGCAAGCTCCAAATCATGAGTCGGATAGTTCTCCTCCATGGGGCGTAACTGTCTTGATGCATATGCGACAACCTTGCCTTCCTGCATCAGAACACAACCAAGTCCTGTACGAGAGGCATCACAGTAGATATCAAACCCCTTGTGGATATCTGGCAATACTAACACTGGTGCTGATGTCAAACTCTTCTTCAAAGCTTCAAAGCTACGTTGGCACTCTGATGTCCACATGAATTTCTTCTCCTTCTTCAACAATTGTGTCAAAGGACGAGCAACCTTGGAGAAACCTTCTATGAATCTTCTGTAATATCCTGCCATACCAAGGAAACTGCGAACTTGCATCACGGTCTTGGGCAGCTGCCAATTGATAACTGTACTCACCTTCTTTGGATCAACTGCAACTCCAGCGGCAGTCACAATATGTCCAAGGAATTCAACCTCTTTCATCCAAAACTCACACTTGCTGAACTTGGCATATAACGGATTCTCCCTTAGCTTTTCTAACACAAGCCTTAAATGATTGACTAGATCAATCACAAACTCAATATCCCTATGTGGTGGCATGCCTGGTAACTCTTCCGGGAAGACATCTGGATATTCTCTAACAATAGGTACATTCTGTAGCTCAGAAACTTCCATGTGGTGCACTAGGGCTCCTTTCCAAGGGGGATTAATTACGGCTTTGAATTTGACTTTCTCTCCTTTAGAGTTTTCTAAGGTGATAGATCTACTTCCACAATCTAACACTGCCTTGCTGCTGTGCAACCAATCCATCCCTAGGATAACATCAAGCTGAGGTGTATCTAACATAATCAGGTTAGCAAAGAATTCTACACCCTCTATTTCAATCTTCACTCTAGGACAACCAGTTTGGGTTCTCATCTCTGATCCAGGTGTTTGAATAAGAACACTTAAGAGGAATAGTGGGAAACTTATGTTGAGAAGCAAAAGATCGAGAAACAAATGAATGCGAAGCTCCAGAATCCAATAAAACTGTTGCAAGTATTGAGTTAACCAGGAACTTACCTAGAACAATGTCCGTAGAGGTCTGAGCTTCCTCTGCAGTGACATGATTCACACGTCCCCTGACGATAGTCTGTTGAGTTGCTGATGCAGTTTGCTGTGCTGCTCCTGGTGCTGGTGTCTTGATCGGGGTATTTCCCAAGTTGAACTTCACTGGAGTAATGTTCTTGGGATGAGGGCAGTTGTTGGCGAGGTGACTAGACTCTTTACAGTTGTAGCAACGACGAATGAAAGATTGACTTCCTTGACCTTGCACGGACTGAGTGGGAGTTGTCTGCCGAGGTGTCTAAGTCGCTACAAGTGGTGTTTGTGGAATAGTTCTGAACTGTGGAGCAGCTGGTGGACGGTTGTTGTACTGCTGGAATGCTCCACGCGGCCTCTGGCTTGGACCACTTGCTTGCTGGTTCATCTTGAGCTTCCGATCTTCACCAAGCTTCCTGCGTTCTTCCTCTAACAGTAGGGTCTTGTTCACCAGGCTCTGGAAACTGTTAAACTCATGAGCAACAAGTCGCACCTTGAGACCAGAATTGAGACCCTTCAGGAAATGCCTCTGGCGATCTGCATCTCTAGCAACATCTTCGGGTGCATAGCGGGCAAGAGAAGTGAACTGAGTCAGGTACTGCTGCACTGTCTTGTTATCCTGCTGAAGGGTACGGAATTCTTCCTTCTTCAGCTCCTTGATACCAGCGGGGACATAGTAATCACAGAAAGCTGTACGGAAATCCTCAAAGGTCAAGGCTTCAGGGTCATCCAAGCCTCCCCTAAGGTTCTCATACCAGTCAAGGGCAGCTCCTTCCAACTGTTGGACAGTGAAACGAACTTTCTCTCCATCTGAGCACTGAGTGACCTCCAACTTGCGTTCCATGGTACGAATCCAGTCTTCTGCATCGAGCGGAGTACCTACTCCCTTGAAGGATGGTGGCTTGGTGCGCAGAAACTCGAACATCTTGCTCTGTTGAGGTGGAGCGCCTTGGGGTTGTTGCTGTTGATGCTATTGGTTCTGAAGTTGTTGCGTCATCATCCTCATGAGCTCAGCCTGGGCTTGCATGAAGACTTCAAAGTTCCGCTGGTTCACTTGGGGTGCTTGAGGCGGTTGCTGACCACTAGCGCGGGCATCGTTGTTCTCATTCTCTCCATCATGAGCTCCAGTCCTAGTGTTGACCATATGTTCAACATATGGCTGGTCAGAAAAGATACTAAGGAGAAAAGAGCAGCTCTAAGAAAAAGACGACTAAAAGGGGTAGACTGAACATCCTGACAAAACACACGTACGATTGTTTAGGAGCCGGAGGGCTACAAACAGATCGTACGACAAGCTGGAAGAACCAAGAACTGAAAACAAGCAACGCTTCTAGCACACAAGCTTAATGTCTTACTAACGTGAGCTACTAACTAAAGGCAAAGCATCATGTCACGCCCGGAATTTCTATCCAAAATTCCAAACGCTTACATGTGTGTTAAATCCTTGTCCAGGAATCAGCCGAGGCACACAATAACAAATTGATAATAGAGTACTATCAAACAGCTAATTAATACTCGCAAAATAATAAGTTATTACAGAGGTGGATAGTTCCTCTCAAAAGAATAAAATTCTACGCAGCGGAAAATAAAAACAAAAGACTAAACAGCTATGGCGACTCCACTCCACAAGCAACTTGACCCGAACAAAGCCTAATCCTCCAGATCATCACCTTCGCTGAAATACTCCTCCTCTGATGAATGAATATTGCAAGAATGAGCATATGACAAAGGATGGCATAATATAGCTTATTTGCATAAACAATATTTAATAAACATTTGAGAGAATAGTAAATCAGTTGAGTAATTAAGCAGTATTAAATATACACTATACAACACACCCGTGTTGCATAGGCCCAACCTCATCTGAACAACCAACCCCAGTTGTACAAATCAAACCTCCATACCAGGAATATACCATTCCAAACCAGGAGTCAAATTAATTATCACATTATTATCACCAGTGATGAGTAGTGTGGGACTAATCACGAAAAACATTGTTAGACCCGCCCATAATCGCGGGCACGGCTATTCGAATAGTTTTACTCTGGCCAGAGATGTACCACTGTACCCACAAGACACAGCTCCACAACATGTCACCATGCGCCTCAATACCACCACGGTACCTCGGAAAGGAACTGTGACAATACCCCTCGCACAACACAACTCACCACAGTGCACCATTCCTGGATCATAATCACCCCCTCTACAACCAGAGGCATGGACTCCTCAGCGACCCCCACGGTCTTCTCGCCGCTTCTCAGTCTGGCACCCCATAATGAACCATGCTATACAAAAGGTAAAGCCGTTGCCCACGCTGGCTTGTGGTTGGCACGGTTAATGTTTTACAACAGTAGCTCACGAACCGGTTCTTAATTGCCATGAGCACGACCATCAAAACCATGTGCTCACAACCCACCATTAATCAAATTTTAATTATCAATTACCATAACACGATTGACCATCGTGAACTACCATTAAATATAACCATAATTAATAATGTGGTCTGATTCATCCCATTAATGAGCTTATGTTTCTAAGCATGGCTAAACAATTATATATATAGCATATAGCTGAACCAAACCAATATATAAGGTTCTAGCTAATCAAATTATAACCCATAGGAAAATAAAGTCATCTTCGGCCATAATTAATTGGGAAAGGCTCACCACCCGATGACATTCAAAAAATAATGCATAAGTTGAAATAAAACATTAGCTTTAAACGGGTTCAACATGCTCAAATGGGTGTTTGGGATCTTTGTGACTTGCCTTGAGCTTCTTGAAACACTTCTGAACCTTCCTCAACGTAAACGCTCTCCTCCGGAACGTCGGAAACTAAAGCGAATGAACAAAATCAACAAAGCAGTACAAAAACAAGCATAAACAGTACATGTGGATATTTTTGACATGTAGATCTCGATTTTAGATGAATTTAGCAACTTGAACCACTTGAATCCGAGTTACGATGATTCAGTTATGAATTTCCGAAGTTTAATCAGTTTTTCACCGAATACAGAAAATTATTACGATTTAAATAAAGGATTTATGATGTCACGACGGCTAAAACTTGGGGCAAATGGAAGAGGACGACTAGGGGATGCTATTTATAGGCACGGGTGAAGGAGATTGGCTCCCAAACGAGAGGATTTGAACCGGAAAATCCGATGGTTAGTTTGGAGAGATAAACTCGAAAACGAATCCAAATTCGCATCGAAATCAAAGGGATAAAATTGGATTTTTGGGGAAAAGGATAGAAGAGGATAAGGGAAACAAATCCCCTCAACTAAGCATAACTACTCTACCTTGAGTTGAGCCCAATATTCAACTCACAAAGACTAGGGTGACAAGGTGTCATAGGTAATTAACAATTATCAAAGGTAGGATATAAAAACAATTAGGTCACGCTACCCATCGATAGTTTATAAATAAAATAATGCATGAATTGAAAATAAAATATTTTATAAAATAGGATCAATATGTTCAAAGAGTGCACTTGCCTTGCTCCCAATACTATCCCTGCACTGCGTCTTCAGAAACGAACTGTTCCTCTGCTCCGACGTCTACACGTTCGCAAACGAGAAACAAATAAACAAAAGAAAAAGCTAAATAAATTACATCAAATAAAATAATCAACTGAACCAGGAGGTAGAGCTCGATTTTAGAGAAATTTAGGAAAAAGAACGGATCGAATCGGCGTTCAAACGGAAAAGTTATGACCTCCGAAAGTTTGAATTTAGAGAAAATCCGAGGATAAAAGGAACGGAATATTCCGAGAATATTCTCTGAATATTTAATTTCGAAATTGATTTATTTTTATTAGGAAAATAAGGTGGGACCCACTGGTCAGTGACATGGAATATTTGGTGGACTCGGTGTATGTGGACTCGATGACATGGACTGCCACGTGGCGACACATGGGCAAAATAGGGTGATGTGGCGATGACGTGGAGAGATCCAGGGCTGACGTAGCAATGTTTAGGTTTATGTAGATCCAACGGCCTAGATTGGATCTAAAGGATGGATGGCTGTGATTTGGTTTGAGTGTGTTTGTGGCTGCGGGACCCACTCGTCATTGGCACAAAAGAAAAGAGAAAGGGAAAAAGAAAGGAAGCAGCAGCAGCAGCCTGCCTAGCGCACGGCCATGGCCGGACCGTGGCGGCGTGGCGGCGATGTTCCCGGGCGATGGTGCACTGTGACTGCGGCAATTGGTGGCACCGGAAAGAGGAGGTCAGGGCGGCTCCGGTGGCGCGGCACAAGGCCCCGGGGACGGTGAGGAGGTGGCGCACCGGTGATGAGCGGCGTCGGCCGGAGTTGGAGAGGAGGGAGAAACGGCGGCGCACGAGGGTGGAGGGCTTGGCCCCGGGCTCACCAGCGGCGGCGGCGTGGGAGGAAGGGGCGACGACGACGGCGGCGCTGCTCCCGGCGGCAACGGCGGCTCCTAGCGGCGGCGCAGCGGCGACGGCGGTTTACGGCGGCTGGCAGCGGCAGCTTGGGAACAAAAAGAGAAGAGGGCGGCGGCTGCAGTATTTATAGGGGAGAGGGAAGCTAGGGTTAGGGCGATGCGTGCGGCGCCGGTTTAAGGAGACGGAGGCGGCGGCGTTAGCGGCAAGGCGGCGCAGCGTGTAGCAAAGGCGGCGCACGGCGCGGTGGCGGCTGCGGCGCGGGCCGGCGTGGGTTGGGGCGACAGCGTGGGCCGGCGACGCGAGGGGGGGAGAGGGCCGAGCCGAGGGAGCGCGCGTGGGTGCGGGGTCGGCCTCCCTGGGCCTGCTGCACAAGAGGAGGAGAGAGAGAGCTAGAGGAAGAAGAAGGTGGAGGGAGGAAGAAAAAGGAAAAACAAGAGGGGCCTAACTGCAAAAGAAGCAGAATAGAGAATAGAGAGGAAGGAAAAAGAGAAAAGAACAGGGTCTTTTCTGGAAAATTCCAAATAAAAAATATTTGGAATTTTTGGAGGATTTGGGATAATCGGAATTGAATAGGAATTTGAATTTGGCAAAAATTTAATTATAGAATTGAGCTCCACTTCCGAAACTCCAATTAAATCCGAATAAACTCCAATTAAAATACGACAAAGCCAATGATGTAATTAATTAAATAATATATTAAAACCTTTTTATTTAACAAAAATTTTCATTAAGCTATTTTAGACAGGTAAACCAATGTGAATTTTCGCAATTAGACGAAAAGAACAGAAGCGAAAAATCAGGACATGACAAATGGGTACTTGTTCTTGAAAGTGGCTTCATTCAACGGACGATAATCAACACACATCCGCAAGCTAAGGTCTTTCTTCTTTACAAAGAGAGACGGACATCCCTAAGGTGAGGAGCTCGGCCGAAAGAAACCTTTTGCTTGCAGCTCTGTGAGTCTCTTTTTCAATTCTTCTAACTCATTTGGAGATATACGGTATGGTCTTTTTGAGATAGGAGCCGTTCCGGGTAGCAAGTCTATAACAAACTCAACTTCCCGATCCGGCGGCATTCCCGGTAGTTCCTCGGGGAAGACATCGGGGTACTCACACACCACTGGTACAACAGCTATGTCAATGGTTTTAGCACCCGAAAGAGCATGGAGTTGTGGGGAATGATCATCAAGAGCAAGAAAAATCGGTTCACCGGTATTGTTTTTTAGTGCAATGAGACGACAGCCACAATCGATGACCCCATGATTTTTGTGCAGCCAATCCATGCCTAAGATGACATCTAAACCCTTTGTGTGGAGGATGATAAGGTCGGTGGTGAATTCTACCCCATGTATAATTATTTTTGTATCCCGACTAACAAATTCGGCTTTCATTTCCGAACCGGGTGATGTAACTAGTAGAGGTGGGTGCAACCTATTAATGGGAAGTTCATGGTCTGATGCAAACCCTTTGGTGACAAAAGAATGTGTAGCTCCGGAATCAAACAACACACTAGCTGGGTATGAATGGACAAGTAGCATACCGACAAGAACATCCGGCGCCTGATTTGCATCCTCGACTGTGACATGGTTCACTCTACCCCTCTTCTGAGTTTGCTGACCCTGAGGTGCTGATCTGGGAGGTGGATTAGGACGCGGTGCTGCTGGTCTTGGTCCCTGAGGTGGTGCACGACGAGGGTACGGGCATTGGTTGATGTAGTGGCCCGCTTGCCCACAATTGAAGCAGTTGTTGGAACGAACGGGCGGGCGAATAGCTTGCTGATTTCCGCCCATGGGAGGCGCAACACGCTGCTGAGGAGGGCGTGGCACGAATCCTTGCGGACGAGGAGGTGGTGGTGCTTGAAAACACAGAGGGCGCGGCTGCCAACCACGGGGTTTTTGCGAACCACCCGCGGCTGAAATCTGCACAGCCCTCTTGCGCTTGCGCTCGGCCTCGAGGTTCTTCATCTTGCTTTCCACAACCACGGACCTATTGAGGAGGTCCTGGAAGTCTAAAAAGAGTGTGCAGCGAGCTCGAGTTGCATCTCCGCCGACAACCCGTTGATAAACTGATTTTGCTTGCGGGTGTTGGTATTGACATCGTCCGGAACATAGCGAGCTAAGTGGTTGAACTCGCGCAGATACTCCATGACAGACTTGTTGCCTTGAGTGAGAGATAGGAACTCACGTTGTTTAAGGTCCATAATACCCTTTGGCACATGGGCAGCACAAAAAGCATCACGAAATTGAGCCCAAGTGACGACACGGCCGGCGGGTTGCATGGCGAGAAAGTTCTCCCACCAATCACCGGCTGTGCCATGGAGTTGCTCGGCTGCCAGGTTGGTCTTCTCGGTGTCGGGGCAGCGAATGAGAGTGAGCTTCCGCTCGATGGTGCGAAGCCAATCATCAGCATCAAGTGGATCATCGGAGCGAGTGAACACCGGAGGTTGAGTACGCTGAAATTCAGCGAGTCCCCCGGCGACTTGGTGTCACCACCGCCCGCACCTTGGGCAATGTGGGTGGCCGTAGCGGCTGCGCTTGCTGCAATTTGCTAAAAGACAGCATTCTGAGCCTGACGGTTGCGCTCCACGGCCATGAGAACTTCGGCCATGGTGGGAGGAGGAGGTGGTGACCCCTCTTGGTTGTGACGAGAACCCTCCGGACTATTCCGATCATGGGAGTGAGTGTGACGACGAGACATCCTATGGATCAAGGATATCAACGATGGTTAGTGACAGGAAAACTAAGGAATAACAATGGTCTAAAAGTTAGCACGTATCGCACACATTACTCTAAGTTTAAAATTATAGACTTAATATGAATGCACAGTACAAATGCATAATCCAATTATACACCAATATGACATGTTATGTTAGCATGATATGATGCACCAAAGAAGAACCATTAACAACCAAACGGGCTTATCCTATGCTAAAGCCCGAGCAAGAAGCAATAAACCAACATAGTTTTCCAAACACGATCAACATAGTGGGTCAAAAGCGTATCAATCGCATGGAACGGGAAAGTCCAAATAAACCAACAGTACAACTTGGGCCACTACAGCTATATGACACAATTCTATCGAGCGTCTCTCAGCTGGGAGTACACTTTTGCAATCTATTTGGTCAAATTTTTGAGTTGGTATATTTTACTTCTTCCGAAACAAGGTTCTGAAATTTCTCGGGTTATCGAACAACAGTCACTTACAAATTTTTAACCCTAAACCCTAAACCCTAAACCCTAAACCCTAAACCCGAGAAATTGTGTAAGTAATTAAATTCTGTAGCTCAGCTGAGAGAGCTATAGAAGTAATTAAATTCTGAAATTTTTTTGTGAGTGCCTGGAGTAGTTGCCCAACTCCAAAAAAAAATTTTTTGGGTAAAACAGTGAGTAATTTTTTTTTCCTGTAGATATTTTTAACTACAGACTGTTCCAAAAAAATTCCAGATTTTAACCAATCGATAGTTTGGAGGTCTAGAACAAGTTTATAGTATTTTCTTCAAAATTTGCGGGGAGGCTAAGAATAACATAAGTAACAGCAAGGCACCATTTTAGAGTGAAAATTGTACATTTTAGTTGCATTTACAAACTGAAAGTGAATTTCAATTACCTCAACTTACCGGTTACATTATCGGTCTAATATTTGAATAAGAGAAGTAATAGATTTATTTTGCAACCCAATTAGATCAAGATGAGTGAAAATCTGAAAATAAGGTGAGAAAGAATTCTAGAATGAGATGAGGAGTAAAAAGGATTCACACATCCTAAGATTTTCACAATCGACTCAAGTTGAATATTTTGCAAATCATTTTCAAATTGCCAACTTAGCTCTAGCCTACAGTCGGCATTGCTCTGATACCAACCGCTGTGGACACCCCGAGTATTATACCATCCAGTGTCCAACGCGACCACCACATACAATTGGAGGAGTGGGATCCAAACACGCATAAATAGCCACTCGTCCCAATGTGCCCATGGTCACGGCTGACACCTTTTGCTATAATAACCGGAATGCTGAGTAATGAGCGCAACAGATAACCATAAGATAGCTTGCCAGTCCACTCCATCATATGCTCGTCAAACCACACGAAGGCGGTGACCAAAAACATACCCCAGTGACTTGATCCAAAAGCACTATCCCCAATTATCTCAAGCGATCAAAACCCGTTACTCATCCTTAGCTAGTCCCCAGGAATGCGACTAGCCTCACACTTTCATCGCAAGCAATTAATAAACATAGCAAGTACCATAATAAGGTTAAAGTGCAGCGAGGTACATGAGACATAATAGGGTCCGAGGTCCCAACATACAACACATAATATAGCAGCGGAAGTCTCAAATAGAGCTCATAAGCAAAAGATAAAACCGGTGGTGCCACAACCCCACTAGGGCAAACCAACCGGGCAAGAGCCAAGCTGCAAGAGATCACTCATCGCCCTCGCTGCCCTCGACAGAGCAATGACCACACAAGAAGCATAACTCATAACCGGTATCCTCACCTGAAACAGCGGCGCCGGGTTAAGTACAAGATTGTACTCGCAAGTCTTACCCAAAATTATATATACATAAGGGAGAGAGAAATATGCAAGCTTTCTAGCCTATAGTGGGTCTCTAGGTTCAACATTTGCATAAAGCTAATTTTATTGAGCAACTAATGAGTAAAATAAGCAAGGACGAGCAAAGCTAGCATCATTTTAATTTATGGACAGTAAGTATATAATTCTGAAATGTATAAGCAAATGAGCCCAAACGGCGCTCTCATCATCAACCATGGACTACCAAAGTCCATACCAACATGGCACAACATGCCAACCCCACCATCGAACATAATCCCATCCATAATAATCCACATTTGATGCTAACATAACTGACTAACACATCAAGCACTGTCCATAACCGAGGACGCGGCTATTCGAATAGATTATACTATGATCAGAGGTGTACAACTGGACCCACACGAAATGAACAAGGATCAAATGCTACACACCCCGTCGAGTGCGGTACACAGGTGATTCAAGCTCATTACATGCCATTTCTTAGCCCCACCCCAACCACCTATACCACGCTGGGGTTCCCGACGACTCAGTCACGTGCGTGCGTGATGTGACCAAGGCGGGCGCGCCACGCGGGAGGCACCCCTGGCCAAACCTAGGCACCCGAGGCCCTCCAAAGGCTACCTGCCTCACGACTCTCCAACATGGTATAAATGATCACAATAGAACTAGTAAGAACAAGCTGGTCCCAAATAAGGCATGTGGTAAGTACGTAGGGTGCTTGATTAGATGTCAAAATGTTCGATCCTTAACGACCTAGACGTGGCTACTTGCATCAGGGGGAACCAACCTCCCATCATCGTCCTATCATCCGTCCAAGACCAACATATTTCATCAACTATTATTTAGTGTAAGTGCTCAAGTTTTATGCCCAATAATGCAATGCAAGTTGTCTATATACCACAATTAATAGCACTGTTCATCCCTATAGTTCTATTAGCACTAAGCATGCTAAGCATTAATGAATAAGACATCCCAAGTAATCCCAACCAGTGGTAATAGGGTATAAGGACCGCAATATCACAAGAACTAAATGCATAAATAGGTTCTACCCATACACCACAAACCGACAATATTAATATCTAGGCAATGCATGCATATATATATACGTATAGATTGCAACCAAATCATTTTTAGAGAAAGCATAGGTCCTATATGCTTAGGTGCTTTCCTTGCTGCTGAGAGTAGTCACTATCCTCCTCTGGATATGGCTTGTTACTCTCCGGAATCTCCGAATCTATCGAAAAGAAAGCAATATGCGAATAAGAGCCAAATAAACATGCACATGCAAAATGATCAATAAATTATGAAATAAATACAGTGGGTAGACCATATTTTAACTTGAATTTAGGTGAAAGAATCACCATTTTATCACTTATGGTTTGGGAGATATGAAAAAGATAAGCTCTCAGGTGCTGAAAATGGCAGTTCTGTAAATATTAATGTTTCATTTAGCACAATACAAGTAACATGCATTTCAAACCAAGATTTCATAATAATGATTATTTGTGGAGTAAAGTACATCACTCACAGGTCCTACGTAAAATTATTTCACAGCTATATGTGTTGCCATTATTTATATATGGGTTTTACAAGTTAAAAACATAGGAATGCTAAATAAACCCCTAAACATGATTTAAGGGGTAGTTTTGTCAAAAACAACACCACAACAGCAAAGAGTACTAAAATATAAGATCAACAAAAATGGTTTCACAATTTTAGCTTTTACCAATAATTTCTTACGAATTTATTAAGAGCTAGACCACACAAGGGATACATATAGCTATTTATATTTTTACTGGGAAAACCAGTACAAAAGTTGGTCATTTTTATTTTACGACATTGAAGAGATCTGTTTTATGAATCTACAGGAATTTTGTTCACTGAATTCGGAGTTCATATGAATTAGTTATGGATTTTTTAAAGTTCATACCTCTTTCAGCTCGATAGCTATTTCAGAACTCGATTCCTATTTTCACTCCCCTTTTCTCCAACTTCCACCGGACTTGGCTCACATGGCAGCAACCTGGACGTAGGGTCGTGCGAGGCTAAGGCCTCGGGCTGATGGCAAGAGACGGAGCAAGGCCTCGGGTTAATGGCAAGAGACGTTGCCTAGGGCTGCTTCAACCGAAATCAAAAGAGATGAACTCGGGGTGAGTTGCAGCCACCTTCTAGCTGCAGCAATGGAGTGGAGAACCTATAAAACGTTGCTATAGATGTTCAACATGGAGGGAATTCAAAAGAGGCACCATGGATGAAAAGGAAGCTCACCAAATGGAGGAAAACAAAATGCTGCTGGTGCAGCCCTGCAGGCTGAAACCACCACTTCTTATTCCTTCTCAATCTCTCTCAACTCTCCATGCATGTGCAAGATGTTGGGATGGATGAAAAGCTTGGATGATGGGGATTGTTGTGGTCTAACATGCAGGGATTGATCTTGGGCTATTGGATGAGATTTGGGGAGGAGAAGTGAGATGAGAGCTCAGCTTGAGCAAGAAAAAGAAAGAACAAGCAGTGAAGATGAAAGGGGAGGGAGAAGAAGGGGTTTTCTCTGCCCCCCCTTAAGTCCTGAGGTGGGAGCACGCCCATGGGTGTGTTGTGGGGCTAAAGAGGCACCCAAGGTCAGTGACAAGTGGGCCCAAGTCGTGGCTGTCTATGAGGGTGAGAGAGGTGGGTGAAAAACTGAGTATAAATTCGTTCTTGCAATTTTTCAGGATTTATTTTCTTTCCCTCTCTTGGGAAATTCGATTTGACTAGGTAAAACTTGTTCAAAAATTCAAGAATTTGGTGTGGTGATAGGTTCTGGTTTATAGGTTCCATTTTTCAAAGTTTCACACATAAATTCCAAGTATTTTAAATCTGGTGAAAAGATGAAATTGGTTAGACTGAAAGTTGGTTTGAATTTTTAGGAGGCCAAAACAGAGAGTAAAAATTCCACAAAATTTATATTTAGTGATGAAAAATAAACTAATATTTTAATAAAACATTAAACATGTATACTTCTGTTCAAGCTATTGCTCAAATAGAAGTGGTTCCAATTTTACCGATTAGAGTTAATTTTGTTATCGCATATGATCAAATTGCAATATAGTAAATATGAAATCCAAAGGACAACAAATGCACTTCTAAATACTTGGTTATGAGCCTAGGGCTGTTACAGCTTGAATCTATATTATGGGCCTATTTTGTGTTTACAATTATGGAATTGATGGATGGATGGATGGAACGATGTGTTCATCTGTATGTATGTGAATGGGTGAATGGATTATGTGTTTGTGTGTTTATGGGTGAATATGTGAATGGAGCTAGTTGTTGGCTGTTGTGAATATGTGAATATCTGTGAATGTGAATGCTTGGGCAGAGAGCGGGTTGTTGGATCACTTCCAGGGTCTAGAGCTTAGCGCCAGAGAAAATAGCGTTGAGCCTTGCAACCTCAGCGCCATTTTCTCTGGCGTTGAGCCCTTAGCTGTTGTCCCAAGGCTCAGCACTAGGCACCTCGGCACTGAGGTTCGCGTCAGCCCTAGAAAAAACGGGAGCTCTGCTGAGGTGCGACTTGCCACGAGCGGCTAAGTCCCACCTCAGCGCCACCCACCTTGGCACTAAGCTTCGCCTCCTCAGCGCGTGAGCCCTAGGAAAAACAGGAGTTGTGCTGAGGTGGAACTTGTCGCAGGCGGCTAAGTCCCACCTTAGTGCCAGCCACCTTGGCACTAAGCTTCGAAGCCTCAGTGGATCAGCCCTAGGAAAAACAGGAGCTGTGCTGAGGTGGGACTTGCCGCGGGTGGCTAAGTCCCACCTTAGCACCAGCCACGGCTGGCGCTTAGCTCCGAGATCTCAGCGCCATTTCTCTTGGCGCTGACGTTTGCCCCTGATCTGTGGCATGTCCTTCCCAAACCTCAGCGCCAGTGAAAATGGCGTTGAGCTACCAAGACTCAATGCTATTTTCTCTAGCACTAACCCTGCATGACCTGTGAAATATATAAAGTTTATATATTTTACCCACAACCATATACCCTATCTATTATAAAGTTTACAACTACAAAGATAGGATATTACTAGCTAGCACTAAAAATCTCTAATTGAAAAATTTTATCCACTATGTCCAATAGGATACTCTTATGAATCACCGAAATATTTCACCGGGAAATGTTCTAAAGTTTTGTCATCATATGTCTTAGGGAATTCAAGCCAAATACAACATCTCAAAGTAAAAATTCCGATGAAACACAACGTCATCAACGCAAAAGGCTACGAAATATCATTATTACACGCGCACAGTTCAACGTGATAACGTCTCAAAGTATCGCTATTACATGTCTTAAGGAATTAAAATTTGGGTAACAACTTCCATTGCACTACTGGGTGCACCGAGGGTACTTTCCCTTCCTTGACGCTTTCGACCTAGCATCCTTCGCACGCTGCACCCTAGCCAACTTTCTCGCCCGATCTTCAGCGCGTTCTTCCTTCTCCCTGTTCTATCTTGCCAACTCCCTTAGCTCCAACTCCTTTCTCCTCTACCTCTCTGCCTTCTCCCATGCCACACGCTGGCATTGGCGCTCCTCACGTTCTTCCTTCCACTCGCGCCATTGCCAAATCATACCCGTATGAAACTCATCCATCTCCTTGTCAATCCACTCCACAATTCACAAAGAGGAGGTGAGATCTCAGGTGCCTACACATTACATCACAGATTATATCTTCACAACAAAGTTGCTTAGATTCAAGACGAAACATACAAAATTAAAGAATTTACCTTCACTGGCATCTTCGTCTTTCCCTTCTTTCCCTTAGGCACAGACTTAGGTTTCACTGGATTGTACGTGTTGCGGCACATCCAATACCACTAGGCGTAAGTATCCTAGTCACGACTGATCTGAAAACAACACTCTTCCCCACTCCAACACATTGGGCGCTTCACACCTGGTGGTGGCAGCTACTCAGGGGAATAGCCGGCATCATCCTTTCTAAACATCCTGAAATTGCAAAAAGTTTTATCGTTACATCAATTGCAATTAACCAACAACCATAGCTACAAATTTAACCTAAATCACATTTTTCATCAAACCATCCATTCAACTCCAAACTTAAAATATATATTACCACATATATAGTCCTCTATTGATAATACATCTCGAACCATATTCCCCAAATCACGGCTAGAACCAAATCAACAAAAATACATAATGAAACATTAGGGAAATTTGGGTTTTTGAAGGAGGTCTGCCTTACAACTAATAAATTCTCAACATCGCATATGAATCGTCCATACTAACATCAAGATTGAACTACAACATTACACCTTACCCCCATTCCCTAATTCGCACCGCATCCCGAACCACATTTCTCAAGCCATGGTTTCAACCAACATATACAATAGAAATAAAAAATCCATTGAGGAAATTATGGTTTTTCGAGGGGGTTTACCTTACAAATCGATCCCCAATGCAATGCCCATGAGATCCCCTTCAATTTGGGGTGGATTTTGGAAGATTTGGGAGAGAGGGTGACTGTGTGGGGACGAACCTTAAACAAGCAGTGGAGAGGAATAGAGTGGTTGGGTCGGGTGGAGGGCGTGGAGGCCTTAAGTCGCATAGCTCAGCGCCTGAGACCCTTGCTGTCACACCCTGATTTTCATTTGAGGGATTTATAAATTATTTAATAAATTATTTCCAGAATTTATATTAAATGTTCATTAATTTACAAGTGAATTTAAATGTGGGAAATAAAATTTCCTAAGTAAAACATGGCTGGATTTATTTTTTATTAAATTCTCCATGGTTAATTCTACTCTCTGGAATTTTCTTGGATTTTTCAGAGCTCCATTACTAGTTTTAATTGTACAAAGAACATTTCAGTAATTATTTAAATAATAAAATAACCAGTAAATGATCTGGTTCTAATTTTGTTAAATACTATGAATGTTCAAGTATTTGCAAGATTTTTCTTCGAATTATTTGAGCATCGAAAGTATTTTTGAAAATTCAAAGATCATTTCAGTGATTAATTTATTTGGAAAAGTAACTAAAATCCTCTTTTCCTTTTGGGCCGAAATAGGAAAAGTCCTCTCTCTCTCGACACATTCTCCTCTCAGCCCGCCGCCCCTACCTTCCTTCTCTCTCGGTGAAGTCTATTTCACCTCCCTCTTTTTCTTTCTCTCTTCTTTCTCTCTCGGCCCGGCCCGGCAGAAAGTATACTTTACCTCCTCGCGCACTGTGCTTCTTTAACCTCCAGATAGAGCCGCCTCTCTCCCGTGCGCACTGTAGCAGCACCCCATCTCGCGTCAAATCCAGTTTCCCCGTTACTCCCCTTCCAAAATTAGTTGCGGGAACGGATTCCCCTCGATCTCCTCCACCTATCCCCAAGAAATCCCCATAAAATTCGTGGTAAATCCCACGAATTTTGGCCTTGTTCTTATCTGGTGAACTCGGGATAAACCTAATTTTCCACAGCCAAATCCCTTCGAATCCGAGCTGATCTCTTCCTCCTTTGCCAATAAATATCACCCCTCGGTCCCCTCCTCCATTTCCCCTCTTTTTCCCTAGTTTTCTTGTGCCCTAGCCGCCTCCCCACGACCTCACTCTCTCTCCACCGCCGCTGCGAACCTCCAGCCACCGCTAGCCACCACCTCGGCTGACGCCGCCCAGCGCCGCCACCTCCATCAGCTCCGCAAGGGCGAGGGTTAGCCTGGCCACCCCTTCTCCTCCGTCGAAAACCCACCGGAAGCCCCCATCACCGTGAAGGCCGAGTTCGCCGTTATTTTATGCTCTCTGGCTAAGCCCTGCCGCTCCTCCCGTCGTCGTCAAGCTTCGCCGCCACCTTCGTTGGATTCGCAACTATGACGAGAACACCATCCACCCCTCCGCTGTCGCCGAAGTTCGTCGGAACGCTGTTGTCACCGTCAACCCGACGTCGCTGCCGTCTCTACCTCGCCGCCAGTCACCTTCCGTCATCGTCCATCGTCGCGCCACCCCTTGGTGAGCTCCTCTCGTCGTGCTCTCTCTCCCGGTGTCCCCTGTGTCCGTCGTCGCATTGCCATTCACCGTCGCCGTCATCCTTCTGTGCTCGCCGGTGTCGATCCTATGTGACCGCCACCTCATCGCCTCATGAGCATCACCTCACCATCCTCGCTCATGTGTCTATTTGCTTGGCATCCCATGTGGCACCTATGAAAGTTCAATCTAAGACATCCGCTCTAGGTCAAAATCCGGTCAACTTAATCTCCGCCATCCAAATCAATATAGATAATTTCTCTCTTTCCAATAACATATTGTTCCTTTATACTATATGTCATCTACTAAATTTTATCCAATCTTTGTACCGGAGGATATTTTTAATCTCTTCTCTTAGTTATAAATTATTTGTAAATTGTTTAATAAATTTGGAATAGTCTTTTCTTTAATAGGCTTTTGTTGTCGAATGGACAACTATGCCACGTCGAAAGGCGTGGTTCTCTCAACAGTAGTTGGAGTGTAAAAGCAATTGTATTGATTCGTAAAATATTTTGGGGATCCCCCCTTACATGGACCTAGAGGTCTATTTATAGCCCTAGCACAAGCTTACAGCTTCTAGGGTTTAGGTTTACAGGGGATTTTACTTGGTTGCCCTTATGAAAGGGACATTTACATGGGTACGCAGTGTCATTTGCACGGCCTTTAATGGGCAGATAGGCTGGGCCTGGTCTATGGCGAAGTCTTTGTAGTTCGCCATATACCCTTCGCCCGAGATGCCTTCGCCCGAGATGCCTTTACTTGGGAGTACCGACGCGGCTTTCCAGCCTTCGCCATCTTCGCCTATGGCTTTCGCCATAGGGCTTTGCTCGAATGGTCTTGACGTCTTTGGCCTGAATCCTTGCTGGTACTATGGTTTTGGCATGTCCGGCCGAAGGGCTTCATGGCATATGCCTCCAACAAGCCCCTCACGGGCAAGGGTGAGTAAGAAGCTTCGGTCGAGACCGTGCAAACTATACGGTATGGCATGAGGCGCCCCCTTTCGACCGATGTTCCTGCCAAAACCTCTTTTTAAACTCCTGCAGAAAAAATATGAACACTGGCGTTCGCCTTTCGAGAATCTCAAAGCTGTATTATGACACTGGGTGATTATGTTTTGCCAAGTTTGTCTGCTTTGCGCAATTCTTGACTTGTATTTTTTTCCTTCCCCTTTTCCCTATTGTTTTAGCGGGGATTTCGCCGAAAGTCATGTGTTCGGCCCCCTTTCGGGGATTGGTAAAAAGATTTGTTGACTTTTCAGCTTTCGACTTCCATTTTCGACTTGTAGCATTTTGCGCTAGGAAAAACGCTTGTGTTTTGCGTAAGTCGAATGTAACGGCGTTCGGTATCTTTATTCCGAAACAAACTGTCGCGGTTTCAGCGTCCAGCGAGCGATGCTTGGGCCGATTCATTTCGCCCCCCTGGTGTTTTCGTTGATCAAGCGTTTATCTTTTATGTAGCTATGTGGTTGTCAAAATGGCGAATTGGAGGCGAAGACATCCTGGTCGAACCTTAGGGGATTACGACCAGTGCCACATCCAGCACCGCGAAGACGTTGCCACACTTTGGTTAGACTTCGAAATGAATAATCGTCAAGCTGCTATCGCTTGACGTCGGTGTGTATTTCGCCTCCTTCCCCCCTTAAAGTCGTGTACAATGACGAACCGTGTTCGCCAGACTTAGTATGGGCAAGGCGAAAATGTCCTGAAACGGACTTTGTATAACACGTATGTGCTTTTGCCTGATGGAGCTTGTGCGTGTTTTTAAGTTTCTTTTCACTATCATCGCATTTTGTAACTTGTACGTTCAGAAGGGCGAAGCGTGTCGGCCCCCTTGCGTGTTAGCGAAAGGAATTCACATTGACTTTTCAGCCCTCATCATTCGCTCTCGACTTTCGGCATACGCGTCCAGAAATGCTTAAGTATTTGCATAAGTCGAGTGTAGCAACGATCGGTATGTTTTCTGAAAATGAGCGTCGCGGTTTCAACGTTCGGCAAGCAGTGCTTGGGCCGATTCGTATCGCCCCCTGGCGTTTTCGTTGATCAAACGTTTGCCTTGGGGTTTTTCCACGAAATATCATACACAAAAAAGGCGAAGACACCCATGAATTTTTATATGTCCGGGCGCCAATTTGCCATTGCCCAGGGTCGATACAGCATAGTCCCCATTTTTCCTTCTTCACCGCTTAAAGATTTTGTTGATTTAACAACTAGCAATGTAGAAAATGCTCAAGGGGGTAGTCCTTCGTCATTGAGGACTGCTTTTGCAGTTGAATCGGAGCTAGAGTCCGAGTGCCTTTTAGCGGGCAATGGTATTGTGGCGAAGGGCATGGGCGTAGCGAAACCTTTTCGCCCCCAGCCCTTGGCGCCGTACCTTATTGGTATTGTGGCGAAGGGCATGGGCGTGGCGAAACCTCTTCGCCCCCAGCCCTTGGCGCCGTACCTTACTGGTATTGTGGCGAAGGGCATAGGTATGGCGAAAGGCTCCAGAGGCTAGGGTGGCATCGTAGCCTCCCAGCTTGGAAGCAACTTATTTTCACCCCCAGCCCTTTGCGCCGTACCTTATTGGTACTATGGCGAAGGGTATGGGTGTGGCGAAACCTATTCGCCCCCAGCCCTTAGCGCCGTACATTATTGGTACTATGGCGAAGGGTATGGGTGTGGCGAAACCTATTCGCCCTCAACCCTTGGCGCCGTACCTTATTGGTAGTGTGGCGAAGGGCATGGGTATGGCAAAAGGCTCCAGAGGCTAGGGTGGCTTCGTAGCCCCCCAGCTTTGAGGCAACTTATTTTCGCCCCCAGCTCTTGACGTCGTACCTGATTGGTATTTTGGCGAAGGGTATGGGTGTGGCGAAACCTATTCGCCCCCAGCCCTTGATGCCGTACCTGATTGGTACTTTGGCGAAGGGTATGGGTGTGGCGAAACCTATTCGCCCCCAGCCCTTGGCACCGTACCTGATTGGTACTTTGGCGAAGGGTATGGGTGTGGCGAAACATATTCGCCCCCAGCCCTTGACGCCGTACCTTATTGGTACTACGACAAAGGGTATGATTGTGGCGAAACCTATTTGCCCCCAGCCCTTTGCGTCGTACCTTATTGGTAGTGTAGCGAAGTGCATGGGTATGGTGAAAGGCTCCAGAGGCTAGGGTGGCTTCGTAGCTCCCCAGCTTGGAGGCAACTTATTCTCGCCCCCAGCCCTTGGCGCCGTACCTTATTGGTACTATGGCGAAGGGTATGGGTGTGGCGAAACCTATTCGCCCCCAGCCCTTGGCGCCGTACCTTATTGGTACTTTGGCGAAGGGTATGGGTGGGGCAAAACCTATTCGCCCCCAGCCCTTCGCGCCATACCTGATTGGTACTTTAGCGAAGGGTATGGGTGTGGCGAAACCTATTCGCCCCCAGCCCTTCGCGCCGTACCTGATTGGTACTTTGGCGAAGGGTATGGGTGTGGCGAAACCTATTCGCCCCCAGCCCTTCACGCCGTACCTAATTGGTAGTGTGCCGAAGGGCATGGGTATGGCAAAAGCTATTCGCCCCCAGCACTTCGCGCCGTACCTGATTGGTACTTTGGCGAAGGGTATGGGTGTGGCGAAACCTATTCGCCTCCAGCCCTTGGCGCCGTACCTTATTGGTACTATGGCGAAGGGTATGGGTGTGGCGAAACCTATTCACCCCCAGCCCTTGGTGTCGTACCTGATTGGTACTTTGGCGAAGGGTATGGGTGTGGCGAAACCTATTCGCCTCCAGCCCTTCGCGCCGTTTCTGATTAGTACTTTGGCGAAGGGTGTGGGTGTGGCGAAACCTATTCGCCCCCAGCCCTTCGCGCCATACCTAATTGGTACTTTGGCGAAGGGTATGGGTGTGGCGAAACCTATTCGCCCCCAGCCCTTTGCGCCGTATCTGATTGGTAGTGTGGCGAAGGGCTCCCATTCCGCCTTTTGGTCTGGGTTCCCCACGGACGACGCCAGCTGTTGTCGAATGGACAGCTATGCCACGTCGAAAGGCGTGGTTCTCTCAACAGTAGTTGGAGTGTAAAAGCAATTGTATTGATTCGTAAAATATTTTGGGGATCCCCCCTTACATGGCCCTAGAGGTCTATTTATAGCCTTAGCACAAGCTTACAGCTTCTAGGGTTTAGGTTTACAGGGGATTTTACTTGGTTGCCCTTATGAAAGGGACATTTACATGGGTACGTAGTGTCATTTGCACATATGGGCCTTTAATGGGCCAATAGGCTGGGCCTGTTCTATGGCGAAGTCTTTGTAGTTCGCCATATGCCCTTCGCCCGAGATGCCTTTACTTGGGAGTACCGACGCGGCTTTCCAGCCTTCGCCATCTTCGCCTATGGCTTTCGCCATAGGGCTTTGCTCCAATGGTCTTGACATCTTTGGCCTGAATCCTTGCTGGTACTATGGTTTCGGCATGTCCGGCCGAAGGGCTTCATGGCATATGCCTCCAACAGCTTTAATTGGATTAAATCTGGTAAAAATTCATAATTAATTCATTTGAAATCGGAATGAGGCCGTTCAAGTCTCTAAATTCATCTAAAATCATGATATACATGTTTGTTTACTTTTTATGTACTGTTTATTTGGAGTTTCTTAGTCTTTTTTCTTATTTTGCGTGTTAGCTTATCATTTCCGTCGTTTTGAAGGTTCGTGAGTGCGTCGGAAGTGTTCCAAAAGACTAATTGAAGACTCTTGTTTGCAAGGCAAGTCACACAGATCCCAAAGACAATCCTTTGAGCATGTTGATCCTATATTTAAATTCTCTATTTATTTCAAATATGCATTTATTTTCGAATGTCATTGGGTGGTGTGAACCTACTCCTTTATTATGGCCAGTTTGTATTGATTATCCTATTCCTTGATCCCTTGGGTTATAAATTTGACTAGTTGGACTGTATATATTGGTTCAGCTAGATATTAGATATAATTGCTTAGTCATGCTTAGAAACATTAGTACACTAATGGGATAATTGATGTTTCACTTATATCTTAATGATGGCTAGTTAATGGTAGCTCACGATGGTCAATCGTGATTGATAAATTAATTAACTTGCCAACTAAAACTTAACTAATGGTGGGTTGTGAGCACATGGTTGGAGATGAGATTTGAATAGTTGTGCTCATGATAATTAAGGATCGGTTCACGAGCTATCATTGTGAAACATTAACCGTACTAACCACAAGCCAGCGTGGGCAACAGCTTTGCCCTTAGTATAACATGATGCTTAGTGGAGCACCAGACTGTGAAGTGGTGATAAGTCCGTGGGGTCGCTGGGGAGTCCATGCCTTTGGTTTTAAGAGGGTGATTATGATCCAGGAAAGGTGCACTGCTATGCATTGTGTTATATTGGGGGTACTGTCACAGTCTCGTTTTGAGGTACCGTGGTGGTACTGAGGGCATGGTAACATGTTATGGGGCTATCTCTTGTGGGTACAGTGGTACACCTCTGGCCAGAGTAAAACTATTTGAATAGCCGTGCCCGAGATTATGGGTGAGTCTAACAATGTTTTTCGTGATTAGTCCCACACTACTCATTAATAATATATGGTGATAAATGGTAATAATTGGTTTAGCTCCTGGTTTGGAAAGATTAATTCCTGGTTTGGAGATTGGGTCTGTGCAATCGGGCATGATTGTTCAGAAATGGTTGGGCCTGTGCAGCATTGGTGTGTTGTCCAGTGTTGATTAATTTTGCTAATTAATTACTCTACTGTTTTACTACTCTTAAATGTTTTGCTAAATATTGCTTTTGCAAATGAACCCTATTATTCCATCCCTTGGTATCCTTGTGCACTTGCATACTTGTTGTGTGACTTGCTGAGTATTCCATGTACTCACCCTTGCAATAATCAATCAACCTCAGTTGAAGAAAATTCCGAAGAAGAAGACATTTGGCTTATACCCCAGTTGAGCTGCCTGTGGGAGTGGAGCTGGAGCCTTCGCTAGATCGTTTTTCCGCTGCTATTTTCTTTTCTTATGTAAGTATGTAACGTTATATTATTGATGATTATGTATATTAAATTATCAATTTGTGTACCTCGGCTGATTCCTAGACGATGATTGTATGCACAAATTAGTTCAGAAATTACTAGTGAATTTCCGGGCGTGACACCTGCAACGTCGGCTGGGCGATCGGCTCGGCTGCTACACTGGCAAGGGTTCAACGCTAACGGGTGTGGCGCTGACCCATCAGACCTCCGCACCAACGGCACTGGCGCTTTGCCCACGGATAATTTTTATTGAAGTTTCAGGGACTAGTTTTAAAATAAGTTTTTGAAAAGGATAAATTTGTAAAAAAAGAGGGTGTGAGTATGTGTATTTACAGGGGAGTGTACGCGTTAGGAGCGACACTACATCATGTTGTTGGGGTCAGTCGACCCCGACGATTTCCAACTATCCTCTTTTACACGCCTCCCTATTTTACAGGTGTGATCCCGGTCAACCAAAATACTTGACCCCGTGACTATTTTGTTGAAGCCCAATTGACAACCATGACCAGGAACGATACTAACTACTAACTAGTACTCCTGCTCAACATATATCGGCTCAATAGAAGATTAACTAGCAAATAATCACTTATGATTATACATCAGCCCACATAACGTTTCAAATTTTAAGCCGCAAGGCCACAATTTCTCTATCGGTCGTATTAATTTCTTCGAGAACTTCGCCCAGGACGACTGGACGTCTCGTCTTCTCGTCATCGAGACTTGAATCGCACCGACGCACAGACCATATTCCAAAGCGAAGGCGTGGAGAGGCCAAGACGAGGATCGGCAAACTAGCAACGGCCGAGCTGCCGAGGGCGCGCGCAGCAAGCCGCCGCGGTTCAGCCTGCTGAGCAGCTAGGTTATTTGATGCCCTAATGCCCTCAATTAGGTTCATTTGTTCGGTAACACACTAAGGCATTGTTCTTTCCTCCCTTTTCCCAACTCATCTCTCTCGTTTTTCACGCGCACGCTTTTCAAACTGCTAAACGGTGTATTTTATGCAAAAAGTTTCTATACAAAAGTTGCTTAAAAAAATCAAATTAATCTATTTTCCAAAAAAATTAGCTAAAACTTAATTAATCACGTGCTAATGGATCGCTTCGTTTTCCGTATTCACTGTTTAGACTGGGAACCCAGGCTTGCGAATGCTGCCTAACCCTATCACAATTCCTTGATTATCATCACAATATGGGTGGTGACTGGACTCTGAAGTCGAAGTTAGTGTTCTAGAATTATTAGGGGTGAAAATGGATCGGATTCGGATGGATAATGGTCATTCCATATCCTAAATCATATATTTCAAACGGATTCGAAGCGGGTGCGGATAGTGTATAGATGCGGATGCGGAGCGGACTGTTTCGGATGTCGAAAATGGTGCGGAGTGGTTCGTAAACAGATTAAATTCGGATTTTACGCGTATATACAATCAATAAAACATGGAGTTGATAATGCAATGGATAACAATACAATAATCAATGGACGACCCATCGTAATAATGATGTGCTTAAGTACTAAACAACATCGTGTATTCATGATGTCCATAATATAAAACGCTGCTAATCAAGTGTGAGATGAGATGATGAAAGCATTGGACTAAGAAATCTAGCTTACTTAATGAATTAGGTCATTGGATGGGTTAACTCATGTTATTTGCAACAAATAGATTGGTTACATGGATTGATAATTTCGGATTATGTGACAAACGGCCTATGAGATAATCCACATCCAGTGGATTCTAGAGTTACGACATCCGTATCCTAATCCGCACCATATTATCCACATCTGCATTTATATCCCTGGATTTCTAATAACTCATACCATATCCTCGTTTCGGATGGATTCGAAGCGGATCGGATCGGATAATGTCCAATCCGTTTTCACCCCTAAAAAATATGAACTTTTAATTTCTTCAGAGTTCTGATACATGGTCATGAGCAAGTAGGAGGATTAAATCATAAATTTATTCATTCCGACAGAATGGAAGGTAAGAAGCTAGGAAGGTAATTAAGAAGTGACTGATTTGATAATCTATAGCGGTTGGTGCTTGTGCATTTAGTCTACATTGTGTTACATATTAATCATGTCCACTATTTATTATAGGACAAAGTATGAATTACCCCTCGAACTATCGCTCGATCAAATTACCCCTGAACCCAAAAACCAGACATTGCTCACCCTAAACTTTCATTACCGGACGAATTACCCCCTCGACCCAATTCAAAGCGGTTTTGTCCTATGTGGCATACGTGTGGCAATCCGGTCAGTATTTTCTTCTTGAAAAAGTGGTGGGGTCCACCTGTCATACTCTCATCTCTCTCTCTTTCTCCTCTTCCCCTCTTCCTATCTCTCTCTCTCTAGCGCCGTCAGGAGTGGCGACACAGTGGCCGGAGGCGGGTGTGGCGGGGGCCGCGAAGGCGCGTGGCGCGGCCCACGCCAGTGACTACGGTGAGCGGCCACAACTACGGCGAGGGCACTCAGCGAGCGGCTCTTCCCTTCTTTCTCTCTCTCTGGTGTTGTCGGGAGAGCGGACCCCGAGTCCGCGATGAGCATGGCGGGGATGGTGAGGACGCGCGGCGCAGCCCACGACGAAGCTCGCGGGAAGGAATCGACGAGCCCGCTACCATCTCGAGCTCCCTCGACGACCCTCCTTCTTCCTTCTTCTCCACTTCTCTCCTTCTCCGTGGCTGGCAGCGGAGGTCCTCCCGCGCCTCTCCCCCGCCGGCGCTCGAGCGACCTCTGCCTTCCTTGCCGGGGGAGACCGAGGAGGCGGCGCACCCCAGTGGTGGCCGAGGACGAGCTCGGCTCGATGGGGGAAGGTTGACTCGCGAGGAGAAGCAGGGGCGGCCCTCCTCATCATCGTCGTCGTCCACTACTGTTGCTGGACAAGCACCCCAACAAGCTCACCCCACCCCTCCCACGTTGTTGCTCCCTGTCTCCCCCTCCCCTCACCACCACCCCCACTCCACCACCCCCAGGAAGAAGAGAAGTTGCAGCCGGACACTAGGGAGGCCGCTGCAGAAGCAGGGCGCGAGGGCGCCGGTGCCCGTTAGTGCGAGGGTAGAGGGCGGATGGGTGGGGTATGCAAGAGGGGCACTGCGGTAGGGTCCAGCGACGAGTCCGTCGCCCATCCCCGTCGTCCCCGCTCTGTGGATGAGAGAGAGGAAGAGGAAGAAGTGAAGATGAGGTATGACAGGTGGGTCCCTCTATTTTTAAAAAGAAAATGTTGATTGGATTACCACGCGTATACCACATAGGACAAAACTGCTCTGGATTAGGTCGAGGGGGTAATTCGTCCGGTATTAAAAGTTCAGGATGAGTAATGTCTTGTTTTCGGGTTTAAGGGGGTAATTCGGTCGATCACGATAGTTAAGGGGGTAATTTGTACTTTTCCTTTAATATATTAATCATGAGCTTTGTCTTTACATTCATAATGTACAAACTGATGAAAGATTTACCAACTTGAGTATTCCTGAGCTTGTTAAACTGACGGTGAATAAAAAAAGTATTGCTTTTTCCTTTTGTTTATCAGCTCCTCAAGCTTGTACTAGTTTTTCCTATAGCCGCTGCCTTAGTTGATAGGTGCTTTTCGACAATAAAAATTGTCAAGACAATACTGAAAAATCGTGAATGACAGGATCAAATATTTTGTGGAACCGAAATTCTAGCTAGAACTCTAAATAATGATGTGGTAGTTTGCTCTCACAAGATGGAGGATCGTACCAAGATATAGTCGGTTGTTAGTATATTTTCTAGTAGTGACCCCGATAATCATTTATCCTGGTTTCGCCCCCGGTGCACGCGTACTGTGAGCATTTATGTTTATACTATCTTAAAAAAATCTATTTTAGGTTCACTGCATATTTGAGTACAACCAAATATATGCAAAAAAAATTTATGCATCCAAATCTTATACATGCGAAATTTCCACGTATAAACTTAATTTCAAGAACATTTCGATATAGAAACTCTTTTATATGAATTTGAAACGAATTTTAAAACAAACTTAGAGATGAAAAAAATATATTTTATGAACTTTGTATATTGGGCTTAAACTGGCCTAGGAAGAAAATAGGCCAAAAACATGTACGTGCATGCTGCATGGGAAAATCTCATACATTTCGTAGAGAAACATGCTGAAAACAGAAACCAAACTATTATTAGCTTTAATAATCTAGGAAGGGAAAGGAGACAGATTCGTGCGCGGTACATGCGTGCGCATCCGCACGATAGCCTGGTGCTCCCCGTATTCAACGCGTTCCTCCGCCGGCCATCCCCAATCCCCAGCACAAGGAGCAGTAAGCTCATCAGGGACAGGTAACGGGATCTGGGTGACGTGGAGCAACGATGGACGATGGATCTAGGTGATGCGGCACAACAATGAGGAGACGTGGCATTTTATGGCATCCTGGCAACCATGCATGCCATGAAATATATGCAAAAATTTAAGGGACCGTCTACTGTACAGTTGCTTGAAAAAACAATCCATCAGCCGACCTTTTAAGTTTAAGTTGTCAGATCTGAATCAGAGGTTGAGAGCACTGATTGCCTTATCTTAAACCCGTGGATCACTGTTCCACCTTACGGGTCATGAAAAGGCCGCGTTAGTGGGTTTGGGTATATCTATCGGTCTGGTTTATCTTTTCCTTTTCGATACATCGACACAATGCATGTATGTGTATTCTTAAAATCTTTGTTGGGCCGCACGTGTCCAGTGGATTGAATATTTTTTTAAATCTAAAAGCCCGCATTAAGTTTTTTTTCATTGTTGGGCTTTAGACGTATATATTTTTGGTATTCGCGTGTGGGACAAATTTGTCAGTGTGAAGAAAATGTACAGAAGTGAAAAAATCGTATTAACAGTTGAAGTTAAATTTAACAATTTACAACCTACAGCCTTACATCCAACCTTGAGAACGGAGAGGACGTCAACACAAATACAATCTCTCAAGTGCTACAACTTGTACAATTTGTACGTAACTTTCACAACTTTTTGCTGGACTTTAGCTTCTTGTTCACCTTCTGCACTTGCTTGATTTAGAGAGTGCTTGGATACGTTTTAGTCCCATGACTAAAAGTAGTGAGATTAAAACTTGCTAGCTTCACCCATGCTTGGATCCAAAATACTAAAGAGACTAGAATCAGTTAATGAGCATTTATTAGGAGGGAAAGGGAGGATTAGGGAAGAGGGAGGATAATAAATGACGGGAGTTAAATGAGGAGAGAGAGGACTAATCCACATTTTAGTAGGGTTCTCTTGACTAAAGAATTTTAGTCTCAAGGCTAGTTTTAGCTCCTCTTTAGTCGGGGGTGCTTGGAAGTTTAGTCTCTCAAAGAGACTAATTTTAGTCAGGCTAAAATTAGTCCTATGAATCCAAGCACCCTCTTAGCCTGGCAACCTCTTTCTGGTACTACATACTTGCACTGTCTGCGTTAAAAAATAATACAAATCTTAGTAGAGAAATATTACATGAAACTGAGCAAATTAAGGATAGAAATTTCAGGCATTAAACAGAACGTTCAGAAATTGCATCAGGTAGAAGCTATATGAGTGATCATAAATTTATACCATAGTATATATGGAGCGCAAATCCATTTTTTTCTATGTCGATATAGTTAGTCAGCTCCAAAAAGGACTGCAGTAGACATGTTGATATGGTCAGTTACTGAGTTGCACAAAATTTGTGTACCGTTGCACAAAGTTTACTTAAAGTGTTTAATTTATACTAAAATCCGATGCAAAAGCAGTACAATTACTCCATCACTACCTTACCATGCTATCATTGAGGACTGAGCCAATAGAGGCAAAGCCATTAAGGCAAGGGGAAAAAAAGCACATTATACAGTGAAAGCCATAGGACCTTCTCTTGATAGTCGGTTCCTCGGTCCTCGATCTACACCACCACGCCATTTCGGTCCCTACTGCAGAATCTGTAAAGTTGCTCCCAAAAATTGTATGTAGGCAATTTAATATCGTACTGCTACTACCACATCCACATTTTACTCCTAAAAACTACTAAAATAGCATCGTCGCGGACTCTTCCCCAATTTCAACAAAGTTACACATATAACAAAAATGCACCATCACTACCAAAAAATTGCATACAAATAACAAACAACCAAGGAACTGGAAAGATAAAATGATCGACTCTTCCAGGATCATAAAACTATGGTCTATACAAGCATAAAAAAGCATCTAAGTTGATTGAATTAGTAAAAACAAATCATGATAACTTGCACTTTTATTTGTTCTCAAGTTGCACTTTATTCATACTCAAGTTGAACTTTTTCATATTATGCAGCTTGAGGTTAAGCTTTTGCAAGTTTGGTTGTATATATTTGACAATTAAGAAAAAAAGACAGATAACAACAAAATGGTGGGAAATAAACCAAAATACTCTAAGAGTTCTCATCATTCAATAGTTGAACAAATTGGTAATTTAAGTTGCACATATTTATAACTAAAGTTGTGCATATTGATAACTTAAGTTGCACATGATTGCATTTTTATGTACCTAGAAAATCAAAACAAAGGTAAAAAAACCTAGAGGAAAATTTCCTAGATACACAACAGTAGTAATCATTCAAGGATGAAGAAATAAAAAAACGTTACTATAGTTACCTAAATACACAACAGTAGCAAACATTGAAGAGTGTGAATTAAAAAAAAGCAAAAGCACAAGCAGTTTAGAAAACCAAAGTTGTTCCTATTGTAATGTCTACATGTTAGTTTCAAAAACTAAATTGGCTAAAATACAAACAGATGCAGATATATTCGTGTTTAATTCTGCTGGACGACTGAATCATATGCAGACATGCACAAACCAAAGCATCACCCCAAAAATATATGATAGGCAGCGAACTGCAGCGATCAAAACAACATGCAAATTCAGTATTAGAAAACAAAGTGGAGCTACTGTATATGAATTCAGGCGTCATCCCAACAGACAACACTCTATGCATGAGGTTGATCAAAATCTAAAATGTATTGCGCTGGTTAATATCCTAATTCAAGCCAAACATGTAGTGCCATTCCTTTGCAAAAGGAGCTCCTCGCAAAAAAAATATCAGTACTACGTCTGCAGATCATAAAAAAATCTAACAAAACCCCTTTGCAAAAGGAGCTCCTCGCACACAACTATATTCAGCCTATGACAAACTAAACTCAGATCAGTCGCTAGATAACAAAACTGAACAGGATAGAGAACAATTGCTTATTGTTTATACTAAGGGCCTATTTAGATCCTTCAAAATGGTAAAACTTTTACCATTTTGAAGCACTTTTTGGCAAAATGGATCTAAACAGCATGGTGAAAAAATGGCAACTTGCCATTTCACATTTGGCAGTCTAGAGTAGCAAAATTGGCCAAAAAGTGCATAGGGACACGGACCACCTCTCATGGTACATGGGAAAATGGTAACTTTTGCATGCCTCTAAACACCAACTTGCAAATATGTAATGCCAAAACTTTTACCACCAAAACTTTTGCCATTTGTCATTTGCCATTCCAAATACCTCTAAACAGGCCCTAAGTTGCACTTTTCCAAGTTATGCAACTTTACTTTGGGCTCTGTGCAAGTTTGTCTATGCATTGTGCAAGTGCATGTGATTGACACGCAAGAAAAGAAATCAGATAGCTGATAAATATCATAGTTGCACAACAATGTGATCCTTGCACTGCGGGATATTTTTGATAGTGTAAATCAACCTCAACTCAACAAAATTTCACACGCTGCCGAAAAAATCCCCGGGTGCAACATTTTCGGAAGGGTTAGTAGAGAAGGCAAACCTCAAAAATCAAAATATCCCGTGAGCGTAGATCATAAATAATCATTCATCGTGCAGGGCTGCCGCTTGCAATCCAACACCTTCACCACCCATTGTCCACTGTTCACCAAGCGCCACAAAACTACATCCAACAAAATAAGGTTGAGATTTTGATTTTGAGGTTCATACAGCAAAACAAAGAACAGCTTGAAAGATAGTGACCATTCAACAAGCAGTCTTATCAACTAAACCCCTTGTGAGGATAACAATTTCATATACACATCCCCTCCACTAAAACAGGAAGAAGAAAAAATATACCAATGACAACACTGTGATGCTAAACACGTACATCTAGATCATGGGTAAAGCTGCAAAGTATACAACTGCTCTCTCCCCCTCCCCAACTTATGTTTTTAGCTTTGCACAACCCCATGGCTTCAAACTTTTGGAGAAAGGGCAGCTTATGTAGAAAATGTACCCATTCTCACTAAAAATTACTAATTTATGTACAGTCTAAGTAAAACAACTATGTCCCAGTCAAAACAAATTTGCAATCATCACATAGCATAATCAAAATTGCACTCCCACACAGATTGCAGAAGCACCGGACTAGGCTGTTGTGACATCCTGGCCCAATTAGGATGAGGCTTGTGTGGCCCATGAGGGCTGTGTTCACATGTTTAGTACCACCTTGCTAGTTTAGCAAGGTGGAACCAACTTATAAGCCCTCTTCCCTCCAACCATATCACTCCCGGGTTAACCCTTTTACACGAAGCAAGGACGAAAGTGTAAGTGGTATGGTATGTGTAAGTGGGCCCGCCCGTCGGATGGGCTGGGCTACGCGGTTCTGGAGGGAGGGCTGTTACAAATGGTATCAGAGCTGACCCTCGCGGTTACACGTACGGGTTAGTGTGCGGGTATATGGCGCATGTGGGCTTTGTGTGAGGCACATGGCATGGTATATAGCGCTGGCACTGGACGTACGGACGTGCGCTAGGCATGGTATATAGCGCTGGCACTGGACGTACGGACGTGCGCTAAGAGGGGGTGTGTTCCTGGCCATTGCCTATATGCCTATGTGGCTATGTGGGTGAGTTGGACCGACGGGGACGTCGGGGGGTGTATGTGACATCCCGGCCCAATTAGGATGAGGCCTGTGTGGCCCATGAGAGCTGTGTGCACATGTTTAGTACCATCTTGCTAATTTAGCAAGGGTGGAACCAACTTATAATGCCTCTTCCATCCAACCATATCATTCCCAGGTTAACCCTTTTATATGAAGCAAGGATGAAAGTGTAAGTGTGGTGGTATGTGTAAGTAGGCCCGCCCGTCTGATGGGCGTTTTGGAGGGAGGGCTGTTACAGCTGTGTTACAAATACTGAGAGCTTAAGTTCAGGCTGGCAGACTAATTCGCATAAAGTTAAATATCCACGAAGAGAAACGAAGAAATGGCATGTTCCCAACGCATCAATGAGCCCACACACTTCCCCTTCCCCCAGAAGATACACTCAATGGCACACTTATCATAAAATAAAAGTTTCCAACCACGACACAACTACACAAGCAATCCATGATGATCTAGCTAGCAACACTATATGCGGCAGCCCAAACAGAAACAAATCACGGTTCTCTTTTTCAGCACACTAATTGCCTCAAAGAGCTCCCAGGACAAAAAACCACCCCATCATTTTGTCAAAATTAAAAAAAGGCTTTCAGAGAAGAAACACAAAATTCCTAAAATAAACCTGCCCTGCACAAATTCAAGCCGCTGACATATCTCCAAATTGCTAGGAATGCACTTGAATGATAAGTGAAGTAATGATGCAAAGCATGTCATCTGTAGTTTCATATTACACATATGTGCAATTTATATCGCAAGCGCATGCCATTTCTAGAGCACAGATTGGTTGTTCAAGCTCTCGATTCCATGAACAGGTGCATCAATGCACAAACCAAAAGCACTGCCCCCAGAACTGAAAACCAAAAATCAATGCGGAAAAGAAGGAAATGATATAAGTACACACAAATCTATAGGTCTAACCTGAGAGCTGTACGCTCCAATGCCGCCCTCCAGCCTGCGTGCGTAGTCCGCGGCGGCTGCCTGGCACTGCATGGCCGCCCGGCTCTCCTTCATCCTCTCCCTTGTCGGGCAGCTCCACCACCCCCAACATCCGCCTCCTCCCCTACGGGATGCAGGAGGCACGTGTTCGCGAGGAACCCATCCAGCGCCGCCGTAGCCTCCGCCCATGCCTCCTCCCTTCCTCCTCACCCCTGTCGCCCCAAACCCTAGCAGGAAGCAGTCGCACACCCTCCGTCACTCTGGCCACAGAGAGAGAAAGAGAGAGAGAGCGAGAGTGAGAGAGGACTCGGGAGTTCTTCAGATCGAATCGATGGAGAAATATCTCTCTTGGCCGGTCCGGCCTCCCCAAGCCCACATGGTTAACGTGCTTGGCAAAATTCGGCCCGTTACCAGAGACACAACAAACCAACCCAGCAGCGTGCACGCATCATGAAGCAAATCAATCCGATGGAAAAAGAAATCGACTGACCGATTACGAATTTGTAGGCAACTGCAGAATAGCAAAAGCAAAAATGTAATTATTTAGAACTTTTTCAATCATGATGTTATCTTTGCTTAAGTTGATTAGGAGTTCATATTAAATCTTGCTGTATAAGAAACTAATCCAAGTATTAAATTGTAAACATCAAATAAACCGAAAATCGGCTGTGGTACACGTGGATATGGAAATTCAAATTGTGTTTAAAAAACGAAAACACAAATGATATACCACTTGGCTTTAATTAAAAATAGGATTACGTCTCACCCAAAGCTGGCACCGTGTACAGACCCCTGTTGCAAATAGGGTATGTTGCAATAGAACAGTGAACCGACCCCTGTTGAACCGCGATGCCGATACTAATCGCAAGTTACAACTGCTAGTACCCAGAGTAATAAAAGATGAATCATTTCAGGAATCTGAATAAATTAATACCTTTTCACCACTTCGTGTAATCCCTAAGTGCACAACCATGAGATAAAAACAGTAGTATCAGAACCTAGCTAGACAGATCTATGGACGAAACCTCAACCTTCATTATCTTCATGTTGGACACGAAGTATGGAAAAAAACAACAATAGAAGGGTGAGTACAGTCCTACTCTGCAAGCCACTAGAAAATATGAATATGCAAGCTACAAAGGAAGGTGATGATGAAGTGAGCGTAGTTCTACTGGTTAGGTTCCTCGTGGTGGAACCAGTCTACCCGGGTTCAAATCCATAGATTTGACACAGGTGTTCACATTTACGGCTAATTATTCTTTCAGTGGTAGACGACGTACCCGTCAACAGCAAGGTGCCCGTGGTGACTTTGTCAATCTCAAGATATGATGACCTAGTCTTCCGGAAGTGCTCATAGGGATAGGGCGTGCGTGTGTGCGTTCATAGGGGTGAGTGTGCGCGCGTTGTGAGCGACTGCGTTTGTACTGTGTTTCTAAAAAAAAGGAAGGTGATGGCAATGGGATGCCCAATATCCCATTAGGTAGGGATAACTATCGATTTGTTGGACACTTAACACACACGATCTGCCTTTAGATCAACACGATCCGAACCCTATAATTGTAGCATCATGACTCCTCTAATTATCAATCGTGTGTTGTCTAGCTGATCTCGCCGACAAGGCTAATATCTGCATGCGAATCGAAGAACACAAGAAAGAAGAAGCTAGGTAGATTGCAACTCAATTTACAAATGAATGATTAAGCACACGAAGTTGGGGTTCTACAAACCAACGAACGACCAACGAAACTGTTCAATGACAGATTAATCTAAGTAAAACCTGACTCTAAACCGTGACGGCTATTAAATGCATATGATTAGCGACGTCCTAGGGTTAGCCACCTTCTTGGACTTAACCCATGACACAAAGTACTAAGACCAAGGACCAAATCAGACTCGGATTGGAAGAGATATGTGACTTGTTTTATAGATTCCCGATAGCTTAGGAGTAATTTTGACACGGGACTGGAACTATCTGAAGGTAGACTGCATAAGCTTTCCAACAAGTACTCATGGGACCCGAAAGTCCTTCTAGATCAGCGACTAGGTCCGTTTGAAGGTATTGCTATAAGGAGGCCCGAGTCCGAATCTAAAACGTGCAGAATTTCATATCTTGCCTTTTATGTACCAAAAGTGACGTGGTGTTGTAGGAGTAGACTTAGAAAAGGTCTTGGTATGGTTCCCAAATCAACTTCTTTGATGATCCATGCATTCCTTGTACTCGGTCTCTTTCCCTTCACCCAAGCAAGTACCTTTGCAACCGAGAACATAGAAAACTCACGGTGTAGTAACGTTTGTTCAAAAATATAACATGTAAATCTTACATAGAAAGCATGAGCCTTTGCTTGATGAATACATAAGTTAGTCATGGTCATACTTGAGCTAGTGATCTCCTCATCATCCTCCCTTTCTTGATTGGAAACCATTATTGGTTTCACCTTGTCATTAATCTTGATGAATTTATCTTTATTATCTTGCACAATATAAGGTGAGTTAGACTTCTTGATAGCCATATGGTTGGATTCCGAAATTTTTACACTTGAAGAACACTTTTTAGTGTTGTGCAACCCACAACACTCCCTTTCTTGCAAACCAACCTATAACTGGTTTAAACAACTAGGGGAATTAGATATAGAATTATTTATACGCATATGGTTTTCTAGATAATATATACAATATGCACATTATACTCTCCTTTATTATCATAATTGCCAATAATATGAAAAATCACATGAGAAGGACATGACAATTCAAATCTAGCAAATAACTTTTTCTCTAAATAGTTTAGTGGGCAAAGATCATCAAATTAAATACAACCCCAAATATTTAAAGAAGATAACACTTGAAGCTCTTCATACTCGCTAGCAGTGTGAAGAACATATTTAAACTCAACACGTGGTGGTTCAACTATAGAACTAATATGTTCATTGACTAGTTGTGGCATAGATATATATATAAGTTAAGCATCGCACAACTATTCTTTATCACCAGAAATAATAAGCAACTAATTTTGTGACAAAGTTATTGTCACGCCCGAAATTTCTATCCAAAATTCCAAACGCTTACATGTGTATAAAACCCTCGTCTAGGAATCACCCGAGGCACACAATAACAAATTGATAAAAAGGTATAAGTCTTTAAATAATTTAAACAAGTATACAATTATTATAGAGGTGGATAGAACCTCTCAAATCAATAAATTTATAAGGAGCGGAGAATAAAATAGATAAACTAGCGTAGGCAACTTCACTTCACAAGCAACTTCACTAGGACTCAGCCTAATCCTCCAGATCACCTTCATCATTGTAGAACTCCTCATTTGATGATGATTATTGCCAGGTGAGTATATGGAATACTCAACAAGTCACACAGCAAATATGAAAGTGCATAGGGTAAACAAAGATTTTCATAGTAGGCTTATTTGCATATATAGCATTTAAGAAACTTTAGAGAATAGTAAAGCAATTGTATAATTAATAAATATTAAATTAACACCATACAACACATAGTGTTGTATAGGCCCAAACCACTCCAAATTGGAGTTATCCAAATACCATCAATGTCACATTTATTACATTAATAAGAAGTGAAACTAATCATGAAAAACATTGTTAGACTCACTAATGACAGTGGGGACAGCTATTGGAATAGTTTTTAACTCTAGCTAGAGGTACACAAATTTACCCATAATACACAACTCCACGACATGTTACCATGTGCCTCAATACCATCATGGTACCTCGGAAAGGAACTGTAACAAGATCCTTCGTATAACACTCCCAACAGAATGGACACCCACTAACCTAGACAGGGAGATTACTTAGCACCCAAACAATTGTGGACTTATTATCTACCACTTGTGGATTTATTATTTACCACTGTAAAACAATACACCGTGGTATCTCCCGTTAAGACATGTTTTACTATAGATCTATGCTGACTTGTGGTTAGTACGGTTAATGTTTCACAATAGTAGCTCGTGAACTGATCCTTAAATATCAAGCACGACCATCAAAATAATGTGCTCACAATCCACCATTAATCAGGTTTCACCGCCTCTTTGCAGCCATCAGTGTTGTCGCCGCTTGCTGATCACCCAGATTGCTGCATCGTTGTCCCATGGGTTCACCGGCACGGCGCTGCCATGGCCAACTGCTCGCCAGTGTCCATGGATGCCGCTGGGCCGGTATCCGTGAAGAAACCACTTCGCTACCACCCATTGGGGGATCCTCCCACTCCCTTGTTGGAGTTTAATCTACTTAATTACTTATAGTCTTAGCCTAAACATGATCACCTTCTACTTATATGGAAAAATAATTGACCTATTGACCTAGTTGTGAAGCCATTGACGCCGGTATTTGATTTTGCAAATTCTTCCTTTGCTTTTCTCCCTCTAGTGTCATTCTTCTTCTTTTCTGTCCGGCTCTCCTGTTGACAAAAAGAAAACAGCAAGAGTCACACGAACCCTTTTAACCGTTGTATCGATCGGGCGATTGGTTTTAGGGTTTTGAGTCCAGAGCTACAGGTACCCCCCCCATTCCCTCTTCTCTTTCTTATATAGGACGTTGATGGGACTCAGGGGCCTTATCTCCAAATTAGATTCAAATTGTGTTTGTACCAATCACACAAACAAACTTTATCTCTAATTTTATTTTCTTAATTTGGAAGAAAATCAGTGGTTTTATCTCCTCCCAATTCATATAGGCAGTATAGTGATAAATGAACCAACATTCTCCTATTGATTTTGAGAGTAATTGATGAGTCTACTAAGCAATTAGACAGCTCCCCAAGGCAATGTGTCACAATAACATTAAACGTCACTCAGACAACAAGACCTATAATTTACTATAATTTACTATAGTACTCAAATAAACTCAAGCTTAACTTAGTGGATGTTGATTGATAAATTTGAGTCCCCCTCATCCAAGTTATTTACTTCAAGCTCTAATTTACACCTGTACTGGCCGGAACAAAATCTTAGTTAAAGTTAATTAATGTACCTTTAGAATGTGCATCCATGAGCATATGCTTAGCTTAATGATTCGATCCTGGGACATATCTTTCAATGATGTCGATGTGCTAGGTAGAAGCCGCACAATGTATTGTTATTATAAGAGAAAACTATGTTTTATTATTGTGCGATTTATTACGCAGTATAATTAGTGGCTCAAAAATTATATGCCACTCTTGGTCTAGGAAATATGTTTAAAACATATAGTTTATTTATCATAACATGCAATAAAATCTAACTACATCGTCAACTATTATCACGCCTCGATTTTCTTTTGGGGATTAAAATCAATTAATAATTCATTTCTAGAATTTATATTGAAATGTAAAGCAATTTAACAAGTGATATTAATGTGGCAAATGAAATTTCCTTTAAAAATCATGCATGGGAGTATTTTTCTAATATTCTCCAGGCCCTAAAAATACTATCTGCAATTTCCCTTGAATTTTAAGAGCTCGAAACATAATTTTAATAGGACAAAGTTCATTTTGGACATTAATTAAATTGAAAAACGAATAAAAAATCCTCTCCTTGTCCTTGGGTCATTTCCGGACTAATCCCCTTTAACTTCTCCCACCGGCCAACTCTTCTTCTCTCCCCGTAGGCCAAAGTACCCATTTACCCTCCCCTACAACAGTCCATCTCCTTCCCAGGCCGGCCCATCCCGGTCTCCTCTCCTCTATGCCACCAACACGTGCGGTTGGGGTCCACCTGTTGGAACCTCCTTCAACCTCCAGCCAAGGATTAATGGTAGCTCACGATGGTTAATTACTCATCTCTGTCGCCAACCTCACCTCCACCTTGACCGAGCGTCAACGGCATTAGCAACATGGCGACATGAGCCGATAGCTCCAACGGGCGTGCTGGCCATGGCCTCGAGGGCTCGCGATATTCTTGGATGAACCTGTGGTCGGAGCCACCATCGCCGCCATGCCCATTGAGATAGGCACGCTAGATCCACCTCTGTGCTATCAAGGGCATCCGCAAGTTTCGTGTTCCTGAATCGAGGCAGGGTAAAGATCGGAGGGGGGAGGGGCATCATCTCCACGATACATTGGCAGAGTAGGCGTGTGGCATGGCAAGGGCTGCCAGTCACATCGTGTGGAGCAGCGGGAGCAGCGGCGCTTCGTCAGGAAGCAGCGGGCGTGGCCGCGACCTCCCTGGAGCTCACTGAGGAGGAGAAGAAAAGAATAGAAGGAAGGAGGAAAGAAAAACATTGATGGAAAACGTAATGGTAGTGGTACGGTTTCAATTTTACAAAATTCCAGTGATACCCAGCCGATATTGTGAATATTAGTGGTATTTTTCTAATATGTCACGTTTGTAATGGCATGGGTCCAATTAGCCCTAATAACTATTGGTCAATTTATATCCATGTGTTTTTCATTAATCTTAATATTCATGTATCTTTTCTTCATTGTTTGATTTATATTATGAAATACCACCGCAGTATCGCAGTAGTACATGCATATTACTACTAAACATGTTTAGTGTACATGAACCTAAACCAGATAGAAACTTTTGAATGGAAATTGTTATATTCAAGAAATTGAAAAGAATGTAGCCCGAGTCCCTTCAGAAATGGTAATTTAACTATTTACCCCTCTTACATATATTATTTAACTATTTGTCACTTGGATCATATGTCATACACACATAGGAACCCATCCATATGTCATACACACATAGAAACCCATGTATCATACACATGAGTGACAACTAGTTAAATGCCTTGGTTTTCTAAATGGATGCCACATATTTTTTTTTTATGAACATTCCTCTAGCATTGTAGCAGCTTTATTATGCTTTCTTTTGCAAACTCCCTCTTTTTGGAAAATAATGTGGGATAATTATAGTCTGCCTGATCTATACTATCCATATATATACTATCCATATATAGCTTATATATATATTTAATGTTTACTTACTCATGAAACTTAAAACTTAACATCAAGTATATCACATCATTACCTACTAACAATTATTATTATCTAGAGTATTTTAAATATCATACAAACATAACATATCATTTACAATTTTGTTGTATTTTAAGACCTCAATATGCAACAAATATCAAATCATTATCTCCGCATCATTTTCACATTATTTAAAAATATGCATCCATCATTTCTATAATGTATAATATGTATTCATCCACATATCCCACAACAAAGCGCAATATATCAACCAGTTTTAAGTAATTGAGTAGGCGGATACTGGTGATTGCTCGGATTGCCTCCACAGTGCCACAATTTGTTAGATTTTCAGAGTAGTTTGGAAGAATAAAGATGATCCTCAACTTCATTCCGGTGCCCCATTATTCGTTTTCCATTTTCTATCGGGCAGAACAAAGTGCCACTGCGGTAACTTAGTTACAACCTACTTAGTAGTAATCAGTAATCACAAAATAGAATTAGCAAGCTCTCAGATGTTTCGAAATAGACAAGCATGAACCAGGTGCACAGAACATTGAGAACCAAACGAGAAGAACAAAAGATTTGCTCAAAATCCTATATACTAATTCAGCTATCTTTACATTAATTTAGCAGCACACGGCCAATTCCTCCACCTTGGGGACAGCATGCTCCATCTCAGTCACTCCAGCTTCCTGCATGTCCTGATATTGCTGCAATACAATATATAGATAACGGTTAAGATCATGTGATATGCACAAGTGGAAAATTCTAATTTTGAAGTGTGTTAGCATACCGCTACCAAATCTTTCGAAAGTCGAAAATCACAGGACAAAAGTACATCACATTTGTCTCAATTCAACTAGCCAATAAAATAGAACTTGTTGGCATATTCTCTACTACTTAAAAAGAGAGGTGTTTCCATCGCCCTTCGCACGGCTCTTTCATCTGTTACTTCATGTTCAAGTTTGATTTCCTTGGTGTTGCCCTTCGTCCACCTGTTCTTCATGTTCCCGAGTCTGCATCCAATCACCAAACTCTATCACTATATCAACCATCACCTGTCCCCTTCTGCTACGGGGAACCACCGCAAGGCGTTCGAACTCCCGCACCGATCACTCGCATGTCTTCCTTCCCCGATCGCTCACATCTTCCTTTCCTGGAGCTCAGCCACAAGGCGTTTCCCTTTTTATTCCAAGATTGCTTCCTACTAGTAGCTATTAGGTTCAACAAGATCACTTCCAATTCACGGTTTGACACAAGGAGAACACTCATACTCTTCATCAAGCGCCTTCCATCGGCAGCCTCGACTATTGTCTTGTCGCAAGTTCTCCAACCTCATACGCTGATTGAGCAGCTGTCAATCTCCATCCCACGATTAATTTCGCCGGTTCTCCGGTGTCCTGCAAGCTGTTGCTGCATTCTCACCAACAAGCACCTGCATGCATATACTCCTAACGAAGCTTCATGGCAACGATTGATTTCATCTACATTGTGCTTGCTTGAAGCCTCCAAGGGATGAAGTCGTAGTATTTCTCTTTTTTTTTTTCATTTTTGTTGACAACTTGAGCAAACGTGCTTTTTTTTCCAGAAAAAAAAAACAACTTGCTTTCTTTTGACAGAGTTAGGCACCATAATACTATCATTTTGTGTATAAGAGTTATTGTTGCTTTACCATGTCAATTATTTAACAATTTCCTTTTCTTCTCTAGATACACAAAAGAATGTAGTTTTAGAATAAAGGGTTTTCCTTACTGTCAGATACCATACAGTAACCGGGCATACCATCAGGATGGGGAGGTGTGGTAATGAGAAGGTGTGGTAATGAAAACCATCCGATATATGATGCAAGTTCAAAATATGTATATATATATATATATATATATATATATATATATATTTATAATTTGTTTGTTTCTCCTTCATTTTACTCGGTAATAGCATGGTTATTGGGTGAGTTTATGTTGAATGCGCTCTCTCCAGATGCTTGACCAAAGATGCACGTGTTTATTTAAAAAAAAAATAGTGTTTCCCGTTGCAACGCACAGGAACTTTGCTAGTAAGCTAAAAAAAGAGTAGCATGTAATGCAGGAACATGGAATATGTTGCTAGTAATGATAATAAGTGCAAGTTAAATGCAGAAAGCATACCCTCAAATATGCAGCAAATGATTCAATGAAGCACACTTGAAAGTTTGCAAAATGGAAAGCAAATCAACAATCCAGATTGAATTTAAGAGCTACTTGTAAGATGGGGTGTACAGTCCACACAAATCCTTTACAGACTATCACACCATGATTAAAAAGCACCAACGCTGAATGTAGGCTGTTGTGCATGCTTAGGATCTCTATTCTTGCTCATATTGCCATCAGGCACAAGCTAGATGCTCAAATGTCCTCACTGTGGTCCACCCAGTTTGAAACTCTCATTACCAAAAGATGTGAATGTCATGGGTCTGTAAGTGAATGGTGAATCCTGAAATGTCACCTAATTGATCCACGTAAGCAAAAAAGGTTGGACCATCCGATGAAGGAATAAAAAGGCATAAAACCGTAGGATTGAATTAGTGAAACACAGTAAAACTAGATTTTCTATAGCTTTCCAGCACCTCTCCTCACATGTGGACATGTGGTGTAGGTGAGAGAGCAAAGAAAATGAAAAGAAAAAATGTTGCAGAGCAACAGAACTAGAAATAGAACTATAGAAGGCTTTCGAAGCAACCAACACAGAACATGGCATTGGCAGTCATGCATGGTCTTCAAAAACAATTTGCATAAAGACTTGAGCTTAAATTTAGGAAAAAAAAAAGCAAAACCCAACAACTAATTATGGTATAATCTGAAAAACAGTCCATAAAAGTAGTTACTTTTTTATCAAGTCCCTATGATTAAATTAACATTGGGTACATCAAATTATATAGGTTATAACACTCATAAAAAAATGTGCATGGGAAAAGAGCTAAATTTTAGGAGAATTTCATAATAATACGTAGAGGTATTGGTTTAATTCAAAATTAAAAACTCATAAGCGTATCCTTTCAAAGCAAACGCAGCAATTAAAAATAAGGGTTTAGATAAGAGGGACATGCAGCAAAACAGAAGGTGGAAAAGCTGGGACTCAGACAACAGAGAAGATGGCACAAATTATGTAAATATAGTTCATATCTGAATGTAAAGTTTACAATAAATTATTTATTGTGCATCAAAAGTAAATCCAAACTTCGTATCAAGTAGACTTCCAGCTATTCTCTAAAACATTAAAAATCTCTAAGCTAAATAATATAAATATAGAGAGAGATTACACAACTATATTGACAAAAAACAATACTTTGTGCGCCTATTATATTTCATATATTTTCATATGCATAGCACATGAAACAGTTATTAGAGTCGTGCAAACGCACGACTATATACACTAGTAACAGTGAAACTCTAATATAGAGTAAACACAATATATTATAGACATGCAAGCAATAAACAACAATATATCTGAAAATGGGTCTTCGCTGAAAACTCTTAAGATGGGTATGCATATGTTTACCATGTTGTTATTTAATGCTACAATCTAAGTATGAACATTGCCAACAGCTTTTCCTTAAGGTACTCAAGTTTTCTCCTAGTGGAAGCAGGGAACTGAAGCAAGGTGATGTGTTACCTTCACACACAAGCTAAACTAGCTCAAAAGTAATGAGCAATTCACTGAAACTTTTGTGTCGAGATTCCTACCTGAATCATGGGCAACTCGAAGCAAACATACTTCCAGTAATCAACTAACTTATGGTCTGCAGGTACCACCTCTGTTGCCCTGCCCGCACAGAAGATTGCATAAGCATCAGCTGCGTACCTGCAGCATAAATCAGCTTATTTATTATTAATGTGGAAAGATAAGAAACATCATTCTACAAATACTAATATACAGCAGATGAGTTAGGGGACTTGCTTGCCAACACCACAAAGCTCAGTAATGTAGGTCCATTCTTCTTCAACATACGCCTTAGAGAATCTCTGGATTCTGTTTGCTTTTACACGCTGCAAACCCAGAGGAGCCAGATACTTGGCCATCTTTTCAGGATCAGCATTATATGCAGTTTGAGCATCAGGATATCGTTTGAAGAACCCCTTAACTTTCTTCCTCACCTACAATGGTTGACAGAGAGCGTTGAAGTCCTTCAAATTTATCTTTTGAAATATCAGATCACTCACCTTTTAAACTAATGCAAACACTAACCTAGACTCAGTGCTACACTAAAACAACAAGATATGAATTTTGTAACCCGTGTTGTGAAGAGCAAGTAAGATTATTCATTAGTGGCTAACAGCAACACATGTAAGCTTAATTTGCTTTTGATGCTTCTAGGAACTCCTGCCAATCAAACAAGTTAGTTTCTATGATTGTAGGTTTGGTGTAGATGATTAAAAGAAAAGGACAATCAGGCAGCTCACCTGTTTCCCGTGTGTTAAATTGAGGAGCATGCAGATGACAATGACCTTCCACGGGTCAGAAGCGTATTTTTCCTGCAGTAGCTTATGAGGGGAGCGTGGCGGAGGCACCAGCTGGTCCAAGGGAAGGCGGCGGTATTTGTCTGACCTCTTTTCAGCACGGGTAAGCAGCGGTGGTGGTTTTCTTTCCTTGTTCACCCTTGTCATTTCTTTTACCTTGGTATTTTCTTGGTTTGGTCCTGATCTAGGCTGCTTTGTCTTGAAGATTGTTGTCTTGGAAGTCATGGAGGTGTTGTTGATCTTGCAGGTCTGATTTACCATGAGCTGAGAGGAAGCCGATGGTAGAAGATCCCGAGGCAGCGGCCTGACAAGACGGTCGGGCGTTCTAGGAAGTGGGGGACTGCGATCTTGGCGGATGGGTTTGTAGCAGAACTGATCAAAGAAGGCGCCGAATGGTGAAGAATGATTGGGGTCCTGCTGGATGGAATTGGAATTGGAGGCCATAATAACCGGTGGGTCAAAAATGCCTTGAGGCAGTGGCTGATGCTTCCTCAGTTCTATCCTCATCTTGATGATCTCGCGGTTGCTCAGGACGCGGATCTTCTTGCTGCTACTCCTGCCATTCGAGCCATCCGTTTCATCTCGTCCTCTGCCCAGTGGAGGAGGGTTTGCTTGTACCTGGATGCCGTGGATTTGGCCATCAGATGGCTGCGGTGACTGGCTGGCCGACCCTTCTTCCGCTTGCTCCTTGTTCCGCATCCGCTCCTTCCTCCTCGGCTCGGCCGCCTCCGCTCCGGCTGCGGCCGGCGGCCCCTCCCTACTCTTTCGCTTTTTCTCCTTCTTCCCCACGCCCGCGGCCTCCTCTTTCTTCCCCGCCACCTGCTTCATCTTCCTCTTCCGCTCCTTTCTCCTCACCCCCACCGCCTCCGCCTCTCCCAAGATTGGGGTTTCGGGGGCGCCTGGATTGGGCGGGGTCTCTTCAGCAGCCGCCAGGTGGGGAAAAGGTAACGGAGCCAACACCTCCTCCGCCTGCTTCTTCCGCTTCCGCCTCTTCTGCAGAATCGCCTCCTCTGTCGCCGCCGCCGCCGACACCATGGGCAACTGCGGCGACGTGGAACAAAGGAACGGAGGGGGATTTTGCAACCGGCGAGGGTTTTGCGCCCTTTCCTCTCCCTCCATTTTTTTGTTTTTTTTTTTGGTGTGTGTGGTGCGCGTGGGGGAGCCCCAATTAGGGATTTTTTATTTTTAGAGTAAATTTGACATTTGGCTACGTAAATTTATCATATTTGCACACCGAATCGAGATTATTGCTATCTTTTCACACAACACTAGATTTCTTCTGTATTGCTTTACAAATTGGACTAAGATTTATGCCTAATCTATTATCATACTTTAACTCACCCATAGAAGTAGGTGACTACCGTCGTTTACTCTGCTTGCTAGTCTAGCGATTAGGACCCCTACCTCTGCTTCCCTAGTTCGTTCCAACGGACCTACCTCCACTTCCATATCAAGATCCTTAATCTAAGGCCCTGTTTGTTTCAGCTTAGAATTATTATAATCTGGAGTAATCATCTGAAACAAACAGGTAGATTATTATGATAGATTATTATAATCTATAAGCTAGATTAGTATAATATGGTAATCTCCTCTAAACGTGTTTTTTCAGATTATTGAGTGGCTAAAGACTCACTACTCTTATTCTACCATAATCTAGAGAAACAAACAATTCATAGTTTATTTTACTATAGCTTATTATAATCCAGTTTATAGTAATCTGACTTAATAATCTGGATTACAGTAATATTAAGATGAAACAAACAGGGCCTAAGTCAAGATAGGGAGAAATCAATCCAGTCTATTTCTATCTCCTCTCTAGCCATCCCCATACCATGATAAAATAAATTGTGAGCGAATAGCTATAATTAAGTTGCGAGGAAACACTAGATATATAGATAGCCTAGCAAGCTACTAACAAGGAATTAATGGTGGTAGTGCTATGTCCGAGTTCGAGAAGAAGAATGACGATTGGATGCATTTTTTTTGTTTATCTATAACACACGTTCATGTTATCTTCATAACCTATTGTGCTTTGGCTTAGCTTGGAAGAAGAGGATGAGGAAGATCAAGTAATGAGGTCAACACAGCCCTTGTAGAGGAGGCTTGTCCAAATTAGTGAACCTAGTTGTGCAAACTATGGTAAAGATACCCGGTGTTATGTGAAAATATGACATAGCCCGGGTTCAATGTGCAACTATGGTCAATTTAGCTAGTCCAATGTAAAATTTACTCTTTATTTTATTAGTTGATCTTGTGGACATCCGATATACTTTAAGATTCGTGTCTATGTTATCGGACCTGGCAGAACTATTGGGCTTAGACACCTCTTCATCTTCACACAGACGGATCTTCTTCACCAGTCATGTAACGTAGTTAGAGATAGCGATTTGGATCGGCGGCGGCTACACCGTGATGCCCTCACTGTCTCCTCTGGGTGGAGGAGGCCGACCTTGTCTTCTCCTCTTGTGGATGCAGAGCCTGATGCAAATGATATGCTCTGTGTTTTGCAAGTGGTTGTGCCCGAGGTAGAGCATATCTCCTTCGGTGACAAGGTCCGTGGTTGATTGGGCTCTTATTTTTGGCTTGATTCCTCTCCTCACGTTGGGTCCATCGCATCCTTGTGGGGAGCGTTTGAGCTCATAAGCTTGGTTTGGTGTGGTTTCCATTTTGTTTGATGGGGATGGTTAGGTAGGGAGGATTGTTGGAGTTTAAGTTAGAAAGATATCTATTTATGATTCGGTTTACACAAGCTTGATATTAGTTTAAGTTTGGATGCATATAGATTTGGCATATATTATTTACTGGGAAACTTGGGAATATTTTATTAAATCCAGACTAGACCAAAGAATGTTTTGCATTATTTGCTAGGCAATTTAAGTAACTTGCTCGTATTTCCATATTTCCAAAGTCTAATGGCCTCTAAAGTCTATAGTTATTCAGACACTTATTTTATGAGATGTATAGATATTTAGAAAGATCACTTAAGTTAACTCAGACTAAGTTATATCCATATTCTCGCATGGGGAGCAAAAAACCATGGAAAAGTTCCAAAATAATCTCTTACTACATAGTGGACGATTTAATTAGATTTTGTAGCATGTTATGATTAAGCAAACTATATGTCTAAAACATATTTCCAGATTAAGAGTGGTATGTCATTTTTGAGCCACTAGTTATACTACATAATAAACCGTACAATAATAAAACATAATTTTATATTCAAAGTAAAAATGTATTGTGTTTTTTTCCAACCACATCGACATTGCTACGAAAGATTTTCCCCAGGATCAAATCATTATGGCCGGCATATGCTCATGGATCCATGTCTAAAAGCTCATAAATTAAGTTTAGTTAATATTATGTTATGGCCAGTACTTAGAGCCTTATCTAAGATCCTGGATGGGGGTCGGACGTGGCCGGAGAGGGCACGGGGATTCCGGCGACGTGGAGAGGAGAGAGAGGTGGCGGGGAGGGTGGAGGGAGTGATCGGCGGTTGCGGGGGGGGGGGGGGGCACGGTGTGGAGCAGGAAGGGCGGTGGCGGCGGTGACGGTTGGAGCCAGAGCCCCACCGGCTGGAGGTTGAGGAAGGGACCGACAGGTGGCCCCCACCTGTCAGTGACCCTGAGAAGGGAGAGGATGAGCGTCGGCTGGGCCACAGCCTTGGGTCGGCCCAGCAAGGAAGGGAGGGCGCGCGCGGAGGGCTAGGGACTGGGCAACGACCCAAGGAAAAGAAGAGAGAAAAAAACAAAAAAGGATTTCCTGGGATTTATTTATTGTAGAAAGTTTATTTAATTAGTTTAAAATTATTTTCAAGGCTCTGAAAATTCCACTAAAAATCCTGTTAGTGCATTTTAACATGGGGAACTCAAGGAAAACCCCACCATGCCGAAACCACTTATTAAATTTATTTATTAATTAGGGATTTAACTCTACGTTAAACAAATTATTTCTTGAAGCAATTTATCAATTGAATTAAGGCTAGAAAAGGGCAACTCAAGGGTGTGACAAATATGAATCAGAATCAAGATCCAATTCAAAGTGAATTTGAAGATATGCGAAGATCTCGGAAACAATGTGCATCGGCTAAAGGTCTGAATCGGGCGATCCTGAGTTTAATACGGTTGACCGATACAGTCGATAACTTGATTAACAACTAAATGAGAGTCTCCACGAACTATCAACCATAATCCGTGAAGTAAAGCCTCATACTCAGCTACATTATGCGACACTAGGAAGTGAATTTGGAGGACGTATCGCAGCCGCTCCCTAGTCGGGGAAATAAGAATGACCCCTGCTTCAGTGCCAGTTACTCTCTTAGACCCATCAAAATACATAGTCCAATACTCCAGCTTCTTCATCGGTGTTCCCTTTTGGATTTCTGTCTACTTGGTAACAAAATCTGCTAAGACTTGGGACTTGATTAATGTTCGAGCCATGAAAGCAATGTCAAACGCTATCAACTCAGAAGCCCACTTTGCAATACGCCTGGTGGGCTTGCGGTTGTGAAGGATGTTGCCGAGTGGAAAAGATGTGATCATAGTAACCGGGCGACTTTGAAAATAATGAGCCAACTTCTTGGCTATGATCAACACTCCATATAATAACTTCTGGACTAGTGGATACTGTGTCTTGGAGTCGACCAGAACTTCACTAACGAAATAAATAGGCCTTTGAACCTTTTGAATGTGTCCTTCTTCTTGTTCAATGACTAGCACCGTGCTAATCATCTAAGAAGTCATTGATACGTAGAGCAACGAGTTCCTGTGGATGAGGTGAAGCCAGCAAAGGAGGCAATGTGAGGAAAGTCTTGAAATCTTCAAAGACGTGTTGGGCTTCAGGTGTCCATTGAATACCGTCTGTCTTCTTTAGCAAATTGAAGAAGAGCATACCTTGTTCTCAAAGCCTGGAGACAAACCGACTGAGAGCCACCATGCACCCTTGAAGTTTTTGGACATTTTTGAGTACTCGGTTGTTTCATGTTGTGTATAGTATTGATCTTCTCCGGGTTGCCCTAATGCCGCGGTGCAACACCATGAAACCAAGCAGCTTCCCTGATGGTACTCTGAAGGTGCACTTCTCCGGGTTCAACTTCATCTTGAAGGCCTAGATGTTTTGGAAGGTTTCTTCCAAGCCAGCAATCAGGTTTTCCTTTTTCTTGGTCTTGATGACGACGTCGTTGATGTAGGCCTCCACATTGCATCCGAGCTATGATTGCAAAAATCTCTGAATCATGCGCTGATACGTAGACCTACAATTATTCATACCAAAAGTCATCGTGATGTAGCAATACGCGCTAAACGGAGTGATAAATGAGGTTTTCAAGTAGTCGGACTCCTTTAAGCTGATCTGATGGTATCCCGAATAGCAGTCGAGAAAGCTGAGACGCTCACAGTTGGTCGTTGAATCGATGACTTAGTCAATGCGAGGTAATCCAACGGGATCCTTAGGACAATACTTGTTGAGATCCGTGTAATTTCACATGCCTCTAGCTTGTCTCTTTGACCTACCCAGGTTTATGTGCATGACTTATACTGAAGTTTCTATCTAAAGTTGAACCCAGATGATTCCCTTTTGGTTAGAATCATGGGTACCTAGAATCATATCTAGTTGCTGAATTCAGTAGGGTGTAGCAAATTTTATATGATGGCCAGCAACCTTTAATTAGTAGGAAAATCAAATCGGCCATCTTTTTTCAGCAAAAAAGGTAGTGACCGAGCACATTTATTTATTTTCCATAGCAGTCACAAATGACACGCGACTCCATTATTTTGCTGTGTTATGGAAGAGGATGACAGAATTTGCTTAACTAGCTGGTAAATAGCATTGTAAAAAAAGCCACTGGCATTAATTCCTTTAACCCGGCAGCATTGCATTGTTAGAACAAAAATAGTATCTTCAAAGCCTCCTTAAAGTACGATAGTGGATTGTCAATATTGAATTATATTAAGTGCCCAACCAAAACAGTTTAATTCGAAAATTAAGTGCAATAATTAAACAGCAGGCAGGAGCATTTGATCTATGGTCAAAAGAAGATAGAAAGAACAGATAGCAACCTTACATCAGTTACCAGCTACCTTCTGATCAATGTGTTACACAGAGAGATAAAAGGTTGCATGTCGATCACATAATTAATCAATCACCTTTTTATTTCATTTTCTCCTTAGCATATGTATACCCAAAATTCACATGCATCTTGAATTGCTCATATACTAGGATAGAAAAGGATTGCAAAAACAAGGCAGCAGCTAGAGCTGAAACTATATTTCTATATATTGGCGCAGAATTTAAGTTGATGGAATGGAAGAATAAATTACATAACATTAACATATATACTACATGTATTTATCAGGTAAGCATGCAGTCCAACTTAGTTAATCTGCGGATTACATATATATTGAGACCATAATTAAGCAGCACACTAATTAAGCACTGGAATAAAGTAGCAAACATGCAGCCATGCAGGAGTAGAACAACAAAAGTAGCAGAAGCCAGCAGTCTACTGTTAGCGCGCCGCTACGGTAGTCGATAGCATCAGATTACGACGACGAAGAGGAGGAGGAGGAGGAGGAAGGGGAGGAGATTTGCGCAGCTTCAAGTTGTGGTTGTGGCTGGAAGTGGAACTCCGGCCAGGCCTTGCGTGATAGGTCGAAGAGCGTGGTGTCCTGTGGACGGCGGCGGGCGGGTGGTGGCCTGTAGAGCTCGTCCGTGTACCTGTCTTTGAGGCTTTTCACCTTCTTGTACAGCTCCCTCGCGGTGAACCTCTCCCGGCTGAGCTGATGCTGCAGTTCATCGAACAGAGTGTGCCCCGACGGTTGCTCCCCGCCGGCCTGGCGGTGAGCGGCGAGGGCGGTGAGGATCTTGACCGCGTCGGAGAAGGACCAATTCTCTCTGCAGCTCTTCTTTCTCGCCGGCTCTTGCTCCTCGTCGTCGGAGGAGAGGACGATAGGGCCGGGAGCGGAGCCGTTGGATGAGACCACCATGGCGTCCGAGTCAGCGCCGGCGCCATCGGATGAGATGACGATGGGGCCCGAGCGAGCGCCGGAGCCGTCGTCGGATGAGATGACGATGGGGCCGCCCGAGTTGGAGATGTGCACAACTTGTGGCTGCTGGAACTCCGGCCAGGCCTTGCGTGATAGGTCGAAGAGCGTGGTGTCCTGTGGACGGCGGCGAGCGGCCGGTGGCTTGTAGATCTCGTCGAGGTACCTGTCCCTGAGGTGGGACACCTTCTTGTCAAGGTCCCTCGCGGTGAACCTCTCGCGGCTGAGGCTAAGCTTCTGCTTCACTTCATCGAAGAGCGCGCGCCCCGACGGTAGCTCCTCGCCAGCTTGGCGATGAGCGGCGAGGGTGGTGAGGATCTTGACCTGGTCGGAGAAGGGCCACTTCTCTCTGCGCCTCTTCTCTCTCGCCGGCCCTTCCTCCTCGTCGTCGGCGGTGGGTGGTAATGGAATGGTGGGAGCCATCTCGATCGCCAGCGGGTTGATCGGTGGGTGGGTGCTCGGTGCTCTGCAACTCTGGAGTGGAGGAACAAGAGAATACCAAGCGACTCCCGAAATGAAGTTCTTTTTGTTTTACTGGGATTATTATCTGTGGAGTATTTGTTAACTAAACAAGGAAGGTGGAGAGACCAGCCCGCCAAAATCACGGATTGGCGCGCTGAGCGCTTTGCTTCCCGCCAAATGCCCACTACTGATGAGTAGATTACTTTATTATAAGACGGTCTGATGAGTACATTACTACACGCTCTACATACAAACATTATGATAAGGTGCCCCACCCACCCGCAGCCGCCATGGCTCCCACCCTTGCAGCAGCACTCTCCAACTCCAACCATCGTCATCATCTCCTCCTCATCCTCCTGGACCTCCTCTTCTTCCACCACCGGCTCAGTCGGCGTCGCCACCGGTGACGGTGATGACGAAGCCACCAGCAGGCTGAGGAGGGGGCCCTACCGCTGCTGGGCGGTGGACGACGAGATCAAGATCATCGACACCATCGCCGCGCTCCGAAGGGACAACATGGGCCACCTGCCGGACGCCGCCGTGCTCCTCCGGGCGCTCCAGGCCGCGGACCCACCGCTCCTCCGCCGCGGCCTCGACGCCGCCACCCTCTCCCACAAGGTGTACCGCCTCAAGATCATGTTCAGATCCGCTGCCATGGCTGCAGCCACCAACGGCGGGAAGCGCCTGCGCAACAAACGCAACAAGGCGCTCTACGACCACTCCAAGAAGGCGTGGCCGGAGGAGCTGCGCCAAGCCAAGGCTACCGCCGCCAACAACAACCAAGTCCGCCGTGTCCGTACATCCTACGGCAGCACCAGGGTTGGCTTCTGATCTCTTATCCATCTCGTCACATAAATTAAGCTAGGCTGCCTGCCTTTTCTGTTTATATATGCAGGTCCATTTATAATCTCATCTCACGCTAGGTATATATGCTAGTTTCTGATCCCTAAGGTAAGTAGTATATATGTATAGGGATGTCCAAATGTATAAGGATCCCAAAGTTAAATAGTTATAAATGGCTAGGTACTACTTAGATCTATGTAACACTAATCGTAATTATCGTCTTGTGTTTATCACCTCTTTAATAGAAAGTCAACTGTACTATATACGTTTGGACTATGGAGTACTGGAGTGGTATATATAAATGGCTGTTTATTAGTTTGTTTTACTGTGTTTAATCTAGCTACTTAACTACTTTCTTTGTTCTTGTGCCAATGGCAAGTTTAATTTACTCTCATATCTCAGCATTGCAACTTAGAAGTTGCGTGTTACTAGTATTTACACGCTAGAAATAACAATCTTAATTCGAACAAAAATTATAAGTGCAATGGAAATCCCCACATCTTCCAAAAGCATTGAGCCCCTATATCTGCAATTTCCTTCAATTCCAAGTTTAGTGAACTTACATATCTTCTCTTGAATCCTATGACAAGATTTAGCTTGTTGTTCTTGATTGATCATCTGTTTTGCCATTTGGTGTCACCTCGATCTCTATGTCATATTGGAGTCTGAAATAGCTATTATGAGCTACCTGAGTTCAATTCCGTTGCTTGTAATTTCATGAATTTTTCAGGTCCTACAGCCTGATTGATGACATATTTGCCCTGAGTTTTTGTGTTGCAATGCTCAAAATTTCAAATTGCTTGTAAGGTCAGGTTCGTCTTGTCAGTAGTGCTTGAGGCCGAATTAGTGTTTTACTGGTCAGTGGAAGTTGTCTGTTAAGTTATCTTCTTTTTTTCTTTTTTAACTTAAATCAATTGTGTACGTTTGAACTAGTGTACATAACTGAAGTGCTTAAAACTTTTAGTAACATCAGGGGTTTAAAACTTTAGGGTGTTTTTTTAGAGTTTGAGAATGTGGGGCTGGTTCAAAAGAAATTGCTAGCTAGATTAAGCAACCCCACGTTTTGCATGCTTTTGTTCTCTTATTTCATCAGGCTGTTTGCTGAAGTTTTGAGCTGACAGTGCGGCGATATAATCCTGGAAGTATATCAGTTCCCTTTTTTTATTGCTGTACTATGTTATTGTGCTCGTGATCGATAAACTTGCTCTAAGTCCGGGAGATTAATTTGTATTGTAACGCTCCATTATTATCAAATAGAATGGTTCCAAGAATGGAGTGTCCAGGCAGAACTAATACATGACAATTTTCACTGAAGTTGTTTGTTGCAAAAATTCAAACTACCTTGATAGTATATTGCTTGCTAGAAATCAAATTTCACACTGCTGTCGCTGGATGGTAAATTGTTTGAGACCAGATTGATGTTTTATTGTTCAGGGGGAACTGAAGTTTTATCTTACAACGTTACTGGAACAACTCTGTTTAATTGAAGTGTTGCACATTTATATTACGTCCAAATGAACCTTGGGGCAAATCGATTATTTGCTCCTGTTTTTCCAGAATCTTAGTTAATAGTTTTTTTAGGGACATTTTGAAAAGATTGAAAATGTGGATTCGATTCTTTTTGTAGACTACATTAATTTAATTACAGGAGGAAACTCTCCACAAAATATATTTATGCCAGTCCAAGAGAACTGGTAGATTAAGAAAACACTCCTCCCTCGCCACTTTCGTACTTTTATTCACACAAGTTTGTTGAACCCCATTTTTATTATGTACGGGGCTTTTGACTTTTGCAACATATAAACAATGAAGCACAATGTCAAGCGTAAAATTGCTGGTGGCCCCCACCGTTGAAGCCCATTTTCTTGTTAGTTCTGCATATTATCGCTTCTGTTTGTCGGCAAGCTAGCTTCATGAGATCCACACCGAGCAAGCTGTTAGCGTTCTTGGTCGATATTTATGTGGCGCCAACATTTTTTAACTGCCTTGCATTTCTTTTAAAAAAAACAGAGCCCTCCATCCTCGACAATCTCATGCATAGAGGACAAAGAGTATCAAGTTCAACTCCTCTACAAGCAGGATTTGCTTTCAGAAGTAAATCATTATGTACCAATCTCCGAGGAAAATCTTCATTGTTACTCAGTACTTGCATCTTCGTAGTATTATTCTATCCAATGGCGGACCTAGAAAAATCACACTGGTTGTCCAGAAATACATCTCTCTTAGCTTGATACAAGTAAGATCGAAAATTCATTTTTTTTATAATACAACAAAACTTAAATAATTATGACCTGTATCAAAGTAAAACATGCAAGATTATCAATATGCAACTAAGGCTATCCCAACTCTCCATATTATCTAGTATCTATATTATTAAATACACTATCACAAGAGCAAAAATCTGATGTGACAAGAGAGTTAATAAGGAGAGAGCTAAAAATATAAGACATCATTTCTTATGCAAGAAACCATCTCTACAAAAGAATCGAGAATGAAAACAAGAGAATAGGTGAATAAAAAAAGAAAGGTGATTGGATGAGAATTTAATTTAAAGATATCATTCATTGGATATATAGTTTCTATATATAGTGTCTATATGACAATTATGTATGAAAACTACTCGATAGTTTCTAGGTTGGGGAAGACCTAATACATTAAAATGCAAGCAAATATTTCAAAATTTGTGCTTAAACAAATAAATCATCACCTCATATCCTAGTGGAAAAAACGTACCGAACCACCAGTCTGACTAGGGAAAACCGGAACTAGTGATGTGACCAGTTTTGTCTGCGCAAAATGACTGGAGGGCCAAAAAGAAAACACATATGCTTTCCACGACACAGGGCAAAAAAACACTTCACAAAGCTAAGCATAAAACTCTTCATGGCCTTTCCCGTATCCATGACCATAAGTTTCAGATCCCCAGCCAGCATGTCTTAATACTTTATCTCATGGATATTATGCTTAGTTGTGTAGGTTTGTCATGACCGGAAATAACCCAACAGATTTTCCAATCATGCGTGCATAAATCCTCGTATATCCTAAAAGACAAGGTACACAAATAAGTTGATACATATCAGAGTACATAAGTGACACGTAAGTGTATTTATTACATGGCTGACCAAAGACCCAACAACACTCAAAGAGAAACAGTAAAGCACGAAATACTAGAGTGAAGACCATAGGGCTTGGCAGTATGCATGAGCTAGACACCGAAGCCATCATCTTCATAGAACCCTTCCTCAGGTTTGGATAAAAAATGAGCAGGATTAAGTACAACCACCGTACTCAATAAGTTACACCATCAAATGCAAAAGTAAATGCAAGGGAGTACAAAAGAGTGATCATAGGGTTAAGTTTTGTAGTAAAACCAACATTTCTAAACCATTTAGTTGCTCAAGGTGATTTTATAAGGGGCAGTTTCATTCTTACCCCTACTTTAATGTTTAATATTGATTTTACCCCTACTTTTTAGGGTTTTTGTTCCCCTTTTTTAAACGAATCTATATTTTATCCCTACTTTGGATGATGAAGTTAACGGTGTTAAGTTATAGGAAAAATGACATTTATATCATTACTTGATGTTGCACAATTGTGCTCATTAATTATGTTTTTACCCCCATTTCTTGGAACGTGATTTCCAAAATAGAATGATTTGTGATAAACTTTAACTAATATAACAATTTAGACAATATCAACAAAATTCTAGGATCCGCGATAGGCAATTGGGGATTAGGAGATGAGGCAATGTTAGAAGAAAGGGCATCCTGACATTTGCAAAATAACCAGAGCTAGAAAGGTCAATTCATATTATGTAATATCATTATTTCTATTTTTTTTCTATTTCTTTATGCAATAGCTCCGGCTCCACTAACTTCCATCCAAAGTAGGGGCAAACGTCCCATTCATTTGAAAAACAAGAGTAAAAACGAAAAACCTAAAAAGTAGGGATAAAATCAATATTAGATACTAAAGTAGGATAAAATCAATATTAGATACTAAAGTAGGGCAATAACGAAATTGACCAATTTTATAAACACGCACCTAAGTCTAAACCGCTAGGTGATTGTCATAGAGTTAGGTGATTGTCTAGAGCGTATATATGCAGTGCAGGCCAGGCTCCCTTCCACCCCGGCTTCGCCCTGGATGGCACATGCACATCAGATGAAAATTGGAGCCACTCCCAACTGTAGGAGTCTTTGTGAATATCGTATGTAAGTATCACAGCTAATACGGGCAAAGTGGATTCTCACATAAAGTTAAGTTGGGTAAGAGAGAAACATCATGACTGACCTCATGACCTTGAGGAGTGATGTGGTAAATAATTGAGAAGCAACAGCGACACAGCCTCTTGTCATCAGACCACTCACAATTTAGAGCTACATCTGGGTATGTTATGAACACCGGCTTGTCTTCATCTCCAGGAAACAGATGCAGAGCCATATCTGGTTCTCACTCGGTGCACGCTCCTGAAAACAGGACACTCATCTTTATCCCATTGAGATTTGACAATCGTATTGAAACAAATAGGATAATGGGTAATCAATCTGAACAATTGATCATGAGGTATTGCTTCCCTTCGCTGAAACCTCCACCGACATTGCTTAACAAACAGGACCAACACAAGAGATTCCTTGTTGTCTGTTAGAATATGTGTCAAATATATCAATTTACAGTTGGATTTAGAGTTGTAATAGGTGGTAGGGGGATTGAGTTAAGAGTTGGAGTCTGTCATAGGCTTTCTCTTAAATAGAGAGGAGGGCACCACATTGTAACCATGGTGACTACAATATAGCGTAGACACGCAAGGAGATGATGACGGCGTGGCCATGGATTCGTAGCGGCTAGGTGCTATGTTGATTGGGGAGGAGCGCCCATAATCAGAGACCAGGAGATGTAGGCTTTGGCTGAACTTCGTTAATAAATATCGTGTGTTCCTGTTTTATCATGTGGCATGTCTTGAGTGATCAATGACTTAAGCAATCGAGAAGGTTAGTCATCGTAACTTTTATAATAAGTGGTATCAGAGTAGATGGTTTTAGCATTGGATCAAGAAGATATGTGAAGGAGGAAACACGAGGTTTCAATAAGCTTTCCATAGAACCCAAGTTCGTCGAAATCAGACTCCGGAGCAAGAAGTTATGGCTTTTTCCTCGAGTGTTATCAAGTGGCTAGGAGACTCCGGGGCGAGACCCGGAGACTCCGAGCCTGTGCAAGCTGAGGCTTCCAGGAGATTTCGGAATTGGATCTCTGGGCACTCGAAAGGGCTTCCCGAAGACTCCGGGTCAAATCCAGGAGACTCCGAGCCTGTACTAAGCTAAGCCTAACGGCTAGTTTTTGGGGCGTCTAGGAGATTCCGGGCATGGGACCCGGATATTCCGGGACTACGCAAAGTCGTGTGTAACGGCTAGTTTTTAGAGAGCTCGGGTATTTGAACCCTTCACCCCTCTATCCATGGTTGCTGACTTTGAGCAAGATTAGAACCATACAAAACCAAAGAGTCAATCCCCAATATCATACCTTGTGGTAGAACTCTTTGTGAGTGAGATTTGAGAAGGGGATTTGAGAAGAGAAGGGATTTGGGGTTGAGAGAGAGGTTGAGAAGTGAAACTGAGAGCTAGTGATCTTCAATTCAATCTTTGAGCACTTGAGTTCATAGCAAGCAAGTCTTCCATTGTGTTTGTTACTCTTGTAGGTTAAGCCTCCTAGACGGTAAGGCGTTGCCAGGTGAGCTCCCAAGCGTGTGGTGAACTGCGGGAAGTTTGTGAAGGGATTCCTTACCTCCTCAAGAAAGAGGTAATTTAGTGGAATCTGAGATATCTTCTAGGAGGTTGCATGGTAGAGCAAGCTTCACCGGTGGATCGGGGCTCTTCGTCCAAACTTGGACCTTGGGGTCTCTTGGAGACTTGCTAATCCTAGCTGGTGTTGATGATGAAATTTGGTAAGCATGTGAATCGTTCGAAGCAGAGTTGAAGATATGCGGGATTCTCGGAAACAGAGTGTGCATCGGCTGGAAGACCGTATCGGTTGGAAAGCTAGTTTGATATGGATAGCCGATATGGCCGATATTGGATGCATAATCGATATCGGGTTCGAGGAAGAGTTTGAGACAATGTTGCCAGGCAAGGATAGAGTCCAGAATTGGTAAATGTATCTATTAACTAGGATTATATGTAATATCCTTATAGATATTTTCGGTAAGAGTCCGCCTAAGGGACTTGTTTGCTAGTTGGAGTTGTATTAGGACAATATGAGTCGTGTCCATCTTGGACAAAGTTTGTACTTTCCGGTATAAATATAAACCCGAGATCTTATGAATAAAGAACGACAGTTCAATCAATCTCGGTGCATCGCCAGCCTTTTATTCTTTTACTTTCGACGAGTTCTTGCTTTCGAGTCGAGCTGCATCAGTTTGATCTTCGGCGAAGAGGTAAGTCTTGTTATGGCGGTTTGCACTATCGGAATTAGTGCTTACATCTTTATGATACTCTAATTCTATCTTGTAAATCTCCGAATTATCACATACATTGTATAATTTAGATTGACAATGCTATTTATTCGTATCGGCTGATCTCTATTTAGGGTTTTGTCGATAACGGCTAGATTGTCTTGTTGGTTTGAATTATATAATGTATCCACCATCCTTAAAAGGCAACCATCAGCTTGATTGTCTAGATATTATGCTTCTTTTCATACTTAATACTGCATCAGTTAAGTTTGATCTATTAAGTCGTGTTTAGAATCATGATCTCTAGCCTGCTTTATCGTTGTTAATAAGGATAGTATCGGGGTTTCAGCCGATCTTACCTGGTATAGTTATTTTACATAGTTCCATGTTTTGTTTAATATGCTATATCTGCCCCTTATATTAGGATCTAATCTAATACAAATATATTGAACTTACTATCAATCTGATTGATAAAAGTTGAATATATTTGTTGCGAGAGAATATCCTAGTATAAGGTTGTATAGGAGCTATAGCTGATACATGCTTAAATCTGGACATCGGCTATGACGTGAGTATATTTAATCGTTATTTCATGTTACTTTAGACTTGAGCAATTTATACTATCTCGATTAAGTCCGATCTATCCCATTTGCTAATTTCTAAAGTAATATTGATATATAGATTATGTAATACTGATATTTTCAGCCGATGTATCAAGTTTAGGGTTAGTTCATCATTGAATATGCCTTACAGCCGATCCATGCTATATTGCATCGGCTAGATTACATCACGATATGATATCGGCTGCCTGGCCGATTGATTATCGTTTACTAATAAATTTGCATGTTATATCTTGTTGATTGTGCATGTTCTATCTTGTTGATTGCAGGATCAAATCAACTGGCACGCCTATTGAACCCGAAAGCAAGTTTTGGACCTGCACTAGAGTAAAGCAAATCTCTCAGACCAGTGTGTTTTTTTTGCATCAACACGCTTTTGGCACACTCGGTGGGACTTTTGTGTCATCATGACGCCCAATATAACTGATGTTACGGAAGATAACATCCTACCAATCACGATCGAGCAATTGAACGAGGAACATAAGGAAGGGATGAAGAATTTGCTGGACCAACTCCTAAACCAATACCTTCACTCAGTCGCGGTGACCCGCCAGGGCACGGTTATCCAGAAAACCAAAGTAGAGTTGCCACCGATTGTGAAAACGGAGCCAAGTACATCTGGAACAAGTGACGATAAGGGAAAAGAGATCATAGCCGAGCCAAACAATGAGGAACTCCGCACATTGCAAGATCGCATCGATTCGGCAGTTCATCATGCTCTCATTAACCAATCTAGAGTACTCGTGAATACCTTGACAAATATGATCAAGATGGTGGTAGATGGCACTATAGCTGTGGAAAAAGCGAAAGGACCCGTATATCTACTAGGGGACACTTTTCCAGGCTACAGGACCGTGAAGACAAAAATTGGCAGGAAACATCACTCGTTACAAACCCAGGCTCTATCGGCTCCCACATCGAGTGCAAACATCCCGATGATACTGGCGAGACAACAACTGATCACTGGGGGGCAGACTTGAATGCAGTTGATGCCAGAACAATTGATGAATATACTTAACACAAAGCCGCCCATCATCGAGCCAACATATCATATTCCTTCGGTTTCACAATAGCCGATTGGAATTACCCAGCCGATGGGCCAGCAATATGTCTCAGAGCCACCTCCGTATGTCTCGTCTCAGGGCTTAGGGGCCAACCTTGATCAGCACTATCAGCCTCATTCTCTATGAGCTCAGTATCGGCTTGAGGGATCTCCATAGCTCCACTCAACTCAATATGGCCAGTACGATCAACTACAGCAACAGTATGGCGGAGGAGCGTCACAACAGCCGTGGGATGATATGATTGTCGATGTAATGAGAGAACAATTTGGGCTTAAGCCTAAGGATAATGACAACATATATCGGCATCCAGATCTAGAATATTTTGATCGAGTACCATTGCCAAATTCGATACAAGGTGCCATATTTTTCAAAATTCTCAGGACAAGACAATGTATCAACCTATGAGCATGTTAGTCGTTTCTTAGCACAGTGTGGAGAGGCATCGGCTACAGAGGCTCTCAGAGTTAGATTATTTCCATTGTCGTTATCTGGATTGGCGTTCACGTGGTTTTCTTCCCTACCTTATAATTCCATCAGGAGTTGGCCTGATCTAGAAAAGCAATTCCATAAATACTTTTTCAGTGGTATCCAAGAGATGAAGTTGTCGGATCTTACGTCAATTAAGCAAAAACCGGATGAATGCTAGACTATATTCAGGGATTCAGAGATGTTAGAAATAGATGTTATAGCTTGGCCCTGACTGATTCACAACTAGCCGATCAGGCTTTCTAGGGGCTGTTGGCGCCGATAAGGGAGATATTTTCAGCTCAAGACTTTGAGAGTCTAGCACATTTAGCTCAGTAGGTATCGGCTCATGAGACACAGTTCCAAGAGGCCAGAAAGTTTGCTAAGAAAGCCAACAATGTTAATAATATCTACAATTATGATTCTGACTCCGAAGATAACGATCCAGAGGTCAACGCAGCTGAGTGGGCTAGAAACAAAGGTTAAGAATTCGGGGAGGGAAGAAAGGTTTGACTTCAATATCACCAAAGCCGATAAGATATTTGATCTTCTTCTCCAAGAAAACCAGATTCAGCTGCCAACAGGAGACGTGATACCATTGGCTGAAGAGTTGAAGAGAAGGAAGTACTGTAAATGGCATAACACAGGGTCACATAGCACCAATGATTGCAAGATTTTTAGATAGCAAATCCAATCGTCCATAGAATAAGGAAGGATAAAATTCGATGAAGCTAAAAGGCCGATGAAGATAGATGACCACCCTTTTCCGGTAAATATGGTTCATACTAGAGCTAACAGGGACCAAGCCGATAGAGGTAAATACCATACAAAAGGTGTCAAATCAGCTAGTATGATCAACAAATACCAGAAAAGACGCCAGAGGGAAGAGGATTCATATCATCACAACGATGCAAGTTATTTTGATCCCCATTGGAGCTGTGAATTCTTTAGATTTTGCTGGAATGAAGGGATGAGGTCACCGTCTATTGAAGATTGTCCTGGCTGCAGCGATCCTGATGTGCAATATGTTGAAAGACCAAGCCGATAGAGTAGTAGTATACATCGGCCAGTTCAACAAAGGTTGTTGGTTCACCAGAGGCTTAGGCCGATTAAACAAGAACATTTTTCATACAGATCGCAACAAGGAACTAAGACTGTGCAACCTCAATGGTGTCCTACTGGGATTTTCACCAAGAGTCAGAAAAGACGTGTCCAGAGGATGAGGAATAGAGAGTAGTTCCAGGAGGTTGAAGATGAGATCGAACATCAGCGGAAGTGCACAAGAAAAGTTTGGCGCGTGAAGAGTAAGATTGGCCCAGCCGATGAGGTCCAAGCCGATCAAGGCAAAAGTTTCCAAAGCAAGGGAAAAGAAGTCGCATCATCTTCGATAAATATGGTTTTTATGTTGCCAGCTGAGTATGCCATTGAACAAGTTGTGGAGCAAGCAGATGAACCACAATCGGCTAAATTGATATTGTCTCCACAGCAGCCGTTTTTGGGAAGCCGGAAGGGACTGACCATCGGCACCTCAAGCCTTTGTATGTCAAGGGGTTTGTTAATGGAAAGCCGATGTCAAAGATGTTGGTTGATGGAGGAGCAGCTGTCAATTTGATGCCATATTCAACTTTCAGAAAGCTTGGGAAGAATTCAGAGTATTTAATCAAGACTAACATGATTTTGAAAGATTTTGGAGGGAATCCGTCTAAAACAAAGGGAGTTTTAAATGTGGAGTTGACCATCGATAGCAAGACAATTCCTACTACATTCTTTGTTATTGATGGGAAGGGTTCCTACAGTCTGTTGCTGGGAAGAGATTGGATCTATGCTAATTATTGTATTCCTTCGACTATGCATCAAAGTTTGATCCAATGGCAAGGAGACCAGATTGAGATCGTGCCAGCCGACAGGTCAGCTAATGTAGCTAGTGTTAATTTGTTTGTTTGGGAGATGGAAGGAATTGATTGTTTATTTGGAAAAGTTTGGCAAGGGGATTATCTAAGAGCTTCTGATTATGATATATAGCCAATAGAAGATGGAGAGCCCCAATTATTATTTTGAGGGCGCCGTGGAGGGTTCCAATTTTTACACAAAGGATACTGTAGATGATCTTGACGGCAAACTGGGGCAAGGATTTATGTCGGCCGATGAATTAGAAGAGGTGGACATTGGACCAGGTGATAGGTGTAGGCTGACATATATCATTGACAAAGGAATTTAAATGTAAATTAATAGCACTATTAAAATATTATAGAGATTGTTTTGCTTGGGAGTACTATGAGATGCTAGAACTTAGCCGATCAATTGTTGAACATCAGCTCCCTATTAAACCTGGCTATCGGCCATACAAGCAACCCCAAGACGTTGTAAAGCTGAGATGTATGATGCTATCAATACCGAAATTACAAGACTTTATGATGCTAACTTTATCAGACCATGCCAATATGCTGAGTGGATTTCAAATATAGTACCAGTGATCAAGAAGAACAACAAACTTAGAGTTTGTATTGATTTTCGAGATTTAAATAAGGCTACTCCTAGAGATGAATACCCAATGCCGATTGCCGATCAATTGGTTGATGCAGCATATGGGCACAAGATTATCAGTTTCATGGATGGTAATGCAGGATATAATCAAATCTTTATGGCTGAGGAAGACATTCACAAGACTGCTTTTCGATATCCTGGTGCAATCGGCTTGTATGAGTGGACTTTTGGATTGAGGAGTGCTGGTGCCACGTATCAAAGAGCAATAAATTATATATTTCATGATCTTATCGGCTTGTTGGTTGAAATCTATGTTGATGGTGTGGTGGTCAAGTCTAAGGAAATTGATGAGCACATAGCCGATTTAAGAAGAGTCTTGGAAAGGAAGGAAATATGGATTGAGGATGAATCCAACCAAGTGTGCTTTTGGTGTATCGGCTGGATAGTTCCTTGGATTTTTGGTACATGAGAGAGAGAGATTGAGATACCTTAGAGGAGTATCAATGCCATCAAAGAGATAAAACCTCCAGAAGACAAGACTAAGTTATAGTCTTTGATCGACAAAATTAATTTTGTTAGGCGGTTTATATCCAATTTATCTGGTCGAATAGAGCCATTTACACCATTGTTGAGGTTGAAAGCCGATCAAGAGTTTGTTTGGGGAGCAAAGCAACAAAAGACTTTGGACAACATAAAGGAATATTTGAGTAGTCCTCCAGTTCTCATTCCACCACAAAAGGGCTTCCTTTTAAGTTGTATTTGTCAGCCGATCAGAATACTATCGGCTCTGTCCTGATCCAAGAGGTTGAGGGTAAGGAACGAGTTATATTTTATTTAAGTAGAAGACTTTTGGATGCAGAGACCAGATATTCACCTGTGGAGAAGTTATTCTTATGCTTATATTTTTCTTGTACAAAGTTGAGGCATTATTTACTTTCCAATGAGTGCACTATAGTATGTAAGGTCGATGTGGTAAGGTATATGCTATCGGCTCCAGTTTTGAAGGGAAGGATTGAGAAGTGGATTTTTTCTATGACAGAATTTGATCTACGGTATGAATCGGCTAAGGCAGTAAAAGGATAGGCGATAGCCGATTTTATAGTTGAGCATAGGAGTAATTCAATTGATCATGTTGATATTATGCCATGGACTGAGTATGAGGCTGTTTTAAAAGGGTTGCAATTGCTGAAGGAGGTTGAAGCCGATGCTGTTGAAATTATGGTTGATTCGTTGTTGGTGATCAGTCAATTATCTGGGGAATACGAGTGCAAGAATGATATCTTGATGATTTATAATGAGAAGTGTCGAGAGTTGACGAAAACTTTCAAGATAATCACTTTGAAGCATATTTCTAGAGAACAAAATGTTGAAGCCAACGATCTAGCTCAAGGGGCATCAAGTTACAAGCTGATGTTGAAGGATGTTGAGGTTGAAGTTGCACATCTCCCAGCTGATGATTGGAGGTTTGAGATACTTGAATATTTAAAGGATCCTTCTAGATCAGTTTCCAGAAAGTTAAGGTATAATGCTCTCAAATATGTTTTGTTGGACGATACATTGTACCATCGGACCATTGATGGAGTTTTGTTGAGATGTTTAAGCCTGGATGAAGCAAAGGTTGTCATGTGTGAAGTGCATGAAGGAATATGTGGTACTCATCAATCGATTCATAAGATGAAGTGGTGCGTCCATCAACACACGCACCGACGCCCTGGCGGAGATCACCAGGGAGGTGGAGGAAGAGAGGGTCGCGGTGCTCGCCGCGACCGAAGCTATGGACATGAGCGCCTTGGACCTGCGTGAGCGGTTCGAGGCGCTCGTCACCGACTTGACGCGTCGGCAGGACGCCGCCTTAGCCCGGGCACAGAGGGCAGCTGAGGCGGAGGCCGCCATCAAGCGGCGCAATGACAACGTCACGATGCGCGCCAAAAACAACCGCATCCTCGCCGAGGAGCTCAAGGCGCGGGAGGAAACGTTGGTGATTCATGAAGCCGCCACCGCAGAGGCAGAGGTCGAGTTTTGACTTCGCGACGTCACCCTCACCGAGCAGCTCCAAGCCCTCGCGGAGTCCGAGGACACCAACCGGTGGCTGTCCGCGGAGCTGCACATCCGCGAGGAGCGCGCGGCTCATGTCCTTGGCCTCGAAGCGGAGATCTACCGCCGCGAGGGGGCCGTGATGGAGCGGGAGGTCGTGCAAATGGAGAATGCCCATGCCGAGCGGGCCGCCCTCGACAAGCGCGTCGTCGATCTCGACAACCGCGCCGCCGAGCTCGAGGCGCACGCCAAGGGTGCCGCAGAGATGGCCCGAATCATCGGGACGGCCGAGGGGCAGAGCGATCTCGCTGCCCGCCTCGCCACGGCCGAGTGGCATGCCGCCACCCTCCAAGAGCTGCTGACGGCCCGTAACGTGGAAGTCGAGGCGCTCAAGATGGCACAGGACATGGCCCCCAGCATGCTTCAGGATGCCGTTGAGAAGCTGGAGCATGCCGCACGCGAGGCCAAGATCTCGGTGGGCGAGGCCTACAAACTCGGCAACACGCCGGCCGAAATCGCCCACAACGTAGCCGCTGTGGCCACGAACCTCGAGGGGCCCACGGACGAGGTCGAGGAGACCATCAAGGCCTCCTCGAAGGACCTTGCCGAGGGGGCTGTGGAGCTGGTGTTGGCCAGCTGCCAGGCCCACGACCCGGGGTTCAACCCGTGGGCAGTCTTTGATGACTTCCCACCGGGAACCAAGGCGGTGGCCTGCGCCCAAGTCCGGGAGGTCTCCCGGGGAGTCGTCCACGCCTTCGAGGGGACGACCCCTTGGTTCTCTATGCCGCCAGCCTCTGACGATGATGCCGAGGATGATGATGATGAGGCCGAGGACGGCAACAGCGACAGCAGCGAGGCGTAACTCCACAAGCCAAAGCCTGCGGGCGTCGCCTGATAAGTCCGGCCCAGGTGGGGTTGGACGAAAGCCCGACACACCGATCCGGATTCCCCGAATCCCGCAATCGTAGCACCATACGCCCGAAGCACGACACACTGATCCGGATTTTTCCAAACCCCGCAATCTTAGCACCGCAACTCCGACGCACCCACTCGGGGAAAGGCCCAATCACCCTAAAAGACTTGTCTGATAGGGGAAGGGTGGCTCTCCCTTTTAAGGTGGCTTTCTCCTCCCAAGCTAAGCAAGGTGGGATTATTCAGAGGCTCACACGGTCGCCGCCCGACTACAACTGGGCCACTCGGCCCATCTTGTTGCGTCTTTGCCAGCGGGTAATAATGGAGGATGTCCTCATCATCGCCCCTTCACCCCTTTCTTCTTTTTGCTTGTAGTTGTTCATGTTTGGCCCCCAAGGGGGGGTCTTGTAATAAATGACATCTTGCTTTAAGTTTGGTTTCGATTTCTTGCAATGAAATATGCCATGGTTTGAATATTAGTTTGATATCTTGCATGTGTGATCCAAGTGTTTTTCCCTCGTCGGTTTGTTCGGTGTTTTGTCTTAAGCGGGGGCTCGGGTTCGGGTCGTAGCCCTAAGTGATAGGAACCGAGACTAGAGCACTTGGGGAGTTCCACATGTCAAGACTGGCCAGGCCGAGAGCATGATGACCGGGGTAAGTGCGGACCCGATTGTGGGCCATTGGCGAGTTCCCCCGGAGTTCAACATGTCTCGGGGCACGACTCGCTCTGGGCCCGTTGGCGTTTAGGTGACGCGCATCACTTAGGAGCGACACGAACGCGACCGTCCCGAGTAAGACGAAAACCACAATTGGACCGGATATAAAACTGTTGTGAAACGGATGCAAAAGAGATATATTGATAGTGGGAGCCCCCGGCCAACTTTGCCGTGCCCGAGGGGGCGCGCGGGGTTGGCCCGATCCCGAGGTACAACGTAGCGACTCCTCTATGGATAGAAGCGGCGAAGGTGTTCTATGTTCCATGGATTGGGCAGCTCTGTGCTGTCCTCCATGGCCAGCCTGATCGAGCCCGGCCGGGGGACACCGATCACTCTAAACGGCCCCTCCCACATGGGTGAGAGTTTGCTCAGTCCGGCACGCGTTTGGAAGTGGCGTAGGATGAGATCGTTTATATGGAGCGATCGGGCCCGGACATGGTGCTGATGGTAGTGCCTTAGGCTCTGCTGGTAGCACGCGGCCCGGAGGGCGGCGCGCCACCTTCGTTCTTCGAGGTAGTCGAGGTCGTCCCGTCGAAGGAGCTCTTGATTTGCCTCGTTGTACAGGGCTGCTCGTGGAGACCCCAGGGTGAGCTCGGATGGGAGGACCGCCTCCGCGCTGTAAACCAGGAAGAAAGGTGTTTCTCTTGTGGCACGGCTCGGGGTCGTCCGGTTGGCCCATAGCACCGCTGGTAGCTCATCGATCCACGAGTCGCCATGTTTCTTGAGGATGTTGTATGTCTTGGTCTTGAGGCCCTTGAGGATTTCCACATCGGTGCACTCCACTTGACCATTGCTCTTTGGGTGGGTGGGGGAGACGAAGCAGAGCTTGATGTCCATGTCCTCGCAGTAGTCGCAAAACAGTTCACTTGTGATGTGTGTGCCGTTGTCCGTAATGATACGGTTGGGCACCCCGAACCGGGCAGTGATGCCCTTGATAAATTTAAGCGCCGAGTGCTTGTCGATCTTGATGACCGGGTAAGCCTAGGGCCATTTGGTGAACTTGTCGATGGCGACGTAGAGGTGTTCATATCCTCCCAACGCCTTCTTGAATGGACCCAAGATATCCAGCCCCCATACTGCAAAGGGCCATGAGAGCGGGATGGTCTGGAGGGCCTGGGCCGTCAGATGCATTTGCTTGGCATACAATTGGCACGCTCGGCATCGCCTGACCAGATCGGTCGCGTCCTGGAGCGCTGTTGGCTAGTAGAAACCCTGTCGGAAGGCCTTGCCGACCAAGTTGCACGAGGCGGAGTGAGCTTCGCACTCGCCTTCGTGGACATCAGCGAGGAGCTCGATGCCATGGTCCCGGGGGATGCATTTGAGGAGGACTCTGTTGGCGCCGCGCCGGTAGAGGGCCCCCTCTACCAGCACGTATCTCTTGGAGATGCGAATGACGCGTTTGCTCCCTTCGCGATCCTCGGGGAGAGTCTCATCTTTGAGGAACGCTTGGATCTTAGTCATCCAGGCAATTTGTCTTGGGGGGTCGGGTTCGACCCCTTTGGGCCCCAAGACCCGGACTCCCTCGGGCCTCGGGGTAGGCGTGGTAGCATCTGAGTCCCCCGGGGGATCGAGATGCACCGACGGCTGGGTGAGCCTTTCTTCAAAGGCACCGGGTTGGGTTGGGGCGCGGGACGAGGCGAGGCGTGACAGCTCGTCGGCGAGCGTGTTGTCTCGCCTGCGCATGTTCCTTAGTTCTAATCCTTCAAAGTGGCGCTCCATACGCCGTACCTTGCGAACTATGCTTCCATTTGCGGGTCGGAGCAGCGGTACTCCTTGGAGACTTGGTTCACGGCAAACTGAGAGTCACCTAGAACCAGGAGGCAGCGGATCCCCATTCCTGTCGCTGCTCTAAGTCCTGAAAGGAGTCCCTCGTACTCCGCCATATTGTTGGTTGCCCGGAAATCTAGGCGAACCAAGTATTTGAGGATGTCCCCGTTTGGTGAGGTCAAAGTGACCCCAGCGACAGCTCCTTGGAGGGCGAGTGAGCCGTCAAACTGCAACACCCAATGCGGGCTGGCAGCCTGTTGTGCGGGATCCGCTCCGATCTCGGGGTCGGGGAACCCGGGATCGGGTTCGGGGGTCGGGCTCCACTCTGCCATGAAATCGGCGAGGGCCTGACTCTTAATCGCGTGGCGTGGTTCGAAGTGGAGATCGAACTCAGAGAGTTCGATGGCCCATTTGACCACTCGTCCTGTCCCCTCTCGGTTCCGAAGAATTTGCCTGAGAGGGTAGGACGTTACCACCATGACCCGGTGCGCTTGGAAATAATAGCACAATTTCCTCGAGGCCACCAGGACTGCGTAGAGCAATTTCTGGGCCTGAGGATACCGAGTCTTTGCGTCCCGTAATGCCTCGCTAACGAAGTAAACCGGCCACTGCACCTTTCGCCGGGGCCCAGTTTCATCGTCGCGGGCATCGGGTCCCACGTGTGAATGTTGGGAGGGGCCGCTCTGGGCCCACTTCCCCTCCAATCTGGTAGCCTCGGGGTCAGACGTTGTCGGGCCGCTCCTCCCCCCAGTGGCCTCGGGGCCTTCCTGGGGTCCAGGGGCCTCTGACGACGCCTTGCGAGGGGTCGTAGGGCCATCGTCAGCTTGGGGGGCCCGAGGGCCCTCGCCGGACTGACGGGCTCCCGCGTCATCCTCTGTCCCGGGCTGTGCCATCATGGGTCGGTGGGGCGCGGGCCGAGGGCACTCCTCGGCGCGCTCCACCACTAGCGCTACGCTAACTACTTGTGGGGTCGCAGCCAAGTAGAGCAGCAGCGGCTCCTCTGGCTCGGGGGCAACCAGGACCGGAGGGGAGCTGAGGTATGCCTTCAACTGGTCGAGGGCTTGCTCAGCTTCCTCCGTCCACCGGAACGACCCGGAGCGCTTAAGGAGCTTAAATAGGGGCAGCGCCTTCTCTCCCAACCTCGATATAAATCGGCTAAGGGCGGCTATGCATCCAGTGACGCACTGGACATCCCTAAGCTTGCTGGGGGGGCACATCCTATTTATCGCGCTAATTTTCCCTGGGTTGGCCTCTATGCCTCGGGCCGAGACCAAGAACCCGAGAAGTTTGCCCGCAGGGACACCGAACACGCACTTTTCGGGGTTCAGCTTCATGCGGGTAGAGCGGAGGCTCCTGAAAGTCTCCGCTAGATCCGAGAGGAGTGTCTCCTGGTTGCGTGTCTTCATAACCAGGTCATCGACATACGCCTCAACGTTACGCCCTACTTGACTACCCAAAGTAATGTGAGTAGTGCGTTGGAAAGTAGGGCCTGCATTCTTTAAACCGAAAGGCATAGTTGTATAACAGTATGTGCCTAGAGGAGTAATGAATGCAGTTATTTCCTCGTCATCCCTAGCCATGCGAATTTGATGATACCCTGAGTAGGCATCTAGAAAGCATAAAAGGTCGCACCCCACGGTGGAGTCGACAACTTGATCTATGCGTGGCAGGGGATAAGGGTCCTTAGGACATGCCTTGTTGAGGTTGGTGTAGTCGATGCACATCCGGAGCTTGCCGTTCGCCTTGGGGACGACGACCGGGTTCACTAGCCACTTCGGATGGATGACTTCCCGGATGAATCCGGCCTCCAGCAAGCACGCCACCTCCTCACGGATGAAGGCTTGGCGCTCGGGGGCCTGCCGCCGCACTTTCTGCCGGACGGGCCTCGCGCCCGGGCGTACGGCTAGGCGGTGCTCGATCACCTCCGTAGGGACCCCGGGCATGTCTGATGGCTTGCATGCGAAGACTTCAGCGTTTGCCCGCAGGAAGGAGACGAGTGTGCCTCCCTATTTGTCGTCCAGCTGACCGCCAATCTTGATGGTCTTGGACAAGTCGCCGGCCAGCACCACCTCCTTGATGGGGACCTCGTCGCTCGGGGTCATCCGCTTCCTCAGGGCGTGAGACGAGGAGGTGCCATGCTCCTCGTTACCGCCCGCGGGCTTTGGGACCACGGCGAGGTCGCTTGCGCGCTGTTCCGTGCAAGCCAGAGCGATCTTGAGATCACCGTTGATGGTGATGGGGCCGCGTGGGCCCGACATCTTCATCTGGAGGTAGGCGTAGTGGGTGGCCACCTTGAACTTCACCAACGCGGGCCTTCCCAGGACCGCGTTGTAGGGCAGATTGAGATTCGCCACGTCGAAGTCTATTCGCTCGGTGCGGAAGTTGTTGGGGCCACCTAATGTGACCGGGAGGTCAATGTGACCTCGAGGCCATGTGTGCCCTGGCGTCACGCCGATGATCGGCAGGGACGGCAGGAGCTTCATCCCCAGGACCTTGATGAGGTCATAGGCCGTGGGGAAAAGAATGTTGAGGGCGGCGCCGCCATCTATCAGGACGCGCCTCAACTTGACATTGCAAACGGTGGGGGAGACCACCATGGCGATTTCCCCACCCCTAGCCACGCACGGAGGGTGGTCGGTTTGGTCGAAGGTGAGAGGGACCTCCGACCACCTGGCCTGCCGTGAGGCCTCGTGGGTGGGGATCGCAGCCAGAAGCTCACGCTTCATGGTCTTGAAGCTGCGGCGGGAAGCATGAGCACATGCTCCCCCATCCATGGTGGCGACGGTGGCCTCAGGCTCCTGAAAGCCTAAGTCGTCGTCACCATCATTGTCGGCGGGGGCCTTTTTCTTGGCCTCATTTCGCTGGTCTTGGGTAGGGGCCGTGAGGTTCTGGCCCTCACGGCGCTCCTGACCCCGCTCCTCCTCCCACTTCTTGACGCGCTCGGCCAATCCCTTGACCGCGCGGCACTCAGTGAGGTCGTGGAGTGAGGTGTCGTGCACGGAGCACCATTTGCCGACCTGGCGCTCTCAGCCAGGGGCAGTAGGGCTCCTCTTGTTGCCCTCGCAGCCTTCCCCTTACGCGGGGGCCGCGGGGCATCCTTAGCGGCGAGGACGTGCTCCTCATCGCCAGAGCGGGCAGTCCTCCTCTTCTTCCTTCTTTCTTGCTGCCCAGAATGGGCGGCAGACCCGGGGGCAGCCGTAGCCGTCGCGCCAGAGCGAGAGGAGTTCCAGGTCCATGCCTCCTCCTTGGGGGCCACGCGGTCCGCGAGCTCGAAGAGCTGCGCGGTAGTCTGGGGCCCCTTGGAGGCAATCTTCTCCAGCATGCGGTTGTGCCGCATGCCTCCCCTAAACACGTATATCACCGCATGCGCGGGGATACACGGGATGGTGTTGCGGACCTGGCAGAACCGCTGAATGTATGACCAGAGGGACTCTCCGTCCCTCCGCTGCACTGCGTGCAGGTCGGCTTCCTCTCCTGGGCGTGGATATGTGCCATGAAAGTTCGTGCTGAACTGCTGGCACAGATCCTCCCAGGAGTGGACCAAAGCGGGTGGCAGATGAGCCAACCCCGTGCTTGACCTTTTAGGGCCATGGGGAAGTAGTTCGCCATGACCCTGTCGTCACCCCCTGCTGCCTCGATTCCAGTCGTGTAGATCTGGAGGAACTCGGTGGGGTTGACGCTACCGTCATATTTTTCCGGGATGCTGGGCCGGAACTTTGGGGGCCATCGGACACTCTGAAGACTCGCCATAAAGGGATGACATCCAGCCTCAACGGGAGGCCTACCTCTATGGCCGCCAGGACGCACGGTGGCTGTGGACGCGGCGCCCTCTCCCGTTTGGGTGGCGCGACGCTCATCGCGCTGGCACTCGATGCTGAGCCAGGCATCCGGCTCATCGTACAAGCTCTCGTGACACCCGCGAGTAGCCGTGGGCGTCGACAAGGGCGGTGAGGACGCTCAGCGTGCATGAGCCGCCGCTCGTCGCGCTCTTCGCCTTGCGGACGAAGAGGTTGCAGTCGCGGTGCCGGACGACCCAACCGCCGATGGGCTGCTGCCGGTGCCCAGCTGCTGGTGTGCCGTCTTGACCAGGTTGGCCACGTCGTCCAGCCAACGCAGGACGGGGGCGTCTGGGTTCGCGGTGATGGGCGGATGGCACAGGAGCGCCCCTGCTACCTAGAGGGCACCCTGAGGAGTGCCACCGTCATCATAGGCCAGATGGCGGCGTGCCTTAGAGCGGTGCCGTCGCTCATCGCTGGGCCGCTGGGAGGTGGCGGAGCTCTCCAGCTCCTTCAGCACCTTCTCCCGCTCGGGGCTCTAGCGAGGAGGCGGCGACGGAGTATGCGTCCGACGACGGGGATGCAGCTCCCCACCGCCGTCACCAGCGCTTGGTGTGGGAGTGTGGAGCACCGCCTCTTCAGCCATAGGGCTGACTCAGCGAAGCTTGGCGATCACGCAAGGAGCGGAAAGCTAAGGGTTGCGACTAGCTAAGACCAACTCCGGAGAGCTAGAATCCTCATACACATAAATCCACTACACAGGAGTAGCGTATTACGCCTCACCGGTGGCCCGAACCTGTATACTTGCTCGTGTGTCACCGTTCTCTGTCAGGCGATCTTTGATCCTCACCGGCCTCACCGGAGCCGGGCCTGAGGAGGCCCTCCTTCTCGTGCCAGCGATTGGATGGAAAACTCCGCAGCGGGGGACTGTGCAGACCCCCTTTTTGAGTCGGCCCAGGGGCGCGTGAAAGAGGCCTCCTCAGGCCCGGCTCCGGTGAGGCCGGTGAGGATCGAAGATCGCCTGACAGAGAACGGTGGCACACGAGCAAGTATACAGGTTCGGGCCACTGGTGAGGCGTAATACCCTACTCCTGTGTAGTGGATTTATGTGTATGAGGATTCTAGCTCTCCGGAGTTGGTCTTAACTAGTCGCAACCCTACGAGAAGAAGTGGAAAGTAGAATCCAACCCCCTTCCTCTAGGCCTGGGCCTCCTTTTGTATCTCAAGAGGACACCACAGGGGCCAGACAAGCGGTTTTCTAGAGAAAAAGGAGAAAACTATTTTACAGATGAAGTCTATGTCGTGGCTTGGAACGGAAGCCTTCCGCTCCTGTAGTGCCGGTATGGCATCGATCAGACCGCCCATCATGGCGGTCGGCCTAGCACGTCGATCTCCATTAAATGGCTGGAATCCGGTAGCCCACCGTAAACCGTGCAATGCGCCAGGTGATTAGACCTGACGCACCAACCTTGACGTGGCGCAAGAGCCAGGTTGGTCCTTGCGATCTTGACGCAGCTTCATCGGGAAGTGTATCATACCTACCGCGCGTGCATCGGCACGCGTGACGCTGTACACCGTCCCATCAGTCATTCGCACCGGTCTCACGCCGGTCAGCCGACGGTGACCGGTGTCAGATGCGTGCGTGTCACCTCGCAATAGATGCGGCACGCGCGCGTGCTACGCAGGCGCACTACGCCTGCCCCGTTATTAATGCGGGTAGGTGAGCGCTGGGAGCGCTCACCCACTTTGTTACGCGTGGCAGCGGCCCGGGGGGGTCGGAGGAGCCCGACCCCAACTGGGCCTCCCCGAGGGGGCAACGTGTCACGGGAGGGCAGCCGCCACGTCGTCCTCGGGCCCTCTCGCTCCTCGGGGCACGGCCACGTGGACGGACGGGGCCGCCTCAAGCCCATAGTCGACATACCCCTGGGCCCAGGACACCGACATGGCTGATTTGCCATAACCGCGGGCACGACTATTCGAATAGTTTTACTCTGATCAGAGGTGCACAACTGTACCTACAAGACACAATTCCACACATGTCGCCATGTCCCGAAATACCACCATGGTACTGCAAAGGGGGAAAATCGTGACAAGACCATTCGCATAACTCCCCCTAACCAAGCGCACCACACCTCAGGTTTCGCCCCCACCTTTAAGCCAAGGTGCCTAGCCCCCTCTCGTGCCTAGGTGAATCCGGAAGCTGATCAACGGGTAAACCCGCACCGACCCAACCCCATCACGCCCACCCTTGCCTGGATGCGTCAGCTAGGGAAAAGCTACACTACAAGTCCAGCAGTTACCCATGCCTGCTTGTGGTAAGCACTATTGGTCTTCCAGGGTTTCCCAAGAACCGGTCCTTAATTACCGTGGGTGCGACTAGCAAAACCATACACCCACAGCCCACCATTAATCCATATTTTAGCTGGATAATTACGACCAACGAAACATGGTCAGTTGTCTCGAGCTAGCAGCTCATCAAGATACTAGAAGTAGATAATGTAATTATCCCACTATGTGAGCTTGTGGTAATTAAGCATGGCTAAGCGTATGTAATTCTAGTGAGGCCTACATGAGACACAAGCTAATCAAATTATCACTCAAGTTTGACAAAGAAAGGACATCAAGTAATATGGCACAAGCGAGCAGATAGGCAAACCCTATTCCCATGTAATTACCAAAACATTCAATTTATTTCTAAACGGTAAAATATTTTATAAATTGGGATCAAAATGCTCAAGGGGAATGTGTGACTTGCCTTGCTTCTCTGATTGATCTTCCGAACTCTTTTTCTTGTGAACGCGATCGTCCGAAACGGCGGAACCTACACGTTGGCACGCAAAACAAGGAAAAACCCTAACAAAAACCAAGTAAACAGTACATAAAAAGTAAACAAACATGTAGAGCTCAATTTTAGATGAATTTTGCAAGTTGAATGGCCCAATTTGGAGTTCGTATGAATTAGTTATGAATTTTAGAAGTTTTGAGCCATTTAAAACAATTTATGGAATTAAATATGATTTACTGCACAATTAATATTTATTTTCTGAAGAAAAAAAGGAGGCACAGACGTCAGCGAGGGGAGGCCGGGCTGACTGGTGGGCACCATGGGCCAGCCGGTCAAAAGGGAGGGGGCACCGGTCCACGGTGGACTCGGTCCACCACGGCCCTGACGGCGCCGTGGACCACGTCCACCGGTCCACGGGCGGCAGTGGCGCACGGGCCGGGGCAGCAGCGGCCGGCGAGCGGCGCGGGCAGCGGTGGCGTGCGGCCGAGGGGCGGTGCGGTGAGCAGCGGCACAGCGCGTGGCCGGGAGCGGAGCACAACGCCGCTCGGGCAGCAGCGCGCGCGGTGGCACTCGCGGGCAACGCGGCGTGGGTGGCTGTTGGCGGTGGCGCACGGCCAGTGTGCGGCGGGCAGCGGCGGCGCGGGTGGCTGTTGGCGGTGGCGCACGGCCAGTGTGCGGCGGGCAGCGGCGCGCGGGGCGGTGGTGTGGCAACCGCCGAGCGGCGCGGCGCGGCTTGGGCAGCGCGCGGGGCAGCGGTGAGCGGCGGCAAGCGGCGCGGCAGCGTGGCAGCAAGCAGACAGCTGTCGACGTGCGGCGGGCGCGGGGGTGGCGGTGGCACGGGAGGCCGCGCAGCACCGGCGCTGCTACGGCGCAGTCGCACGGGGGCAGCGGCGGGCAGCGCGGCGCTCATGGGGCGGTGCTCGGCGGTGGCAGTCGGTGGGGTTTTATGGCGCGGGGAGGTGGGTGCGGCCGGAGTGGGCGGGGAGGAGAGGGAGGTGGGCGCGGGAGGAGTGGTGATGTGGGAGGTGGTGGCCGGCCGGAGCGCGGGGAGGCCGACGACGTGGGCGGCATGGGTGGAGGTTGGGGATGACAGGTGGGGCCCATGGGTCCCACCTATCAAAGAGGGAGAGAGGAGGCCGGTGCGGGGACGTGAATTGGACTTCGGGGGGCCAAGGCGGGCTGAGCCAGGGAGGAGAAGGCCGGCCCGAGAGAGAGGGAAAGAGAGAGGAGAGGGAGGGAGAGAGGGGCCGGCCCAAGAGAGAGGGAAAGCGGCCCAAAGTGCAGGAGGGAGATTTAATTCGTTTTTTCCATTTATTTAACTGATTAAATGATCTTTGTGCTTTTAAAATTAGGTCTTGAGCTCCGAAGTTTCATGAAAAATTTCAGAGAGTATTTTAGGGCACGGAGAATATCACAAAAATATTTCCGGCCACGATGTTTAAAGGAAAATTTTAAATTCCCTCGTTATTTCGCTTGATTAATTTGCTTTAATTTTTAAAATAAATTCTAGAAATGTTTTATTTAATGATTTTTAATCCCGATCGAAAATCGGGGCATGACAAATCTACCCCCTTACGGGAATCTTGTCCCGAGATTCGGGGATCGCTAGAAAGAAAGCTGGGGTGGGGAGGGTGGCGCTGGACTGGTCTGCTGACTTCTGCGGTTTCAACTGACTCACACAGGCCTGATCGACATCAAACTGAGCGCTCTGTTGCCTTCTCCAAGAATTGCACCCACTGGTTTTGCTCAATTTGACACTGACTTGGATTCCCGGTGCTCATAGATCTCACTTCCATGGACTGAGTTGATAATACTGACACACCTCATAATATGCTTAAATCGAACTGTTAGTGCCGTCGTCTTTGATAACCTGAGGATTCACGACGTAGACAAGGGATTGGTGGGGCTTCCTTGAAATCTTGCACTGACCTTCATGAACCCACAAACTCTGAACTGGCCTTGAACTGTCCCTTACTAACACAATGAGTCTACCAGGGAGTTGCTCGATCTCAGTGATGATTATACCAAGAAGTTGTTCGATCTGACTTTCGTTCGGATCACGGGGTTTTGGATTGCTGCTTCTCTAAGCTGGATTGTCGATGCTTTGACTTGGGGCACTCTAGAATTCAGTTTGTTAACTTGAGATTGCTGAAGCTCGACTGGCACATCGAGGCTGACCTTTGGTGGAACCATATACTTTGGGTTTGCTTGAACTGCTTCGACCTGAATAACAGCGCTACAACAAACTACCAGGCCTGCTTTTCCGCTGGACTGCTTGACTCTAGGTCGCTGCTTTTGTAAGCTGAACAATTGATACGACAACTTGGGTATACATGAGAACTCAATATGGCGGCTTGGGGTTGGTGTAGCTCTACTAAGGCTTCGCACTTACTTCTTCATTTGGAGCCCCTTTTGCTCTTCCTGATTAGACTTCCAAGCAAAACAGTGACAAGGTAAACCCAATTTCACTTCAAGATGTTTTTGCCGAGGTAGTTGATCTTTTGGCTGACTGTGAACACTTAAATTGTTATCTTTGAGAATACCCAAACTTCTTTGGTTTTTCGTGTAGCCCTGACTTTGAACACTTGATGCTTTATTAGTTAATCCCGATGAAACATTGATGGTGCACTTCTATTCCAGGAAACTCGGAATCTAACACGTAATTGATGACATGAAGTCCCACATAAGAGCGACACTTATTCAGCTCATGAATCTACAAACTCTTGATCAACACTCCCATTAGCTCTGACTGCTGGAACGACTGTTCTGTTGGTGTCATGACTTCGGTGTTGACTGCCTAAACAGGTCAATTAGTAGATGTCTGTTGAAACAAGCATAGATCACTTATCAGATCATGCCCACGAGAGTGTTCTAACTGCTTCCCGTTTCACTTACTCTCGTGCCACTATCTGACACTTTTGTATTCGATAGAAATCAACTTCGCTGTTGCTTACATATGAACATTGGAATATGTACAGCTACTGAAAACTTCCCTTGAGGCTGCCAAGACTACCTGCTTAATAATCAAACAAGTTCACTTTCAATCCTTGAGTACGGATGATTCACCGAGAGGGATCCTCTGTCATACACTCCACTGTGCTGACTACACCTTTCTGGACCTGACTCTTGTATCCATTTACCCAGACAGAGGTGGTGGGGCAAATCTCTTATTGACTTCCTTGAAATTAACCATGATTGTCAAGATGGTAGATATGTCTTCCGAAACGAGCACAAATTACTGGCTGTATCAAGCTCAAGTGGTTTTTCCCACGGTACAACATTTCACTTCCTTGCTTATCCTTCACTGGCTCCCCTAGGTTGATAAACTAGAAGTTCTGCAATTGCTTTCCCACAACTACTGCAATTTGTACGACTGTTGGAGGCTGACTTCGATGCTGCCAAGTGTTTCAGCTCTTTGTTCATTTGGTCATAACAACTTCACCATCAAACCTCGATTAAGGATGTTTCACTGGTGAGGATTCTGTGTCACTTAATCTGTTGGTTGTATTTTCTGGCCTGACATTCACATCCATTTACTACGGACTGATGTGGTGAAACAATTCCATTGGAATCTTCCACGAAACTTTGAGGTGCTCCTTGTCATACTCTCTGTTGGCTATACGTTTCGGGGGGGTGATTTTCATAGCATTTCTGACCCATGTGTGGAATGATTTCTTTGCTGACTTTCGAGAAACATTGAGATGGTTTATGGAAGCTATATGATTGCCTTAAATCAAGAACGACCATTCTTGATCCATGTTCACACCACTAGGGTGTTGTCACCATTTGCCAAACTCTGAAGAACTTCTGAGGTTACAGAGTTCCGTTAATTCTTATATGATGTCACCCTCAAATATTTCCTCCATCTTTTCATCATCCTGGGGTGCCACTAATACTGTCCTCTAGAGGGACCTCATCATGTTGAGTGTTACTGTGGTCTAACCATTTTGACTTCGTTGGTCCACCATTCCTTTATTGACTGGCAATTGGGTCTTGGAGCTCAACAAAGCTGCAGTGGGCTAGAGAAGAAACTCTAGGTTTCTCGCGACACTTACAGATACACAAGTTAACTTGCGTTTGGATACCCAAGATGAGTCATAAGAGAAGAAAATTGTCTGACTCATACTTTATTCAACTTTCCCTTTTCCTTACTTAACTGCCATGGAACTTTTCTGCACAAAGGAGGTACTTGAACACCAAAGGCTCATGCCCGATCGATGACCCTTGCTGACGGAGTTATCGATCAGGTAAAACTTTGGCCATTGGATTCTGCGATGGTTGGCCTATTCGTTCGTTGATTTCTAGCTAGAGCTCCCACAAGAACAATATCTTGACTCCTGACACTCCCCAGAAAAGAATCAGTTTTCCAATCTTCTTGGTAGCTGAAACAAACAAAACCATCTAGTTGGTGCCACTCTCTTGTGACTAGTGCCAGGCATCTAAATTGGAGCAGCATGAGGTGCATGACTGATGTTGATGGCCATCTTGAAGTCTGGTACTGGATACCTTGATTGTGGTCGATACTGAAGAATTGAACTGTCTCACTGCAGTTAGCGTAGACCACTTGTTTTCTAACATTACTTGCCCTGCCATGCTGATTCTGTAGCCTTGAAGCGGTTGCGAGTGAAACAATAGAGATCTTGTCGGTGCCCTTATTGACAATTCATTACGATGGAGGTTATGCATTGCAACTAAAGATCAACATCCACTGACTTTCTGGTGTCTTCTGGTTGGAATCAGACTACTTTGTGCTGACGCTGATGTGACTTGAAGGGCAGCGATGTTGCAAACAAAATTACTTGTCTTGATGAAACTGACGCTTTGGCATTGAACAATCCTTTTGAGAAGTGACACGTCTTCTTACAATTGAAACAATGGTACACTATCTTCTTTGGTCTCCCAAGTGAACATTCTCTGAAGTGGGGGTCCTGGCTCAAGGCAGCTGAAACAATACTGATTTGGTTGGCCATGATGTCCATTCTTCTGGGTCGGCTCGCTTGCAACTGTAACTAAAGCATGGAGGGAGTGATGAACCTTGTTAAGGATACTTCTGCTACCATTGTTGGTTTCCACCAGGGTTAGAGCGGGTTGAAAAACCGAAAGAGTTGCTGCTGCTGTTGCCATTGAACGCCATGGGTTGACAAACGGGCCACATAGATGTCCTACGATTTTTTTCCGTGGTCTTAGCAAGGACCAAATTCAACGGGCAATCTTTGGGCACACGCCATGTTCCCTCACACAGGAACCACATGACCTTTTCATGGAGCTAGCAGTGTGTCCGAGTTCTCCTTTATCCAGTATATGTTTCGAACTCCATTTCTTTTCAATAAATCCCAAGGATCGCTTCACTTTCATCATCATCAGAGGACACTTCCTCATATTCACCACCTTCTACTTGGGCGGACCATGCAGCCTGAGGTGCTGGGTCAGCTGACGTGCACCACGAGAGAAGTTCTTCGTATCTTCCAGAGGGAATTCTGCGTCAGACATGACCACGTTGATGATACCTTCTGGGGTTCATGTTGCTATCTTCCGCTACTTAGGTTCAAGCTGTAGTGCACCATAATTCTTGATGATCAGTTGGCCTGAAGCTTCAATCCTTCTGGGGCACTGCATCCCATCTTCTGTCGGTGACCTGACGTACACCTTCCATGGACGATCGGACACTTTGCAAGAACTGCCCTTGTAAACCATAACCATAACACTCATCACTGGTTGCTTCATGGATTGCTGGTGGTTTGGATGTACCTGTCTGCTGGGGACTTGGTGGTATACTAGCTTCGACTCTGACTCTAACTCTAAGCTTGCATCCGAACTTGCATCTGATATTGCTGGTGCCACTTCTACTGCAGTTAGCCTTACGTCGAGCTTTGCGTCTCCTTGTTGCTTTCAACAGAAACATTGATTGGTGACTCTAACACACTGACATTGTTGTTGCTCTTCTCCTCCCTGACACTGACCATCTGCTGCCGGGACAGGGAGAGAAGGGAGAGAGGGGTTGCTAAAGATAAGACCTTAAACCACTTGATTAGTGATCTGTTGTAAGTAGACCTTTATTGTTCAAGTTGCTTAAGCAAAAAAACCTAGTATGGTCGCATCCCCACCACTGATGCAAACCATACCCTACACACAAGCAAATAGCAAACATGCTAGCAACTAACGAAACTACTTTTCAGGAAGGATTGGGTTTAGATAGGCTCTGGGAAATCATCACCTAATCTTCACGAAACGAGGACTCCGAATTGATCTTCTTGCTCCTTCCAACGTGAGGCTTGAGGGCTAGACTTGACTTCCGGGAGTAGACGCGAAACGATAGTTTGCCCTCCAAGTTCAACAACTAGTGGGTTGGAGGGGAAAGGTGAGACACTTGATAAACCATTTTGTAAAGAAATGCCAAATGGTGAGGGGAGACAATTTCGCAATTAGGGTTTTTAGAAAACTTGTCCCTAGGGTTTGACCATTTAGCTCAACCTACAGTCGAGTTGGCTCTGATACCACTTTGTCACGCCCAGAAATTTATCCCAAATTTCCAGACTATGTGTATAAATCCCTGTCTAGGAATCAAGCCAGGGTACACAAAACGACAAATCAATATACAGATTCAAATGTAAATAAAGTGTAAATACTTATAGAGGAGGCACTTAGTCCTCACACCGAAAATAAAGCAGCAGGGGAAAAAGGGCGACGATCCTAGAAGGGCTTCAGCTCCACTCCACAGGAAAAACTCAAGTGGGGTATAAGCCTTGGTCTTCTAACTCCATCTTCAGCTCAGAAGCACGACGCTTCTGAAAAGGGGGAATAATAGCAAGGCTGAGTACAACCACCGTACTCAGCAAGCCACACCAATGATGCAGACGTGCAAGGGGAGACAAAGGGAAGGTTTGTGGCTATTTGCATTGTGACATCCCGTCCCAGGGCTTAATAGGATTAATAGAATACTCAGATCAACAAGTTGCAACTTCTTTTCCGGAAGCTGTTCTCCAAAGAATTATCAGGTTAAGCGTGCTTGGCCTGGAGCAATTTGGGATGGGTGACTAACCGGAAAATTCTTCCCGGGTGCGCACGAGTGAGGACAAAGTGTGCCAGAAGTAAGTGGGCCCGGCCTTGGAGAGGCGGGACATGTTGAAAACAGTAAAACAGTTGATTGATCAAGGTGAGATTAAACATCACCACTGAACAACGCTACACCACGTTGAATAGGCCCAACCATTCCACCTGAACTATATTAGTTTATTAAGTCAATTTAATTAATAGAGTGGGACTAATCACGGTGAATCTGGTTGATCGCCCATAACCGCGGGCACGACTACTCGAATAGTATTACTCTTACCAGAGGTGCGCAACTGTACCCACAAGACACGATTCCACACATGTCGCCATGCCCCAAAATACCACCATGATACTGCAAAGAGGGAAAATCGTGACAAGACCCTTCGCATAACTCCCCCTAACCAAGCGCACCACACCTCAGGTTTCGCCCCCACCTTTAAGCCAAGGTAGGCAGACCCCTCTTGTGCCTAGGTGAATCCAGAAGCTGATCAACGGGTAAACCCCCGTCGACCCAACCCCATCACGCCCACCCTTGCCTGGATGCGTCAGCTAGGGAAAAACTACACTACAAGTCCAGCAGTTACCCATGCCTGCTTGTGGTAAGCACTGTTAGTCTTCCAGGGTTTCCCGAGAACCGATCCTTAATTGTTAAGGGTGCGACTAGCAAAACCATACGCCCACAGCCCACCATTAATCCATATTTTAGTTGGATAATTACGACCAATGAAACATGGTCAGTTGTCTCGAGCTCGCAGCTCATCAAGATACTAGAAGTAGATAACGTAATTATCCCATTATGTGAGCTTGTGGTAATTAAGAATTGCTAAGCGTATGTAATTCTAGCGAGGTCCACATGAGACACAAGCTAATCAAATTATCACCCAAGTTTGACAAAGAAAGAACATCGAGTAATATGACACAAGCGAGCAGATAAGCAAACCCTATTCCCATGTAATTAGCAAAACATTCAATTTATTTGTTAACGGTAAAATATTTTATAAATTGGGATCAAAATGCTCAAGGGGAATGTGTGACTTGCCTTGCTTCTTCGATTGATCTTCCGAACTATTTTTCTTGCGAACGCGATCGTCCGAAACGGCGGAACCTACACGGTGGCACGCAAAACGAGGAAAAACCCTAATAAAAACCAAGTAAACAGTACATAAAAAGTAAACAAACATGTAGAGCTCTTTAGATGAATTTTGCAAGTTGAATGGCCCAATTTGGAGTTCGTATGAATTAGTTATGAATTTTAGAAGTTTTGAGCCATTTAAAACAATTTCTGGAATTAAATACGAATTAAATACGTTAGCGAGGGGATGCCGGGCTGACAGGCGGGCCCCACGGGCCAGCCGGTCAAAAGGGAGGGGCATCGGTCCACGGTGGACTCGGTCCACTGCGGCCCAGACGGCGGCGTGGACCAAGTCCACCGGTCCACGGGCGGCAGTGCCGCGCGGGCCGGGGCGACAGCGGCCAGCGAGTGGCGCGGCGCGCGGCCGGGGGCGGAGCACGGCGCGGCTCGGGCGGCGGCGCGCGGGGCGAGTGTGGGCGGCGGCGCTCGCGGACGACGCGGCGTGGGCGGCGCAGCGACAGCGGCGGCGTGGGTGGCGGTCGGCGGTGGCGCGCGGCCGGTGAGCGGCGGGCGGCGGCGCGTGGGGGAGCGGCGCGGCGCGGCTCGGGCAGCGTGCGGGGCAACAGTGAGCGGCGCGGCTGCGGCGGCCGAGGCGGCGCAGCAGCAAGCGGGCGGCGGTCGACGCTCGGCGGGCGGCATGGCAATGGCGGGGCGATGGAGACATGGGAGGCAGCGAGGGTGGCGTAGCAGCGGCGCTGCTATGGTGCAGTCGCACGGGGGCAGCGGCGGGTGTGACAAAATCCATTGTAAAATCGGTTGAACCACTCACAGAACAACTCAGCTGATGTTCCTCATACAGGATAAGATGATGCTGCTTCTCCAAAAGAAAGACATCAGCGTGTTGCTGTTTCATCGTTGGCATCGGCTAGAAAGGAAATGATAGCTCATCTAATGGGGGCCTGTTAGCAACCTTGATGGTGTATAAGTTGAGTCATATCTGAACAAATCACCAAGGGCCTCCATAGTTAGCCGATGTGTTCATAAGGAGTTTGGCCGATGTCTGACTCATAGTTTGGTATACTGCACCCAGGAGATATTTGCCTAGTGGGATTGATTTCATGGATACTAGGGCTTCTGCCAGATGCTACCAGTTTGTTGTAGGGCTACAAGTAGAACCACAAAATAGAAATTTGTCCATCCACATCATCAAAAAAGCAACATGCTCTCTGGGAGAGATAGATCCTGTGCACATGTTGTCGGCTATGAAACCTGACCAGCCTCCAATATTCTTAGTCTGGAATTTGTGATCACACTTTATCTTTAGACTAATGGGATTGGCCGATGAGGAGATATCTAAGCCTGTTAGCATCTGGATGTCTAACAGGGTGAGGTCATAGGTCCATGGTTGAATATAAAAGCATTAAGGGTATCAGACAAAAAGTAAGAAGCAGCCGATAGCATGGGTTCATCTTTTTTGGTATCGGCTAGAGAAAGAGAGAGGCATTGAGAGATACCTATCTCATCCTAGTGGGTTTGTTTGCTTGCCGCCATCCGTTTGTACCATGCTTTCCATCAATCTACAACAGACGGCCAGGACCTGAAGATGTTGGGCCAGTGGCTAGGATTGGGGTTGGATTCTCTGAAGGGGATGTGGCTGGTCTCAGCGTTGATCAACGAGATGAGATCTTCATCGCCCATCGGCCCTAGAATGTAGTGGGATGGCTCTTTATCAATCGGGATGGCAATCTGGTTCTTCAAGTGCTAAAAAATATATGCAGAGAAAAGAAAAACAAATCGAATCAATTAGGATTGATTGAGATTTATGGATTTGATGAGAAGATGGTGGCCGATATGAACAAAAAAACAGAGGCTATAGAAGAATACCTGGGGGCATCTGTGGAGGTCGCCATTGGAAGAGAAAAGCTTCTTGTTGCTGCCGGAGACGATGATCGTCATTGTGGTCGCCGGAGGGGTTGAGAGCAATCGCCGGAGTTAGCGGAGATGGTTGTTGGCTTAAGCGGTGAAAACGGAGTTAACACCGTGAAAATTCCGGAAAGGCGGTTGCTATTTATGAAAGTAGGTGCGTAACGGTCAACAGGGGTAACCCTAGAATTTTGTGGTATCAACGAGATAATTCCGTTGCATTATATAACACTTCGGAATTGGGGGGCATGTGTTGACGATGAAATTTGGTAAGCATGTGAATCGGAAACGTAGTCCAATTCGAAGCAAAGTTGAAGATATGCGGGATTCTCGGAAACAGAGTGTGCATCGGTTGGAAGACCATATCGGCTGGAAACCGAGTTTGATATGGATAGCCGATATGGCCGATATTGGATGCATAATCTATATCAGGTTCAAGGAAGAGTTTGAGACAATGTTACCAGGCAAGGATAGAGTCCAAAATTGGCAAATGTATCTATTAACTAGGATTATCTATAATTTCCTTATAGATATTTTCGTTAAGAGTCCGCCTAAGGGACTTGTTTGGTAGTTGGAGTTGTATTAGGACAATATGAGTCGTGTCCATCTTGGACAATGTTTGTACTATCGGGTATAAATATAAACCCGAGATGTTATGAATAAAGAACAATAGTTCAATCAATCTCGGCGCGTCGCCAACCTTTTATTCTTGTACTTTTGACGAGTTATTGCTTTTGAGTCGAGCTGCATTAGTTTGATCTTCGGCGAAGAGGTAATTCTTGTTATGGCGGTTTGCATTATCGGAATTAGTGTTTACATATTTATGACACTCTAATTCTATCTTGTAAATCCCCGAGTTATCATATACATTTTATAATTTAGATTGACAATGCTATTTATTCGTATCGGCTGATCTCTATTTAGGGTTTTGCCGATAACGGCTAAATTGTCTTGTTGGTTTGAATTATATAATGTATCCACCATCCTGAAAAGGCAACCATCCGCTTGATTGTCTAGATATTATGCTTCTTTTCATACTGAATGCTGCATCAGTTAAGTTTGATCTATTATGTCGTGTTTAGAATCATGATCTCTAGCCTACTTTATGGTTGTTAATAAGGATAGTATCGGGGTTTCAGCCGATCTTACCTGGTATAGTTATTTTACATAGTTCCATGCTTTGTTTAATATGCTATATCTACCCCTTATATTAGGATCTAATCTAATACAAATATATTGGACTTACTATCAATCTGATTGATAAAAGTTGAATATATTTGTTGCAAGAGAATATCCTAGTATAGGGTTGTATATAAAAGTTGAATATATTTGTTGCTTAAATCTGGACATCGGCTATGACATGAGTATATTTAATCGTTATTTCATGTTATTTTAGACTTGAGCAATTTATACTGTCTCGGTTAAGTCCGATCTATCCCAGTTGCTAATTTCTGAAGTAATATTGATATATAGATTATGTAATACTGATATTTTCAGTTGATATATCAAGTTTAGGGTTAGTTCATCATTGAATATGCCTTACAGCCGATCCATGCTATATTGCATCGGCTAGGTTACATCACGATATGATATCGGCTGCCTGGCCGATTGATTATCGTTTACTAATAAACTTGCATGTTCTATCTTGTTGATTGCAGGATCAAATCAACTGGCACGCCTATTGAACCCGAAAGCAAGTTTTGGACCTGCACTAGAGTAAAGCAAATCTCTCAGGACAGTGTGTGTTTTTTTCATCAACAACTAGTTGCTTGGAAAGCTAAACTGCCTCGTGGTTGATAGCTTGGTGAAGAAAGTGATTGAAAGAGACCCGACTTCCTTGGGAGCTTCCTCAATGGAGACGTAGGATTCTTTGTGGAGAATCCGAACTTCGGGAAACAAATCTTTGTCTCTATCTCTCTCTTGTGCATTTACTGTTATTATGCTTAATATTGCTCAATCTACTTGCATGCTTGTTTGATCTAGCTGATAACTACTTATTGCTTATATAACTTGTTTTTCACCTTTTAGTTCAAGTAGTTTTTATGCTAGTGGTTTGTTCCCCTTTGAGGGCGTTTTCCTAGCTAACCCGGAGACTCTGGTCTCCTAGCCCGAAAACTTCGGGTGTTACTAATATGCTACAGAAATAGTTTTTAAATTTCAGGAAACGCCTATTCACCCCCTTCTAGGCGACATCAAAGTCCTTTCAGTTGTGTACTCCACAGAAAAGTGAGGTAGGTAGGAGGTGGTGACGGCTCTACCATCCTTTGTATCCCTCCACGTTTGGGTACATCATAGAGCTGTAGCCGAACTCAATTTGGTAGATTAAGGGAGAGCCGATGCTCGAAGAAATCGGTAGGGTTTTTACCTAAAGTCTAGTAAATTAAACCATATGAATCCTCTCTAGCCTAAGCCTACCATTATTTGTTGTTCTTGGATAGAATCATATTCCTAGATACACACGTTCCCTATGATTCGATACCCTTGGAATACTCTGAGCTTAAATGCTACATTGGTATTCGTGCACTTGCGGATTTATCTGTGACCGTAACAAATACCAACATGCAGCGATCTTTCTTTCTTCTGAATGCTAGCGACACTAGCCAGGGACATCACACAAACACCTTCTAGTGCTTAGATCGATTGGACGATTAGGGTTTTAGTGTTTTGAGTTGAGAGCTTTATGCATCCCCTCTGCCTCTCCCTCTCTTTCTTTCTCACAGTAACATGGTGGGCTCAAGGGTTTATCTCCAATTAGAATCAAATTCTTTTTTTTAGTGATCACACAAAAACAGACCTTATCTCTTTTTTTTTTCTTGATAGTGAAGGAAACAATGGTTTTTTGTCTCTTCCCAACTCTTATCAGTAGTGGACCGAAAATCAACCAACATTCTCCCTTGATTTTGAAACTAAATGATGAGTATACTAAGCAAGCGTCGCCACATCGCCGTTAGCCGCCTTTGCCATGCCGGCCCTACCGCGCCATGACGTGCCGCTGCCGCTACCCTAGCGCTGCACGCCGTCGCTGCCCTGCCTGCCCGCTGCCGTGCTGCTATTTTGCTGCAGTTGTGCCACTGCCGCCGCTTTGCCGCACATGGTAGCTGTGCTGCCAACCCGTTACCGTGTTGCTGCCGCTTCACCGTGTCACTTGCCGCGCTGTTAGCCGCCTAAAACCCCAGCTACCTAGCAGCCGCCTAGTCGTTGTCAGTTTACCGACCTCGCTATTGCCGCACCTAGCCATAGCCGCAGCCGTGCCCTCGCCGGGGTACGTATGCATTCATTAGCCGCTCGCTGCTTACGCTCGTGCGTAGTGTGGCATAGTGTCATGTCGGTTTGGTCGTACCGAGTCGTTCTAAAACCCTAGAGCCTTTCTGAGCCGCCGGTTTTGTTCGCCGGTTCAGTTGACTGTTTGCGTGGTCCCGTGCCACGGTAGGTTGACTCATCGAGCCACTGACCCGTGAGGCTCGTTAACCGGAGTTTGTTTTCCGTTAACCTTGTCCGTTCGCGGGCGTTAAAGCATATCAATTAATTAAAGTTTTTCGGTTAATAGTAATTACATAGTTCATATTCTAAAATTCATAACATTCATACGAACTCCAAATTGGGCCATTCAACTTGCAAAATTCATCTAAAATTAAGCTCTACATGTTTGTTTACTTTTTATGTACTGTTTATTTGGTTTTTATTAGAACTTTTCCTTGTTTTGCGTGCCAACATGTAGATTCCGCCGTTTTGGACGATCGCGGTCGCGAGGAAAAGAGTTCGAAAGATCAATCGAAGAAGCAAGGCAAGTCACGCACTCCCCTTGAGCATTTCGAGCCCAATTTATAAAATGTTTTACCGTTTACAAATAAATTGCATGTTTTGCTAATTACATGGGAATTTGCACGGTGCTAACCTTTTCCGGATACCACCCAAATCCACCATCCGCCCCAGTCGAAGACACTTGTTTAGTTTTATTTCTTCCTTCACAAATCATGTCATTATATCATGGCAATGTGGCGCTCATGTCTCCACATGCCGCATCTCAATTACCTTCCCCAAGGTAATTGCCCAAGCATAAAGCATTTGATAAATATGAGTATGCGTGATTCTAGAATAGCATCACGAAGCATTTTTCATAATTGACTAGGGACTCATACGCAAGCATGGTTACAAAAGGGATATGGGATAACAATAATCAAGGCATGGCATAATAACAAGTAGGATATTCATTATTGCATGCAACTTTATTTGTAAACAAAATAATTTCGCAATGTAGGATCAATATGTTCAAGAAATAGTGATGACTTGCCTTGCTCGAGGTCCTGTGGGTCTTGATCCTCGGTCGGACTCACAACTCCCTCAAGATCTATAATTACGTACGAAAGAAATCGGTTTGAACCCGGTTGGAATTCAATTAAAATCCAATAAAATCCGATCAAAGAAACGATCGAGCGCAAGCGTCGAGTTTCGGTATCTATTCCATTATTTTACGAAATAGTTATATTCTGATTTTAATCCATCTACGCTAAAATACCGCGTTAGCCGATTAAAGTCTTAACCTTAGTTGATAAATAAGTGACTAAATATTCGCAACGAATAACTAAATGGATAACTCGATTAACGGGTAAAAACTAACTAATGAACCAACTAAATAGACATCTGAATAGTCAATAGATCGCCGCGGTTTATTTCGTATACGCTTTAGAAAAGACCGACGATTAATCCCCCGATTAATATGCATATATATCTATAACTCAGTAAATAATTATCTAAATTAATAGCTTGTTAAATAACTTGCTAAGGGGATTACTGACTAAATGAACGAATCGCAAATAATCTCGACGTATTTTTCTTGAAACCCCTAAAAATGATCGACGACTAATCACCAACTAATAGATATATATATGTATATTTACGTATATATATATATTAAAATTTTTCCCTCCTAAATTCCTAAATTTTCTTTCCTAGGTCTTAATTTTATTTTCCCATTTTTCTTTCCTTTCCTATTTTCTTTTTCTCTCCCCTCTCTCTTCTTTTCTCTCTTTTTTTCTTTTCTTTTCTCTCTTTTCTTCCTCTGTTCTGCCTTCCTGCTTCTTCTTCCTTCCTCTCTTTTCTTCTCTCTCTGCTCACCAGTCCTACTATCTCTCTCTCGCGGCCGACAGAAGGGGAGGAGGGGAATAGAGGGGCTCACTGGCGGCGGCGGTTCACGAGGCACGCGGCGGTCCGGGGCGCGGCGGCGGCGAGGAGGATTTGGGGAGGAAGGGGGGTGGGGGAAGAGGAGGAGGAGGAGTGGCCGGCGGTGTGGGGAGATGAGGGAGGCGGGGGCGGCTTTTATAGCGCGGGGAGGGGGGAAGGAGAGGCCGGCACAGCGGCGGCTCGAGGCGCACGTGCGCGTGGCGGGGTACGGCGGCGACGTGCGTGCGGCGCGGGCGGGTGATGTGCGGCGCGGGGCGCGAGGGCACGTACGGCGGCGTGGGTGCGTACGGCGGTCGTGGCGCGATGGCATGGGCGCGACGGCGGGCGCGTACGATGGCGTGGGTGGTGACGCGCGTGCGGCGCGGCAGACGACGTGCGGTGCGGGGCGCGAAGGCGTGCGGCGGCGGGTCCGGGCGCGGCGTGGGGCGTGGGCGGGCGTGCGGCGCGGGCACGCGCGGCGGGTCCGAGCCGAACACCTGTCGGGCTGTGAACAGTGCCGCCAGGGTTTTTTTGATATTTAGGGTAGTTCTTCCACAAAAATTCATTTTAAAATTTTGTAAATTTAACCAAATAAATGTTGAGCAATGTTTTTAATGCTCCAAATCATTTTACTCCAAATTCCAAGTTTTGATAATTTATTGCATATTTTTATATGAAATATTTAAATGATTCTCATGTAGGTCTATATATGCTCCTACCTAGGGTTTATACCTACGCCCTTATGCATACACATCTACATATATGCAAGGACACCCCTTTGGGTTTATATCACCCTATTTTATACCCATTCACATTATATACATATATTTACATATGCTTATATATATGTGCAAGGGTAGATATTTGTACATATATATACGTGAAATCCCCCATTTAATTTTATTTCTCCCAAATACATTCGCGACGTTCACTTAAAATATTTTCCTCCCTACCATCGTTCCTCACCACATATTTTATTTTATTCCTTTTAATTGTGCACCTAGTTGACTTCGTCTCAGGGTTCACGCTTAATTTGATTTGATAAATCGGGGCTTCGCAATTAAAGATCGAATAAACGAGCAATTAATCGTGGCATGCTGTAACTTAATTTAAAAGTTTTTGAAAGTTCGCATTTTAAGGTTTTGTATTCGACGGTTGAATTTCGAGGGTGTTACAAACCTACCCCCTTAAATAAATCTCGTCCCGAGATTTCTTACCGGTTGTCGAATAGATGCGGGTACTCAGTCTTCAAGAACTCCTCGCCTTCCCATGTAGCTTCATCCTCTGTGTGGTTACTCCACTGTACTTTGTACATGCACCACACTTTGGTTCGGGTGCCTTTTTCGGCCTCATCCAAAATCTTCACAGGGTGTTCCGGATACGTGAGGTCATTCCCGATGTGGATTTCTTCTAACGGGGCTTGCTCTTCTGGTACTCTCAGGCACTTCTTTAACTGAGAGACGTGAAAAACCGAGTGTACGTCGGAAATGTTCTCCGGTAGTTGAAGCTGGTAGGCAACTTCTCCTCGTCTAGCGACTATTTGGAACGGTCCTACATACCTTGGTGCTAGCTTCCCTTTGACTTTAAACCTTGTTGTACCTCTCAGCGGGGAGACCTTCAGGTATACGTAATCTCCTTCCTTAAATTCTAGGTCCCTTCTTCGAGTGTCCGCGTAACTCTTTTGGCGTGATTGTGCCACCTTCAGTCGGTCACGGATTAGGCGAACCTTCTCTTCAACCTCTCTGATTATATCCGGTCCGAATACAGCACGTTTCGGACCACATCAATGGGGTACGGCACCGTCGACCAAATAATGCTTCATTTGGCGACATCTTTAGGCTAGCTTGGTAACTGTTGTTGTAGGAGAACTCAGCGTAAGGTAGACACCTTTCCCAGTCCTTGCTAAAGTCCAGTGCACACGCTCTCAACATGTCTTCTAAGACCTGATTCGTCCTTTTAGTCTGGCCATCGGTCTGGGGGTGATATGCCGTGCTAAATGCGAGGTAGCTTCCGACGGCTTCATGCACTTTATTCCAGAAGTGTGATGTAAACTGTGTACCTCGGTCGGATATGATCCTTTTTGGCACGCCGTGAAGGCATACTATCCAAGACATGTATAGCTCGGCCAGCTTGGCACCACTATAGTTTGTCTCGACAGGGATAAACCTCGTAGTTTTGGTGAGTCGATCTATGATCACCCAAATAGAATCATAACCCGTTGCGGTCTTAGGTAATCCAACAATAAAATCCATACCGATCTCATCCCATTTCCATTCTGGGATTTTGAGGGGTTGTAGCAAACCTGCCGGTCGCTGATGTTCGGCTTTCACTTTCTGGCATACGTCGCAGAGCGCCACGTACTCTGCCACATCCCGTTTCATGTTGGGCCACCAGTATTCCTCGAAATCCTGGTACATTTTTGTACTCCCCGGGTGTAGGGAATAAGTTGATTCATGTGCTTCCTTTAGAATTAACTTCCTCAATCCTCCTTGCTCCGGCACGTAGATCTTCTTTTTATACCGTAGTATTCCCTCCTCATTAACCGAGAACTCCTTCGCACGTCCTGCAACCATGCGCTTCTTTACTTCCTGGATTTCTTCATTATCCTTCTGAGCTCCTTCTATTTGTGTCCTCAACAGGGGCTGTATTTCCAGGGTATTTATCTGACCTCGCGGAATTAGATGTAAGTTCAGCTGGGCTATTTCCGTCCTACGCTCAGGGGTCATGCCATCCATGCCTAGGTGATTGCAATGGCTTTTGCGGCTTAGTGCGTCGGCTACGACGTTTGCCTTCCCTGGATGGTAGTGAACCTCCAGGTCATAATCATTGATCAATTCTAACCACCGTCTCTATCTTAGGTTCAGGTCGGGTTGCGTGAAGATATATTTCAGACTCTTGTGATCTGTGTAGATATCGCAATGATTCCCAATCAAATAATGCCTCCAAATTTTTAGTACATGAACCACTGCGGCTAACTCAAGATCATGGGTAGGATAATTTTCCTCGTGCGGTCGCAGTTGTCGCGAAGCATATGCCACGACCTTTCCTTCTTGCATTAACACTCCTCCCAGCCCTTGTCTCGAGGCATCGCAATATACCACAAAATCCTTCCGGTTATCAGGGAGGACTAGGATAGGGGCAGTGGTTAACTTTTCTTTTAATCGTTCGAAACTTTCCTGACATTACTCAGTCCACTTAAGCTCCTTTTCCTTTTTTAGTAGCTGAGTCATGGGTCGGGCTATCTTAGAGAACCCTTCGATGAATCTTCGGTAGTATCCGGCCAATCCCAGAAAGCTTCGGATCTCCGTTACAGACTTGGGTGCTTTCCATTCGGTAACCGCCTCAACCTTAGCAGGGTCTACTGCTACACCACTGGCTGATATCACATGACCTAAAAATGCAACTTCCTTCAACCAGAATTCGCACTTGCTGAACTTTGCATAAAGATGATGCTCCCGAAGTTTCTTTAGTACCAGGCATAGATGCTCGGCATGTTCATCTTCATCCTTGGAGTAGATGAGGATATCGTCGATAAATACTACCACGAACTTATCCAGATACTCCATGAATACCTTGTTCATAAGATTCATGAAATAAGCCGGAGCATTGGTCAATCCAAAAGACATCACGGTAAATTCATATAACCCGTAGCGTGTCGAGAACGCAGTCTTGGGAATGTCTCCAGCCCTGATCTTCAGCTGGTGGTACCCAGACCGAAGATCGATCTTAGAGAATATATTGGCTCCCTTGAGTTGATCGAAGAGATCATCTATTCGCGGTAATGGATATTAGTTCTTGATAGTCACCTGATTCAACGAGCGGTAGTCCACACACATCCTCATGCTACCATCCTTCTTCTTGACGAATAATACTGGGGCTCCCCAGGGTGATGAGCTGGGGCGTACGAATCCCTTCTCTTGTAGTTCCCTAATCTGCTTCTTGAGCTCTTCCAACTCATTGACCGGCATCCGATATGGCCTCTTGGATATGGGGGTAGTTCCGGGCATCAAATCGATGACGAATTCAATGTCACGATCGGGTGGCATTCCAGGTAGATCTTCAGGAAACACATCGGGGAACTTCTGAACCACCGGCATTCCTTTTAGGGGTAGCATGGTGAATATACCACCGGCACATTCAGGTAATCTGGGGTCCTGATCCATAGTTGCTCTCATCGCTGATCCCCAGGGTGTGGTCAACGTGACTTCCCTACGGCTGCAATCTATGATTCCCCCGTTCCTTGTTAACCAATCCATGCTTAGTATGACATCGAGGGTTTGCGGCACAAGGACCATAAGATTTGAGAGGAACACCACATCCCTAAGACGGATGGGCACGTTGACACAGGCTTGGTTCACATTGATCTCCCCTCCCGGTGAATGTACTATCATGGGTTTCCGCAGTTCTACCCGAGTTAGGTTGCGTTGTTGGCTAGCTTTTAAGGATATAATGAATGCGATGCGCCTGAGTCGAAGAGAACTTTAACTGGAGTAGAATTTATAGAAAACGTACCCATTAGCACGCCCTGATCCTCCTAGGCTACTTCTGCTCGCACGTCGTTCACTTGCCCGTGTCCAAATCCGATCGCGATCCTGCCGGTCTGCGGCGTCCTGAACAGTCCTCTCCCGGCCGTCGGGGTAGTAGTCCCTTGGATTATCGTGGCATTAGCTCCAGTGCGGATCGGCGTCTTGTTGGGATGCGGGCACTTGTTGGCGAAATGCCCATACTCTCCGCAATTGAAACAGCTCCCCGGCCTTTTTATCCCTGTAGTAGCCTGGTTTGGCGCAGGTGTGCGGTTCTGGGTAGCAACCGGCCTGCTGTAATTGCTAGGTATAGTAAGGCGATTGGCCATCACTATCGCGGGTTTCCATCCTGACGCGGTAGCTCCTTTGGGTCGTTGAGATGCAACATGAGGTGGGTGGTTCATGGAAAGCCTTCTTTTGCGGTTGTGCTCCACGATCTTCTGATCGTTTTCCAATCTAACCACCTTGTTGATCAGACTCTGGAAACTGTCATGATCTTGCCCTATCATGGGTCCACGCAGCTCGTCATTTAACCCTTCAATGAACTTGTCAATCTTTTCTTCCTCATCCGCGAGATCTCCAGTCGCGTAACGGGCCAGCTGAGTGAAACGGTTCAGGTATTCCTGTACTGTGGTATTTCCTTGACGCAGTCTCCTGAACTCATTTTTCTTCATGCGCATCACTGCAGCGGGCACGAAGTTATCACGGAAAGCGGTAGCGAATTCCTCCAGCATCTTCTTGTCGGGCCTCCTTATAAGTATCCCACCAGTCTCCGGCTGGTCCTTCCAGTTGGTTTACTGCGAAAATTACCTTATCAGCTTCCTGTACTCGCACGAGGGTCAGCTTCTTCTCGATGATACGCAGCCAATCCTCAGCATCCATGGGCTCTTCCGCTGTGGCGAACGTGGGTGGCTTGGTCCTCATGAATTCTCCAAAGTTTGATCCTCCATGGTTGCCTTGATTGTTCGTGATGGCTTGCAGAAGTTGGGTCTGGGCGGCCATAATTCCAGGTAAGGTGTTTAGGTCGGATTCGGGGGTTCCCTCATTGTTGTTTGTCGCTTGGCGTCGGCTGGCCATCTGTGTGGATTAGTTGGGTAAGTACCCTGATATTCGAACCAACCCTTATGGCTTTATCCCTATCAGGGAGTTGTTTTTGATGTGAACTTTGTTTAGTAAGCATGGTGGAATAAACTTATTTGCAACACAACAATAATATACCATAAGGAACATCGTAGAGTTCACAAATCAAGATGCAAATATCTGCATACGTATGCAGCCCAAATGATGTTCAAACATTACAACCAACGAACTAAGACATCGAACTACTCGTCAACATACATAGGGGGAAGGATGTCTCGCTCTCCAAAAACCATCCAAAGCGAGATCGGAGCCGTAATGGATCTCCAGTCTAGTCGTCCAACCATCCGCAGGATCCTGGCGCAGGAAGTGGGTAGTCGCTGGCAGATGCGAACCTGAGCTCCCCCGGCTCGGAGGTGGTAGCCTCTGGGTCTGGCTTGGCCCTCTTGTGCGGTGGTCACATGCTCTTGCGGGCCGTGCTGCGGGTGCGAGGGCCACCGGCGAAGGTGATGCGGTAGGCAGGAGTCTCGTCCTCTGAAGGGTCGGTGACGTGCGGCTCTATCTCCTCTGGGTCATCCTCGTCCTCTGCCCCGGAGTCGACCTGAATCGGGGCCTCTACGCAGGACCCTGGTGGTGGGGAAGTAGCAGGGGCCGGCTCTGCAACTGGCGACTGCATCGCTGTCGGGTCCACTAGGTAGGGTCCCGACTCGGTGGCTAGGGCATCCACCAGTGAGTGGAATGCTGGCGGGTACGGTGGAGTGAGGAAGAAGTAGCAATCCCGCCCAACTGCGGCAGAAGTGGAAGCTCCAGTGGCACTGACTGTGGTGGCTCTGAGCTGCTCTGCAAGCTGACTAACGTGCTCCTGACTCACCCTCAGCTGCTCCTCAAGTGTATCCATCATCCTGCGACGCTCATCATGCTGGTCTGATAACTACTGGAACTGATCGCCGCGGGCTTGGAGCTGTGTCTTCAGTGAGTCTATCTCACCGCCCCGGGTTTGGTGCTCCTCCTCAAGCTGTAGGTGCTGTACTGTGAGGTCAGTCACCTCGGTCTCCAGCTCTACCAGACGCCTGTGCTGCTCGTCGATCTCCAACAGAGCTGTCTCGTAACAGTCGTCAACAGCCTCCGCCCATCGGGATAGTCGAGTCACCATCGGGTTGTAGCAACAGGGTGTGTCCTGGATGGTGCACACGGAGTTGCCCTTCCCTCGGTACGGGTGATGGGCAAACTCAGTGGTCGCCAACTCAGATCGGTGGATCGAACTGAGTCGGAGGAAGGCCTCCCGGGCAGCATCCTGCATCGCGGTCTCAGGTGAGTCGCGACGATAGCGTGTCCTGAACCAATGGCCTGCCTCTGAAGGAACCTGGGACTCGACCACAACTCTAGCCTCCCAGGCTGGTCCAATCTGCCTCACCAGGTAGGTAGGGATCCTCGGGTACCTCAGACACCTCATCATCCTGTGCAGCTCCATAACATACCCCTCTGAATGGGGTAGGTCCATCTCCCATGATGCACTTGAATCCGCCATCTATTTTTGAGAAATTTTAAAATTAGTGAAAACAAAACTCATTTTGTAAAGAAATAGATACCGGTAAGGTAAAATGCACTGGGTTTTATGAAAATAGAATTTATGAAAATATTCCTAGCTGGGAATCTCTCCCTTGACCATCTGTATTGGGGGTGGGGCGCTATTTGGTCTTTCCTATAGTCGTATGGCTCTGATACCAACTCTGTAAGGACCCCCGTTTTGCAACAGGAATCGCTCGTGTATTCCGTGCCATTTCCCTGGATCAAGTAGTTTGGCACACACGATACATAGCTGAATTACCAAAAGCGCATACATATGCGTTAAGTACGAATCATTACAACATAGGCCCGAAGGCATTGTCTTAGAACAAGGGACCAAACGGCCCGGAATCACCGCGGTGTCATCTTCGGCTTCTGATGGAGTTTATAATTGCAAGGGTGAGTACCAACCGTACTCAACAAGTCACCACGGCAACAATGCATATGACAGGTGTCATCCAAGGCAAGGTTCTGTTGCATAAAGCTAGTTTTGCAATCCTTTTCACAAACCTAAGACCTAGCATGACTGATCAAGTTTTATTACCAGAGTTTAATTTATACAACGACGGTTCTGTCCACCATCCATCATTATCCCAAGGATAGCTTTCCGTCGTTGGTTCGTCATGGTTTTCTGTGGACGTCCATCTTCCTTCTGCTCAGGAAGTGGCTCCAACAGCATAAAATCCATCATGCATTATCCCACCCCACACAAGTTAAGAATTGAGAGTCTAGCCAAGTGTAATGCATGTCCCGGTGCTCAATATCCGCGAGCACGGCTATTCGAATAGATTGTTTCACTCACACTGCAGTGGATGTACACTTTACCCGTACTCCGCGACTGCCCAACACATGAGCCTCGTCCCAACACATGAGACACGTCACGGCAAAGCCTTTCGATAACCTTGCATTGGCAGTACCCGCTCCATGAACTATCATCCTCGTGCACTCTAGGCGTATCTGTTTCCAGCAGTGAGAGGAGTTCTGGCGCTCCCGGGGAAAGAAGTCTCACACACGCGCAAAGTTTATAATTTAAGTTTAGATTCTCACTCTCACACACGTAGCAGTTCTACCAACGGCGACACCGATGTAGGGTACGCATCGTGTCCCCACCTCAACGGCTGCCCCGTCGTAGCGAACCTGCCTCATACACTGGGGTGAACCATCTATGCAAGGATACTGCCTCTGCTCGGCTATCTAGTCAGCTAGGTCTATACCCATCCGAGAAGTACGGTTGCACTGAGGTCGTTTCATGTTTAACTTCATGGCTCGGTCCTTAACTGACCGGGGACGGTGCTAACCTTTTCCGGATACCACCCAAATCCACCATCCGCCCCAGTCGAAGACACTTGTTTAGTTTTCTTTCTTCCTTCACAAATCATGCCATTATATCATGGCAATGTGGCGCTCATGTCTCCACATGCCGCATCTCAATTACCTTTCCCAAGGTAATTGCCCAAGCATAAAGCATTTGATAAATATGAGTATGCGCGATTCTAGAATAGCATCACTAAGCATTTGTCATAATTGACTAGGGACTCATACGCAAGCATGGTTACAAAAGGGATATGGGATAACTATAATGACTGTGGGTCTTGATCCTTGGTCGGACTCACAACTCCCTCAGGATCTATAATTACGTACGAAAGAAATCGGTTTGAACCCGATTGGAATTCAATTAAAATCCAATAAAATCCAATCAAAGAAAAGATCGAGCGCGAGCGTCGAGTTTCGGTATCTATTCCATTATCTTACGAAATAGTTATATTCCGATTTTAATCCATCTACGCTAAAATACTGCGTTAGCCGATCAAAGTCTTAACCTTAGTTGATAAATAAGTGACTAAATATTCGCAACGAATAACTAAATGGATAACTCGATTCACGGGTAAAAACTAACTAATGAACCAACTAAATAGACATCTAAATAGTCAATAGATCGCCGCGGTTTATTTCGTATATGCTTTAGAAAAGACCGACGATTAATCCCCCGACTAATATGCATATATCTATAACTCAGTAAATAATTATCCAAATAAATAGCTTGTTAAATAACTTGCTAAGGGGATTACTGACTAAATGAACGAATCACAAATAATCTCGACGTATTTTTCTTGAAACCCCTAAAAATGATCTACGACTAATCACCAACTAATAGATATATATATGTATATTTACGTATATATATATTAAAATTTCCCTCCTAAATTCCTAAATTTTCTTTCCTAGGTCTTAATTTTATTTTCCCAATTTTCTTTCCTTTCCTATTTTCTTTTTCTCTCCCCTCTCTCTTCTTTTCTCTCTTTTTTTCTTTTCTTTTCTCTCTCTGCTTCCTCTGTTCTGCCTTCCTGCTTCTTCTTCTTCCTTCCTCTCTTTTCTTCTCTCTCTGCTCACCAGTCCTACTATCTCTCTCTCTCGCGGCCGACAGAAGGGGAGGAGGGGAATAGAGGGGCTCACCGGTGGCGGCGGTTCACGAGGCACGCGGCGGTCCGGGGCGCGGCGGCGCCGAGGAGGATTTGGGAAGGAAGGGGGTGGGGGAATAGGAGGAGGAGGAGTGGCCGGCGGTCTGGGGAGATGAGAAAGGCGGGGGTGGCTTTTATAGCGCGGGGGGAGGGGGAAAGGAGAGGCCGGCACAACGGCGGCTCCAGGCGCGCGCGCGTGGGAAGGGCGGCGACGTGCGCGCACGTGGCGGGGGTACGGCGGCGACGTGCGCGTGGCGCGGGCGGGCGACGTGCGGCGCGGGGCGCGAGGGCACGTACGGCGGCGTGGGTGCGTACGGCGGTCGTGGCGCGACGGCATGGGCGCGGCGGCGGGCGCGGCGGGAGGCGCGTGCGGCGGCGTGGGTGCTGACGCGCGTGCGACGCGGGGCGCGAGGCGTGCGCGGGGGTCCGAGGGCGCGGCGGCGGCGGGTCCAGGCGCGAGGGCGTGGCGTGGGGCGGGGGCGCGCGCGGCGGGGGCGTGGGCGCGCGCGGTGGGTCCGGGCCGAACACCTGGCGGGCTGTGAATTGTGCCGCCATGGTTTTTTTGATATTTAGGGTAGTTCTTCCGCAAAAATTCATTTTAAAATTTTGTAAATTTAACCAAATAAATGTTGACCAATGTTTTTAATGTTCCAAATCTTTTTACTCCAAATTTCCAAGTTTTGATAATTTATTACATATTTTTATATGAAATATTTAAATGATTGTCATGTAGGTCTATATATGCTCCTACCTAGGGTTTATACCTACGCCCTTATGCATACACATCTACATATATGCAAGGACACCCCTTTGGGTTTATATCACCCTATTTTATACCCATTCACATTATATACATATATTTACATATGCTTATATATATGTGCAAGGGTAGATATTTGTACATATATATACATGAAATCCCCCATTTAATTTTATTTCTCCCAAATACATTCGCGACGTTCACTTAAAATATTTTCCTCCCTACCATCGTTCCTCACCACATATTTTATTTTATTCCTTTTAATTGTGCACCTAGTTGACTTCGTCTCAGGGTTCACGCTTAATTTGATTTGATAAATCGGGGCTTCGCAATTAAAGATCGAATAAACGAGCAATTAATCGTGGCATGCTGTAACTTAATTTAAAAGTTTTTGCAAGTTCGCATTTTAAGGTTTTGTATTCGACGGTCGAATTTCCAGGGTGTTACATTCATCCTTCGGAAATTCCATTCCAATTCGAGGAGTATCTTTTCGAAGATTATGGGGACACCTCAAATTATTCCTACGAGAAGCGACCATCGACCAAGGTCATTTCTGATGAACCTCTCGATAAAGCTATGCTTAAAGAGACGGTGAAGAATTTGAACACCATCATGAGTAACGAATGGTTGAGGGAAGGAGAGCTCTCCTCTGAAGCAATTCAAATCTGTTGCCCCTACTCAACCGTTACGTGTCTCATCGTGGAAGTTTTATTCGTGCTCTCTATAATCCCTCCATTGGTTCCAATATTATGTCCGCAACCTTTGCATTTGATTGCTTAGGGGACAGGCTGTTGGAACCAACTGTCAAAACCTTTTGAATTTCTACAAACTCTACGACCGAGGATTTAGGGATTATCTCTGGAGTGCCCACACGGCACAACAGCGTTGAGGCCATCTTAGATTTCCATGATTTCGACATACTCATAGGTCATCCCATAGAGAAACTCTTAGATGTGCCCGAAACCGGTGTCCTCAACCTGAAAATAGGAAGCATCGCCACCTCCTTCCATGTGTTGAAATCAACCAATTCTTTGACGGAGCCTCTTCCAGTTCCGGAGCCAATTGAGGAAATGCTAACCATTTCTCCATTCGAGCCCCAGAGTCTACTCTTGATGAATCCATCAGAGAATTCAATGAAGGGGAGGATGAATCTAGAGAAATGATTGATCTGCTAAAAATGGATCAGCCGTCACGAACCCCAATTGAGCTAAAGCCCCTACCTTCAGGCCTACGCTATTCCTTTCTGAACAGCGATACGGAGTCTCCAGTCATTATAAGTGACAAGCTCTCTGAGAGGGAGATGACCCGACTTATTGTCGTGCTAGAAAGCATCGAGCTGCTTTTGGCTACTTCAAGACTTAAAAGACATCAGTCCAACCCTTTGCACTCATCGCAGTCCCTTAGACCCGTCTTGCACATCATCTAGGGAACCTCAGAGGAGGCTAAATAATGCCATGAGGGAGGTCGTCAAATAGGAGGTCATGAAAGTCCTATATGCCGGGATTATCTATCCCATGCCATATAGTGAGTGGGTTAGCCCTGTCCATGTAGTGCCTAAGAAGGGAGGCATGACGATCGTTGAAACAACCCGGATCTTGCATGTTGCATCTCTTTGGAAGGAGAACCTTCAATGTCACACCCTGGAGTTTCCCCTTCTATCTCTAAATTCATAAAATAAATTGCCTAAAAGAAATTGTCTATTTAACCTAGAGCAAACCCTAATTAATAAGTGCATCTAATTAATTGGAATTGGCAAGGTGGAATTTTTCTAGGGTTCCCCTTGTTAAAATACATTAACATGATTTTCAGCGGAATATTCAGAGCAGACCAAGTAATAATGTTAACTTAAAATGTCAGGTTTCGAATTAATAATTCTTTCTTTCCCCTCCTTTGGTCGTGAACCGTTCCCGGTTCACTCTCCCTATTCGCGGTTCGTTGTATCCGCCGACCCCTTTTGTTGCCACGGTTTCGTTTTGCATGACGAGCCAAGCCCTACTCCTATTCCGGTTCAGTTTCTATTTCCATTCCCGAAAGGCACCGCATTTGTTTCCCCTACCTTTCCTTTTTAGGTTTCCTTTTCTATATTTTATTATTTTCAGCCCTCCACAGTCTTCTGATTTGGTAAAAGTATTCGGGAGATCATGGCGAGGATGATTGAAGCACTCGGCTTTGAAGTAATTTAGTTCGAGAGAAGATTATCTTTTCGACTGTGAAGGTCTCAGGGGCTACTGTGGAAATTATGGGTACCCATACCCACACGACATGGCTCCGAGGGATAGCTTAGATCTATATAATATGTAACGTATCATGACTTGGGTATTACGTTTCCTTATGTATTACAGAACGGCTTAAGGTCTTGGTTTGGCAATATTGTAAAGTAGTATTAGGAAACCGATACCGTATTGGTTAAGATTTCTATCTTGTAATCCTGCCCCCATCCTATATAAGGTGGGTAGGAGGACCTCTAGGGGGCAAGAGCACAACTAGATCGTCAGAACAATACAACACCCGGCGGATACAATCCCCAAACAAGAGCAGGGTATTACCAATCATTGAGAGGGCCTAAACCTATCTAAATCTTTGTCTCCGCATCCATCCACTTTTAGGTCTCGTGCATAATCTTTCTCCCCATTGCCGAGCGCTACTTCCCCCCACTGCCGTGCGCCCCCACTTCCTTGGGCCGGCCCAACTCAAAACCCCCCTCCTCCACCTCTATAAGAGCCACCCAGCCCCTCCACTGCGGCGCCTAACCCTAGCCGCGTGCCGCTACCGCTGCCGCTGCCATACTGCCGCCGACGTGTCGCTGCCCTAGCTGCAGCCGTGTGCCGCTGCTGCCCTAACCGCGCCGCTGCCACAGCCGCCACCGCGCTGCTCGCTGCGTCACCGCATGCCGTATCACATGCAGTCGCTGCGTCGCTGCCTTTGCCGCAGCCACGCACCGCTGCTGCCCTAACCGCGCCGCTTGCTACGTCGCCGCTGTTTTGCCACGTGCCGACGTTGCTGCGCCGCTGCCGTGTGCCACGCGCCGCCACTGCCCTAGCCGCTGCCGCGTCGCTGCCGCACCGCCGCCACAGCCCCCCCCGCTTGCTGCGTCGCCGCTGTTTTGCCATGTGTCGATGATGCCGCGCTGCTGCCGTGTCGCGTCGCTGCTGTGTCGCCTCGCTGCCGCCAGCCGCCATTGCCGTGTCGCGCGGCTGCTGCGCTGCCTCGCCGCCACTAGCCGCTGCTGCCGTGCCGGCCCTACCGTGCCGTGCTGTGCCGCTGCCACTGCCCTAGCGCTGCACGCTGTCGCTGCCCCGCCTGCCGGCTACCATGCTGTTATTTTGCTGCAGCCGTGCCGCTGCCGCCGCTTTGTCGCACACGGTAGCCGTGCTGCCGACCCGTTACTGTGTTGCTGCCGCTTCACCGTGTTGCTTGTCGCGCCATTAGCTGCCTAAATCGCTAGCTACCTTACTACCGCCGCACCTAGCCATAGCCATAGCCGTGCCCTCGCCGGGGTACGTATGCATTCTCTAGCCGCTCGCTGCTTACGCTCACGCGTAGTGTGGCGTAGTGTCATGTCGGTTTGGTCGTACCGAGTCGTTCTAAAACCCTAGAGCCATTCTGAGCCACCGGTTCTGTTCACCGGTTCGGTTGACCGTTTGCGTGGTCCCGTGCCACGGTAGGTTGACTCGTCGAGTCGCTGACCCGTGAGGCTCGTTAACCAGAGTTTGTTTTCCTTCAACCTTGTCCGTTCGCGGGCATTAAAGCATAGCAATCCATTAAGGTTTTCCGGTTAATAGTAACTACATAGTTCATCTTCTAAAATTCATAACTAATTCATTCAACTCCAAATTGGGCCATTCAACTAGCAAAATTCATCTAAAATTGAGCTCTACATGTTTGTTTACTTTTTATGTACTGTTTATTTGGTTTTTACTAGAACTTTTCCTCGTTTTGCGTGCCAATGTGTAGATTCCGCCGTTTCGGACGATCGTCTTCGCGAGGAAAAGAGTTTGGAAGATCAATCGAAGAAGCAAGGCAAGTCACACAGATCCCAAACACAATGCTTTGAGCATGTTGATCCTATATTTAAATTCTCTATTTATTTCAAATGTGCATTTATTTTTGAATGTCATTGGGTGGTGTGAACCTATTCCTTTGTTATGGCCAATTTGCATTGATTACCCTATTTCTTGATACCTTGGGTTATTAATTTGACTAGTTGGATTTTATATATTGGTTCAACTAGATATTAGATATAATTACTTAGCCGTGCTTAGAAACTTTAGTATCATTTCATAAGGGATAATTAATGTTTCACTTATATCTTAATGATGGCTATTTAATGGTAGCTCACGATGGTCAATCGTGATTGTTAAATTAATTAATTGTCAACTAAAACTTGACTAATGGTGGGTTGTGAGCACATGGTTGGAGATGATATTTGCATAGTTGTGCTCATGAGAATTAAGGACCGGTTCGCGAGCTACTATTGTGAAACATTAATCGTACCAACCACAAGCCAGCGTGGACAATGGCTTGACATTTGATGTAGCACCATTCAATGTGGAGTGCCAGACTGTGAAGTGGCGGAGATAAGCCCACGGGGGTTCGCTGGGGAGTCCATACCTTGGCTAAAAGGGGGTGACTATGATCCGGGAGCGGTGCACTGCATTGAGTTGTGTTATGTTCGGTGTCCTGTCACAGTCCCGTTTCGAGGTACCGTGGTGGTACTGAGGGCATGGTAAAATGTTATGGGGCCGTGTCTTGTGGGTACAGTGGTACACCTCTGGCCAGAGTAAAACTATTCGAATGGCCGTGCCCGCGGTTATGGGCGGGTCTAACAATGTTTTTCGTGATTAGTCCCACACTACTCATTAATAATAATAATGTGATAAGTGATGATACTTCAGTTTAACTCGTGGTTTGGAATGGTTAATTCCTGGTTTGTAGGTTTGATCTGTATGACCGGGGTTGGTTGTTCAGGTTTGGTTGGGCATGTGCAGCATTGGTATGTTGTTCAGTGTTGATTAATATTGATGATTATAATCACTCTAATATTTTACAATTCTCAAATGTTTGCTAAATGCTGCTTTTGCAAATGAGCCTATATTTTATGCCATCCTTTGGTATCCTTGTGCACTTGCATATTTGCTGTGCAGCTTGCTGAGTATTCCGTGTACTCACCCTTGCAATAATCAATCAACCTCAGTTGAAGAAGTTGCGAAGAAGAAGACATTTGACTTATACCCCAGTTGAGCTGCCTGTGGGAGTGGAGCTGGAGCTATCGCTACATCGTTTATCCGCTGCTGTTTTCTTTTCGGTGTCAGGACTAAGTGCCTCTTTTGTAAGTATTTACGCTTTATTTTCATTTGGATCTGTATATTAATTGGTCGTTTTGTGTACCCTAGCTTGATTCCTGGACAGGGATAAATTTCTAGGCGTGACAAAGTGGTATCAGAGCCAACTCGACTGTAGGTTGAGCCAAATGGTCAAACCCTAAGGGCAAGTTTTCCGAAAACCCTAATTGCGAAATTGTCTCTTCTCACCTTTCGGCATTTCTTTGCAAAACGTTTAACAAATTTCTCTCCTTTCCCCTCCAACTCTCTAGCTATTGAACCTGGAGGGCAAACCGCCGGTTTTGCGCCTACTCTCGGAAGTCAAGTCAAGCCCTCTAGCTTCAAGTTGGAAGGAGCGAGAAGATCAGTTCAGAGTCATCGTTTCACGTTGGTCAGGTGAAGGTTTTCTCGAAGCTTACCTAAACCCAATCCTCCCCGAAGAGTAGTATCGTTAGCTGCCAGAACGTGTGTTGTTTGCTTGTGTGTAGGGGTATGGTTTGCGTCAATGGTGGCGATGCGACCATACTAGGTTGTTTGCTTAAGTAACTTGAACAATAAAGGTCTACTTACAATAGATCAGTAATCAAGTGGTTTAAGGTATTATCTTTAGCAACCCCTCTCTTCCTTCTCTTCCCTGTCCCGGCAACAGATGGTCAGTGTCAGAGAGGAGAAGAGCAACCACAACATCGGTGAGTTAAAGTGACAGATCAGTGGTTCAGTTAAAAGCAACGATGCACCCTCAATACGAGATGAATCCCCGCTCGTGGTCAGCTTTTGGTGTCCAAGATCAGATGATGAGGGTATTAGCGCAAGAGACGCAAAGCTCGACGCAAGGTAAACTGCAGTAGAAGTGGCTCTACCAACAATAGATGCAAGTTCAGATGTAAGCTTAGAGTTAGAATCAGAGTCGAAGCTAGTATACCGCCAAGTCCTCAACAGACAAGTACATCCAAGCCACCACCAACCCATGAAGCAACCACAGCAGCAGCAATTCTTTCGGTTTCCAACCAGCTCCAACTCCAGTGGAGACCAACAGTGGTTGTAAAAGCACCCTCAACAAGGTTAACTAGTCTCTCCTTGCTCTTGTCCTAGTTGCAAGCGAGCCGACCCAGAAGAATGTACATCATGGTCAATCAAATCAGTATTGTTTCAGCTGTCTGGAGCCAAGACCTCCACTTCAGAGAAGGTTCACCTTGGAGACTAAAGAAGATATTGTACCGTTGTTTCAATTGTAAGAAGACATGTCACCTCTCAAAAGATTGTTCAATGTCACAACGTCAGTATGATCAAGTCAACAGTTTTGGTCCCAACATCCCTGCCCTTCAAGTTACATCAATTTCAACACAGAGTAGTCCGATCCAACCTAAAGACACCAGAAAGTCAGTGGATGCCAACCTTCAGTTGCAATGGGTAACCTCCACCACAACGAATTGTCATTAAGGGCACCAACAAGTTCTCTATTGTTTCACTAGCAACCACTTCGAGGCTACAGAATCAACACTGGCAGGGCAAGCAGCGCCAGAGAAACGTGATCAACTCTAACAGCAGGGAGATGGTTCAATTCTCCAGCATCGACCGTGGTCAACACCTCAAGTATCAGGGTTCAAGGGTACTGCCAACATCAACCATGCACCTCGTGTTGCTTCAACTCAGATGCTAGCAGCAATCACACGAGTGTGGCACCAACAACTAGAAGGTTTTGTTTGTTTCAGCTACCAAGAAGATTGGAAAATTGATTCTTTTCTGAGGAATGTCAGAAGTCAACATATTGTTCTTGCTAGATCTCCAGCTAGTAATCAACGATGGAGCCAGATAACCATGGTAGAATCAAATGGTCAAAGTGTTACCTGATCAACAACTCTGTTAGCAAGGGTCATCGATCGTGCACGAGTCGGTGTGGTGTTCAAGTACCCCCTCTGTGCAGAAAAGTTCCATTGCATTAAAGTAAGGAAAAGGGAAAGTTGAATAAAGTGTGAGTCAGACAGTTTTCTTCTCTTATGATTCATCTTAAGTATCCAAAAGCAAGTTAACTTGCGTATCTGTCAGTGTCGTGAGAAAATCTAGAGTTTCTTCTCTAGCTCACCGCAGCTTTGTTGAGCTCCAAGACCAAATTGCTAATCAATAAAGGAATGGTTGACCAACGAAATGGAAATGGTTAGACCACAGTAACACTCAACATGATGAGGTCCCTCTAGAGGACAATATTACTGGTACCCCAGGATAATGAAAGGATGGAGGAAATATTTGAGTGTGACATCATATAAGAATTAACGAAACTCTGTAACTGTGGAGGTTCTTCAGAGTTTGGTAAATGGGGACAACACCCTAGTGGTGTGAACATGGATCAAGAACGGTCGTTCTTGATTTAAGGCGACAGTAATAACTTTCAGAAACCATCCCAATGTTTCTTGGAAGTCAGCAAAGTAATCATTCCATACATGGGTTAGCATAGCTATGAGAGTCATCTCCCGAAACGTATAGCCAAAAGAGAGTATAACAGAAAGCAACCCAAAGTTTCCTGGAAGATGCCAATGGAATGGTTTCACCACATCAGTCCGTAGTAAATGGATGCGAATGTCAGGCCAGAAAATACAACCAATAGATTAAGAGATATAGAATCCTCACCAGTGAAACATCCCTAATCGAGGTTTGAAGGTGAAGTTGTTATGACCAAATGAACAAAGAGCCGAAACTCTTGGCAGCATCGAAGCCAGCCTCCAGCCATCGTACAGATCGCAGTATTTGTGAGAAAGCAACTGCAGAACTTGTAGTTTATCATCCTAGAAGAGCCAGTGAAGGACAAGCAAAGAAATGAAATGTTGTACCGTGGGAATATCCTCTTGAGCTTGACACAGTTGGTGATTTGTGCTTGTTTCGGAAGACACATCTACCGTCTTGGCAATCTTGGTTAATTTCAAGGAAGTCATCAAAAGATTTGCCCGCCATCTCTGTCTGAGTAAATGGATACAAGAGTCAGGTCCAGAAAGGTGTAGTCAGCACCCAGATCTAATGGGAGTGTTGATCAAGAGTTGGTAGATTCATGAGCTGAGTAAGAGTCGCTCTTACGTGGGACCTCATGTCATCAATTACGTGGTAGATTCCAAGTTTCCTGGAATAGAAGTGCACCATTAGTGTTTCATGGGGATTAACTGATAAAGCATCAAGTGTTCAAAGTCAGGACTACACGAAAAACCAAAGAAGTCTGGGTACTCCCAAAGATAATAGTTTAAGTGTTCGCAGTCAGTCAAAAGATCAACGACCTCGGTAAAGAAATCTTGGAGTTAAAATGGGTTTACCTCGTAACAATTTTGCTTGGAGGTCTAACCAAGAAAAGCAACATGGGGTCTAAATGAAGAAGTCAGTTGCGAAGCCTTGGTAGGGCTACACCAACCCCAAGCCATCATATTGAGATCTCATGTGTACCCGGGTTGTCGTATCAACTGTTCTGCCTACAAAAGCAGCGACGTAGAGTTAAGCAGTCCAGCTTAGAGAAGCAGCAATCCAGAACCCTGTGATCCGAATGAAAGTCGGATCGGACAACTTCTTGGTATAAGCGTCGTTGAGATCGAGCAACTCCCTGGTAGACTCATTGTGTTAGTCAGGGACAGTTCAAGGCCAGTTCAGAGTTTGTGGGTTCATGAAGGTCAGTGCAAGATTTCGAGGAGGCCCCACCAATCCCTTGTCTACGTGAGGAATCCTCAGGTTGTCAAAGATGACGGCACCAACAGTTCAGTTTAAGCAGATTATCAGGTGTGTCAGTGTTATCAACTCAATCCACGGAAGTAAGATTTATGAGCACCTACAATCCAGATCAGCGTTAGATTGAGGACAACCAATGAGTGCAGTTTTCGGGAAAACAACAGAGCGCTCAGTTTGAGGTCAGTCAGGTCAGTGGGCAGATTGGGTCAATTAGCCTGTGTGAGTCAGTTCGAAACCGCATAAGTTAGCAAACTAGTCCAACACCACCCCCTCACCCAGTTTTCTTTCTAGCCATCCCCGAATCTCGGGACGAGATTCTGTTTAAGGGGGTAGGTTTATCACACCCCGGAGTCTCCCCTTCTATCTCTAAATTCATAAAATAAATTGTCTAAAATAAATTGTCTATTTAACCTAGAGCAATCGCTAATTAATAAGTGCATTTAATTAATTAGAATTGGCAAGGTGGAATTTTTCTGGAGTTCCCCTTGTGAAAATACATTAACAGGATTTTCAGCGGAATATTCAGAGAAGACCAAGTAATAATATTAACTTAAAATGTCAGGTTGCGAATTAATAATTCTTTCTTTCCCCTCCTTTGGTCGTGAACCGTTCCCGGTTCACTCTCCCTGTTCGTGGTTCATTATATCCGCCGACCCCTTTTGTTGCCACGGTTTCGTTTTGCATGACGAGCCAAGCCCTACTCCTATTCCGGTTCAGTTTCTATTTCCTTTCCCGAAAAGGCACCGCATTTGTTTCCCTACCTTTCCTTTTAAGGTTTCCTTTTCTCCCGTATTCTTTCCCCCCTTGCCGAGTACTACTTCCCCCCCACTGCCTTGCGCCCCCACTTCCTTGGGCCGGCCTAAATCAAAACCCCCGTCCTCCACCTTTATAAAAGCCACCCCGCCCCTCCCCTGCGCCGCCTAACCCTAGCCGCCCCTCCCCTGCATGCTGCTGCCGCTGCCATGCCGCCGCTGCGCTGCCTCGCCGTAGCCGTGTGCTGCTGCCATACCGCCGCCAACGTCTCGCTGCCTTTGCCGCAGCCGCGCGCCGCTGCTGCCCTAACCGCGCCGCCACCGCTGCCGCGTCGTTGCCGCTGCCGCGCCGCGCCGCTTGCTACATCGCCGCTGTTTTGCCACGTGCCGACATCGCTGCGCCGCTGCCGTGTGCCGCGCGCCGCCACTGCCCTACCACTGCCGCGTCGCTGCCGCACCGCCGCCACAGCCGCCGCCCCGCCGCTTGCTGTGTCGCCGCTGTTTTGCCATGTGTCGACGTTGCCGCGCCACTGCCGTGTCGCATCGCTGCTGTGTCGCCTCGCTGCCGCTAGCCACCGTTGCTGTGTCGCGTGGCCACTGCGCTGCCTCGCCGCCGCAAGCCGCTGCTGCCGTCCTGGCCCTACCGTGCCGTGCTGTACCGCTGCCGCTGCCCTAGCGCCGCACGCCGTCGCTGCCCCGCCTGCCGGCTACCGCGCTGTTATTTTGCTGCAGCCGTGCCGCTGCCGCCGCTTTGTCGCACACGGTAGCCGTGCTGCCGACCCATTACCGTGTTGCTGCCGCTTCACCGTGTCGCTTGCCGCGCCATTAGCCGCCTAAATCGCTAGCTACCTAGCAGCCGCCAAGCCGTGTCGGTTTACCGACCTTACTACCGCCGCACCTAGCCATAGCCATAGCCGTGCCCTCGCCGGGGTACGTATGCATTCTCTAGCCGCTCACTGCTTACGCTCACGCGTAGTTTGGCGTAGTGTCATGTCGGTTTGGTCGTACCGAGTCGTTCTAAAACCCTAGAGCCATTCTGAGCCGCCGGTTCTGTTCGCCGGTTCGGTTGACCGTTTGCGTGGTCCCGTGCCACGGTAGGTTGACTCGTCGAGTCGCTGACCCGTGAGACTCGTTAACCAGAGTTTGTTTTCCGTCAACCTTGTCCGTTCGCGGGCATTAAAGCATAGCAATCCATTAAGGTTTTCCGGTTAATAGTAACTACACAGTTCATCTTCTAAAATTCATAACTAATTCATTCGAACTCCAAATTGGGCCATTTAACTAGCAAAATTCATCTAAAATTGAGCTCTACATGTTTGTTTACTTTTTATGTACTGTTTATTTGGTTTTTATTAGAACTTTTCCTCGTTTTGCGTGCCAACGTGTAGATTCCGCCGTTTCGGACGATCGTCTTCGCGTGGAAAAGATTTCGGAAGATCAATCGAAGAAGCAAGGCAAGTCACACAGATCCCAAACATAATCCTTTGAGCATGTTGATCCTATATTGAAATTCTCTATTTATTTCAAATGTGCATTTATTTTTGAATGTCATTGGGTGGTGTGAACCTATTCCTTTGTTGTGGCCAATTTGCATTGATTACCCTATTTCTTGATACCTTGGGTTATTAATTTGACTAGTTGGATTTTATATATTGGTTCAACTAGATATTAGATATAATTGCTTAGCCATGCTTAGAAACTTTAGTATCATTTCATATGGGATAATTAATGTTTCACTTATATCTTAATGATGGCTATTTAATGGTAGCTCACGATGGTCAATCGTGATTGTTAAATTAATTAATTGTCAACTAAAACTTGACTAATGGTGGGTTGTGAGCACATGGTTGGAGATGATATTTGCATAGTTGTGCTCATGAGAATTAAGGACCGGTTCGCGAGCTACTGTTGTGAAACATTAACCGTACCAACCACAAGCCAACGTGGGCAACAGCTTGACATTTGATGTAGCACGATTCAATGTGGAGTGCCAGACTGTGAAGTGGCGGAGATAAGCCCACGGGGGTTCACTGGGGAGTCCATACCTTGGCTAAAAGGGGGTGACTATGATCCGGGAGCGGTGCACTGCATTGAGTTGGGTTACGTTCGGTGTCCTGTAACAGTCCCGTTTTGAGGTACCGTGGTGGTACTGAGGGCATGGTAACATGTTATGGGGCCGTGTCTTGTGGGTACAGTGGTACACCTCTGGCCAGAGTAAAACTATTCGAATAGCCGTGCCCGCGGTTATGGGCGGGTCTAACAATGTTTTTCGTGATTAGTCCCACACTACTCATTAATAATAATAATGTGATAAGTGATGATACTTCAGTTTAACTCCTGGTTTGGAATGGTGAATTCCTGGTTTGGAGGTTTGATCTGTATGACCGGGGTTGGTTGTTCAGGTTTGGTTGGGCCTGTGCAGCATTGGTGTGTTGTTCAGTGTTGATTAATATTGATGATTATAATCACCCTACTATTTTACAATTCTCAACTGTTTGCTAAATGCTGCTTTTGCAAATGAGCCTATATTTTATGCCATCCTTTGGTATCCTTGTGCACTTGCATATTTGCTGTGCAGCTTACTGAGTATTTCATGTACTCACCCTTGCAATAATAAATCAACCTCATTTGAAGAAGTTGCGAAGAAGAAGATGTTTGACTTATACCCCAGTTGAGCTGCCTGTGGGAGTGGAGCTGGAGTTATCGCTAGATCGTTTATCCACTGCTGTTTTCTTTTCGGTGTCAGGACTAAGTGCCTCTTTTGTAAGTATTTACGCTTTATTTTCATTTGGATCTGTATATTAATTTGTCGTTTTGTGTACCCTGGCTTGATTCCTGGATAGGGATTTATACGCAAAATAGTCTAGAAATTTGGGATTAATTTCTGGGCGTGACATTCAAGCCATGGACAAGCTTGAGATATGGACTCTGGAGGATGAGAGAGAACCTTCCACTAATAAGAATGAAAATTTCTCTTTCAATCTTCCCCAGGATTCATGCTCACATAAGGAATCCCCAGAGTCCTGTCTGAGTAGTGCCGCTTCCTTGTGCAAGTACCACAACCTCCTTATGGTCGTCATTTCTAACATGTTTAGAGGGGTGGTTGTGGTTACTTATGTTTATCATAGATACTACAAATCTCGCATCTGTTTGTGGCACTAATATTGCAGCGTGATATCTCCGTGATCGAGCTTATGACTATAAACAAAGCACTGCCGGGAGATAGCCCGGATTATCATGGTAAGTTTCTGCTAATAAAAGCAAGAACTAGTTTCTAGGATAGTATGCACCTTTGGGTATTCTTGGTCGCTAACCATTTCAGGTTGAGATTAAGAACGAGGGTCATGCGATGCCTATCAACAAGATTACTACATCAACTGTACACTTCGGTGATCCTTGGTGTTGGAACATACTCTATAGGAGTCTCCAACATCACACACTTGGTTTTTGATGTCTTGGGACATAAAAGTCCAAGTGTTTGGGGAAGGTCGATGAGCTTGTCATGACGAGTTCCATCAACCAATGCCAACCAGGTTTAAAGTTTGTGTTAGTCCTATCTTCCTGAAAAAAAGGGTTCACCATTTCTTTTACTCATGCTTATCTCTATATTCAACTTTTGCCAATTAGATTGATAATAAGTTCAAAATATTTGTATTAGATTAGATCCTGATGTAAGGGGCAGATATAGCATATTAAACAAAGCATGAAACTATGTAAAACAACTATACCAGATAAGATCGGCTGAAACCCCGATACTATCCTTATTAAAAACAAAAAAGCAGGCTAGAGATCATGATTCAAAACACGACTTAATATATCAAACTTAACTGATGCAGCATTAAGTATGAAAAGAAAATATCTAGACAATCAAGCCGATGGTTGCCTTTTCTGGATGGTGGATACATTATATAATTCAAACCAACAAGACAATCTAGCCGTTACCAGAAAAACCCTAAACAGAGATCGGCCGATACGAATAGATTGCATTGTCAATCTAAATTATATAACATATATGATAACTCAGAGATTTACAAGATAGAATTAGAGTGTCATAAATATGTAAGCACTAATTCCGATAATGCAAATTGCCATAACAAGACCTACCTCTTCGCCGAAGATCAAATTGATGCAACTTGACTCGAAAGCAAGAACTTGTCGAAAGTAGAAAAGTAAAAGGTTTGGCGATGCGCCGAGATTGATTGAACGTGTATTATTTTATCCATAAGACCTCGGGTCTATATTTATACCCGAAAATACAAACATTGTCCAACATGGACACGACTCATATTATCCTAATACAAATCCAACTAGCAAACAAGTCCCTTAGGTGGACTCTTACCGATAATATCTATAAGGAAATTACAAATATTCCTAATTAATAGATACATTTGCCAATTCTTGAATCTATCCTTGTCTGGCAACATCATCTCAAACTTTTCCCCGAATCCGATATTGATCATACATGCAATACCGGCCATATCGGCTTATCCAGATCAGACTCGGTTTCCAGCCGATATGGTCTTCCAGTCGATGCGCACTCTGTTTCCGAGAATCCCGCATATCTCCGATTTCGCTTCGAATTTGGGTTTTGTTTCCGATTCGTCAGTATCAATTAGCTTGCCAAATTTCATCATCAATAGTGTCTTTGTCAAGTATGTTTGAGCCGATAGATGGAAAATATGTATCTTCCATTCAGACCATCACTTAGCAAAAAGAAGACTTCTCATCAAAATTCTTTTGAATCTATCGACACTGCCTAAGGGAGGTCCAAGGATGTTCAGAAGCTTGTCCATGATCAGAGTCGATGCAATTTCACCTCTGGGTTGGATTTTATCAAAAAAGTATAGGCCGATTGGGAGATGCCTAGTTGTCTTGCGTATGAGGGCTGTACAAATCTTCCTGAGAAATGCCCATTGGGAGGATACAAGGAGAGATGGTTGTGACAAAACCTTCTCGGGGTTTCAGAAATCTATCATCGTTAATCTCATCCAGTTTGAAATTAGCTGGCAACTCATACTTGGCAAAGTCTTCATATGCAAACCAGATTCTGATATCTCTTGGGATTCCATCATAAAAGTTGGCAAACCAGTTTTGGAAGTATTCAGCCGATGGTCCTGAGCCGATGTATGTTGATATTGCTTCGCCAAAAGACATGCAACGACGAGTGTCAGTTGCTTCATCATCATCATTAGTTATATCGTCTAGAGAAGGGAATTTGGCTTCATTCAGTGATGGTCTGTGAGCTGCTTGAAGAGTGTGTTGAATTAACCATAATTGTACAAACAACTAGGCCACTTGTGCTGATGTTTGTATCCATAATGATCTTAGCAAATGATTGGCTCAGAGTTTGGTACACTGACCCAAGGAGGTATTTGCCCAAAGGAAACTGTCTCTTTACTACGATGGCTTCGGCTAAGTATTGTCAGTTTGCTGTTGGACCACATGTAGAGCCGCAGAATAGAAACTTCTCTAGCCACATAAGGAGAAAGGCAGTAGTTCTTTGGCCGATACTGGACCTATCCCCATGTTGTCAGAAATGAACCCTGACCAACCTCCAATGTTTTTGGTTTTGAATTTGTGGGCACATTTGTTTTTCAGGCTGATATGGTTGTGTTAACGATGAAATTTGGTAAGCCTCGAAATCGTCATCAGCCTAGAGTCAGTATTGGCTTCAGAGTTCTAGAATCGGCCGATGCAAACTATCAATCGCCAACAGTCGGATTCTTACCAAATTCGGTTAAGGAAATTAATCTATTAAAGAAAGCTTATCCAAAAGAGACCGAGTTCAAGGAGGATGCGGCATGGCAGTTTATCTATTAATTAGGAAGAGTCTGTTAATTTCCGTTTATCTTTAGGAAAGTGTGTTTAGTGTCTAATAAGTACTTTATGTTTTTCCTTTTATCTTTAGGAAAGTTTGAGTCGTGTCCGATATGGACTAGTATCTATCCATGGGTATAAATATGTACACCCGGGGTCCATGTAAATTATCTCTCGATCAATTCAACTTCAGCGCATCGCCACCTTTTACCCTTTTTACTTTCGACGAGTTCTTGTTTCAAGTTGGGCTGCATCGACTTTGATCTCCGACGAAGGGTAAGACTTGTTATGGCGGCTTGCATTATCGGGATTAGTGCTTCTATCACTTCGACACTCTAATCTTGTTCATGTAAGTCGTCGAGTTATCATATACATTATATAATCTAGATTGACAATGTTTTCTACTTGCATCGGCTGATCTTCATCTAGGGTTTTGTCGATATCGGCTAGATTACTTTGTTGCTTAGATTATATAATGTATCCACCACCCCGAAAATTAGTCAAAAGCTTGTCTAGATATTATGTTTCTTTTCATACCTAGTGTTGCATCAGTTAAGATTGATCTACTAAGTCGTGCTTAGAACCATAACCTCTAGCCTGCTTCTTGATTGCCAATAAGGGTTTCATCAGGGTTTCAGCCAATGAGTTATCTGGACGTTGTATCAGCTCACGAGGATTACATATAATTTGGATTTAGCCGATCGCAACAAAGGTTTCATTGTTTATCTAATCATTTGGATTTAACGACATCGGACCTCCAGCCGATGTATGCTTTAACCATCGGATCAGTGCTTATTCAATCTATCATTACTAGCCGATTGGTTGCTACTGGATTATATTATTGTTATATTACATTATCATCAGCCGACTATCTTTATGTTATTATTTACCCAAGTATCAAGATCTATACCGGATATCGGCTGGAATCGACATCGGCTGGAATTACTCCATCGGCTTGTCAGCCGATCGGCTGTTTGATATTCAATTTATATACCTTGTCATTTGCAAGATCAAACTGACTGGCACGCCCGCATCTCATCATTATTTTGGACCTGCACTGGAGTTAAGCAGATCTCCTAAGCCATCGTGTTTTTACGTCAACAGGTTGGCTGATGTCGTGATGTCCAAGCCGGTAATCATGATAACCTCAAGGACAATGGGGGTCATTGGCCCATGGTTGAACAAAAGGCATTGATAGTATCAGACCAAAAGTAGGCGGCGGCCGATATTAGTGGTTCATCTTTTTTTATATCGGCTACTGAAAGTGATTGGCATTGGGCTATTCCCATCTCATCCCAATGGTCTTATTTGCTTGTTGCCATCCTCTTATACCAATATGTCCATCCATCAACTTGAGATGGCTAATATCTGAAGGTAGTGGTCCAGTGGGATAGATTTGGGTTGCTTTGTCTGAAGGGAATCCTATCAGTTTCGACATTAATAAAAGAGGTGGGATCTATGTCTCCTATTGGCCGCAGGAAGAAATAAGATTGGGATAGCTATTTGATGTACCAAATGTTGCGGATAGAAGAAAAGTTGAATTAAGAAGAGAAGGGAAGATGGGATTGATAAATAGATGAATCTAGGGGCAAGCCGATGGAAAAGTTGACGAAAAGGGAGTTTACCTCGGGGAGTTCAGCAGGAGTCATGCTTGTTGGGCTTGATGAAGACACCATGGAGCAGAGCAGGGGGATCTGGTGCTGAGAATCGAAGTCGACACTGGAGAGAATGCCGGAGCATCGAAGAAGTCGCGGGAGCTTCGAGAGCAAGATTGTGTGGCTAGAGCGGTGAAAAGCGAAGTTAACACCGTGAAATTTCCGGAACGGCGGTTACTATTTAAAAGGAGAGCGGATAATGGTCAAGTATGGGGAAGCCCTAGATATTTGCGAGATCAATGAGATAATTCCGTTGCATTATATAATACTTTGGAATTGGGGGCATGTGTAGACGATGGAATTTGGTAAGCATGTAAATCGGAATCGAGATCCAATTCGAAGCGGATTTGAAGATATGCGGAAATCTCGTAAACTGAGTGCGCATCAGCTGGGAGTTTGTATCAGCCGATACCGAGTTTGATATGTTTGGTCGATACAACCGATGGTGACAAGATCGGTTACGTGATCAATGTTGGATTCAAAAAGAGGATTTCAATGGCATTGCCAGGCAAGGATAGAATCCGAGATAGGCAATTGTATCTATTAATTAGGATTTTATGTAGTTTCCCAATAGATATTTTCGGTAAGAGTCCGCCTAAGGGACTTGTTTGTCGGTTAGAGTTGTATTAGGAAAGTATGAGTCGTGTTCGTTGTGGACAAGTTTGTACATTCGGGTATAAATATAAACCAGAGGTCTTGTAAATAATTAACATCAGTTCAATACAATCTCGGTGCATCGCCAACTTTCTATTACTTTGTTTCGACGAGTTCTTGCTTTCAAGTCGAGCTGCATCGGTTTTGATCTTCTACAAAGAGGTAAAACTTGTTATGACGGTTTGCATTATCAGGATTAGCGCTTACATCTTCATGACACTCTAATCTTATTTTGTGAATCACCGAGTTATCATATATATTATTTAATCTAGATTGAATATTTGTTCTACTTATATCGGCTCGTCTTTATTTAGGGTTTTGTCGATAAAGGTTAGATCATCTTGTTTGGTTTAGATTATTTAATGTATCCACCATCCCGAAAAGATGGTCATCGGCTTGATTGTCTAGATATCATGTTTCTTTTCATACTTAGTGCTACATCAGTGAAGTTTGATCAACTAAGTCGTGCTTAGAATCATAATCTCTAGCTTGCTTTATGGTCATTAATATGGATAGTACCGGAGTTTTAGCTGATCTTACCTGATATAGTTGTTTTACATATATTTATATCTTGTTTAATATACTGTATATGCCCCTTATATTGGGATCTTAACTAATATAAATATATTAAGCTTATTATCAATCTAATTGATATTAGTCTAATATATTTACTTTAAGATGATACCATAACATAAGGCAGTATCGAGGCTATAGTCGGTACATGCTTAAATTTTGACATCGCCTATGACATAAACATAATCATTATTTCATGTTATTTTGTACCTAGGCAATTTATACTATCTCGGTTAAGTCCGATCTATCCCAACTGTTGGGATTTCCAATGTAATATTGATTTATAAATTACATAATATTGATGTTTATAGCCGATGGACCAAGTTTAGGGTTTATTTATTATTATAGATATACCTCACAACCGATTCACCTCACATTGCATCGGCTAGGTTACACTACAATACGACTATTGTTTACTAATATCATTTGCATGTTTCATCTTGTTGATTGCAGGATCAAATCAACTGGCATGCCCTTAAACCCGAAAGCGAGCTTTGGACCTGCAGTAGAGTAAAGCAAATCTTTTAGGCCACCGTATTTTACATCAACAGACATCATCTTCTCGATCAAGTCAGTTGCTCCTCTGATGGTCTACGAGAAGAAGACTCCTCCAGCTGCAGCGTCTAGATGATCTCGTGATGATGGTGTTAGCCCGTTGTAGAAGCTCTGCAGGATCATCCACTCATCCATCCCATGATGAGGATAGGCAGCGACGTATTCCTGTAGTCTTTCCCATGCCTCCGGGATTGTCTTATCTTTTGTCTGCTGGAAGCTGGATATTCTTCCACGAAGGGCATTGATTTTGCCCATCAGGAAAAACTTAGCGAGGAACACTGTTGAGCATCTGTTCTAGGTATCACTCGTGGCACGGTTGGCATAAAACCATTGCTTCGCTCTCCCTAGAAGAGAGAATGGAAACATACGGAGTCGAATGGTGTCTTGGCTGACTCCTTTGATGGTGTACATGCTACAGATCTCCAGGAACTGTTGGAGGTGAGCATTGCATCCTCATTTGGCTTGCCACAAAATGGGTTAGCCTACACCATAGTGATTAGGCTGGTCTTTAGATTTAAGTTCACGTCCCCTATGTTGATGCGGGGCCTGACGGGCACGTTGTCAGCGAAGGGAGCAGTGAACTCGCGGAGTGTATTCTCAGCCATAGTCTTGAAAGTTGGAGGCGCGGGGATGGCTGGTTTCGCTGCCGATAGAGTCTTCTGAGGAGGAACAACACGTGGTTTAACGCTCCTAAAGAAGTCTTCGGGATTGTCTTTGAAGTTTTTCGGCAAATCGAAACCAGTCATGCACTACCCTGTTTTCACATAAAAGTGAAAACAACCAAGGTTAGCCTGCAAAGGAGAATGATCACACACAGGTTGTCGGTGACATGGGTCTAGGGGTATGCAGACTTTGGGTTTTGAGGCGGCACCGTACACCCACGTGGCCATCCCCCGAGGGGGTTCGGGCCCGAGGGTGGCGTGGCGGCCGCCCTCCTAAGTCATGGCGCCCCCCTTGGGGGATATCGCGGCAGGGGTCAGTGTAACAGCCCTAGGTTTATAACCAGGTATTTAGAAGTTCATTTGTTGTCCTTTAGATTACATATTTACTGTATTGCAATTTGATCATATGCGATAACAAAATTAACTCTAATCGGTAAAATTGAAACCACTTATATTTGAATAATAACTTGAACAGGAGTGTACATGTTTAATAATTTATTCAAATACTAGTTTATATATCACCAACAAATATAAATTTTGTGGAATATTTACTTTCTGTTTAGGCCTCCTAAAAATTCAAACCAACTTTCAGCAGCTATAAAATACTTGGAGTTTATGTGTGAAACTTTGAAAAATGGAACCTATAAACCAGCACCTATCACCACACCAAATTCCTGAATTTTTGAACAAGTTTTACCTAGTAAAATCGAATTTACCAAGAGAGGGAAAGAAAATAAATCCTGGAAATTACAAGAACGAATCTATACTCAGTTTTTCACACACCTGTCTCACCCTCATAAACAACCACGACTTGGATCCACTTGTCACTGACCTTGGGTACCTCTTTAGCCCCACAACACACCCATGGGCGTGCTCCCACCTCAAGACTTAAGGGGGGGCAGAGAAAACCCCTTCTTCTTCCTCCCCTTTCATCTTCACTATTTGTTCTTTCTTTTCTTCCTCAAGCTGAGCTCTCATCTCACTTCTCCTCCCCAAATTCCATCCAATAGCCCAAGATCAATCCCTGCATGTTAGACCATAAGAATCCCCATCATCCAAGCTTTCCATCCATCCCAACATCTTGCACATGCATGGAGAGTTGAGAGAGATCGAGAACGAATAAGAGAGTGGTGGTTTCAGCCTGCAGTGCTGCAACAGCAGCATTTTGTTTTCCTCCATTTGGTGAGCTTCCTTTTCATCCATGGTGCCTCTTTTGAATTCCCTCCATGTTAAACATCTATAGCAACGTTCTATACGTTGTCCACTCCATTGCTGCAGCTAGAAGGTGGCTGCAACTCACCCCGAGTTCATCTCTTTTGATTTCGGTTTTAGCAGCTCTAGGCAACGTATCTTGCCGTCAGCCTGAGGCCTTGCTCCATCTCTTGCCATTAGCCCGAGGCCTTTGCATCGCACGACCCTACGTCCAGGTTGCTGCCATGTAAGCCAAGTCCGGTGGAAGTTGGAGAAAATGGGAGAGAAAATAGGAATCGATTTTTGAAACAACTATCGAGCTGAAAGAGGTATGAAATTTAAAAATCCGTAACTAATTCATATGAACTCTGAATTCAGTGAACAAAATTCCTGTAGATTCATAAAACAGATCTCTTCAATCTTGTAAGATAAAAATGACCAACTTTTGTACTGGTTTTTCCAGTAAAAATATAAATAGCTATATGTATCCCTTGCATGGTCTAGCTCTTAATAAATTCGTAAGAAATTGCTGGTAAAAGCTAAAATTGTGAAACCATTTTTGTTGAGCTTATATTTTAGTACTCTTTGCTGTTGTGGTGTTGTTTTTGACAAAACTACCTCTTAAATCATGATTAGGAGTTTATTTAGCATTCCTATGTTTTTAACTTGTAAAACCCATATATAAATAATGGAACACATATAGCTGTGAAATAATTTTGCTTAGGACCTGTGAATGATGTACTTTACTCTAAAAATAATCATTATTATGAAATCTTGGTTTGAAATGCATGTTACTTGTATTGTGCTAAAGGAAACATTAATATTTACAGAACTGCCATTTTCAGCACCCGAGAGCTTGTCTTTTTCATATCTCCCAAACCATAAGTGATAATCTGGTGATCCTTTCACCTAAATTCAAGTTAAAATATGATCTACCCACTGTATTTATTTCATAATTTATTGATCATTTTGCATGTGCATGTTTATTTGGCTCTTATTCACATATTGCTTCTTTTCGATAGATTCGGAGATTCCGGAGAGTAACGAGCCATATCCAGAGAAGGATAGTGACTACCCTCAGCAGAAAGGCAAGCACCTAAGCATATAGGACCTATGCTTTCTCTAAAAATGATTTGGTTGTAATCTATACGTATATATATATATGCATGCATTGCCTAGATATTAATATTATCGGTTTGTGGTGTATGGGTAGAACCTATTTATGCATTTAGTTCTTGTGATATTGCTGTCCTTATACCCTATTACCACTTGTTGGGATTACTTGGGATGTCTTATTCATTAATGCTTAGCCATGCTTGGTGCTAATAGAACTATAGGGATGGATAGTGCTATTAATTGTGGTATATAGACAACTTGCATTATTGGGCATAAAACTTGAGCACTTAATGAAATATGTTGATGAAATATGTTGGACTTGGACGGGTGATAGGGCGATGATGGGAGGTTGGTTTCCCCTGATGCAAGTAGCCCCGTCTAGGTTGTTAAGGACCGAACATTTTGACATCTAATCAAGCACCCTACGTACTTACCACATGCCTTATTTGGGACCGGCTTATTCTTACAAGCTCTACTGTGATCATTTATACCACGTTGGAGAGTCGTGAGGCAGGTAGCCTTTGGAGGGCCTCGGGTGCCTAGGTTTGGCCGGGGGTGCCACCCGCGTGGCGCGCCTGCCTTGGTCACATCACGCACGCACGTGACTTAGTTGTCGGGAATCCCAGCGTGGTATAGGTGGTTGGGGTGGGGCTAAGAAAGGGCATGCAATGAGCTTGAATCACTTGTGTACCGCACTCGACGGGGTGTGTAGCTTTTGATCCTTGTTCATTTCGTGTGGGTCTAGTTGTACACCTCTGATCAGAGTATAATCTATTCGAATAGTCGTGTCCTCGGTTATGGACAATGCTTGATGTGTTAGTCAATTATGTTAGCATCAAATGTGGATTATTATGGGTGGGATTATGTTTGATGGTGGGGTTGGCATGTTGTGCCATGTTGGTATGGACTTTGGTAGTCCATGGTTGATGATGAGAGCGCCGTTTGGGCTCATTTGCTTATACATTTCAGAATTATATACTTGCTGTCCATAAATTAAAATGATGCTAGATTTGCTCGTCCTTGCTTATTTTACTCATTAATTGCTCAATAAAATTAGCCTTATGCAAATGTTGAACCTAGAGACCCACTATAGGCTAGAAAGCTTGCATACTTCTCTCTCCCTTATGTATATATAATTTTGGGTAAGACTTGCGAGTACAATCTTGTACTTAACCCGGCGCCGCTGTTTCAGGTGACGATACCGGTTATGAGTTATGCTTCTTGTGTGGTCATTGTTCTGCCGAGGGCGGCGAGGGCGATGAGTGATCTCTTGCAGCTTGGCTCTTGCCTGGTTGGTTTGCCCTAGTGGGGTTGTGGAACCACCGGTTTTACCTTTTGCTTATGAACTCTATTTGAGACTTCCGCTGCTATATTTATGTGTTGTATGTTGGGACCTTGGACCCTGTTATGTGTCATGTACCTCGCTGCACTTTAACCCTATTATGGTACTTGCTATGTTTATTAATTGCTTGCGATGAAAGTGTGAGGCTAGTCGCATTCCTAGGAACTACCTAAGCATGAGTAACGGGTTTTGATCGCTTGAGATAATCGGGGATAGCACTTTGGATCGAGTCACTGGGGTATGCTTTTGGTCGCCACCTTCGAGTGGTTGACGGGCATATGACGGAGTGGACTGGCAAGCTATCTTTTGGTTATGTCTTGCGCTCACTACTCGACATTCCGGTTATTATAATAGAAGGTTGTCAACCGCGATCATGGACACATTGAGGACGAGTGGCTATTTATGCGTGTATGGATCCCACTCCTCCAATAGTATGTGGAGGTTGTGTTGGACACTGGATGATATAATACTCGGGGTGTCCACAGTCGGGCTCCCCCGACCCCCTCAAGCTACCGCCACGTGTGGCGGAGTAGGCGAGCGCTCCCAGTGCTCACCTACCTCCATTAATGGCGGGGCAGCCATAGTCCGCCTGCGCGCGCGTGCCGCATTAAATGCGAGATGATGCGCACGCGCGTCGGACTGACACCGCTCACAGTCGGCTGACCGGCCTGTGATCGGTGCGAATGACCGATGGGACGCAGGCACAGTACCGGGTAGGCCGCCACACGCCCGGTAGGTATGCTACGTCTCCCGTCAGGTCACATCAAGGCCGTGTGAGCCGGTTCGGCTCACACACCTCGCCAGGGTTGGTGCGTCAGATCTAATCACCTGGTGCGCATCGCCGTTCAACGGTTGGATAAGCAAGTCTCCGGCCATTTAATGAAGAATGACGTGCGGTGTCACATAGAAGATGGGCAGTCTGGCAGGAGTTGTGCCGGTGCTATAGGAAGGTGGACTTCTGTCGCAAGCCACAGTGTGGCCCTTAATTATAAAACAACTTTTTTCCTTTTCTCTAGACTGTAGCCTGTCCGACCCATGTGGTATCCCCTTGGAGTATAAAAGGAGGCCCAGGCCTAGAGGAAAGGGGTTCGACTCTTGAGAGCAAAACATACACAGATAGTCCATCTCACAGGAGTAGGGTATTATGCCTAGCCAATGGTCCGAACCTGTATAATCGCTCACATGTCACTGCCCTTTCTCGGGTGAAATTTTCTCTACTTCTCCAGCCACCGGCGCACCAGAATCGGGGCCGAGAGTGCCTCTCTTTTGCACCCAGGGCTGAACCTCAAAAGGGGGGCCTCCATAGTCCCCCGCTGTGGAGTTTTCCCTCCGACAGCTGGCGCGCTAGGTAGGGGTGCATAGATGTTTTCTCTAGCTCCCGATTCTGCCGTGCGCGCCAAGCATTGCCGAGTCAGCCCTCTGGCTGAAGATGCAGTGATCCGCATGACCACACCGAGCATCAACGACGACGGTAGAGAGCTGCATCCTCGTCGTCGAGCGCATACCCCATCACCGCCTCCACATCGGAGTCCCGGACGGGGGAAAGCGCAGGAGGCACCGGAGGGCTCTACCACCTCCCCGCAGCCCAGCGACGAATGGTGGCGCCGCCCTAAGGCACGCTGTCGTCTAGTCTACGGTGACGGCGGCTCCCCTCAGGGCTCCCTCCAAGCGGCGGAGCGCTCCTGCGCCACCCGCCCATCGCCACGGGCCCGGAAGCCCCCGTCTGGCGCTGGCAGGACAACGTCGCTAACCTGGTCAAGGCGGCGCAGCAGCAGCTGGACGCCGGTGGCCGCTCATCGGCAGCCGGATCGTCCGGCACCGCGACTGCTGCCTCTTCATCGGCAAGGCGAAGAGCTCGACGAGCGGCGGCCCACGCTCGACTCCCCTCGTCGACACTCACGGCTACTCCCGGGTGTCACGAGAGCATATATGGTGGGCCGGACGCCCGGCTCAACATCGAGCGCCGGCGCGATGAGCGCCACGTCTATGTCCGCCGCGCGCCCCAGCGGCCATAAGGGTCGCCCCCCGTTTCCCCCTTCATCGGGGCTGGTTGCTGTGCCTTTGTGGCGAGTCTTCAGAATGTCTTGTGGCCTCCAAAGTTCTGGCCCAGCATCCTGGAGAAATACGACGGTAGCATCAACCCCACCGAGTTCCTCCAGATCTATACGACTAGAATAGAAGAGGCGGGGGTGACGATAGGGTCATGGCGAATTCTATCCCATGGCTCTAGAAGGCCAAGCACGGGGTTGGCTTATGAACCTGCCACCCGCCTCGGTCCACTCCTGAGAGGACCTGTGCCAATAGTTCACCACGAACTTTTAGGGCACATATCCACGCCCAGGAGAGAAAGCCAATCGATGAGTCCCTCCGGTCATATATACAGTGGTTCTGTCAGGTCCGCAACACCATCCCCTGTATCCCCGTGCACGCGGTGATATATGCGTTCAGGGGAGGCGTGCGGCATAACCGCATGTTGGAGAAAATCGCCTCCAAGGAGCCCAGACCACCACGCAGCTTTTCGAGCTCGCGGACCTTGTGGCCCAGAAGGAAGAGGTGTGGACCTGGAACTCCTCCGGCTCTGGCGCGGCGGCTGCAGCTACCCCGAAGTATGCTGCCTATCCCGGGCAGCGGGAGAAGAAGAGGAAGAAGACGACTGCCCACGCCGGCGACGTGGGGCATGTTCTCGCTGCCGAAGGCGCTTCGCGGCCCCCGCGCAAGGGGAGGGCTGCGGACGACGGCAGGAGGAACACCGGCGCTCCCGGTCGAGAGCGCCAGGCGGGCAAGTGGTGCTCCGTGCACAACACCTCCCTCCTGATGAGGACATCCTCCATAATTACCCACTGGTAAAGACGCAACAAGATGGGTCGAGTGGCCCAGTTGTAGTCGGGCGGCGATCGTGTGAGCCTCTGAATAATCCCACCTTGCTTAGCTTGGGAGGAGGAAACCACCTTAAAAGGGAGAGCCACCCTTTCCCTATCAGACTATTCTTTTAGGGTGATTGGGCCTTTCCCCGAGTGGGTGCGTCGGAGTTGCGGTGCTAAGATTGCGGGGTTTGGAAAAATCCGGATCAGTGTGTCCTGCTTCGGGCGTATGGTGCTAAGATTGCGGGATTCGGGGAATCCAGATCGGTGTGTCGGGCTTTCGTCCAACCCCACCTGGGCCCGACTTATCATTTGGTATCAGAGCTGGGCCCTTGGTAAGAAGGGGAGAATGATGAGGACATCCTCCATTATTACCCGCTGGCAAAGACGCAACAAGATGGGCCGAGTGGCCCAGTTGTAGTCGGGCGGCGACCGTGTGAGCCTCTGAATAATCCCACCTTGCTTAGCTTGGGAGGAGGAAGCCACCTTAAAAGGGAGAGCCACCCTTTCCCCACCAGACTAGTCTTTTAGGGTGATTGGGCCTTTCCCTGAGTGGGTGCGTCGGAGTTGCGGTGCTAAGATTGCGGGGTTTGGAAAAATCCAGATCAGTGTGTCGTGCTTCGGGCGTATGGTGCTAAGATTGCGGGATTTGGGGAATCTGGATCGGTGTGTCGGGCTTTCGTCCAACCCCACCTAGGCCTGCGTTGGTGAAGTTCATGGCGGCCACCCACTACACTTACCTCCAGATGAAGATGCCGGGCCCGCGCGGCCCCATCACCATCTACGGCGATCTTATGGTCGCACTGGCTTGCACGGAGCAGCGCGCGAGCGACCTCGCCGCGGTCTCAAAGCTCGTAGGCGGGGACGAGAGGCCAGTGGCCTCCTCGTCCCACGCCCCAAGGAAGCGGATGACCACGGGCGACGAGGTCCCCGTGAAGGAGGTGGCGTTGGCCGGTGACCCGTCCAAGACCGTCAAAATTGGCGGTCAACTGGACGACAAATAGGAAGACGCGCTCGTCTCCTTCTTGTGGGCAAACGCTGACGTCTTCGCGTGGAATCCGTCGGACATGCCCGGGGTCCCCAGGGAGGTGATCGAGCACCGTCTAGCCGTGCGACCGGGCGCAAGGCTCGTCCGGTAGAAAGTACGGCGACAGGCCCCCGAGCACCAAGCCTTCATCCGTGAAGAGGTTGTGTGTTTGCTGGAGGCTGGATTCATCCGAGAGGTCATACATCCGGAGTGGCTCACGAACCCGGTCGAAGTCCCCAAGGCGAACGACAAGCTCTGGATGTGCATCGACTACACCGACCTCAACAAGGCATGTCCTAAGGACCCTTATCCCCTGCCATGCATAGATCAGATTATCGACTCCACTGCGGAGTGCGACCTTTTGTGTTTCTTAGATGCATACTCAGGGTATCATCAGATTCGCATGACTAGGAAGGATGAGGAAAAAACTGCATTCATTACTCCTGTAAGCACCTATTGTTATACAACTATGCCTTTCGGTTTAAAGAATGCAGGCCCTAGTTTTCAACTCACTACTCTTATTACTTTGGGTAGTCAAATAGGGCGTAATGTTGAGGTGTATGTCGATGACTTTGTTGTGAAAACGCGCAACCAAAAGATGATGCTCTCGGATGTAGTGGAGACCTTTGAGAGTCTCCGCTCCACGCACATGAAGCTGAACCCCGAAAAGTGCGTGTTCGGTGTGCCTGCGGGCAAACTTCTCGGGTTCTTAGTATCGGCCCGAGGCATAGAGGCCAACCTCAAGAAGATTAGCGTGATAAATAGGATTCACCCCCCAATAAGCTTAGGGATGTCCAGCGCGTCACGGGATGCATGGCTGCCCTTAGTCAGTTTATATCGAGTTGGGAGAGGAGGCGCTACCCTATTTAAACTCCTCAAGCGCTTTGGGCCGTTTAGGTGGACGGAGGAAGCCGAGCAAGCCCTCAACCAGTTGAAGGTTTACCTCAGCTTCCCCCCGTCCTAGTTGCCCCCGAACCCGAGGAGCCGCTGCTGCTCTACTTAGCGGCAACCCCGCAAGTAGTCAGCGCCGCGCTAGTGGTGGAGCGCGCCGAGGAAAGCCTTCGACCCGCGCTCCGCCCACCCATGTCGGTACAGCCCGGGCTAGAGGGCGATGAAGGAGCCCGTCAGTCAGGCGAGGGCCCCGAGGCCCCCCAGATTGACGCTAGCCCTGCATCCCCTCGTCAGACGCTGTTAGGTGCCCCCGGTCCCCAGGAACGCCCCGAGGCCACTAAGGGGAGGAGAGGCCCGGCGCCGTCTGACCCCGAGGCCACCGACACGGGGATGGGGTGGGCCCAGAGTGGCCCTTCCCATCATCCATGTGTGGGATCTGATACCCATGGTGAAGAAGCTCGGCCCCGCCGAAAGGTGCAGCGGCCAGTTTACTTCGTTAGTGAGGCGTTGCGGGATGCCACAACCCGGTATCCTCAGGCCCAGAATTTGCTCTACGCAATTCTGGTGGCCTCGAGGAAATTGTACCATTATTTTCAAGCGCACCGGGTCACAGTGGTGACGTCCTATCCCCTCGGGCAAATCCTCCGTAACCGCGAGGGGATAGGACGAGTGGTCAAGTGGGCCATTGAACTCTCTGAGTTCGATCTCCACTTTGAACCGTGCCACGCAATTAAGAGTCAGGCCCTCGCCGATTTCGTGGCAGAGTGGAGCCCGACCCCGAACCCGACTTCGGGTTCCCCGACCCCGAGGCCGGAGCTGATCCCTCACAACAAACCACCAGCCTCCATTGGGTGATGTAGTTTGACGGCTCGCTCGCCCTTCAGGGTGCTGGTGCTGGGGTCACTTTGACCTCACCAAACGGGGACATCCTCAAATATTTGGTTCGCCTCGATTTTCGGGAAACCAATAACATGGCGGAGTACGAGGGGCTACTTGCGGGACTTAGAGCGGTGGCTGGAAATGGGATCCGCCGCCTCTTGGTTCTAGGCGACTCTTAGTTAGTCGTGAACCAGGTCTCCAAGGAGTACCGCTGCACCGACCCGCAAATGGAGGCCTACGTCCGCGAGGTGCGACGTATTGAGCGCCATTTCGACGGGTTAGAACTACGGCACGTGCCCAGACGAGACAATGCGCTCGCCGACGAGCTGTCATGACTCGCCTCGTCACGTGCCCCATTCCCACCGGGTGCCTTTGAAGAAAGGCTCACCCAGCCATCGGCGCGTCTTGATCCCCCGGGGGACTCGGATGCTGCTACGACACCCTCGGGGCCCGAGGGAGTCCAGGCCCCGAGGCCCGAGGGTTCGAGCCTGACCCCCCAACACAAATCGCCTGGATGACTGAGATCCAGGCATTCCTCAAAGATGACACTCTCCCCGAGGATCGCGAGGGGAGCGAGCGGATCATCCGCATCTCCAAGAGGTACGTGTTGGTAGAGGGGGCGGGGCCCTCTACTGACGCAGCCCCAATGGGGTCCTCCTCAAATGCATTTCTCGGGACCATGGCATTGAGCTCCTCGCCGATGTCCATGAAGGCGAGTGCGGCGCACATTCCGCCTCGCACACCTTGGTTGGCAAGGCCTTCCGACAGGGTTTCTACTGGCCGACAGCGCTCTAAGATGCGGCTGATATGGTCATGTTATGCAGGCCGTGTCAATTCCACGCCAGGCAAACGCATCTGCCGGCCCAGGCCCTGCAGAAAATCCCGCTCTCGTGGCCCTTCGCGGTCTGGGGGCTGGATATCTTGGGTCCATTCAAGAAGGCATTGGGCGGGTACGAGTACCTCTACATCACCATCGACAAGTTCACCAAGTGGCGCGAGGCCTACCCGGTCATCAAGATCAACAAGCACTCGGCCCTCAAGTTTACAAAGGGCATGACTACCCAGTTCGGGGTGCCCAACTGTATCATTACAGACAACGGCACCCACTTCACAAGTGAACTGTTCGGCGACTATTGCAAAGACATGGGCATCAAGCTCTGTTTCGCCTCTCCCGCCCACCCCAAGAGCAATGGTCAAGTGGAGCGTGCCAACGCGGAAATCCTCCAAGGCCTCAAGACCAAGACGTACAACGTTCTCAAGAAACACGGCGACTCGTGGATCGATGAGCTACCAGCGGTGCTATGGGCCAACCGGACTACCCTGAGCCGTGCCACAGGGGAAACACTGTTTTTCCTGCTTTACGGCATGGAGGCGGTCCTCCCATCCGAGCTCACCCTGGGATCTCCGCGAGCCACCCTGTACAACGAGGCAGATCAAGAGCACCTCCGACGGGACGACCTCAACTACCTTGAAGAACGAAGGCGGCGCGCCGTCCTTCGGGCCGGGTGTTACCAGCAGAGCCTAAGGTGCTACCATCAGCACCATGTCCGTGCCCCGATCGCTCAGCATAAACGATCTCGTCCTACGCCGCGTCCGAACGCGTGCTGGACTGAGCAAACTCTCACCCATGTGGGAGGGGCCGTTTCGAGTGATCGGCGTCGCCCGGCCTTGCTCAGTCAGGCTGGCCAGGAGGATGGCACCGAGTTGCCTAACCCGTGGAACATCGAACACCTTCGTCGCTTCTACGCATAAAGGAGTCGCTGTGTTGTACCTCGGGCTCGGGCCAACCCCACGTGCCCCCTTGGGCACGGCAAAGTTGGCCGGGGGCTCCCATTATATTTATACTCTCCTTTCGCATTTATTTTCTAAGTAGCAGAGTTCTTTCTTATATATTCGTTCGATCCAACTGTGATTTCTTCTTTGCATGATCTGTTGGGTGTTTTGTCTTAACTTGGGATGCTTGTGTTCGTGTCGCTCCCGGTGGTTCGCACCGCCTAGACGCCAACTGGGCCCAAAGCGAGCCGTGCCCCGAGACACGTTGAACACCGGGGGAACTCGCCAATGGCCCACAATCGGGTCCGCACTTACCCTGGTCACCGTGCTCTCGGCATGGGCAATCTCGACATGTGGAACTCCCCAAGTGCACTAGCTCCGGTCCCTATCACCTGGGATAGCGGCTTGAACCCGAACCCCCGCTTAAGTCAAAACGCCGGACGGATCAAGGGAAATACAGTTGGAGCACAAGGCAAAATCACGAACTAACATAAATCCGTGGGATATTCATTGCAGGGAAATAGAAATGCAAACATAAGGTGAAATGTCGATTATTACATGATCGACACAAAGGCCAAATATACAAGCACAGCAAAAAGAAAGGTGGGGGGCTGCCAGCCTTGCCACCATCATCACTGTCGCCGCCGGCGTCATCATCGCCATCGCCCTCGTCGTCATCGGAGGATGGCGGAGGGGCGAACCGGGGGGGGCCATCCCCTCAAAGGAGTGGACGATCTCCCGGGCGGCATCCCGGACTTGGGCGTGGGCCGCTGCCTCGGTGTTGATGCAAAAAACACACACTGGCCTGAGAGATTTGCTTTACTCTAGTGCAGGTCTAAAATTAGGGTTTTAGATTCTAGGGCGTGCCAGTTGATTTGATCCTGCAATCAACAAGAAAAACATGCAAAGAATATCAGTAAACGACAGACAATCGGCCATAGGGCCGATTTCATATCGTACGTGACCTAGCCGATGCAATAAAGCATGAATCGGCTGTGAGGTATAGTCAATGATAGAACTAACCCTAAAACTAGTATATCGGCTGTAAAGATCAGTGTTACATAATCAATAAATCGATATTACTTTAGAAATAAGCAATTGAGATAGATCGGACTGAACCGAGACAGTATAAATTGCCCAAGTCTAAAGATAACATGAAACAACGATTATGCAGATTGATGTCATAGCCGATATCTAGGTTTAAGTACGTATCGGCTATAGCTCCGATACAACCTTATACTAGGATATTCTCTAGTAATAAATATATTAAACTATAACCAATTAGATTGATATTAAGCTTAATATATTTATATTAGATTAGATCCTGATATAAGGGGCAGATATAGAACATTAAACAAAGCATAAAACAATGTAAAACATCTATATCAGGTAAGATCGGCTGAAACCCCGATACTATCCTTATTAGCGACCATAAAGCAAGCTAGATATCATGATTCTAAATATGACTTAATAGGTTGGACTGAACCAATGCAGCATTAAGTATAAATAGAAGCATAAGATCTAAAAAATCAAGCCGATGGTTACCTTTTCGGGATGGTGGATACATTATATAATCTAGATTAACAAAGTAGCCTAGCCTATATCGACAAAACCCTAAAAGAATCTGGCCGATATAAGTAGATTGCATTGTCGATCTAAGTTATATAACGTATATGATAACTCGGAGAATCACAACGAAGAACTAGAGTGTCATAAAGATGTAAGCACTAGCCTAATGATGTAACTCACCATGACAAGATATACCTCTTTGCCGAAGATCAAACTGATGCAGCACGACTCGAAAGCACAAACTTGTCGAAAGTAGAAACAAAGGTTGGCGATGCGCCGAGATTGATTGAACGTGTGTTGTTATTATTTACAAGACCTCGGGATTATATTTATACCCGAAAATACAAACATTGTCCATCACGGACACGACTCATATTAACCTAATACAAATCCAACTAACGAACAAGTCCCTTAGGCGGACTCTTACCAGGAATATCTATAAGAAAATTATATAAAATATCCTAATTAATAGATACAATTGACTCCTCGGGACTCTATCCGTGCATGGCAATCCACATGAAGCACGTTAACACAACCCGATGACATGTACCAAGTCACATTACCGAAATCAGCTCCATCGGCTAACCTTGTCCAACTCTGACTCTGCCGATCAGTCCGCAGCCGATTCGGACTTCAGCCGATTCGGACTTCAGCCGATGCGCACTCTGTTTCCAATATCCTTGTATATTTTCAAATCCGCATCGGACTATGTCGTGTTTCCGATCCTTGTAGATAGATTTGCTTACCAAATTTCATCGTCAACACATGCCCCCCAATTCCGAAGTATTTATAATGCAACGGAATTATCTCTTTTCAACCGCAAAATTCTAGGGTTACCCCTATGACCGTTACGCACCTAATTCTTTAAATACCAACCGCTCCCCCGGATATTTCACGGTGTTAACTCCGTTTTCACTGCTTAAATCACCAAATTTTCCCGTGAACTCCGGCGAACAACTTCTCTCTCCACTCCGGCGACCAGAGCAACAAATCCCCTCCGGCGACGACCTTCGCAACAATGGCCACTTCATCAAATCCACCACAATCCGCCGCCATAGAATATGCCGATGTAAGTTCCCCACCGACTCCAATCTTTTCCTTAAATTTCTTCATTTTTACTCTGCCTTCATCCACCTTTTTCCTCTTCAATCTGTAGCATCTAAGTCACCAAGTAGCCGTCCCAAAACTCAATGAACCCAACCACTTCTTCCTGGGTCCAATGGGTGACTTAGATCCCACCGATATCATCAATGCAGAAACAAACAGAATCCCTTTCAGACAAGCCAACCCATCTCTTTCCCACTGGACCACAACTTTTAGGTCTTGGCCTTCCCAAGCCGATAAGTGGATAGATTGGTATAAAAGGATCGCAGCTAGCAAGCAAGATCACTGGGACAAAATAGGGATAGTCCAATGCCTGTCCTTGTCCATAGCCGATATGAAGAAAGATGAGTCGATGCTGTCTTCGGCTGCATATTTTTGGTCAGATACTTTCAACTGGTTTATGTTCAACCAAGGGCCGATGACTCCCACCTTGCTGGACATAACCATGATCACTGACCTAGATATAACCACATCGGCCAATCCTATCAGCCTGAAAACCAAATGCACTTACAAGTTCAAAACCAAAAATATTGGTGGCTGGTCCGGTTTCATTTCTGACAATATGGGAACAGAGTCTGTATTGGCTAGAGAACATGCCGCCTTCCTGATGATGTGGCTAGATAAGTTTCTATTCTGTGGATCCACCTGCGGCCCAACAGCCAATTGGCAACACCTAGCCGAAGCCCTAGTCTTGAAAAGATAATTCTCCTTGCGAAAATATTTGCTAGGAGCAGCATATCAGATGCTAAGCCAAGCATCGGCCAAACTGATAATGGATTCCAATGTCAATACTGGCGGCCCATGGTGGTTTATCCAACTTTGGCTAACCCTACACACTTTGAAAGTTGCGAAAAGGCCATCACTCTTAGAAGCAGATTTCCCTTCCACAGCCGATTCCGAAAATGATGAGGAATCAAACCAGATGCGCCGATGCATGTCATTTGGAGAAGCAGCCACTAGTTATGCTGGACATGGACCATCGGCTGAGCACTTCCCTAACTGGTTCGGCAACTTTTATGATGGATTCCCTAGGGACAGCCGAATTTGGTTTGCTTATGATTCCTACCGAAGTTTTGAACTGCCAACTGATTTCAGGCTCAATGAAATCAACGATGAAAGATTTGAGAAACCCAGAGAAATCCTAACTGCTGCAATCTCACCATGCATACTCCCAGTTGGCATATCTCAAGGCAGAAATGTTCAACCCTCCTATGAGTTTTACTATCCAGCATCGGCAGCAAGACAACTTGGCATGGGCACACTACCCATCGGCTTGTACTATGCCGACAAGATTCAGACCAGAGGTGACATCGTATCGGCTTTGATGATGGACAAGTTGCTCAACATCCCTGATCCTCCTCTTGGCAGCATCGACAGATTCAACATCATTTTGATGAGGTGCATCCAGTTTGATAGATGGTGGTCAGAGATAAAAAGTCATATATTCCATTTGTCAGTTGACTCATATCTTATTCGAATTATACCAAACTTGGTCCCTCAGGTAAATTTCTCCTCTCGAGCTGTTGTACTTTATTACTATCAACTGCTTAATACTCATAGTTTAACAATTTTCTTGCAGACAACAGATTCTCCTCCTCCTTCAATTAGCCGAAGTGGCAAGCCCATAGCATATGCCATCGCCAAACTCCCAAACGGTAGTGGACCAGCTCCATCCATCGTCGGCTTCAACGCCCCAAAAACTGCCACCTTACTTCAAGGCCAACTCAGAGAGCCGATGCAAACTGGAGACAAAAGAAGAAGGACCAAACAGGCTGCTGTAAAGCCAACGCTGCTGAAGAAACAAACCAAAAGGCAGAAGAAAACAGCCGATGTAGACATCTCTCAAGCCCAAGAAATAGATGATATCTTAAAAGATATTGAGATGGACGAGGCAATCAACAAAGCTGTTGCCCAAATCAGTGATACAGCTGAAATTGCTACACCTCAAGCCGATACACCTCCTGCAGTACAATCTCAAACTGCAAAAACTCCAAGTCCTCCGAAACCTCCTCAAAAAGCACAAGTAAGATATCCTGACTTATTATCATTTATTTTCATGCTTTAAGTTTCCTTAACTTAATCATCTCTTTTTAGCCCAAGAAGAAACAAGTCGCCACAAGGAAAAAACAAACTTCCCCACCAACATCGGTAATCTCACCTTACTCCATCTTTAATTTCACCCTTAGCCGATACTGACCACTTATTATTATTACAGCCCCCTCAGGTACCATCTCCTCAACATGTATCCAGTGAACATACTCCATCGGCCGCAGCTAGCCGACAGGATGAAGAAGTCGCTACTACAGCTCCAGCTCCTCACATTCCTGTAAGTACCTTTCATGCTTTCATCTATCGGCTAACTCATAATTGCAATACTTATCAACCTTTTCCTATTTCAGTTACTAGCCGATATGTTCTCCTTTGATATAAATCAATTCCTGGATGAAGAGGAAGAAACAACTAGCAAAGTGTCACGTCCTGAAAATCGCCTAATTTGATAATTCATTCTTTAATGCATTTTTTAGAAATTATTTTAAAAGCCTACAAGGTAAACTCGAATAATTTAGGAAACATTGCAACATAAAATTGAGTTAGATAAAATCTCATTAAATACTTTGCTTGTTTATCTATTTTCTAGATTTTTCTAGGAATTATTTGAGCAAGGGAAGTATTTTTAATAAATGAAACATCATTTCACGAATTATTTTAATTGAAAAAGTTTTTAAATCTTTCCCTAAGCCATTGGGCTGATTCCAGCCCATCTCTCTCTCCTTGGGGGCGTGGCTGTGCAGCCCAGTCGGCCCAGCTGAGCCTCCCTTTCTCTTTCTTTCTTTGTTCTATTCTCAGCCGGCCCAAGACAGAAAGTCTACTTTACCTCCCTCTGCACTGTTCATCTTCAACCTCCAGACAGCCGAACTGAACCCGATCTGGCTCGGTTTTTCCCTTCCAAATCCGGCCTTTTCTCTTGTGTTTTCCTAAAATTAGTTGAGGGGATTTGTTTCCCTTATCCTCTTCTATCCTTTCCCCCAAAAATCCGATTTTATCCCTTTGTTTTCGATGCGAATTCGGTTTCGTTTTCAAGTTTATCTCTCCAAACTAACCATCGGATTTTCCGGTTCAAATCCTCTCGTTTGGAGGCCGATCTCCCTCACCCATGCCTATAAATAGCATCCCCTAGTCGCCCTCTTCCGTTTGCCCCAAGTTTTAGCCGCAGCCGTCGCTTGTAGCGCCGCCGCCACGTGAGCCCTAGCGCCGTCGCCGCCGTAGCCACTTCAGCCGCGTCGCGCCGTCGCTGTGGTCGTCGCTGCCGCCTTCCGTCGCCACCGTTGGGTTCGCAGCAAGGAGAGGAAGCCCGGCCACCCCGTCGCAGCTGCTGCATCCCGTTGGAAAGCCGTCGTCGCCGTCGACCCGAAGCCGACGCCTTTGGTAGCTCGTCGCCGGCCGTTTTCTGTCATCGTTTGTCGTCGCCGTCACCACCGGTGGGTTCCTCTCGTCGTGCTCGCTGCGATGGTGCCCTCTGTTTGCACCGTTGTGCCTTTGTTCGCCGGTGGTTGTGTGGTACAGAACCATGCCCGGCAGTGATGTCATCGTGACATCATAAATCCTTTATTTAAATCGTAATAATTTTCTTTATTGGGTGAAAACTGATTAAACTTCGGAAATTCATAACTAAATCATCGTAACTCGGATTCAAGTGGTTCAAGTTGCTAAATTCATCTAAAATCGAGATCTACATGATAAAAATATCCACATGTACTGTTTTATGCTTGTTTTTTTACTGTTTTGTTGATTTTGTTCATTCGCTTTAGTTTCGGACGTTCCGGAGGAGAGCGTTTACGTTGAGGAAGGTTCGGAAGTGTTTCAAGAAGCTCAAGGCAAGTCACACAGATCCCAAACAACCCTTTGAGCATGTTGAACCCGTTTAAAGCTAATGTTTTATTTCAACTTATGCATTATTTTTTCGAATGTCATCGGGTGGCGAGCCTTTCCCAATTAATTATGGCCGAAGATGACTTTATTTTCCTATGGGTTATAATTTGATTAGCTAGAACCTTATATATTGGTTTGGTTCAGCTATATGCTATATATGTATTTGCTTAGCCATGCTTAGAAACATAAGCTCATTAATGGGATGAATCATACTACATTATTAATCATGGTTATATTTAATGGTAGCTCACGATGGTCAATCGTGTTATGGTAATTGATAATTAAAATTTGATTAATGGTGGGTTGTGAGCACATGGTTTTGATGGTCGTGCTCATGGCAATTAAGGACCGGTTCGCGAGCTGCTGTTGTGAAACATTAACCGTGCCAACCACAAGCCAGCGTGGGCAACGGCTTTACCTTTTGTATAGCATGGTTCATTATGGGGTGCCAGACTGTGAAGCGGCGAGAAGTCCGTGGGGGTCGCTGGGGAGTCCATGCCTCTGGTTGTAGAGGGGGTGATTATGATCCAGGAATGGTGCACTGTGGTGAGTTGTGTTGTGCGAGGGGTATTGTCACAGTTCCTTTCCGAGGTACCGTGGTGGTATTGAGGGCATGGTGACATGTTGTGGAGCTGTGTCTTGTGGGTACAGTGGTACATCTCTGGCCAGAGTAAAACTATTCGAATAGCCGTGCCCGCGGTTATGGGCGGGTCTAACAATGTTTTTCGTGATTAGTCTCACTCTACTCGTCACTGGTGGTAATAATGTGATAATTAATTTGACTCCTGGTTTGGAATGGTATATCCCTGGTATGGAGGTTTGATTTGTACAACCAGGGTCGGTTGTTCAGATGAGGTTGGGCCTATGCAACACGGGAGTGTTGTATAGTGTTTATTTAATATTGCTTAATTACTCAACTGTTTTACTATTCTCTCAAATGTTTATTAAATATTGTTTATGCGAATAAGCTATATTATGCCATCCTTTGTTATCTTGTACACTTGCATATTTGCTGTGTGGCTTGTTGAGTATGTCATATGCTCATTCTTGCAATATTCATTCATCAGAGGAGGAGTATTTCAGCGAAGGTGATGATCTGGAGGATTAGGTTTTGTTCGGGTCGAGTTGCTTGTGGAGTGGAGTCGCCATAGTTGTTTAGTCTTCTGTTTTTATTTTTCCCGCTGCATAGAATTTTATTCCTTGAGAGGAACTATCCACCTCTGTAATAATTTATTATCTTGCGAACAATTAGTTGTTTGATAGTACTCTATTATCAATTTGTTGTTGTGTGCCTCGGCTGATTCCTGGACGAGGATTTAACACACATGTAAGCGTTTGGAATTTTGGATAGAAATTCCGGGCGTGACAAGTTGGTATCAGAGCCACCTTGACCTTATGACAAGCCAAATGGTAAACCTTAAGTAGTCTTCAAAATATCTTGAAAAGTAGAACTGCTCTTCTCTCTATTCTCTTATAAATTAATTAAGTTGGCAGTACAGGCAAGGTTAGGTACAAAATTTTCTGAATCCTACTTTACCAAAAACAGAAACCTGTTCTTTTCTTTAAAAAAAAACTTTACTGTTCAGGGTATTAAATAGTTTGATTTTATGGATTTCATTGGTTAGTCGGCACTGTACATCTATTATGGTACCGATTCAATCAAGATAGCACTAGTACTACTCATCCCTGTTAATGGTGACATTGTACCGTGCTTATGGTAGAACCTAAGTATTTTAGTTTTATTTTGTTCATTTGTCTAAAGCAGTTTATCTCTGTCCAATGTTGATTTTTTTTTCAAAACAAAAAAAACTTTGTTTCGTTCTGTTCTCGCGAGTACTGTACAGGAAGAAAAATATGTATTTATTTTTGTCTACTTCCAAAGTCTATACTCCTGTTTAAATAAAATTCTCAAAAAAAAAAAAGTTCTGAAAAAAATGAACTTGTTTCGGAAAATTTATATTTCGGTCAGAAAAGAAAAAAAAATTCGAAATTCAATTAAAAAAAAGAAAATGAGTTCTGTTTGCTCCTTTTCTTTTATTTTTTCTCTTTGGTTCAAATCAGTTGAGTCTAGATTGTGCGGCTAACTTAAGAACATGCATTAATTCTTCCCTTCTATGTTCCTTTAGATGCCGCCCCATCCGCCGGAAAGCTTGATCGATGTGGCCGGGTTCGTCAGGGAGCTGAGAATGATGGTATTTGAAGTAGGCTACGACGTTGCCCCTGAGTATTGTCAAATTCCCCATGACCCCAACGAGGAGGAGTGTCGGGTTCGGGTGACGTTGACTAGTGATCGTGAAGACCTTCCGTCGATACAGTTTGAAGCTGGAGGAAGAAGGTATAGTCATGCTTGTCAGGAGGCAGCCTTGGTGGCCATTGGAGAGCTTCGTCACCGCTTTGATGAGGAGTTAGATTCATCAGCTTTCCGGTATCATCCACACAAGCCTCATGATCAAGACTATGGAGAATACAACTGCCCTGAAGATGAAGATAGCATCACCCTGAAGCATGCCGTATATATGCTTTGCGCCATGGATGCAGTTGGCGTGGAGCGCGAGAAAGCAGCTCATGAGAGAGAAAACTGGAACCGTGGCAGGATTTGCAAGCTTGAGAGCAAGGTGTACCGCCTGCAGAAGGAACTAGCCGAGCTTAAGGGAGAAGCACCGCCGCCAGCACCCAAGCTTCGTCTCACCGCAAGGAAGAGAACCCGTCCACCACCTCGTATCCAGTTGGCTTCGAAGACTCATGTGGTGGGAGATGCTGCGCCTGATCATGCTGAACCTATCATCCATGTCATAAGTGATGATGAAGAGGAGGAAGACCCAGAAGAAAGAGAGCCAGCTACTCCAGAGGAAGAAGATCCATCTCTTCGTTCCGACGCAAGGAGAGATTAGTTGCTTAGTTAGACCGTTGCCGTAGTCCGCTGTGTTAGTTTGCTTGCTTAAGTTTGCTTGTGCGTGTGTGGGTTTAGCGTGTTGCTTACATCATTGGTGGGATGTAACTACATGTGTTTAGTTCTTTTGCTTGTCAGAGAGTAAGTTAGCTGGTGAGATAGTGTTAATTCAATTTAAATGTAATCATACACAGTTAAGAGCAATATAAAATTTAAATTAATTAAAGCTCCCCGTTCTAAGGGTATCTCTCCGTCGTTCTTTCCTTTTGCCCGTGCTTTTCTTCAGATGGTGAACACCCGCACTGGAAGTGGAAGTGGAAGTGGTCACAATGAAGGCGATCCCACACTTGCCCAAGTTTTGGCTCAGCAAACTCAGTTGATTAATCTACTAGTGCAGCAAGTGCAGAACCAGCAGGCAAATAACAACAATCAACCACCACCTCCACAGAACAAATTGGCAGATTTTCTACGTGTGAGACCACCTACCTTCTCGAGCACCACTAACCCAGTAGAGGCAGGTGATTGGCTGCATGCTGTTGAAAAGAAGTTAGATTTGATTCAGTGCATAGAGCAGGAGAAGGTTTCCTTTGCTTCGCATCAGTTGCATGGTCCTGCAGCTGAGTGGTGGGATCACTTTCGTCAAAACAGAGCTACGGGAGAGCCTATCACTTGGCGGGAGTTTACTGATGCTTTCAAGAAGACACATATACCATCAGGTGTTGTGGCACTTAAGAAGAGAGAGTTTAGAGCACTCAATCAGGGATCCCGTTCTGTCACAGAGTACCTCCATGACTTTAATCGCTTAGCTCGCTATGCCCCAGAAGATGTTCGCACTGATGAAGAACGTCAGGAGAAGTTCTTAGACGGACTAAATGATGAGTTGTCTTATGCATTGATGGCTATGGAATACCGGGATTTCCAGCAGTTGGTGGACAAGGCGATTCGCCAAGAAGACAAGTACAATAGGATGGAACAGAAGAAGCGTAGGGCTGCTCATTTCAAGGCTCAACAGGGTAGTAGCCAGCGGCCGCGCATTGCTGTGGGACCTCAAGCCGCACCATACCCACAGGGAGGATCCTCTTCAGTTGCTCGCCCTCAACGTCAGTTCTACAACAACAACACTGGTAATCGCAGCAACGATAATCGTAATGTGGTCACTCGTTCTGTAGCAACTCCAACTCAGAATCAGCCTGTCAGGAAGGAACATGGAAGTAAGCCAGGGGTGTGCTTCAATTGTGGTGATCCAGGACATTATGCTGATAAGTGTCCAAAGCCTCGGCGTGTGAAGACTGCTCCTATCCAGAACAACTCAAATGCTCCAGCACCGAAGGCTCGTGTTAATCACGTTACAGCTGCAGAAGCCCAGAATGCACCTGATGTGGTTTTGGGTACGTTTCCTGTTAACTCTATACCCGCAACTGTGCTTTTTGATTCCGGTGCTACACATTCCTTTTTGTCTAAAAGTTTTGCGAGCAATCATGGGATGGAAGTTATTAGTCTTGGGAGGCCTTTACTAGTTAATACCCCAGGCAATCAAGTACCCTCAACACAGTACTGTCCTTCCATTATTATAGAAATAGAAGGAATTCCTTTCCCATCCAAACTTATCTTGCTAGAATCCAAAGATCTTGATGTTATCTTAGGGATGGATTGGCTAACCCGCCACCGAGGAGTTATAGATTGTGCTAACCGTAAGGTGACTTTAACCAGTAGCAGTGGGCAAACAGTGTCTTTCTTTGTGTCCTCTCTTAGATCTCATGGTTTGACTTTAAATCAAGTTGCTTTGCAAGAAATCCCAATAGTACAAGACTATCCAGATGTGTTCCCTGAGGATTTGCCAGGTATGCCACCTAAGAGAGACATAGAGTTCCGGATAGACTTGGTACCTGGAACCACCCCTATCCATAAGAGACCGTACAGAATGGCAGCTAATGAGTTAGCAGAGGTAAAGAGACAGGTGGATGATTTGCTTCAGAAGGGTTATATCAGACCCAGTACTTCACCGTGGGGAGCACCAGTCATCTTTGTGGAGAAGAAAGATCATACTCAGAGAATGTGTGTGGATTATCGAGCGTTGAATGAGGTCACTATCAAGAATAAGTACCCTCTACCTAGGATTGATGATTTGTTTGATCAACTGGAAGGTGCTACAGTTTTCTCCAAGATAGATCTTCGTTCCGGATATCACCAACTTCGAATCCGTGAGGAGGATATACCAAAGACTGCCTTTACAACACGGTATGGTTTGTTCGAGTGTACTGTTATGTCATTTGGACTCACTAATGCCCCGGCCTTTTTCATGAACTTGATGAACAAAGTGTTTATGGAATATCTAGATAAGTTTGTCGTGGTGTTTATTGATGATATCCTTATCTACTCCAAGACAAAAGAGGAACATGAAGAGCATCTTCGTCTTGCTCTAGAGAAACTACGTGAGCATCAGCTCTATGCCAAGTTCAGTAAATGTGAATTTTGGTTGCCTGAAGTGAAGTTCCTTGGTCATGTAATCTCAGCTGGAGGAGTTGCCGTGGATCCAAGCAATGTGGAGTCAGTGCTAAATTGGAAGCAACCTAAGACGGTTTCAGAAATTCGTAGTTTCCTTGGTCTTGCGGGGTACTACCGCAGGTTTATTGAGAACTTCTCAAAGATTGCTAGACCAATAACTCGACTGCTTCAGAAGGATGTGAAGTATAAGTGGACGGATGAGTGTGAGCAGAGTTTTCAAGAATTAAAGAAAAAGCTAGTGACTGCACCAGTGTTAGTCTTGCCAGATCCAAAGAAAGGTTTTCAAGTGTATTGTGATGCATCTAGACTTGGTTTGGGTTGTGTTTTAATGCAAGATGGGAAGGTGGTTGCCTATGCATCTAGGCAGTTACGCCCTCATGAGAATAACTATCCAACACATGATCTAGAGTTGGCAGCTGTGGTTCATGCATTGAAGATTTGGCGTCATTACCTTTTTGGTAACCGTACGGAGATGTATACGGATCATAAAAGTTTAAAGTACATTTTCACTCAACCTGATCTGAACATGCGTCAACGAAGATGGTTAGAGTTGATCAAGGATTATGATATGGAAATTCATTATCATCCAGGAAAAGCAAATGTTGTAGCAGATGCTCTCAGCAGGAAAAGCTACTGCAATATGTCAGGAGGACGACACCTACCTTGGGAGTTATGTCAGGAATTAGAAAAGTGGAACTTGGGAATAGTCAACAAAGGTTTTGTGGCCACTTTAGAAGCTCAACCTACTCTTTTTGATCAAGTTAGAGAGGCTCAAGTGAATGATCCTGATATCCAAGAAATCAAGAAGAATATGAGAAGAGGAAAAGCCATCGGTTATTTAGAAGATGAGCAAGGAACTGTGTGGCTAGGAGAAAGAATTTGTGTGCCTGACAATAAGGAGTTGAAGGATACTATCATGAAAGAAGCTCATGAAACTTTGTATTCCATTCATCCTGGGAGCACTAAGATGTATCAAGACCTGAAGCAACAATTCTGGTGGGCCAGCATGCGACGAGAGATAGCGGAATATGTGGCTCTATGTGATGTGTGTCAGCGAGTCAAGGCGGAGCATCAGAAGCCAGCCGGTCTGCTGCAACCGTTGAAGATACCAGAGTGGAAATGGGAGGAAATAGGGATGGACTTCATCACCGGTCTACCCAGAACGTCGGCAGGACATGATTCTATTTGGGTAGTGGTTGACAGGCTTACTAAAGTTGCTCATTTCATACCTGTCAAAACAACCTACTCAGGAAAAAAGCTCGCAGAGTTATATATCGCAAGAGTTGTATGTTTACATGGTGTTCCCAAGAAAATAGTGTCAGACAGAGGTAGTCAGTTTACTTCGAAGTTTTGGCAGAAGCTACAAGATGAGATGGGTACTCGTTTGAATTTTAGTACTGCCTATCACCCTCAAACTGATGGTCAGACAGAAAGAGTGAATCAAATTTTAGAAGACATGTTGAGAGCCTGTGTTCTAGATTTCAGTGGAAGTTGGGATAAGAATCTGCCGTATGCTGAGTTCTCTTATAACAACAGTTATCAAGCTAGTCTTCAAATGGCTCCATATGAAGCATTGTATGGTCGGAAGTGTCGTACACCGCTTCTTTGGGATCAAATCGGTGAGCGTCAAGTTTTTGGGACAGACATATTGCGAGAGGCGGAAGAGAAAGTGAAGACTATCCATGAAAGGTTGCGTGTTGCCCAGTCGCGTCAAAAGAGCTATGCGGACAATCGACGCAGGGATTTGACTTTCGAAGAAGGGGATTATGCGTACCTACGGGTTACCCCGCTGCGGTGAGTTCATCGTTTTCAAACCAAAGGAAAATTGGCACCGCGATTTGTGGGACCTTATAAGATTGTGAGTCGGAGAGGTGAAGTAGCTTATCAACTAGAGTTGCCTCCATCAATGGCGGGAATACATGACGTGTTCCATGTATCGCAGTTGAAGAAATGTTTGCGTGTACCTACGGAAGGTGCAGATCCTGAGCATATAGAGCTTCAAGAAGATTTAACTTATGTTGAGAAGCCAGTCCGAATTTTGGAGGTAAATGAGAGAAACACCAGGAATCGAGTCATACGGTTTTGTAAGGTTCAGTGGAGCAATCATTCAGAAGAAGAAGCCACTTGGGAGCGAGAAGATGAACTGAAGTCAGCTCATCCTCATCTTTTTGCTAGTTCTTCTGAATCTCGAGGACGAGATTCTGTTTAAGGGGGGTAGGTTTGTCACGTCCTGAAAATCGCCTAATTTGATAATTCATTCTTTAATGCATTTTTTAGAAATTATTTTAAAAGCCTACAAGGTAAACTCGAATAATTTAGGAAACATTGCAACATAAAATTGAGTTAGATAAAATCTCATTAAATACTTTGCTTGTTTATCTATTTTCTAGATTTTTCTAGGAATTATTTGAGCAAGGGAAGTATTTTTAATAAATGAAACATCATTTCACGAATTATTTTAATTGAAAAAGTTTTTAAATCTTTCCCTAAGCCATTGGGCTGATTCCAGCCCATCTCTCTCTCCTTGGGGGCGTGGCTGTGCAGCCCAGTCGGCCCAGCTGAGCCTCCCTTTCTCTTTCTTTCTTTGTTCTATTCTCAGCCGGCCCAAGACAGAAAGTCTACTTTACCTCCCTCTGCACTGTTCATCTTCAACCTCCAGACAGCCGAACTGAACCCGATCTGGCTCGGTTTTTCCCTTCCAAATCCGGCCTTTTCTCTTGTGTTTTCCTAAAATTAGTTGAGGGGATTTGTTTCCCTTATCCTCTTCTATCCTTTCCCCCAAAAATCCGATTTTATCCCTTTGTTTTCGATGCGAATTCGGTTTCGTTTTCAAGTTTATCTCTCCAAACTAACCATCGGATTTTCCGGTTCAAATCCTCTCGTTTGGAGGCCGATCTCCCTCACCCATGCCTATAAATAGCATCCCCTAGTCGCCCTCTTCCGTTTGCCCCAAGTTTTAGCCGCAGCCGTCGCTTGTAGCGCCGCCGCCACGTGAGCCCTAGCGCCGTCGCCGCCGTAGCCACTTCAGCCGCGTCGCGCCGTCGCTGTGGTCGTCGCTGCCGCCTTCCGTCGCCACCGTTGGGTTCGCAGCAAGGAGAGGAAGCCCGGCCACCCCGTCGCAGCTGCTGCATCCCGTTGGAAAGCCGTCGTCGCCGTCGACCCGAAGCCGACGCCTTTGGTAGCTCGTCGCCGGCCGTTTTCTGTCATCGTTTGTCGTCGCCGTCACCACCGGTGGGTTCCTCTCGTCGTGCTCGCTGCGATGGTGCCCTCTGTTTGCACCGTTGTGCCTTTGTTCACCGGTGGTTGTGTGGTACAGAACCATGCCCGGCAGTGATGTCATCGTGACATTATAAATCCTTTATTTAAATCGTAATAATTTTCTTTATTGGGTGAAAACTGATTAAACTTCGGAAATTCATAACTAAATCATCGTAACTCAGATTCAAGTGGTTCAAGTTGCTAAATTCATCTAAAATCGAGATCTACATGATAAAAATATCCACATGTACTGTTTATGCTTGTTTTTTTACTGTTTTGTTGATTTTGTTCATTCGCTTTAGTTTCGGACGTTCCGGAGGAGAGCGTTTACGTTGAGGAAGGTTCGGAAGTGTTTCAAGAAGCTCAAGGCAAGTCACACAGATCCCAAACAACCCTTTGAGCATGTTGAACCCGTTTAAAGCTAATGTTTTATTTCAACTTATGCATTATTTTTTCGAATGTCATCGGGTGGCGAGCCTTTCCCAATTAATTATGGCCGAAGATGACTTTATTTTCCTATGGGTTATAATTTGATTAGCTAGAACCTTATATATTGGTTTGGTTCAGCTATATGCTATATATGTATTTGCTTAGCCATGCTTAGAAACATAAGCTCATTAATGGGATGAATCATACTACATTATTAATCATGGTTATATTTAATGGTAGCTCACGATGGTCAATCGTGTTATGGTAATTGATAATTAAAATTTGATTAATGGTGGGTTGTGAGCACATGGTTTTGATGGTCGTGCTCATGGCAATTAAGGACCGGTTCGCGAGCTGCTGTTGTGAAACATTAACCGTGCCAACCACAAGTCAGCGTGGGCAACGACTTTACCTTTTGTATAGCATGGTTCATTATGGGGTGCCAGACTGTGAAGCGGTGAGAAGTCCGTGGGGGTCGCTGGGGAGTCCATGCCTCTGGTTGTAGAGGGGGTGATTATGATCCAGGAATGGTGCACTGTGGTGAGTTGTGTTGTGCGAGGGGTATTGTCACAGTTCCTTTCCGAGGTACCGTGGTGGTATTGAGGGCATGGTGACATGTTGTGGAGCTGTGTCTTGTGGGTACAGTGGTACATCTCTGGCCAGAGTAAAACTATTCGAATAGCCGTGCCCGCGGTTATGGGCGGGTCTAACAATGTTTTTCGTGATTAGTCTCACTCTACTCGTCACTGGTGGTAATAATGTGATAATTAATTTGACTCCTGGTTTGGAATGGTATATCCCTGGTATGGAGGTTTGATTTGTACAACCAGGGTCGGTTGTTCAGATGAGGTTGGGCCTATGCAACACGGGAGTGTTGTATAGTGTTTATTTAATATTGCTTAATTACTCAACTGTTTTACTATTCTCTCAAATGTTTATTAAATATTGTTTATGCGAATAAGCTATATTATGCCATCCTTTGTTATCTTGTACACTTGCATATTTGCTGTGTGGCTTGTTGAGTATGTCATATGCTCATTCTTGCAATATTCATTCATCAGAGGAGGAGTATTTCAGCGAAGGTGATGATCTGGAGGATTAGGTTTTGTTCGGGTCGAGTTGCTTGTGGAGTGGAGTCGCCATAGTTGTTTAGTCTTCTGTTTTTATTTTTCCCGCTGCATAGAATTTTATTCCTTGAGAGGAACTATCCACCTCTGTAATAATTTATTATCTTGCGAACAATTAGTTGTTTGATAGTACTCTATTATCAATTTGTTATTGTGTGCCTCGGCTGATTCCTGGACGAGGATTTAACACACATGTAAGCGTTTGGAATTTTGGATAGAAATTCCGGGCGTGACAAGTTGGTATCAGAGCCACCTTGACCTTAGGACAAGCCAAATGGTAAACCTTAAGTAGTCTTCAAAATATCTTGAAAAGTAGAACTGCTCTTCTCTCTATTCTCTTATAAATTAATTAAGTTGGCAGTACAGGCAAGGTTAGGTACAAAATTTTCTGAATCCTACTTTACCAAAAACAGAAACCTGTTCTTTTCTTTAAAAAAAAACTTTACTGTTCAGGGTATTAAATAGTTTGATTTTATGGATTTCATTGGTTAGTCGGCACTGTACATCTATTATGGTACCGATTCAATCAAGATAGCACTAGTACTACTCATCCCTGTTAATGGTGACATTGTACCGTGCTTATGGTAGAACCTAAGTATTTTAGTTTTATTTTGTTCATTTGTCTAAAGCAGTTTATCTCTGTCCAATGTTGATTTTTTTTTCAAAACAAAAAAAAACTTTGTTTCGTTCTGTTCTCGCGAGTACTGTACAGGAAGAAAAATATGTATTTCTTTTTGTCTACTTCCAAAGTCTATACTCCTGTTTAAATAAAATTCTCAAAAAAAAAAGTTCTGAAAAAAAATGAACTTGTTTCGGAAAATTTATATTTCGGTCAGAAAAGAAAAAAAAATTCGAAATTCAATTAAAAAAAAGAAAATGAGTTCTGTTTGCTCCTTTTCTTTTATTTTTTCTCTTTGGTTCAAATCAGTTGAGTCTAGATTGTGCGGCTAACTTAAGAACATGCATTAATTCTTCCCTTCTATGTTCCTTTAGATGCCGCCCCATCCGCCGGAAAGCTTGATCGATGTGGCCGGGTTCGTCAGGGAGCTGAGAATGATGGTATTTGAAGTAGGCTACGACGTTGCCCCTGAGTATTGTCAAATTCCCCATGACCCCAACGAGGAGGAGTGTCGGGTTCGGGTGACGTTGACTAGTGATCGTGAAGACCTTCCGTCGATACAGTTTGAAGCTGGAGGAAGAAGGTATAGTCATGCTTGTCAGGAGGCAGCCTTGGTGGCCATTGGAGAGCTTCGTCACCGCTTTGATGAGGAGTTAGATTCATCAGCTTTCCGGTATCATCCACACAAGCCTCATGATCAAGACTATGGAGAATACAACTGCCCTGAAGATGAAGATAGCATCACCCTGAAGCATGCCGTATATATGCTTTGCGCCATGGATGCAGTTGGCGTGGAGCGCGAGAAAGCAGCTCATGAGAGAGAAAACTGGAACCGTGGCAGGATTTGCAAGCTTGAGAGCAAGGTGTACCGCCTGCAGAAGGAACTAGCCGAGCTTAAGGGAGAAGCACCGCCGCCAGCACCCAAGCTTCGTCTCACCGCAAGGAAGAGAACCCGTCCACCACCTCGTATCCAGTTGGCTTCGAAGACTCATGTGGTGGGAGATGCTGCGCCTGATCATGCTGAACCTATCATCCATGTCATAAGTGATGATGAAGAGGAGGAAGACCCAGAAGAAAGAGAGCCAGCTACTCCAGAGGAAGAAGATCCATCTCTTCGTTCCGACGCAAGGAGAGATTAGTTGCTTAGTTAGACCGTTGCCGTAGTCCGCTGTGTTAGTTTGCTTGCTTAAGTTTGCTTGTGCGTGTGTGGGTTTAGCGTGTTGCTTACATCATTGGTGGGATGTAACTACATGTGTTTAGTTCTTTTGCTTGTCAGAGAGTAAGTTAGCTGGTGAGATAGTGTTAATTCAATTTAAATGTAATCATACACAGTTAAGAGCAATATAAAATTTAAATTAATTAAAGCTCCCCGTTCTAAGGGTATCTCTCCGTCGTTCTTTCCTTTTGCCCGTGCTTTTCTTCAGATGGTGAACACCCGCACTGGAAGTGGAAGTGGAAGTGGTCACAATGAAGGCGATCCCACACTTGCCCAAGTTTTGGCTCAGCAAACTCAGTTGATTAATCTACTAGTGCAGCAAGTGCAGAACCAGCAGGCAAATAACAACAATCAACCACCACCTCCACAGAACAAATTGGCAGATTTTCTACGTGTGAGACCACCTACCTTCTCGAGCACCACTAACCCAGTAGAGGCAGGTGATTGGCTGCATGCTGTTGAAAAGAAGTTAGATTTGATTCAGTGCATAGAGCAGGAGAAGGTTTCCTTTGCTTCGCATCAGTTGCATGGTCCTGCAGCTGAGTGGTGGGATCACTTTCGTCAAAACAGAGCTACGGGAGAGCCTATCACTTGGCGGGAGTTTACTGATGCTTTCAAGAAGACACATATACCATCAGGTGTTGTGGCACTTAAGAAGAGAGAGTTTAGAGCACTCAATCAGGGATCCCGTTCTGTCACAGAGTACCTCCATGACTTTAATCGCTTAGCTCGCTATGCCCCAGAAGATGTTCGCACTGATGAAGAACGTCAGGAGAAGTTCTTAGACGGACTAAATGATGAGTTGTCTTATGCATTGATGGCTATGGAATACCGGGATTTCCAGCAGTTGGTGGACAAGGCGATTCGCCAAGAAGACAAGTACAATAGGATGGAACAGAAGAAGCGTAGGGCTGCTCATTTCAAGGCTCAACAGGGTAGTAGCCAGCGGCCGCGCATTGCTGTGGGACCTCAAGCCGCACCATACCCACAGGGAGGATCCTCTTCAGTTGCTCGCCCTCAACGTCAGTTCTACAACAACAACACTGGTAATCGCAGCAACGATAATCGTAATGTGGTCACTCGTCCTGTAGCAACTCCAACTCAGAATCAGCCTGTCAGGAAGGAACATGGAAGTAAGCCAGGGGTGTGCTTCAATTGTGGTGATCCAGGACATTATGCTGATAAGTGTCCAAAGCCTCGGCGTGTGAAGACTGCTCCTATCCAGAACAACTCAAATGCTCCAGCACCGAAGGCTCGTGTTAATCACGTTACAGCTGCAGAAGCCCAGAATGCACCTGATGTGGTTTTGGGTACGTTTCCTGTTAACTCTATACCCGCAACTGTGCTTTTTGATTCCGGTGCTACACATTCCTTTTTGTCTAAAAGTTTTGCGAGCAATCATGGGATGGAAGTTATTAGTCTTGGGAGGCCTTTACTAGTTAATACCCCAGGCAATCAAGTACCCTCAACACAGTACTGTCCTTCCATTATTATAGAAATAGAAGGAATTCCTTTCCCATCCAAACTTATCTTGCTAGAATCCAAAGATCTTGATGTTATCTTAGGGATGGATTGGCTAACCCGCCACCGAGGAGTTATAGATTGTGCTAACCGTAAGGTGACTTTAACCAGTAGCAGTGGGCAAACAGTGTCTTTCTTTGTGTCCTCTCTTAGATCTCATGGTTTGACTTTAAATCAAGTTGCTTTGCAAGAAATCCCAATAGTACAAGACTATCCAGATGTGTTCCCTGAGGATTTGCCAGGTATGCCACCTAAGAGAGACATAGAGTTCCGGATAGACTTGGTACCTGGAACCACCCCTATCCATAAGAGACCGTACAGAATGGCAGCTAATGAGTTAGCAGAGGTAAAGAGACAGGTGGATGATTTGCTTCAGAAGGGTTATATCAGACCCAGTACTTCACCGTGGGGAGCACCAGTCATCTTTGTGGAGAAGAAAGATCATACTCAGAGAATGTGTGTGGATTATCGAGCGTTGAATGAGGTCACTATCAAGAATAAGTACCCTCTACCTAGGATTGATGATTTGTTTGATCAACTGGAAGGTGCTACAGTTTTCTCCAAGATAGATCTTCGTTCCGGATATCACCAACTTCGAATCCGTGAGGAGGATATACCAAAGACTGCCTTTACAACACGGTATGGTTTGTTCGAGTGTACTGTTATGTCATTTGGACTCACTAATGCCCCGGCCTTTTTCATGAACTTGATGAACAAAGTGTTTATGGAATATCTAGATAAGTTTGTCGTGGTGTTTATTCATGATATCCTTATCTACTCCAAGACAAAAGAGGAACATGAAGAGCATCTTCGTCTTGCTCTAGAGAAACTACGTGAGCATCAGCTCTATGCCAAGTTCAGTAAATGTGAATTTTGGTTGCCTGAAGTGAAGTTCCTTGGTCATGTAATCTCAGCTGGAGGAGTTGCCGTGGATCCAAGCAATGTGGAGTCAGTGCTAAATTGGAAGCAACCTAAGACGGTTTCAGAAATTCGTAGTTTCCTTGGTCTTGCGGGGTACTACCGCAGGTTTATTGAGAACTTCTCAAAGATTGCTAGACCAATAACTCGACTGCTTCAGAAGGATGTGAAGTATAAGTGGACGGATGAGTGTGAGCAGAGTTTTCAAGAATTAAAGAAAAAGCTAGTGACTGCACCAGTGTTAGTCTTGCCAGATCCAAAGAAAGGTTTTCAAGTGTATTGTGATGCATCTAGACTTGGTTTGGGTTGTGTTTTAATGCAAGATGGGAAGGTGGTTGCCTATGCATCTAGGCAGTTACGCCCTCATGAGAATAACTATCCAACACATGATCTAGAGTTGGCAGCTGTGGTTCATGCATTGAAGATTTGGCGTCATTACCTTTTTGGTAACCGTACGGAGATGTATACGGATCATAAAAGTTTAAAGTACATTTTCACTCAACCTGATCTGAACATGCGTCAACGAAGATGGTTAGAGTTGATCAAGGATTATGATATGGAAATTCATTATCATCCAGGAAAAGCAAATGTTGTAGCAGATGCTCTCAGCAGGAAAAGCTACTGCAATATGTCAGGAGGACGACACCTACCTTGGGAGTTATGTCAGGAATTAGAAAAGTGGAACTTGGGAATAGTCAACAAAGGTTTTGTGGCCACTTTAGAAGCTCAACCTACTCTTTTTGATCAAGTTAGAGAGGCTCAAGTGAATGATCCTGATATCCAAGAAATCAAGAAGAATATGAGAAGAGGAAAAGCCATCGGTTATTTAGAAGATGAGCAAGGAACTGTGTGGCTAGGAGAAAGAATTTGTGTGCCTGACAATAAGGAGTTGAAGGATACTATCATGAAAGAAGCTCATGAAACTTTGTATTCCATTCATCCTGGGAGCACTAAGATGTATCAAGACCTGAAGCAACAATTCTGGTGGGCCAGCATGCGACGAGAGATAGCGGAATATGTGGCTCTATGTGATGTGTGTCAGCGAGTCAAGGCGGAGCATCAGAAGCCAGCCGGTCTGCTGCAACCGTTGAAGATACCAGAGTGGAAATGGGAGGAAATAGGGATGGACTTCATCACCGGTCTACCCAGAACGTCGGCAGGACATGATTCTATTTGGGTAGTGGTTGACAGGCTTACTAAAGTTGCTCATTTCATACCTGTCAAAACAACCTACTCAGGAAAAAAGCTCGCAGAGTTATATATCGCAAGAGTTGTATGTTTACATGGTGTTCCCAAGAAAATAGTGTCAGACAGAGGTAGTCAGTTTACTTCGAAGTTTTGGCAGAAGCTACAAGATGAGATGGGTACTCGTTTGAATTTTAGTACTGCCTATCACCCTCAAACTGATGGTCAGACAGAAAGAGTGAATCAAATTTTAGAAGACATGTTGAGAGCCTATGTTCTAGATTTCAGTGGAAGTTGGGATAAGAATCTGCCGTATGCTGAGTTCTCTTATAACAACAGTTATCAAGCTAGTCTTCAAATGGCTCCATATGAAGCATTGTATGGTCGGAAGTGTCGTACACCGCTTCTTTGGGATCAAATCGGTGAGCGTCAAGTTTTTGGGACAGACATATTGCGAGAGGCGGAAGAGAAAGTGAAGACTATCCATGAAAGGTTGCGTGTTGCCCAGTCGCGTCAAAAGAGCTATGCGGACAATCGACGCAGGGATTTGACTTTCGAAGAAGGGGATTATGCGTACCTACGGGTTACCCCGCTGCGGGGAGTTCATCGTTTTCAAACCAAAGGAAAATTGGCACCGCGATTTGTGGGACCTTATAAGATTGTGAGTCGGAGAGGTGAAGTAGCTTATCAACTAGAGTTGCCTCCATCAATGGCGGGAATACATGACGTGTTCCATGTATCGCAGTTGAAGAAATGTTTGCGTGTACCTACGGAAGGTGCAGATCCTGAGCATATAGAGCTTCAAGAAGATTTAACTTATGTTGAGAAGCCAGTCCGAATTTTGGAGGTAAATGAGAGAAACACCAGGAATCGAGTCATACGGTTTTGTAAGGTTCAGTGGAGCAATCATTCAGAAGAAGAAGCCACTTGGGAGCGAGAAGATGAACTGAAGTCAGCTCATCCTCATCTTTTTGCTAGTTCTTCTGAATCTCGAGGACGAGATTCTGTTTAAGGGGGGTAGGTTTGTCACGTCCTGAAAATCGCCTAATTTGATAATTCATTCTTTAATGCATTTTTTAGAAATTATTTTAAAAGCCTACAAGGTAAACTCGAATAATTTAGGAAACATTGCAACATAAAATTGAGTTAGATAAAATCTCATTAAATACTTTGCTTGTTTATCTATTTTCTAGATTTTTCTAGGAATTATTTGAGCAAGGGAAGTATTTTTAATAAATGAAACATCATTTCACGAATTATTTTAATTGAAAAAGTTTTTAAATCTTTCCCTAAGCCATTGGGCTGATTCCAGCCCATCTCTCTCTCCTTGGGGGCGTGGCTGTGCAGCCCAGTCGGCCCAGCTGAGCCTCCCTTTCTCTTTCTTTCTTTGTTCTATTCTCAGCCGGTCCAAGACAGAAAGTCTACTTTACCTCCCTCTGCACTGTTCATCTTCAACCTCCAGACAGCCGAACTGAACACGATCTGGCTCGGTTTTTCCCTTCCAAATCCGGCCTTTTCTCTTGTGTTTTCCTAAAATTAGTTGAGGGGATTTGTTTCCCTTATCCTCTTCTATCCTTTTCCCCAAAAATCCGATTTTATCCCTTTGTTTTCGATGCGAATTCGGTTTCGTTTTCAAGTTTATCTCTCCAAACTAACCATCGGATTTTCCGGTTCAAATCCTCTCGTTTGGAGGCCGATCTCCCTCACCCATGCCTATAAATAGCATCCCCTAGTCGCCCTCTTCCGTTTGCCCCAAGTTTTAGCCGCAGCCGTCGCTTGTAGCGCCGCCGCCACGTGAGCCCTAGCGCCGTCGCCGCCGTAGCCACTTCAGCCGCGTCGCGCCGTCGCTGTGGTCGTCGCTGCCGCCTTCCGTCGCCACCGTTGGGTTCGCAGCAAAGAGAGGAAGCCCGGCCACCCCGTCGCAGCTGCTGCATCCCGTTGGAAAGCCGTCGTCGCCGTCGACCCGAAGCCGACGCCTTTGGTAGCTCGTCGCCGGCCGTTTTCTGTCATCGTTTGTCGTCGCCGTCACCACCGGTGGGTTCCTCTCGTCGTGCTCGCTGCGATGGTGCCCTCTGTTTGCACCGTTGTGCCTTTGTTCGCCGGTGGTTGTGTGGTACAGAACCATGCCCGGCAGTGATGTCATCGTGACATCATAAATCCTTTATTTAAATCGTAATAATTTTCTTTATTGGGTGAAAACTGATTAAACTTCGGAAATTCATAACTAAATCATCGTAACTCGGATTCAAGTGGTTCAAGTTGCTAAATTCATCTAAAATCGAGATCTACATGATAAAAATATCCACATGTACTGTTTATGCTTGTTTTTTTTACTGTTTTGTTGATTTTGTTGATTCGCTTTAGTTTCGGACGTTCCGGAGGAGAGCGTTTACGTTGAGGAAGGTTCGGAAGTGTTTCAAGAAGCTCAAGGCAAGTCACACAGATCCCAAACAACCCTTTGAGCATGTTGAACCCGTTTAAAGCTAATGTTTTATTTCAACTTATGCATTATTTTTTCGAATGTCATCGGGTGGCGAGCCTTTCCCAATTAATTATGGCCGAAGATGACTTTATTTTCCTATGGGTTATAATTTGATTAGCTAGAACCTTATATATTGGTTTGGTTCAGCTATATGCTATATATGTATTTGCTTAGCCATGCTTAGAAACATAAGCTCATTAATGGGATGAATCATACTACATTATTAATCATGGTTATATTTAATGGTAGCTCACGATGGTCAATCGTGTTATGGTAATTGATAATTAAAATTTGATTAATGGTGGGTTGTGAGCACATGGTTTTGATGGTCGTGCTCATGGCAATTAAGGACCGGTTCGCGAGCTGCTGTTGTGAAACATTAACCGTGCCAACCACAAGTCAGCGTGGGCAACGACTTTACCTTTTGTATAGCATGGTTCATTATGGGGTGCCAGACTGTGAAGCGGCGAGAAGTCCGTGGGGGTCGCTGGGGAGTCCATGCCTCTGGTTGTAGAGGGGGTGATTATGATCCAGGAATGGTGCACTGTGGTGAGTTGTGTTGTGCGAGGGGTATTGTCACAGTTCCTTTCCGAGGTACCGTGGTGGTATTGAGGGCATGGTGACATGTTGTGGAGCTGTGTCTTGTGGGTACAGTGGTACATCTCTGGCCAGAGTAAAACTATTCGAATAGCCGTGCCCGCGGTTATGGGCGGGTCTAACAATGTTTTTCGTGATTAGTCTCACTCTACTCGTCACTGGTGGTAATAATGTGATAATTAATTTGACTCCTGGTTTGGAATGGTATATCCCTGGTATGGAGGTTTGATTTGTACAACCAGGGTCGGTTGTTCAGATGAGGTTGGGCCTATGCAACACGGGAGTGTTGTATAGTGTTTATTTAATATTGCTTAATTACTCAACTGTTTTACTATTCTCTCAAATGTTTATTAAATATTGTTTATGCGAATAAGCTATATTATGCCATCCTTTGTTATCTTGTACACTTGCATATTTGCTGTGTGGCTTGTTGAGTATGTCATATGCTCATTCTTGCAATATTCATTCATCAGAGGAGGAGTATTTCAGCGAAGGTGATGATCTGGAGGATTAGGTTTTGTTCGGGTCGAGTTGCTTGTGGAGTGGAGTCGCCATAGTTGTTTAGTCTTCTGTTTTTATTTTTCCCGCTGCATAGAATTTTATTCCTTGAGAGGAACTATCCACCTCTGTAATAATTTATTATCTTGCGAACAATTAGTTGTTTGATAGTACTCTATTATCAATTTGTTATTGTGTGCCTCGGCTGATTCCTAGACGAGGATTTAACACACATGTAAGCGTTTGGAATTTTGGATAGAAATTCCGGGCGTGACACAAAGCCATCTCCCCAATTTCTGAAGACTTAAGAAGAAACTTAGCTGACATCGCAGATCGGCTAAATGCTTCACTTGATGCACTAGTTGTAAACTGTGAGCCGATCAAGGCAAGATTTGAAGAGATCCAGAATCAAATTCCTGATGAACTTATAGAGATGGTCTCTCCTGTAGTCTTTCTTGAGCAACACCGTTTCAAGCTAGAAAGGGCAAGGCAAAGGATCTCAGATCGGCTAGAGCGCTCTGCCCTTGAAGCAAATGTCCAATCCAGCTGACAACAAGTCACCGAGGAGAAATCCAAGCTGGATGAACTAGAAGCTAGGCCAAACTCAACGCAACAAAAGATTGAAGAATTGAGAAAGAAAGAAATCGATCTTCTGCAGCAACTTGAAGCTTGTAGAGCTGAAATCATCACCGAAGAGCAGAAGTTGGCCCATTTGCCCAAAGCTATCGAAGTCCAAAAACTCAAGCTCAAGAAATCTGTGAAACACCTTGCTGCCTTAAATAAAGCTTTGAAACCAATCCCAGGAACTGATGCAGCCGATGCTCAAGCCATTGAAGAAGTAGAACAAATTAGGCAAAAAGCTATATCGGCTATTCAAAAATATTTGGCTTGATGTAACTCTAACTATAAACTGTCTTGAAATATTTTTGCTGTAATATATACTTCGGCCGTCAAGCCGATTTTATACTGAACCAAATATTGAGATACCTTTTGCTGTTGGCCATCGAGCCGATGTTATACTTAGCTAAATAAAATTTGCTCAAAAATTTCCAACTTTTTCATCCTCCATGCCCCCCAAGTTTGTAGTAGGGAACACAATGCTGCAAACTTATATATCTAAGGGCGATAAAGATATCGGCCACCTCAAGGCGATGTAAAAACATCGGCTAGCAACCATAAACCGGCAGCCCATAGCCGATTATGAACCAATCCACACACTTGGGTAGTATTTCTTCAAATATTTTCCATTAAGTGCTCTTCCAAATACTTCTCCATCAAGCCCTTTTAACATGTATGCGCCTTTAGAAACACATTTATGTACTTGAAACGGTCCTTCCCAGTTCGGTGACCACTTGCCGAATTTATTATCTCTGGCCCCTATCGGCAACACCAATTTCCAAACCAACTCGCTTTCCTCAAAAGATTTGGGCACAACCTTCTTGTTATAATGCCTTGCAACTCTTTCCTTATCTTTTCTAACTTTCTCAAGAGCTCGCAATCTTGCTTGAACCAAATCTTCGGACTCATCAACCATCAAATTATGATAATCATCGGCTGTTAACTCATCCTGTAAAGAAATCCGCCTGGAGCCGATATTGGTTTCCCATGGTAACACAGCTTCATGCCCATAAACCAATTGATAAGGAGGTACCTGAATTGCACCATGGCAAGCCATCCGATAAGACCATAATGACTCAGCCAGAATAGTATGCCACTTCTTGGGATATTCGGCTATCTTTCTCTTCACCAACTTAATCAAACTCTTGTTAGATGCTTCAGCCTGTCCATTTGCTTGTGCATAATATGGTGAAGAATTTAGTAACTTAATTCCCATGCTATCGGCAAACTGAACGAACTCATCATATATAAATATAGAACCTTGATCAGTTGTAATCGTCTGCGGCAAACCAAACCGATAGATAATATGTTCCTTGACAAAATCAATGGCATCTTTGCTATCAACCTTCTTCAAAGGAATCGCCTCAACCCACTTAGTGAAATAATCAGTTGCAACCAATATGAACTTATGTCCTTTGCTTGATGGTGGATTGATCTGGCCGATCATATCAATACCCCAACCTCTGAACGGTCATGTCTTGATGATAGGGTTCATAGCCGATGCTGGCGCTCTCTGAATTGCTCCAAATTTCTGACAATCTTGACAACCCTTGTAATATCTGAAACAATCCTCTAGCATTGTCGGCCAAAAATATCCAACTCTTCGAAGTAACCACTTCATTTTATGAGCCGATTAATGTGTCCCACAAATACCTTCATGAACCTCACACATAACAACTTTAGCTTCTTCCATACTCAAGCATTTTAACAGAACTCCATCAATCGTCCGATAGTACAATGCATCATCCAAGAGAACATATTTGAGAGCTTTATATCATAATTTCCTTGAAACCGATCTGGAAGGATTCTTTGGATACTCAAAAACGTCAAATCTCCAATCATCGGCTGGAATACAAGCCACCTCCACTTCGATCCCTTGAAACATTGGCTTATAACCTGATGCACCCTGAGCTAGATCATTGGCTTCAACGTTTTGCTCCCTAGGAATATGCTTCAAAGTAACCATCTTGAATGTCTTCATCAGCTCTTGGCATTTCTCATTATAAATCATCAGGGTATCATTTTTGCAATCATACTCTCCAGACAATTGCCTTATCACCAATAATGAATCATCCATGATTTCAATAGCATCGGCTTCAACTTCCCTTAATAATTGCAATCCTTTGAGAACAGCTTCATATTCTGCTTCATTATTTGTAAAGTATGGTTTAATAGTAAAAGCAAACTGAAAACTTGCCCCCTAGGCGATATGATCACCAAGCCGATACCACAACCATGTGTGCAAACAGATCCATCAAAGAATAAGGTCCATGGCATAATGTCAATATTATCCACACTAGTATCCCTGTGTTCAACTATAAAATCGGCTATCGCTTGCCATTTAACTGCCTTAGCCGATTCATATCTGAGATCGAATTCTGACAAAGCAAAGATCCACTTACCAATGCGTCCCTTCAAAACTGGAGCCGATAGCATATATCGTACCACATCGGCCTTGCAAACTATGATGCACTCATTGGATAGTAGATAATGCCTCAACTTTGTGCAGGAAAAATACAAACACAGGCATAATTTCTCCGCTGGTGAATATCTTGTTTCTGCATCCAACAGACGTCTGCTAAGATAAAATATAACCCTCTCTTTTCCTTCGACCTCTTGGATTAATACTGAGCCGATAGAATTTTGATCGGCTGATAGATAGAGTTTGAATGGAATCCCTTTCCGTGATGGTATAAGAACTGGGGGAGTACTCAAATATCCCTTGATATTATCTAGAGCCTGCTGCTGCTTCTCTCCCCAGACAAATTCTTCATCGGCCTTCAACCTTAGCAAAGGAGTAAATGGTTCTATTCGGCCAGACATATTTGATATGAAACGCTGAACAAAATTTATCTTGCCGATTAATGATTGTAACTTGGTTTATCTTCTGGGGGTTTGATATCCTTAATTGCTTCAATACTCCTCTGAGGAATTTCAATCCCTCTCTCATCGACTAAAAACCCAAGAAATTGGCCGGCCGATACACCAAAGGCACACTTGGTAGGATTCATCTTTAACCCATACTTCCTTCCTCTTTCTAAAACCTGTCTCAAATCGGCTATATGATCATCAACTTCCTTGGATTTAACCACCACATCATCTATATAAATCTCCACCAATGCACCGATGAGATCGTGAAAAATATAGTTCATGGCTCTCTGATATGTAGCACCAGCACTCCTTAAGCCGAAAGTCATGACTACCCACTCATACAAGCCGATAGCACCAGGACATCTAAAAGCAGTCTTGTGAATGTCTTCCTCCGCCATGAAAATTTGATTATAACCAGCATTGCCATCCATGAAGCTGATGATCTTATGTCCAGATGCTGCATCTACGAGTTGATCGGCTACCGGCATTGGATACTTATCTTTTGATGTAGCTTTGTTTAAATCTCTGAAATCGATACAAACCCTGAGCTTGCCGTTTTTCTTGATGACTGGTACTATATTAGAGATCCACTCAGCATATCGGCATGGTCTGATGAAACCAGCATCATAAAGTCTTGTAATTTTGGCTTTAATAGCATCATACATTGCAGCTTTACAACATCTTGGGGGTTGCTTGTATGGCTGATATCCTGGTTTGATAGGGAGGCGATGTTCAACTATCGATCGGCTAAGTCCTGGCATCTCATAGTATTCCGAGGCAAAACAATCTCTATACTCCTTTAAGAGTGCAATTAATTTACATTTAAATTCTTTAGGTAAACCCTTACTAATATATGTCGGCCTAGGCCTATCACTTGGTCCAATGTCGATTTCCTCTAGTTCATCGGCCGACATAAAACCTTGCCAAAGCTTACTGTCGAGATCATCAATAGTATCTTCCGTGTATAAGTTGGAACCCTCCACGGCGCCCTCAAAACAAGAATTGGGGCTCTCCATCTCCTGTTGGCTGTATGGCATCATCAGAAATCTTTAAGTAATCCCCTTGCCAAACTTTTCCAGATAAACAATCAATTCCTTCCATCTCCCAAATAGATAAATCGGCACAAGCTACGTTGACTGACTTGTCGGCTGGCACGATTTCAATTTGGTCTCCTTGCCATTGAATCAAACTTTGATGCATTGTTGAAGGGATGCAACAGTTAGCATGGATCCAATCTCTTCCGAACAACAGACTATAGGAACCCTTCCCGTCAATAACAAAGAACGTGGTTGGAATTGTTTTACTGCCGATGGTTAACTCTACATTCAAAACTCCCTTGGTCTCAGATGGATTCCCGCCAAAATCTTTTAAAACCATGTTAGTCTTGATCAAGTCCTCTGAATTCTTCCCAAGCTTTCTGAATGTTGTGTAAGGCATTAAATTAACAGTTGCCCCTCCATCGACTAGCATCTTTGACATCGGTTTACCATTGACAAATCCCTTGACATAGAGTGGCTTGAGGTGCCGATGATCAGTTCCCTCGGGCTTCACAAAAACGGCTTGCTCTGGAGATAACATCAATTTAGCCGATGGCAGATTTTCTTCTTGCTCGACGACTTGCTCTACTGCATATTTAGCTGGCAGCATGAAAACCATGTTGATTTCAGATGACATCACTTCCTTGCCCTTGCGTTGTTGATTCTTGGTGCGATCGGCTCTGACCTCATCGGCTGACACCACTTTGCTCTTCATGCGCCACACCTTCTTCGTTTTCTGCCGCAGCCGATGCTCAATTGCCCCCTCAACCTCCTGGAATTGTTCCCTGTTCCTCATCCTTTGAACTCTTCTCCTCTGATTTTTGGTGAATATCCCAGAAGGACACCATTGGGGATGCATTGGCTTGGATTCTCTACGTGAGTCATCTTCATCATTGTCTTGTTGCATCGGCCCAAGTCTTTCATGTACTGACAGCCTTGATTGACTTGGCCGATGCGTAGTTGCACGTTGTCGGCTTGGTTTTTGGATGAACTGGGCGTCAGGATCACTGCAGCCAGGGCAATCTTCGATAGATGGTAGCCTCATACCTTCGTTCCAGCAAAACCTGAATAATTCACAACTCCAATGAGGGTCAAAATATCTTTCTTCTTCCTCGGGATATAACTCCTCCTCCCGTTGGCGCCTGTTTTGATACTTACCGATCATGCCAGCCGATCTGATACTCCTGGTGTAGTTTTTATTTCCATCGGCTGTATTCCTGCTATATCCAGGATGTACCATGTTGACTGGAAAAGGATGCCCATCTATCTTCATCGGCTTCTTGGATCCGTCAATATTAATTTTGCCTTGTTCTATAGCCGACTGGATCTGTTGTATGAAAATTTTGCAATCGTTAGTATGATGAGATCCTGTATTATGCCATTTACAATACTTCCTCTTTTTCAATTCTTCAGCCGATGGAATGACGTGTCCTACTGGCAATTGAATTTGTTTTTCTTGAAGAAGGAGATCGTAGATCTTGTCGGCTTTGGTAATGTCGAAATCATATCTCTCCTCCATCCCCGAATTCTTAGCTCATTGACAGACCACCGTCTTCTTGTTCCTAGCCCATTCGGCTGCATTGATGTCCGGGTCTTCGTTTTCAGAATTAGAATAATAATTGTAGACTTTGTTTACATTCTTTGGCTTTTTGATGAATTTCCTAGCCTCCTGGAATCTTGTCTCGTGAGCCGATACCTTCTGGGCTAAGTGTGCTAAACTATCAAAATCCTGAGCCGAAAACCTCTCCCTGATTGGCGCCAGTAAACCTTGGAAGGCTAAATCGGCTAGCTGAGAATCTGATAAAGATAGGCTGTAACATCTGTTTCTCACGTCTCTGAATCGTTGAATATAATCTGGAACCGATTCATCTAATTTCTGCCTAATAGCTGTGAGGTCCGATAGCTTCATCTCTTGAACTCCACTAAAAAAATACTTGTGGAATTGTTTCTCCAAATCGGCCCAGCTCCTGATCGAATTGTATGGCAGGGATGAAAACCAAGTGAATGCCGATCCAGACAACGAGAGTGGGAATAAGCGAACTCTGAGGGCCTCTGTAGCCGATGCCTTACCATACTGAGCTAGAAATCGGCTAACGTGCTCATAAGTTGATACGTTATCTTGTCATGAGAACTTAGAGAAATCTGGCACCTTGTATCGGTTTGGTAATGGAACCCGATCGAAATATTCTAGATACGGATGCCGATACATGTTGCCATTGTCTTTTGGCTTGAGTCCAAATTGCTCCCTCATGACGTCGGCGATCATATCGGCCCAGGGTTGATGAGGTGTTACTCCACCATACTGTTGCTGTAGTGGATCCATCTGGCCAAATTGGATCGGCTGAGGTCGTGGTGAGTGAGGCTGATAAAGATTATTGAAGCCAGCTGATATGCCCTGAGGTGGTACGTATGGCAGTTCTGTGTTGTACTGCTGGCTTATCGGCTGAGTGATTCCAATCGGCTGTTGTGGAACCGAAGGAATTTGGTAAGATGTGTCAACAACCGGTGGTTTTGGATGAAGAATGTTGATCAATTGCTCTGGTGTTAATTGAGCTGGTACTTGCTCCCCAGTGATCGGCTGTGATCTGGTTAGAATTGATGGAATATTTGAACTTGAGAAAGGAGCCGATGGAGCCTGGGTTTGAAGCACTTGTTGATTTCCTTGATTCCCGCCGATGTCTGTCTTCACGGTTCTATACCCTGGGAACGTGCCGTCGGGAAGGTAGATAGGTCCTTTAGCCTTTTCCTCGGCTATTGTTCCATCAACTACTGACTTGATCATGTTTGTCAAAGTATTGACAAGTACCCCAGACTGGTTGACCAGCGCATGATGTACAGCCGAATAAATGCGATCTTGTAACGTGTGCAATTCTTCATTACTTGATTCGGCTTTCACTTGTTTATCCTTTTCTTCTCCTGTTCCAGAAGTACTTGGGTCTTGCTTCACAATCGTCAGTACTTGGACTTTAGCTCTTTGGACGACCGTACCTTGCCGGGTGACTGTGAAGGAGTGCAAATACTGGGTTTGGAGTTGATTCAGCATTTGTTGCAATTCTTCCTTCTGTTCGTCATTCAGCTGCTCGGGTGTAACCGCGATGATGTTGTCCTCAGCAACTTCAGTGATGTTTGGGGACATGATGACAAGTGGTCCACTGGGCGTGCCAAAAGCGTGTTGATGCAAAAAACACAAACTGGCCTGAGAGATTTGCTTTACTCTAGTGCAAGTCCAAAATTAGGGTTTTAGATTCTAGGGCGTGCCAGTTGATTTGATCCTGCAATCAACAAGAAAAAGATGCAAAGAATATCAGTAAACGACAGACAATCGGCCATAGGGCCGATTTCATATCGTACGTGACCTAGCCGATGCAATAAAGCATGAATCGGCTGTGAGGTATAGTCAATGATAGAACTAACCCTAAAACTAGTATATCAGCTGTAAAGATCAGTGTTACATAATCAATGAATCGATATTACTTTAGAAATAAGCAATTGAGATAGATCGGACTGAACCGAGACAGTATAAATTGCCCAAGTCTAAAGATAACATGAAACAACGATTATGCAGATTGATGTCATAGCCGATATCTAGGTTTAAGTACGTATCGGCTATAGCTCCGATACAACCTTATACTAGGATATTCTCTAGTAATAAATATATTAAACTATAACCAATTAGATTGATATTAAGCTTAATATATTAATATTAGATTAGATCATGATATAAGGGGCAGATATAGAACATTAAACAAAGTATAAAACAATGTAAAACATCTATATCAAGTAAGATCGGCTGAAACCCTGATACTATCCTTATTAGCGACCATAAAGCAAGCTAGATATCATGATTCTAAATATGACTTAATAGGTTGGACTGAACCAATGCAGCATTAAGTATAAATAGAAGCATAAGATCTAAAAAATCAAGCCGATGGTTACCTTTTCGGGATGGTGGATACATTATATAATCTAGATTAACAAAGTAGCCTAGCCTATATCGACAAAACCCTAAAAGAATCTGACCGATATAAGTAGATTGCATTGTCGATCTAAGTTATATAACGTATATGATAACTCGGAGAATCACAACGAAGAACTAGAGTGTCATAAAGATGTAAGCACTAGCCCTAATGATGTAACTCGCCATGACAAGATATACCTCTTTGCCGAAGATCAAACTGATGCAGCACGACTCGAAAGCACAAACTTGTCGAAAGTAGAAACAAAGGTTGGCGATGCGCCGAGATTGATTGAACGTGTGTTGTTATTATTTACAAGACCTCGGGATTATATTTATACCCGAAAATACAAACATTGTCCATCACGGACACGACTCATATTAACCTAATACAAATCCAACTAACGAACAAGTCCCTTAGCCGGACTCTTACCGGGAATATCTATAAGGAAATTACATAAAATATCCTAATTAATAGATACAATTGCCTCCTCAGGACTCTATCTGTGCATGGCAATCCACATGAAGCACGTTAACACAACCTGATGACATGTACCAAGTCACAGTACCGAAATCAGCTCCATCGGCTAACCTTGTCCAACTCTGACTCTGCCGATCAGTCCGCAGCCGATTCGGACTTCAGCCGATGCGCACTCTGTTTCCAATATCCTTGTATATTTTCAAATCCGCTTCGGACTATGTCGTGTTTCCGATCCTTGTAGATAGATTTGCTTACCGAATTTCATCATCAACACTCGATCCCCGGCAGGAAGTCGTCGAAGACAGCCCACAAGGAGAAGTCCGGGTCATGGGCCTGGCAGCTGGCCTACACCAACTCCACCGCCCCCTCGGGGAGGCCCTTCGAGGAGGCCTTTATGGTCTCCTCAATTTCCTTCGGGAGCCTCCCGAGGTCCTTGGCCATGTTGGCAAGGCGGAGGACGACCCCGGCTAGGGTGTCGTCGAAGCGGTAGATCTGTCCCTGCCAGACGCCCGCCTCGCGCCCGGCACGCACCAGCTTCGCGACGGTGTCCTGGAGCATGCCGGGGCCCATCTCCTTGGCCAGATGGAGGGCCTCGAGCTCCCCGGTCCAGGCCGTAAGGGGCTCCTACTGCCCTGCGGTGGCCTCCTCAGCCGCAGTGAGGCGGGCAGCGAGGTCGCTCTGGCCCTCGGGCGCCACGATGCCCCGAGCCATCTCCTCGATCTCCCTGGCACGCACCTCGAGCTCGGTGGTGCGCTTGTCCAGGGCGGCCCTCTCGGCGCGAGCGCTCTCCATCTGTGTGAGCTCGCGCGCCATTACAGCCTCCTCGCGTCTGGAGACCTCCGACTCACGCCCAGCAGTCCGGGCTGTGCGCTCCTCGCGGACACGCACACTCTTGGACAGCTGCGGGTTCGCGGCCTTGGACTCAGCGAGGGCTCGTGTCTGCTCGGTGAGGGCGGCCTCGCGAAGATGGAGCGCAGCCTCCATCTCCGCAACGACAGCTTCGTGCGTCGCCAAGGTAACCTCCCACGCCTTGAGCTCATCGGCGCGAACACGCAACGCCCTGTTGCACGCCTCTTGGCCATCCTCGCGGCGTTGGATGGCGGCTTCCGCTTCGGCCACCTTCTGCTCCCGGGCCGCGGCGGCGTCCAGGAACCCCTGCGCGGTGTCGCGCCGGTGGGATAAGTCGATGGAGAGCGACTCATACTGGCGGCGGAGCTCCAGAGTGCTCCCCTCCATGGCCGTGCTCGCAGCGACCGCCGCGACCCTCTCCTCCTCCATTTCCCTGGTGATCTCGGCTAGTGCGTCGGTGCGTGTGTCGATTGACGCGAGGTGGGCGGCATGGGCCTTCCGGCCAGCTTCCACCATGGCCTCCAGGGAGCGGCGCCCCTCGGCCAACCGCTCCCACTCTGCGGCCAGCTCGGCCCGTTCCCCCGCCAGGGCCTGTAGCTGGGCGTTGAGCCTGTCCACCACGGCGGAGTAGGCCATCGCCATGGCCTGGAGTAGGGGCTCCGCACCCAGCGGCGTGGAGGCGGAGAAAGAGGTCCGGCGGCCCGGCCCCAGTGGGGACTCGAGCTCGGCTTTAGGGGCTTGGCCGGCCTTGGGGGCTTGCTCGGCCTCGGGGGCCCGGCCGGCCTCGGGCCCCGGGCCACCACTCTCGCCCCTGCCGGCCAGCACCAGCTGTCGGAGCCAAATAGCCTCGGCCTCCTCCTGGGTGCGGGCCTCTTCGGCCTCCCGTGCGGCTGCCTCGGCCTGCCGGGCATGGGCCGCCTCGCGGGCGGCTTCTTCGGCCTCCCGCAGGCGTGCCTCGGCAGCCCTAGGTCGGCCACCTGTCGGGCCGCCTCTTCGGCTGACCGCCCCTCGGCCTCGGCCCCTGCGGGCTGGCCGGTCTTAGACTGGCGGGGGGATCCCCGAGGTGGGAGGTCACTAGACAACAGAAGCACAAATCAAAACACATCTTAATAGAGTGAAGGGAAAAGAAGGGGGCGGCCCCTGTTAGGAACGGGACCGTACCTGCTGGCTGGACGCTTGAACGTCCACTTCGGGGGCTCGAAGAAGCCCCCCTTGCTGGGCTCTGTGCCCTGGCGGGGTGCGGTATCCCCCAGCTTGCGGAGCCGCATCGTCTTCTTTCCCTCCCGGGTGGGGGCGACACCGAGCCGCCCGCAAGCTGCTTCCCCGGGGCGCTCTCGGCTCAACCCTCCCGGGGTGGAGATGGGGGAGGGCTCTCCCCGTGCTTCCGCTTCCCCTTGGGGTCCTCGGAGCGGCTGCCCCTGGAACTACTGCCGTGGGGGGCCGACGAACGACCCTCGCCGGAAGAGGGCCGTCCTCCTCCTCCGCTGTGGCTGCCGCCGGCGCCATCGTGGCCCCGGTCCCCCGAGGCACCGACCGTGGTCATGATTGCCCGGATACTGTCACGATTCGGGTCGCTGCATAGGGGGAGCACCCCTGCGGGGATCAGGGATGGCTCCACCGTGCTGAGATTCAGCACGCGTTGGACCACCACCCGGAGATCCTCCGGGCTCCAATCCCAGTCGCGGCCCTGGTGCGACTGGCTGGGGTCCTCGGAGCCCTGTACGCCCAGGCGCCCCAGGCACGTTGCTGGAGCGTGGTGATGTGGCGACAGAGGTAGTCCCCGAAGACCATGGTCTCGGTGAGGCCCTGGGCGCGCAGGCCAACCAGGCGGTCCAAGACGGCGTCATACGCCTCCTCAAGGGTGACGGTCGACTACCATGTCGGCCTCTGCGTCAGCGGACGAGCCGGGAGTTGGAGGCGGTGCTTGTCGGGCAGACTGGTGTAGAACTAGTCGCTCTTCCAGTCATCCCACTTTTTGCAGGACGCAGGGGATGTACTGTTGCGCCACCTGCGCCAGCGGCTGGAAGTAGTAGCCGCCGATCTCTGTCGGCGGCAACACCGACTGGGCAGTGTAGAACCACCGGAACAGTCAGAGAGTGGGCCTCACCCCCACAAACATCTCGCACAGATGTGCGAAGATGGCCAACATCATCACGGCGTTGGGGGTGAGGTGCGCCATATGGAGGTCGTAGTAGTTCAAGACCTCCAAGAAGAAGCGCGAAAATGGCGGGATGAGCCCCGCCATGGCGAAGGGGAGGAAGAAGACTGACTGGTGTGGGAACTGCGGTGTCGGGTGCGCTTCGCCCAGCATTACCGCCTCCTGGTCAAGCACCACCGACATAAACTTGTGCGGTAGGCTGGCCATGCGATCGTTGTTGATGCGCGACAGCGGCAGCATGCTGCCCTCAACCCGTGAAGATCCCCGTGGCATCGCACTAGAGGAAGGAGGACGCGAGAAAGAGCGTGTGTGGCGAGAAGGGCGCTAGGAGACGAAGAGAGCAAGGGCGCAAGGGAGTTGTGTTGGGTGAAAGTGGCGAAGGAAGGGGAGAAACCCCCTTCTCGATGCCCTTTATACCCAGCTGCTGCCGTGCCTAGCTCCTCGTTTCCCCCACCCACTATCTCGTCCCCTCGATTGTCGCGCGCACTTCCTCCATTATCCCCACTACTCCGTTTCCGGTGCGCGTGCAAAACGCCGTAACCGTCAAGGAGATAGAGGGACAGATCACGTCTGCCTTAATGGCGCACGCGGTTGCTGAGAGATACGCCATCATCACAACTCTAGGCATGCAGGCGGACGTGCCCCGTTTTGCACGCCACCCCCGGTAATGAGGCCGTTACGGGGTAATGGCCCATTACCGCTGAGAGGTGTCTTGCGCGTCGCCCCGGATAATGAGGCCATTACTCCGTAATGGCCCATTAATCGCTGAGAGGCATCTTTTCCTTCCTTTGCGCAGAAACAGCGACCGTTCGCCTTCTCTGAGAACCAACTCGGTGGCGTTAAACCTGGTAGGCCCCCACAGGCTTTACGCCGGGGGCTACTGTCAGTGACATGGGCCCAGGGGTATGCAGACATTGGGTTTTGAGGCGGCCCCGTACGCCCACGTGGCCATCCCCCGAGGGGGATCGGGCCCGAGGGTGGCACGGCGGCCGCCCTCCTAAGTCATGGCGCCCCCCTCGGGGGATATCGCGGCAGGGGTCGGGCTCCCCCGACCCCCTCGGGCTACCGCCACGTGTGGCGGAGTAGGCGAGCGCTCCCAGCGCTCACCTACCTCCATTAATGGCGGGGCTAACACCGGTCACAGTCGGCCGACCGGCCTGTGACCGGTGCGAATGACCGATGGGACGCAGGCACAGTACCAGGCATGCCGCCACACGCCCGGTAGGTATGCTTCGTCTCCCATCAGGACACATCAAGGCCGTGTGAGCCGGTTCGGCTCACACACCTCGCCAGGGTTGGTGCGTCAGGTCTATCACCTGGCGCGCATCGCCGTTCAATGGTTGGATAAGCAAGTCTCTGGCCGTCACATAGAAGATGGGCAATCTGGCAGGAGTCGTGCCAGCACTATAGGACGGTGGACTTTTGTCGCAATCCACAGTGGTAAAACAGCTTTTTTCTTTTTCTCTAGACTGTAGCCTGTCCGGCCCATGTGGTGTCCCCTTGGAGTATAAAAGGAGGCCCAGGCCTAGAGGAAAGGGGTTCGACTCTTGAGAGCAAAAAATACACAGATATTCCATCTCACAGGAGTAGGGTATTACGCCCCGCCAGCGGCCCGAACCTGTATAATCGCTCGCGTGTCACTGCCCTTTCTCGGGTGAAATTTTCTCTACTTCTCCAGCCACCGGCGCACCGAAATCGGGGCTGGGAGTGCCTCTCTTTTGCGCCCTGGGCCGAACCTCAAAAGGGGGGCCTCCATAGTCCCCTGCTGCGGAGTTTTCCCTCCGACATAGGTGGATGCCAATTAATAATATTTAGTAAACTCTTCAACCAATTATCTTCCCTAGCAACGGCGCTAGAAATGCTTGTTGACAAATCTTAATGACATTACTAGGAATTAAATCCCAAGCAATGATGCCAGAAATATTAATCGGTATTTTCTTACGATCATAGATGTAATCCGCAAGTGCACGGATATACCGCTGTAGCATTTCACCCGGAAGTATTTCCAAGGTATCGTATTTATTTAACCCCAAGGGAAGATATAGTAGTACTATGTAATTAATGCTCATCACACTTATGTCAATCAAAGTCTAATGCAGGGGGTTAATCATGCTGAATAGTGGGTAGGTTGACACACAGAAGTTACTTTCCAAGGATATTCGCATAAAAGAATAAATCTAGCCTATTGGAGAAGAATAGAGAAATACTCATTTTCGGCACTTTTATTTTATAGTCCTTTAGTATACACTTATTATAATATTACTACGGCCAATACCCCCTAACTATGCTCTCCTGGTATATCAGGAAACCACCCCTGGTAGCCAATTTCCTTACGACAACCCGTCATGGCTATCCATCTGGCATCAGATGCGGAGGAGCACCCTTGCCAGGAACCTATCTTAGCCCTGTATACGCACGTGGAGGAATACCCGTACTAAGCTATCACCATCAGCGGCCTACCTCTACAGTTCCGTGGCATATTGCACCACTTAATGATATTCACTAATCTAAGCACCACGCTTATACTAATGAATATTACTCTACACCAGTGCACTTGACATAGAGCAATCTAATACTTGAACATTAGGCCAATACCACTGCATATCTCCAGTAAGCAAGCCAGACCAGTAGCGTTCAAATAATTATGCAAATAAAGAAAATAACCAAAACTATATAAAGAAGAATATTTCATTAATAAAACAAGTCTTACAAGAGAGATACAAGCTACTAGACCCATACCCAAAGCCTTGAAGACCTGAGGAACTCAAGAGCTATTCCTCAAGAGTTGTTCTAACTCAACTACTACTAGAACAAAATATTTAATTTAGAGAGAGCTCCTTGGAAATGCTCCTTCTTTGCGTGTGCTGGAATGGAGAATGAGGAGTCCTTATAGCTTGGGAATGACGTTTTGGCAGTTGGAATTGTCCGAATGCCCTTCCACCATCAATAAAAGAGGGAGAATATTGCCCAAGGAGACGTATGCCCCCATCAATGGTGAGCTCCACCATGGCCAGCATCCATCCCCATCCCCGACGACCCTCTCCCTCCCCTCCGGCCTATAAAAGGGAGCCCCGACCCCCTCCTCTCTCCCAACACACCGCCACCCTCCCCCTCCTCTCTCCTTGGCCGCTATGTGGTATTCTTCTCGTGCCGCTGCCATCACGCAACTCCGGCCGCCCCTCGCCAGTGGTCGGGACCTCCTCAAAGCCCGGTGTCTCCACCATCCGCTTCGCTGCTTCCTCCACTTCCCCGTTAACCCCTCCGCCGAGCATGAGGACCACGGGAACAACGCCGACGCCGACGCCCCAAAGCTTCTCACCGTTGCTTCGTCCTAGCCAGCAACACCATCGACCTCTCGCCGTCACGTTCGCACGGTGAGCACCGCAACCTCCTACTCTTTCCATTTTTCCCTTTCTGCGCTTTGTCGCACCACCGCCACGCTATCGGCCGTCGCCGTCGAGCCGCCGGGCTCGGTTGCTGCTCCCGCCTGCCCGTGCATGTGCGCCAGTGCTCACGGTGGACCAAGCGTTAGCAAGTAGGACCCGCTCGTGGACCCGGTCCACATGTGCCCTCTCTCCTCGCTGATGCAGTAATTTGAATCTCCTTTAGAGAAACAATTTACAAAATTGCAAATTTCCATTTAAACCACACCTAAACTTCAAACGGCCATATCTTGACCGTTTGAACTCAGAATAGACCCATTCAATTCTCTAATTTCTCCTGAAAATGCATAGAACCCATTTATGTGCTTTATTGCATCTTTCTATGTGGTTTTTCTTAGCCTATTTTGTATTTCTTTACATTGGTCGTGTAGATCCCACCGTTCCGCAGTTGTTCATTGTCGTTGATGACGAAGACTTTGTGAGCGATCAAGGAAATTCATATCTACCTTTAACATGTTGAATCTCATATTCTGAAAATTATTTTGTTTTACCAATACTACATCGCATTATAAATTGTATGGTTCATTATTAATAATTTGTTTATTAGTTATTCCTATGCTCTTTGTTATGGCCTTGATGTTGATTTCATACCCATGATCTTGGTGAACCCTAGTAAAATTATAACTTGACTAGTCCAGTACCCTACATGATGGACTGGCTAGTTGCTTCAGGTAAATGCTTAGTTCCAACCTAGAACTTTTGGATAAACTAGACTATGGTGGTTAACAACTAAAACTGGATTAGTTTTGGACTATTGACTGGTTTGTCAATAGATAGGTGATAAAATTCTCTGTGCAACTAAAATATTTTTTTTGGGCTGGGCTCGGGGTGCAAGCTAGTTACTTTGGTAGTCACACCCCGGCTAATATAAGGACCGGCCTTCGGGCCTCTGTTGCAAGGCATCTCCGTGCAACAACAAGTCTAGTGGGTAAGGCCTGACTAGAAGTTTAGATCTCAAAATAGAGACCATTGGTTGGAAGGGTGTGGGGCTAGGATTAAGGCCGATTTTCACCCGGTGCAAGGGGGCCTGTCTCGTTCCGGGGGATCCGTTGACTTTCAAATCATCGAGGACCAGCGGGTGGCAAAACCTTAGCGGGTTCTCCTGTTTTGGGTAGACCTAGATGGATAGTCTTTTCACGACCTATATCCAAGTACCGTGGGGGTACCCGACGGGTGGCAATGCATCTTGAGGTTGTGTCAAGGTGGTCAGTGCTCCGGCAAGACGGAAGCTCAGGGCAAGGCATCGGCGCAAAGTAGAAGCGGTCGACAGCGTCCAGATCCGGCGCCGAGGAGAAGCGGCCGATAGTGTCCAGAACCTATCCCCCATGGCCGGATTTGATGCTCCCGGTGGTGGAGATCCGGGTCGGCGACGACGGTGTAGTCCGGGCCAGTGTCAGCGGCGTGGACCTGGGTCAGCGTCGGTGTTGGCCGCGGGGTCAGACTATGGAGGTGGCCGGTCGGTGAAGGAGCGGAGGAGGCTACAGTAGTTGGCAGGACAGAGGAAGCGGCGGCGGCGGGGAAGCGATGTTTGGTAACGAGACAGGGATCGCGGCAGCGAGCCGACGGGCTCAACTGTGCGTGGCACTGCTAGAGCTAACTCCCCCCAACCGACTCTAGCGAGGTGTTTGTCCTCTCAGACGAGGGAGGCCGAACCCGCGGCATCGGCTCTTGGGGACAGCGTCTGCACCGCGGAGGCGATGGTGGCGGGCCAGAAGGCGCGATGGCGCACCCCCATGGCGTGAGGAGTTGCGAACAGTGGCGGCGGGAGGCCAACGCGATGCGAGGTGCAAGGCCAGCGGCGGGAGGTTGGAGTGGCACAGAGGTGCACCTGCATAGGAGACCGGAGTGGCGCGGAGACGTAGTTGGCCGCAGCGGGAGACTGCTGCGCGAGGTCGGCGCGTCCAACACCACTGAAGAATGACTAGGCCTCACGGCTGTGGGTGGTTGCCGCAGAGAGTGGGTGGCCGTGTGGCAGCACGCGGAGGCTAGCTAGCAGGGGGCATCGGTGTAGCAATGCCCACGTGCAGGAAGAGGATGGTCAGTGGTGAAGCATCAGAGCAATAGTTGTGGATAGGAAGGGGTGGGCGGCAGGTGTGAACCTAACCCTATCTTGGCCGCGAGCCAGCAATGACGGTGCTTTGGGCATCATTTTCCGTCCTGAGGGCGTTGTCGTGCCGTCCCCCTCCTCTTGTGGGCTGGCAGGTGAAAACCCAGTCTTGGTTCTTTCTGAGACCTCGACGGACGGCAGCGGCAGTACCACTATTGCTTCTCTCCCTGGAGACGTCGTCTCGGTAGGCCGTTGCCAAAACCTCCCAGGCAACTAGTACAAGCTCGCTCTAGATGTTTGTCCTCTTGTGTCGGCACCCTAGCTTATGTAGGTTGGCCACATTGGAGGGCTTAGGGTGGACAGCGGTTCCATCTTCTCTCTCACCCTCTCCTCTTCAATCCCAAAAATGTGGCTAGAGCAGAGTTTAGGTGTTGGTTGTTAGGGTGGGTGTTGGGCATTTCCGGCTGTAGTTCCTTTGTTGGCCTAGCGGCGGTCGGTTCGGTGTTAGCCTTCACCAGGGTCTGTGTGTTGGCGTTGTTAGTGCGTGGATGGTGGTTTTTTTCTTCGTTTTCCTGTTTACGACCTCCTAGGGTTGTAATGTTGTATTTTTTCCTGCACTATAAATATGAACTTTGCACTGTCTTTGGTGCAAGTCATTCAAAAAAAAGTTCCATCCTTCTAAGCTCCCATTGCCCCCTAAGTTTGTGTTGTTAACTCAATGTTCCCAACCATCGCTCCCTCGTTTCCCATGCGCACACTTTCCGAACTACTAAACGGTATGTTTTTTGCAAAACATTTCTATGCAATAATTGTTGTAAAAAATAATATTAATCCATTTTCCAAGTTTCTTAACTATTAATTAATTAATCATATGTTAATCTGTTACTCCGTTTTGCGAACACAGCTAAAATTCCCTCCAGCCAAACTTGTCGTTAGGTTCACATTCAAGGACACAGTCTCCATTCATTTTTGAGGAAGCACAACTAAAGTTGTTTTCTAGAAGGTGCAGATAGGATTGGCTACTTCCTTGTTTATTGCGAGCATGTCTTCGAATAGTTATATGGTGTTTGTTTTTAAAACATTTATATAGATATTTCTTAAAAAAATCAAATAATTATGTTTTTCATGATTGTTATAGTTAGGGCATGCTTGACAGACCTCTAGCACAACTCAACCTCTTCTGCATACGAAGCCCATCCAAACAGTTTCAGCTCCATCAAAAAAGGGAGTGGGGCGGGCTACAGTGCTCTGACAAAATAAACTAGAGAGGTAGAGATGGGTTCATGTTGCTCCACAACTCTACTCCATACCTGCTCTTGGAATTAAATTTTAGAGTTGGATCACACCCTGATTTTTGTTTCAGGATTTATATATTATTTCTAGAATTTACATTAAAGTGCAATAAATTAAACAAGTGAAGTCAATGTGGAAAATAAAATTTCCTTTAATAAACTGTTCCTTGGAGTTTTTTTTTTGTAAATTCTCCATGGTTAAATACACTATCTGGAATTTTCTCGGATTTTTCTAGCTTGGTTGCTAATTTTAACAGTATAAAGGTCATTTCAGGAATAATTTAAATGGGAAACCAAATAAAATCCTCCTCAATCTCTCGGGCCAATTTTGGCCCATTCCTTCCTCCTCTTCTTCTCGCTCTCAGCCAGCCTTCCCCTCTCCCCTTCAGCACGAAAATCCTAATCGGCGGACGATCACCCAGCGTGATCACCCCCCTCCCCCACGTGGCTTCCTTTTTTGGCACTGTATCACTTTCCTATTTTAGTAAGTTTATACACCTAAATTTTGTACACCTCAAGTTTACACATCTAAAGTTTATTCACCTAAAGTTTGTCGACCCAAAGTTTATAAGTCAAAAGTTTATATACCCGATTCAAAT